>JARGCV010000248.1:26810000-27410000 GCA_034064705.1 Bothrops alternatus | reverse complement strand
ATAAATGTATGTTGAATGGTATATTATAATTCTCTTCATTTCTGACTCACTACAGACATTTGTGTGAATATAAAGAAAGTCTCAGTATTGCAGCTCTCATATTAATGAAGTAGTCCTCATGTGGCCCTCATGATGACAATTTGATTTAGAAATCCTGTGTATAGTTTGATAGTTCATTGTGTATAAGAACAGCAGAGAGAACCATCAGCCTTGAAAGGAAACCCACTGTGGGAAGGAAGTGACCTTTTTAAGCAAGGGAAAAAAATGATTGGTCGAAAAAGAAACAATATACTGAATCTAGGGCTAGAGCTTCTGAAATATCTAACTCTGCTTCCATCTAGTGGCTAACTGGATTCTTGCAGAATTCTTGCTAGCCCTCCCACACTAAAAGGAAGGTACATGACTTTCCATCACTTTGGGATTTGCATGTTCAAACCAATAGCAGCAGCAATAAGGGCAAAAGAAAAGAATTCAAATCACAACCATTGCAAGGCAACCCCTACCCACTGACCTACAGAACTGAGCAGAATATACTGGTAGAGATAGTAGATTATTTTTTTGGCTATTTTAATTCTTAACAATATATATCTTGATCTAGGATCTGCATATATTGTCTTCAGTCCTTGGAAAAAGTAACCTACACAGCAGCAGACACATACACAGGGAAGATGTTTCCAAAAACTAAATTTGGATTAATGAAGCAACTTCAATTTAATTTTAATTCATAAAATTCAGCATGATGGCTCCGTGCATGTTAATTCATTTTCTCTTTTGATCACATTGAAAATACAATTCTGTGGCAACTTTGGGAAGATAATAAATGAGGGATACATTCAGTTCTGGATCAAGCAAACTGCAAAGCTACAGATATTCTAAAAAGCTGTTTAAGAAATCATTTTCTCAATAACTTTGGCTATTGGGCAATTTAAAAAATATAATAAATTAAGGAAAAATTAAGAATTGCTTCTTGTTCCCTAAGGCTGGCTTTAGTGCCCACTTGGGGGAGCTGCTGTTGCAACAATAATTTTTCCTAGTGGTAAATTCTAGGAAACTAACATTTCTGCACATTCTTCATATCAATCTAACTTTGATTTTGGATACTTTACTGGCACAAACAAGCAAATTTTGACAATTTATATGGTGAGGAAAAATCAATAATCAGAAAATGTGACCCAGAGAGGAAAAGTTGTAAAAGGCATAAATTCCAACATTTCCATTGTTTCTTCTCAAGAATCGCCTCTCTTCTGTATACATTCCCAACATCAAAGTGTAGCATTTA
Organism: Bothrops alternatus; assembly: GCA_034064705.1. Classification (NCBI taxonomy): domain Eukaryota; kingdom Metazoa; phylum Chordata; class Lepidosauria; order Squamata; family Viperidae; genus Bothrops; species Bothrops alternatus. Next base: position 27,408,721 of record JARGCV010000248.1, on the reverse strand, counting down.
AATTTTGCAACCCTATTTCCCCTAGCAATGAGTAGGTGAGAGTAGTTGTTATAGGATAAGGCCATTTTTGTAAAGCATCCTGTCTATTTGTGAAGGTCACCAGACTATTCTAAACCAGCCTACCTTGGTCTCCACTCCTGATGTCCTGAAATCTTATTTCAGCATATCAATAGAAGAATCCACGAATAGAAATTTAGTCAGTGCCACACTCTCTAAGTTATTTCAGCTGTAGAAATAACAAACAAACAAACAAAAATCCCTCATTCCTGGGGAAAAGTATAGGTAGTCCTTGACTTATGACAGATCACTTAGCAACCATTCAGAGTTACGGCAGATGCCCCCTTTTCCCCAAAACCCAATTCTGAAGTTCCAATGGTAGCACCCCCATCCCCTGTGGTCAAGTAACCCCATTTTGGATACTCGACAACCTGCCTGCATTTATAGCTGTTTGTAGTCATTTGATTGTAATTCACAGTATTTTTGCTGAAAGCCAGCATTTACTTCCAGTTTTTGGCACAAAATGTCCTATAGTAAACCAGGAAGGGGACAACTCAGCACGGCCAACTTGCCATGGGAATTAGTAGCAGGACAACTCACTGCTGGACAATTCAACCAATACTAAAGTTAAATTAATTTTGACAGAATCATGGCCAATAACGATAAAATAATGTCAATCCAGAAATGCAAGAATTACAGTAATTTTGACAAAACTGTGGTTGCCGATAATAAATATATTATTTATTAATTATTATTAGTAAAAAATAAGTAAATTAAAAATACCTGAATGAAACAATGAATGCAGCACTTGAATTGTTCTGCAGCAAATAGGCCACAGTCAGTTGGGCATGGTGAGTTGGCTGCAGTAAGTTGTCCAAGACCCAGAAAACCATGGGTTTGCTTAATGACTGTGGTATTTGCTTAATGACCATGGGCAGTCATTTTACAATCTTTACTGGAGCATTCATTTAACAACCACTGCCCAAATCATAAAATTGGATCATTCACATGACGAACCGCATTATGATTGTCACAAATGACAACCGTAATTGGCAGGTTCCATTATGTTCATAAATCAAGGACTAACAATATGAGTTTATGTGTGTGTGCATGTGGGTGTGTGTTTGGCAGTTTTCCAAGAAACCTAAGCTGTTGGTATGATGGGAGGCCTGTCTGGTCATCAATCTGCCATTCTTTCTGCATATAAATTCCCACTAAATGCTGGAAGGATGATGCATCACCATAGTACTGCAGCCAGCATTTCCCCCCCTCCCAACAGCTGCAGTCATGGCTTTAGGTTGCCGTGTACAGCCTTTACACTACATGGATGGTAGTATAGAGAAATGGCTTACTGAGACCAAAGGCTGTGACATGGGGTGAATTTAATGCATAATGTTGTTTTAAGAAGAGAAAACCAAGCTGGGTAGGTTTTCATAGGGATTGTGAAATTGATTAGAAAGGCTAAAGTTAGCTATCCCATCCTCTGGAACGGCATCCCTCAGGGACACCTAATATACTGTAGCGATAAAATCATCAGATCATAGGGTCGTAAGGGATCTTGGGGTCTTTTAATCCAACCCCCTACCTTAGGTAGGAGTCCTCATAGCATCTCAGACAAATAGTTGCTCCATATTTTCTTCCTCATCCCTGTTTAGTAACTGCTTCAGACAGTGACCATTCACAGATATGAAAATGATGAAAAACCTTGGCAACCAATCCTCATATGTATGATTTTTGCAAGAAGCTGAAGTAAGTTCATAAGCATCATTGCGGTTTCGTTTTGCAACTACTTGGCTACATGAATGAATTACTGGTCCTAATTGTGGTTGCTAAAGAAGGACCACTTGTACTGTCCACTATTCTGGGATTCTGGAAGGCCCTTAAGACCTATCTCTGGTCCCAGATCAGGGGTAGTGTATTTGTTGTGTCTTTATATTGTTATAGCTGTTTTTTAGTGCAGACTGTTTCATTTTGTTCTTATATTTTTAACTGCTTTAGCCGTACATTTTATTGTTGTAAACTGCCCCGGGTTGTCATTATTGTTTAAATAATAATAGCTGATGATAAATTTAACTATGAAATCTCCTAAAGAAATCTAAATTCAGGTACCAGGAAACACTAGGGTAAGACAAGAGTGCCAGCTAATGGAAAAACAACCTGCTTCCAAGCCATAGGTATCCATTAGAAATTGCTGTAACTTTACGATACATTTATTGGATTTGCACCAAACACATTCCACAACTGATTCAAATTATACAATTGCATCATTTGCATGATGATACCATGATGCTCATGATGTCAATTCCCATCTGTCTGGACAACCATGTCCCAGTTCCATAGAGCAGAGGTCCCCAACCTTTTGGGCACCAGGGACTGGTTACATGGAGAGAGGTTTTTCCATGGACTGGAGGGGGCGTCCTTTTGTGTGCTGCCTGCAGCCTATGGATGGGGCTTTCCTTGTTTGTGCGGACCGGTTGCTGGCATGCTGCAGCCCAGTACTGGTCCACGGACCGGGTGTTGGGGACCCCTGCCATAGAGCACTGTACCTTGCTAAAGAGAACCTTTGTAAATTGAGATGAGCCACAGCTCAAACATTGTGAGACACAATGGTCTGTGTGGCATTGACATGAATTTGGTACAAATACTACAGTAAGTACGGAAAGACTCAGAAGTTTCTCTCAGAGGGAACTTTGCTTTAACAATAACCTAGAAAATTTAGAACAGAGTCACGTGAGCTTTTTCAATCGCTAAAACTCTCATGCCACAAATGTTAGCCCACCAAATGCCGAGTTCAACTTTCAACGTATAAACAACAGCGTGCGCAACAGGTTTTGCTATCAAGAGTTCTCTCAGACCACAGTTCACAAATGATAATTGGGAAAGGAGTATTGGAAATTGTGGAGAATTTAGACCCTCTAACCTGGATCTAATATCTGGGTGAATTCATAGAGAACTAATCATATTTTTCAGGACTCCAAAGATTGACTCATTCACCCATCCAATATCCTACAGACCACAGGTGTCAAACTCACCCCATCACGTGACGTGTCGTGATGTATCACGACTTTTTTTGCATTGCCGGAGCTGGGGTGGGCGCGGTCTCCGTATGATGCAACCGGCCCATGGGCCGGCCGTCTGACACCCCTGCTATAGACAGTGGGTGAATAAAAGCCTATATAGTATTCATTTGCTTCTTGATTTTCAATTTTCTAATTGGATTAAAGAAGGCAATACTGTATGCGGCACAGAAGAAAAAGTAGGATGTTGACCTGGAGTTCACACATTTCAGTGCCAAGAGTATCCACCTCATTAACTTTCTGTTATCTATCCATGCAGAGGGTGTCTTAAGCTATCTCAGCTATGATAGATGTCACCCTTTATAATTCTCAAAAATCAATGCTACATCTAAGTCAGGAGTGGAGCAGAGGGCAAAGTGCCACTCTTTGAAGAACTCAGAATAGCAGACCAACCCTGAAATCCAATCCATTTCAAGCAGAGAAGTCTTCCCTCAGATGCTGGAGACACACACACATACATGTTATGCCCACCAGCTTTCATTCCATGGGACATCCTCTGCTGCCACTCAAGATGTCATTTCAGCTGCTTAGATCTCCCATGACAACCAAAGACAACCCAGACAAACATCAAAGAGACAGAAATAGGCCATGTTGCCATTCATTGCCCAAGCAGAAACCAGTGGGCTCTTTCCTTCTGAAGAAGAGGAAGGCAAGAACGGCAGAATACGGGGGACCTAAATCATATGGCTAGGACTGGTGGTGAAGAAGCAGGCCTTCCCTCTTGCTCCAGTCACATAACCTCTGAGTAATGGTACAAGAGATGCTAAGAACAGTGCAAGCCTTTCTGATGCCATTCATGTATGAATGTACAACAATACACAAAGTGCTAAATGAAAATTGATGAAAATTGAGGGCACAGCTGGAAGATGTCTTTGACTAATCACCTAGTAAACTGGGAGAGAACCAGTTTGAGCTTCTTTTTAACCATTTGTCTGTTTCTCAGGCTTAAAGCATACTTTTATTTTTTATTTTTGAATATTTTTTTGCTTCTGCTTATTTTCTCAAGGTCATCTCTGTGGCTCTCTACAGTCAGTTCTCTCTACTGACTTTTCCTAGCAGTGGAAAAATGTATTATGCATCAGATACAATGACAGCTTTTTTCCTTCATCCAGAGAGGCCTTTACCTGACCTCTGGTAATCAATATAAGTCAAGAGAAGTTATGTTGGGTTTTAAATTAAATTAAATTGGTGTTGTAACTGAGGCAGCCAATCTCCACTAGGCCCACTTCCCCATCTCCCCTTAGCAATACATGTCAGGTTTTGAATATTAATCTACCACTAGATTGTCTGAGTCGAAGGCAGCCTACCACCTGTGTAGTAGTAAGGTGACCAACTTTTTTACAATAAAAAGGAGGACACAAATAAATTGAAGAAAAAAATATCATAAATAAAAGAAACATTTTATTCATTGCAACAGTAATACAGACAACTTGCATGTGCAAAGTTTGCCAGCCGGGTGTTTTGGCACGCTCAGCAGCAATTCCTATTGGCTTTCGAAAGCCAATAGCGGGAGTAGCACAGCTCATGCAAAAGTTGAAAAAAAAACCCATCAAAAAAAGGTGCCGGAACGCCGTTCTGAGCTTTCTATGAGGGGGGGGGGAAAAGCCCTGCAGATTAGTCTTCAAATATCGAAAAGGAGGACATGAAGGAGGACACTTTTTGAGGGAGGACAGAACTTACAAAAGGAGGACTGTCCTCCCTAAAGGAGGACGGTTGGTCACCTTAGTAGTAGGAGCAACTAGAAGGGATTATATCAGTGAACAACCGGTTCTCTGTGTGGATGCTACTTCCAGAAGTCCATTCTGGGCCTGGGCAACAAAAAATTAGCTTCCGGTTCTGCCGAAGTAGTGCAAACCGACTGAATCCCACCACTGGATTATATCATTGTGTTGGATCCTCTTTATCCTGCCATAGTCTCCTACATGGACAACATTGAAACATTTGTGTGTGCCAATATTGCAGATTGAACCTAGGAACTTCTGTGGATGCAAGTTGCTCTACATTTTGAGCTTAGACTATCTTGCTTATGGCCCCGTAAAGCTGAGGCTGGAGCTCCCCTAATGTTCTGGTTAATATTCTTTAAGCTCAGTAGACAATAAAGTTGCCCCTTTCTAATTCTTCATGTGTGAGTTTCGGGATTTTCTCTTCCGGAACTCTTTTCCCAAATTCATTGTTTGATGAGCTAGAGCAGCGGTTCTCAACCTGTGGGTCGCGACCCCATTTGGGGTCGAACGACCATTTCACGGGGGTCGCCAAACACCGCAGTCCGCCATTTTTTTTGGTCGGCCATTTTTTCCCCTTTGCGATGCGGGCCATCGCGCTGCACATGCGTGGTGCGGGCCCGCCATTTTTTTTGAGTCCGCCATTTTTTTTTGGGTCGGCCATTTTTAATTTTTTTTTTGGTCAGCCATTTTTTCCCCTTTGCGATGCGGGCCGTCGCGCTGCGCATGCGCGATGTGGGCCGTCGCACCGCACATGCGTGATGCGCCCTGTCATGCCGCGCATGCGTGACGCAGCACGGGCCGGGGTCGAGCCCCGGAAAAGGTTGAGAACCGCTGAGCTAGAGTGTAACAGTATTTGTTGACTAATGATTGCAAATTGAGGATAAGCAATGGCCCTAACTAGGAGAGAGGATGGCAACGCCTCCAGGTTCAGTGTAAGCTTTAATGCCCTGCAGAAGAGCGAAAGAGGGAATTATAAATTGTGAGGGATAAGGAGCAGCTACATCAGCCCCAAGTGAGAAAGAAAATGAGCTCTTCCGCGAAGCATTAGAGGATTGATGGTGGCACTGCTGGTAAGATCTATATTATACTGTTTTGAACAAGGGCTTCATTTTATGCTTTAGAGTTTTATTGTTTTTAATTGATTTTGTGTACTTACTGTGGAAGTTTTAAATCTGTATCGTGGATGTTTATTATGTAAATGTTTTTATTGTTGTGAATCATCAGGAATCCTTAATAGATTACAGCTGTGCAAAAAGTGTGATACATAATTAAATAATAACAATGAGCTTTCTTTCCTTATCATCCTTCTGTTGGCCTCAGGGTTATTTCCCTGTTTGCTGATGCCTTTTTTTTTTTTTTTTTTTGAGAAAGAGAGCGGAGGCGTAGTTTGGCTACTTTGCCATAAGCAGGGGAATAGCTGAATAACAAATAAAGAGTACAGAATAATCTTTGCTTTAAATTACGCAAATGTCTTATAATTTTTACTTTTGGTATTAATAACTATAAATAATGTTTCTTATTTACTCAGTTATAGATTTATATGCCCCCCTTCAGTGTCTCTTCTCAGCTCTCTATATAACCCCTGTAATACATTTAAAAATTCTGCAACTAATTATAGTATAATTTTAGTGCTTTAGCTAAACACTACCAAATCCAAAGACTTTAAAACTCTAAAAGTCCCAGATGAAAAAAGAACAGGCTCAATCGTCTTCCCAAAGGGAGGGGGGAGTACTACAACCCCAACAGCTATTTATTCTGTGGATTCCCCACTGTAGAAAAAAAAACTGATTTTGTTGTTTATGTTACATTTAACTATGGCCAAGCCTGAGAACCAAAGAGTGTGAGGAGACAGCACAGATATTCTTGGTCCTGCATGTAATGGACCTAAGACATGTAAGGTTTTATATACCCAATTATGGACCTTGAATGGGGCTCAGAGAGCAACTAGCCATTTCAACATGGAGGTAATATACCACTCACCATCCAGGTTGGCACATTCCAAGCCAGCTTCCTTTTCCAGCCTATCTTCAAAGGCTGCCCCATGAAAAGTGCATTTCAGTTGAGATGGAATGCAGTGGAAACACTTGTGGAAAGAGAAGGAGAGATGTTGCTTGGGAAACAATCATACAAGAGACTTAGGAGCCCACAATTGCTTAACAGTCACAGAAAGAAATTGAGAAAGGATCCGCCCTAATGGATCAGGCCGTTAAAAGTGGCAGCGGAAGAGTTTATATTTTCAGGCTTGCAATATTCTATTAATGCAGCCTTACAATAAAGTAGATTTACTCCATCTAGTTCTGTTCCCTGTCTGGTTTACCTGGGAGGGCTGACATCATTAAACCAACCATAAGTTTACCAGTGCATGTTTGAGTGAAATCAGGTCCTTCTCCTCCAGGTAAGCCAATGCTGATTAACAACTCCTGACATTGTTATGTGATTAGCCTGTATCAGTGCTAGATCCAGGAAAATCCCCAGACTGTGAAGCTGTTATTTAAGGGGAAGTCAACCCTATCTACTTACCTGAAACCTGAAATCCAAATCAGCTTCAACTTATTCTCTTGCACCCAGTCCTTAGCAATCTGGAAGCATGTGTTTAGTCTTGAAACATCCAATCCTGATCTCACAGAAAGAAATACAGCTAAATATCATCAGTGTACAGATAGCAAATAGCTCCAGATCTGTAAATGATCCTGGCCAGCAGCTTTATGTAGACTGTAGGTAACCTATGAGAGAAGATGGAATCTTGTAGGGTTCTGGGACCTTGAACTGATGCTTCTCACTATCACCTTCTAATATGATTTATTTATAATTTATGATTTATTACTTTGTTGCTTGTATGTATATTGAGAGCTTATGCACTGAAGACAAATTATTTTCATAAATAAAGTCTGAAGCCTAGAAAGAAATAATTGAAAACTTGATGACATTCTTGGCGCTGTGTCCTATCAATCATGTCATCATTTTTTGATAGATTGATAGATTAGGAGTGCCATCACTCCTATCAATCATGCATCATTCTGCTGAACACTTAATGCCCACAGTTTTGTCTTATTAAGACACTTAATGCCCACAGTTAATTGTCTTACTGTTACCTTTGATAATATTATTATTTGTTGTTTTGCAGGTACATTGAGATCTTATGCACTGGAGCCAAATTCCTTGTGTGGCCTATTCTATTCTATTCTATTCTATTCTATTCTATTCTATTCTATTCTATTCTATTCTATTCTATTCTATTCTATTCTATTCTATTCTATTCATCCCATCAGTATTACCAAAAACTGAACCATCTTCCTGGTTGCCCAGTGTGAGGATGGACCCTCTCCCATTTTGGGAGAGCAGGAACAGATAAAATCATGCTTGGCCCAATCTTAGACTGTTGGGAAGGGGGCCTGCATCTGAGTTTTCATCAGAAAGTGAAATGGGTTTTTCTTTTTTCTGCCAGCATAATGAGAACAGCCTGATCTGCTGGCTGCTCTTCATTCCTTTATATGTTATGTCATGTGCCTCCCTACCAATTGGCTTGTATATGCTCTGTTGGCATGACCCACCCTGTCCTGCCTCTTTGCCCTCCATAGCTATTTCATACAGAGCTGCTGGGTGCCTGCCATGAAAGGGTAGACATTTTCTTCCAAGATTCAGTAGCAGAAAGGTGAAATGCTGACTGTTGCTCTCTTTGTGTGTGTGTTTTTTTAAAAAACAACAACACACAGTGAAATCGGCAAAAGTTCTGCCAAGGTTCTCCTTCTAACCTGATATAGAACTATTGCTGTTGGTTTTACTGGTCATTGAGAGGCATATCCACAGAATGGAAAGCGACGGCCTGCATCGCGCATGCGCGTCGTGACAGCCCGCAACGCGCATGCCTGTTGCGACAGCCCGCAACGCGCATGCACAGTGCTACCCCGCGCATGCGCGGTGCTGCCCCCTGCGCCGGCCGAGGGGAAAAGGGGAAAAAATGGTGGACTGCAGTGTTTGGCGACCCCCGTGAAATGGTTGTTCGACCCCAAATGGGGTTGCGACCCACAGATTGAGAACCGCTGTTTTAGAAATTGCAGAAAGCACAAAATGAAGAAGATCAAGTTCAATTAATATAGCACATCAACTTTGTTTATTAACTTGTCAATTTTTCCACACATTTGGTAGATTGTGTATTACAATTTTTATAAAGTGGATTATTTAAAATTCTCTAGATGGTTTATCCTGTTATTAAAAAAAGCTGAGCAGCAGTGCTGTTGTTTAGTCAGTTAGTTGCTTCCAACTCTTTTTCATATGTTGGCAACAGTTCACCAGGACTTTCCATCGTTAACTGTTTCTTTGAGTGTTTTTAGGTTTATTTGGGTAATGAAAGATTATATCTAACCATTTTGTTTTCTGTTGGCTTCTGATTGCCTTTGATTTTTCCAGTTATCAAGGTCTTCTACAAAGACTCTTATTTCTGCCTTATGTGAACAATATATTTACATTTTAGCTTCATAATTAGTGCTTTCAATGTACAGTCTTGTTTTACTTCAACCAGTATTGAATTATCTGTTCTTCTTTCAGTTCAAAGTATTCTCAACAATCTTCTCCAAGGTTCAAAGACATTGATTTTTCTCCAGTCAACTTTTCTGAGGGTCCAGCTTTCATTGCATATGTTTTTTTTCCGGATTTATATTGAATTGTTTATTTGTATGTTGTGATCCGCTCCGAGTCTGCGGAGAGGAGCGGCATACAAATCCGAAAAATAAATAAAATAAATAAAATAAATGGATGGGAAGGGAAGGAAAAGGATACAGAGTAATCCAGCAACTGGGGGATATGTTTTCTGGCCAGAACACATTGCGATGGCCAACATTGGAGGAAAGATTTGAAATCCAGAAAGGGATTTCATAAATTGGCATCATTTCCAGTCAGTTGAAGCATGGGAGGCAAGTGGTTGAATACTGCATGCGCAAAAGCCCCACAACTGTCCATCTGCCAAGTCTCCATTTGAAGAAGGTCTAGAATAATCCAGTTCCTGAAGCTTCTGTGCCAGTTTCTTTACCATCAGCTTGGCTAAATATAGAATATTGGATACCAGCCTATAGTTGTTCAAATTGGCTGCATCCAAAACTGCTTTTGAGTGCTGTAAAGTCCTCCCCATCACCACCTTTTAGCTTGCAGGAAACTCTACCTGTCTCAGAGAAATGTTGATAATGTCACAAATCTTTGGCAAGACAGACTTTTTAGAGGCTCTTTTAAGAGAAGCAGGGTGGGATCTAAAAGGCAAATATGGTACAAATTGATATTTAGGATTGTTCAAAATGCTTGGAAAAGGTGGTTTGCAAAATGCATTATGGTGAACTAAGTATCTAGTTCTGAAATATTAAAGCAGCACTATCCTTTGAAAGTCTATGAAGTTCCTTTGAAGGATGTCCCTGATCATCTCCAATGACACTCTTTCCACTGATACTAGAAGAGCGAGAAAGAGCTGGGCATAGATACACTGTGCAGGCAGTCAGGGACAATCTTCAAAGCAGCTGCGGCATCTTTGCAAAAGATGTGTGTCAAGCATGGGAAATCAGAAGTCCAGGCAGTTAATATATATATCAATGGAATTCCAGGTGGGCTGGACATACATCTTTTGCCAGCATGAAGGGACTTGAGACTGATGATGCATTTGATCTCTCCCTCAGCCACAGCCTGGTCATTTCCTACAAGGTGATTATTTTAATGCTTCAAAGAAAGATGGTTTGTTCACTCTTGGTTCATTTTGTGAAGCATCTCTTTGGAAGGCTTTTAATTTTAACAGAGATTATAATAATATGGAATTTTCTGAGCCTGTGATGTATTTATTTTGTATTCACTGAAATGAGTTTGCTTACATCTATTTATTCAGCAATTGTTCAATGGTGATCCTGAAATAATGGATTTAATGACTGGCCCTTGAAGTTTGGGCCATCTCATGATCATGATCCAGACACTCGCAAGTTCAACTTGCAATTACAACATTGTAGTGAGTCGTGTCATGTGACTCTCATTTGTGACCTTCCTTGCTATCTTCCCACAAGCAAAGTCAATGGGGAAGCAAGCAGGGAAGGTCACAAGTTGCCCCAGTAAATTATTGTTTTTTTTGAGGAGCCCACTGCGGATCCCATGGATCTAATACTATGTAGCACCCCACCCACCACCCATTCTCCCACTCCATAGGCTTCAACCACTTTTTGCAGTCTCTGTCTACTCTCCCATGACCCAGTGGACCTGCCCATTCTCCCTAGCCCCTCTCCATAGCACACCCACACTCCCCCCATACTCCTTGCCTGTGTCTTCTGCCTCTTCCCATTTAAGAACCCGTGTGTCCTGGAGTTACAATGGCAACCAGGGCTGCTGGGATTGCTGTGCTAAGCATGTAGTCTCATGACATAGTCCTTTCTGACCGCATTTCTTAGTGACAGCAACCCTGTTTCCAATTACCCTCATAACTCAAGGTCTACCTGAATTTGATTTCTGAGTCTTGATCAAGGCATCCAAGCCAGTTGAAAATGCATGGCAATGAGGGATTGGAGGGGAGGAGTATCTGGGTGGGTGATGGCTCTTTGAGGGAGTTCCTAGTCTGACTCTGAATGTCTGTTCAATGACTTGCTGATTTCCAAGTATATCAATCCCAATGGGAAATTCTTTTTCCGGGATTCTACCGCCCAGGGGTGATTGGCAGCAGCTGCTGCAGCCCTGCCCTGGCAGCTATTTTAAGGCAAAGGCGGAGAAGCTGCCAAAAACAGAACTCTCACCTCCACCATTCACGGCTGTCCCCTATCTGTCAGTAGTCCAGAGTACTCTACAGACCCCTACTGGGATCTGAAAAGCTAACTATCCAGAGGGACATTTTAGAATAGTAGTATTTGAAACAAAATAAGGGTGCGGGGGTGGGTGGGTGGGTGTCCAGCCTGCTCTATGAAAGTGATAAAAGAAGGGACACCTGTTCATCAGGAAGATAAAAGGTATCTGGCAACCTCAGCAGTGAAATGATAAAGACTTGCACACCAGTTTCCAAAACACAGCTATCACCTCACATAGCAACCGACTTCTCAGTGCCCTTGATGTCCAACTTTTATTGCTTCTACCACAGACAGTTAAACAAAAATTGCTTCCAGGAATGCCTTCTCCTGCTCCCCCATCCTACAAAAAGAATCTTCTCTTTTCAGATTATCTTTCCTTGCTTGCTGGTTTCAATTTTTTTATTGCCTCATGGAGAACATCCCAGCCCGGGGCTAGAAAGATATTTTGGATAACTCATTCATCACCCCTGGACGTTTGCTGACAGTGTTATCAGCTATTCCCAGATTTAATTTGGAAAGAGAAATGTGTGTGCGTTTTGTAAAAAATTTCTATCCTTCTGCTGCCTACTTGCCTCCTTGGTCAGTCCTTTCCTTCTCCTGGATTTTTTTTTTATCTCTTTCAACCATCTGAAAGAATATATTCTTTTCTCCCTACCTCAGATGGCACTGGTGAGCCCCACATATACCGTATGTCTCTGGATGTCAAACTCCCCTCTCCCAATGAAGCAGACAACTTCTTCTGCAGGATCCAGTCTGAACCAGTCATTGGGACCAAAGTTTCTACAAACCTATCCTGGGACATGTATTATTTACCTTCATTCACAATGTCTTCTGGTTCAAATTGTGGTTTTCCTGTGGGTAACATTGATTGGTACAGCAGAAATATTTAGGACTGATTGATATCATGGAATCAGCTCTCTTGAAATAACCAGTTAAGTCAGTGAAATGCTCCTTAAAGTCCAGAATACAAGGAGTTTAACATATCAGGAAACAGCAGCTAATTTTACTAAAGCAATATAAGCTATGAGGTCCTGGCAGTGGTGGGATTCAAATATGTGAACAACCGGTTCTCTGTGTGGATGCCACTTCCGGAAGTCCATTCTGGGCCTGGGCAACAAAAAATTAGCTACCGGTTCTGCCAAAGTGGTGCGAACCGGCTGAATCCCAGCACTGGGTCCTGGAGGGTGAAAGGTCAGAGAATCTGATCCAGGTGGATTCCAGTAAGAGATAAAATACAACTTTTTCTGAAGAGGTGATCAAAGTGGTTTGCAGACTTAAGTAGGATATGCTTGAACCAAGTAGCTGTACAGCACTTCACATCTGGTGGCTTTTGTGGAGCTTCTGGAGTTATAGTAGACAATGCCCAACGGTTGCAGCTTCACTTTCACCAAGGAAAGACAGGTTGCAGATGCAGTGGGCTCTCAGTGATATGAGCAGCCAGAAGCCAATTTGTTTAGCATTTCACTGAACTCTCTGCCTCTGGCTGTTTTGCAGTGCAAAGGCTGACATTACTTTGGGTTTCATTCAGTGGTGAGATTCAGCCAGTTCGCACCACTTCGGCAGAACCGGTAGATAATTTTTTGTTGCCCAGGCCCAGAATAGACTTCTGGAAGCGGCATCAACACAGATAACAGGTTGTTCATATATTTGAATCACACCACTGGTTTCATTCATTTTCTCGACTTGCCACTTCTTAAATGCCCTCTGTTGTGCTAATGGAAAGGGACACTTCTGAGAATGTCCTGGCAGCCCAGTTGGGTGTTCAACTGTTCTCTCAGCATTGAATACAGGCTCAAGCTTGACCAGTGCAGTATCCAATTTTATTTAATTTTATTTATTGTACTTTTACGCTGCTGCAATTCAATGACCTTCAGCAGCTTACAGCCTTTGTAAACACATTAAAAGATCCACAGGGAGTTTAGGAACCAATTGTGACAATGATAATGATAACCACATTCAGTCCTAACTTAAGGACAGAAAAGTTACAACAAAGAATAAAACAAGAAACAGAAAACTAGATGGTATCATGTTCAGACTCAAGGAGTGGTCCTTCAAAACAACTCAGTTTTTAAAAGTTTGATTTTGGGTCAAACCTTACTATTTTATCTCTTTTCCTCTCTTTTTTTGTTGCTGTTGTTAATTGCGAAGTTGTGTCCAACCCATTACGACCCCATGGACAACGTTCCTCCAGGCTTTCCTGTCCTCTACCATCTTCTGGAGTCCATTTAAGTTCACGCCTACTGCTTTAGTGACTCCATCCAGCCACCTCATTCTCTGTCGTCCCTTTCTTCTATTGCCCTCAATCTTTCCCAGGATTAGGCCCTTCTCCAGTGAGTCCTTCCTTCTCATTAGGTGGCCAAAGTATTTGAGTTTCAACTTCAGGATCTGGCCTTCTAAAGAGCAGTTGGGGTTGATCTCTTCTAGGACTGACTAGTTTGAACGCCTTGCAGTCCAAGGGACTTGCAGGAGTCTTCTCCAGCACCATAGTTCAAAGGCCTCAATTCTTTGGCGCTCATCCTTTCTTATGGTCCAAATTTCACATCCATACATTGCAACTGGAAAAACCATGGCCTTGACTATACGTACTTTTGTTGGTAGGGTGATGTCTCTGCTTTTTAGTATGCTATCTAGATTTGCCATAGCTTTCCTCCCCAGGAGCAAGCATCTTTTAATTTCTTGGCTGCAGTCCTCATCTGAGGTGATCTTGGAGCCCAGGAAAATAAAATCTGTCACTACCTCCATTTCTTCCCCATCTATTTGCCAGGAATTGAGAGGGCCGGATGCTATCTTTTTGCCTTTTAGTACTGTCCATGGGGTTTTCATGGCAAAGATACTGGAGTGGTTTGCCATTTCCTTCTCCAGTGGATCACATTTTGTCAGAACTCTCTGCTATGACCTGCCCGTCTTGGGTGGCCCTGCACGGCATAGCTCATAGCTTCATTGAGTTACGCAAGCCCCTTTGCCACGACAAGGCAGTAATCCATAAAGGGGTTCCTCTCTTTTATCAAAGATCAAAATATCAAATCCAATCTCATCCAATCAAGCAAGATAAGATATTCCACACCATCCCCAGGTGGCTTGTTAAGAGCAGAAGCATTTAATTGGAGCACAGATAATGCAATTCATATAAAAAGACACTCAAAGCAGCCTCAGTTGTTCTATCTGAATATGGAATCTTACCCCCTCTTCCCTCTGCTACTGTCAGCCTAGTAAGATAGTCTGGACAGGAAGCAGGAACAGATGGACTAATTCTGCTTTACTGTTAGGTTACATTAACAGAATTTCCCCTGTCATCTTTACAGTCCAAGAAACTAGGGGGGGGTCCCTTCTGAGACATTTGCCATACTCACTTTCCTTTTGCAGGTTAAGCTGCCTCTTGTCCGATTGTTCCCCTGCCTGTGTCTCTTCTCCCTGTCTCCCACAGTCATTGTCACATACCATTATATCTGCTTATACATTCTGAATATTTGGGCAAGTTGTAATTACTTACGAATGAGGAATATTGAGCAGTAAGGCTTCAAACACCATTTTCTTGATATTAGCTTCTTTCTCACTGCCTGCCTATTTCTAACACACTGTGCCAGTCTGTTTTGGCTCTTTTCATCTCTACTAACTCACTAGCCTAGCGTAATGCAAGCTACAACCCTAGCCACAACTCTAACTGAGCCCTGCACCCACCAAGTGATAGTTATGCCAACCATTCTGGTATATCACAACACCAAGTGATCAGAAGTAACAAAGCATTTGCTCAAGTAAGCTTATCCACCCCCAGCAAATGGTATTTTTTTTTTACTTTTTATAAATTTCAAACATTTTTATTTATTAATTTGGACACTTTAGGCTTTGTTGGACAATTTGGAGGTTGTTATGCAGAATATTCTCCAGAATATCCAATAGCTAAAACCATTCTCTTCTAGCCATTTTCTTCTTTCATATGGAACTAATTTCCCATTTTATATCTCTCTAAAAGAAAGGCAGAATTTCAATAGCTATTTATTATTCACTATTAGAATGCTATACTTTAAAACTCACCAGTCCTGCTTTGGAGCAATCTAGACACATTCTGATTTGGACATATGTCTGTCACAGTTGTTCTAGGTTAGCAGACATAGAAATTCAAATGCCTTCTTAGTTGGCTTCATGCCACGTGATAATCAAGTTACATTTTCCATGGCATAGGATGTCAGTTTCGCTATCCATAATAGTTTCTTCAGAAACATAATTCAATGAGTCAATCGTACAGAATCCATCTGTGGCTAGAAATGAAACATACTTTTCCATATCACAGCAGAAATATTAAATGAATTGTCGGTCATTTGATATTCAAGAATAAGGCCTTCGAATGACACAGGGTGAAAATTTATAATTCTTCCAGACAAACTGGCAAGCCCAGAAGATCTCATGAAATTAGGTATTTCATAAACAGTCAGAACACATTTCCAATAAACAGGTTGCTTTCAGGTCAGTGGTTCTTAGCACTATCATACCATAATTCTGTGATTTGCTCTTTCTCCTTAAAAGCTTGTTTTCTGGCTAGAAAGAAGAGGGATGAAGCAATAAGTGAACAATAAAGGATTGAAAAGGCAGATATTATCTGGACTATTATCTGGATCCCTTATTTGAGACTGGATGATTGCAAAATAGAAATGTTGTCCAGAGGCTCTTTATCACAGCCAGCTTAAAATATTATCATCCACAAAAAATATTATAGTATAAAAGTTTACTGCCTCCATTGGTGATTCATATGCCATCGCCAAGATGATGCTAACAAAAGATGTTCTCCTTATTTATGTTACATAGTACAAGGCATGTTAAGGACAGGAACTGGGGGGCTCCAGAGATTTGTTTCTCTATCAGCCAGAGTGAAAACATTCACCAATCACTCTCTTTTATGTGGGAAGGGTCAAGGGCAGGAGGTGAATTTTGACACTTGGCAAGATTAGTGGGTTTAGACATTTGTCAAGATTTACTCTGGTTTTGCACAAGGGTTTTGCATGAGTGTGTTCAGAGGGACATTAACTAGTACTTCTAACAGAATACTAAATTCATCTTCAGAAGCAGCCCAAAGAACAGCTGATGTGCATTTTACTATGCAGCCCCACCGCTGCTGGTCAGCTACCATACAGACTGAACTGGGGATTGGCTTGGAGACCTGGCAGGTGATCAGAAAGAGACTAGATTGAAAGAAACTGGACTCTCCTGGTTGACTTAACCAGAATGTTTTTGGAACACAATGCCCAGGGACCACAGGAAAGGAGGATGCCACTTGACCTAAAATGGTCAATTGGTGCTGGTCGAATCACCTCAGTGAAGTATTACAGACAAATAGTATCAGAATAAAGGGGGAAACACTACTTTAAAACCAGAATAGCTAAGAACTTTAGCTGAAGACCAGATAGTGGTCTATGAGCTGAAGACCAGATAGTGATATTGCACAGAAAAAAGGTTTCCAGGCATGTTTATGCTGATGAAGTGCCAATAGAAAAAAGGCTCTAGAAACATTCTCTTATGGGAATAATATTTTTTTTCTAAATCAAGCACTGAAAGAAACATTCAATCTGCTAAGTACTAGTGTACTGTACAGTAAAAATGCATTGGCACTTCAGCAGATCTTGTGCATTGGCACAACAGATCTTGTTCTTAAGGATGTAATTTGGGAGGTGGAACAATAACTTGCATAGATGAATTTGGATTTGTCTATTCTGGTCATATTTTAGGCTGGATTTAACAGGATTGTCAACATGGTTTTAGAATAACTGCTGTCTGCAAAGACATGTATCTTCTTCTATGCCTTCTGTGAAATATAAGAAGACTGAGGTGCAGCTTTCCAGAAAGGAGCAAGGAAAGATAATGAAGCTTACTGGGACAAACAGTGTAAACCGTTTGAAGTGGACTACATGAACGGACACACCAGGAATGCGTTTATGCAAGTCAAAAAGATCCGAGCACCATTTATTGCTTGTAAAGTCATCATTAAAAATGAGCAAGGAAAAGAGCCATCTGACCAAGAAGGCATCGAGAACGGATAGCAACAGTATACAGAAGAGTTGAGCGCAGGTTGCAAAGAGGCCCAGCCTCAGGATGGCAAGGATAGAAAGTAGAAATAGAACTGGCCATCCTTGAGGAAGAGATCATATGGACAATAAGCCAACTACCAAGCCACAAGACTCCGGGTCAGGGGTAGGCAACCTTGGCTCTTTTATGACTCATGGACTTCATCTCGCAGAATTCCTGAGCCAGGAATTGAATTGAAGCCCACAAATCATAAAAGAGCCAAGGTTGCCTACCCCTGCTCCAGGTGTTGACACTACCCCTGAGAATTACTGAGACCTTACCACCCACGATCATTAAAGACCTATGCCAGAAAATTTGGAAAACCAATCCGTGGCCTTAGGATTGGAAATGCTCTGTGTTCATTCCACTGCTGAAAAGGGGTGACTCTAAAAACTGCTCTAATTATTGCCCAGTTGCTCTCATCAGCAAGATTTGCTTAAAATTATACAGCAACATCTAGTAGCAACCATCGAAAGGGAATTAACAGATGTCCAACTGGCTTCGGTAGAGGTCATGGTACACGTGACTGTACTGCAAATTTGTGCTGGATCATGGAAAATATTGTTAATATCAAAAGATCATTCACATGTGGTTCATCAACTGCAAGAAAATCTTCAATTATGTTGAACATGAGAAGCTATGGAGAGCCCTACATGACCCGGGGGTACCAGCACATCTGGTCAAATTGGTGCAATCACCATACACAGATCAGAAAGCCACTGTGAGAAGGCCATATTGAGACACCGATTGGTTTGAGATAGAGAAGTCCAACAAGGCTGAGATCTCTCCCCTTTCTCATTTAACCTGTATGCCAAAATGATCACAAGGAAGCTAGATCTTGAAGAATAGAAAATCAGGATAAAGACTGGTGAAACAAACATCCACAGTCTTTGATATGCTGATGATACAACCCTCCTCTCAGAAACCAAAGAAGGCTGGCTTGGTAAGTCTGATCAAGAAAATCAAAGAAGAGAGTGAGAGTTTTCATCTCTTTCTGAATATCAAAATTACCACTTCAGGGAATGGAAACACCAAAATGGAAATTGACAGTGAAGAGATAGAATGCATGGAAAAATTCACTTTCCTTGGATAGCTCAAAGTGGAGAATGCAGCGCACAGAAACAAAATGCCAGAGTGTACTGGGTCGCACAGCAGTGATGAACATGAGCCAAATATGGAAAAGCAGGGACATCAGTCTGGCAACCAAATGTAGGTTGATCTGCTCTATTGTGTCCCCTTTGGCTACCTATGGTTGTGAAAGTTGGACCTTAGAAAAGCAAAACAGGAAGAAAATCGACTCATTTGAGCTGTGGTACTGGAGAAGGCTCCTGCATATTCTGTAGATAGCAAAGGTGACTAACAAGCAAGTAGTGGAACACATAACACCAGACAAGTCACTGGAAGGCAACATCACAAAACTGCATCTCACTTACTTTGGCCATGTCTTACAGGAGAAAGCAATTATGTTTGGAAGAGTTAGTGATGAAAGGAAAGTTAGTGATCAAAGACTGGTTTCAGAAGCATAGGTAAACTGGGTGGGTCTAATCCATGCCCTGTTGTTTATGGTGGGGTGGAGGATGGGTCCTTTTAGTTTGGGGATGGAAGGAGGTGAGGAGGATAGAGGAGGTTGTGAGGTGGGAGCAGTACGGGTATTTCACATTTGCCATCAGCCCTTTGAGATGGTCCAGACAAGAAGCACAAATCATGGATTCTAATGCTACCTTTATTATTAGGCTACAGTAACAGAATCTCGCATGTCTGAAGGAATTTCTCCTGTCCTCTGCTTCTACTTAAAAAAAAAACTAGGAAGGATCCCTCCTGAGGCATTTCCCCTGCCCCTTCTGGTTCTGCGGGCTGAGATACCCCTTGCATGAAGGTTGTCTAGAGACTGTGGATCTTCTTTCTGTCTCCCAAGGTCACTTCCACATACTGTTACATCTGCCCATATCACACCACTTTAAAATGTTTTTTAAAATAAAAATTCTATGAAGGAGTCTATTTTAATTTTCATTATGGTGAATAAATATAGCCCCCCCAAAAAGAGGGGGGGAAAGCTCTTTTGTAGCCCTCCATATTTTTTAAAGGAGGGAAGTGGCCTTCAGAGAAAAAAATGTTTAAGAAACACTGGAGTAAATTTAGATAACAACTCAAAACAGGACTTAGAAAGAATAACGGGCTGTGAAATAGTTAAGAAAGTTAAATACTTAGGAGTTGAGATTGAAGCTACAAATGGGAAATTATATAAAAATAATTACGAGGTGTTGTGGAACAAGATACAAGCAGATCTGGTCAGGTGGAAAACATTACAACTGTCTCTGCTGGGCAGGATAGCGGCAGTAAAAATGAATGTATTGCCAAAATTTTTATTTCTCTTTCAAATGCTACCCTATACTCAAAAAGGATGTGGACCTAGACGAATGGCAGAAAGGCATTAACAGATTTATTTGGGATGGCAAGAAACCGAGGGTTAAATTAAAAGTCATCCAGGACACAAGGAGAAGAGGTGGTTTAAAAATGCCCAATTTGAAGTTATATTACTACGCTGCGGCGCTGGTGGCATTGAGCGACTGGATTAATATAACGAACGACAGAGTACTGAATGTTGAAGGACATGGTTTACTATATGGCTGGCACACATACCTAGTGTATGACAAGAAGGTGGACAAGAGCTTCAAGGAACACCCACTGAGAATCCCGCTGTTGCGGGTCTGGAAGAAATATCAGTACTTACTACACGAAAAGATTCCCATTTGGACGATCCCCGGACACGCAATAGGGGACATAAACATAATACAAGGTCAGGATGTGGTGCCCTATAGTAAACTTGTAATGGAAGAAGGAAATGTGTTATCGTTAAAGCCATCAAATACGCTGGCAGATGAAGGAATAGTGTGTACCTGGCTTTCATATTTGCAACTGCAGTCTAGATGGCAAAAAGACCTGAAGAAGAGTTTATCCCTCGCAGATGAGAATTTAATTGAACAGGTTAGAGAGCGGGGGCCCATGCATATCAAACGAGTGTACAGTGTACTGATAGAAATTGACTCTGAAACTGTACTAGTCAAGGATTGTATGGTAAAGTGGGAACAAGATTTTGGGCAACCTATCACGATGGAAACGTGGGAGGGAATCTGGGTGAGAAATGTAAAATTTACGCAAGCGCAACATTTAAGGGAAAACTTTTATAAAATGTTCTATAGGTGGCATCTAGATCTAAAAAAATTATCATATATCTATCCAGACATCCAACCTAAATGTTGGAGGTGTGATAGTATGGAGGCTACATATTTTCATGTATGGTGGACATGTAGAAAAATTAAAGCCTTCTGGAGAAAAATATGGTGGTCACTCCAAACCATTTTGAAAAAGCGTATTGAATTTCTACCTCAGTTGTTTTTGTTAGGGATCATAAAAGACTGTACTACCACAGAGACGAACTTAATTCTGAACTTGATCACAGCAGCGAGACTGTTGGTGGGGCAATACTGGAAGAAGCCAGAAATACCACCTATTGAAGAATGGACTTTGAAAGTCATAAATTTGGCAGAGATGGGTAAAATATCGGCATATTTTAAGGATCGCTCAAATGAACAAAAATGATAGACTGGAAACATTGGATAGACTACATACAAGAGAAACACCAATCAAAGAAAATGTATCTGGCTTATAGTTAAATCTTGACATATGGAGTGAAGAATGTTTACAAATTTAAATCGATTGTATTAAGTTGGATAGCAGTTAACTTGAATTTTCTCCTGGTTTACATGTACAAATATATATCTATTAATAATAAAAAAAGATGTATAGACTTCAACTCCCAGAATTCCTCAGCCAGCAGTGAATTCTGGGAGTTGAAGTTCACACCTCTGCTCTTAATGTGAACAAGGGAGGTTCATCTGAGATGTTTGTCTTGGGAGTCCTAGATAAAACTTATGGTTCTGTTCAATTTGTTAGCTTTAACGACACTGCCATTGTAACAATAATTAAAGCAAGTGCACAGGGAAAAAAAAAGAAAGAAACACTGGAGTAGAGGATCTAACCCTTCCATTTCAAGATTCTTTGGTTCATAACACCCCTTTCTGGCTTTTGACCATTTTATTTCCTCACATAAGAGGCAGCCAGAATGATCTAAAGGCCAGTAATTAAAACCCT
Organism: Bothrops alternatus; assembly: GCA_034064705.1. Classification (NCBI taxonomy): domain Eukaryota; kingdom Metazoa; phylum Chordata; class Lepidosauria; order Squamata; family Viperidae; genus Bothrops; species Bothrops alternatus. Next base: position 27,386,920 of record JARGCV010000248.1, on the reverse strand, counting down.
GCCCTGCTCCCTGACAAGAATGGTGCTTCCTTTGGCTTATCCAAGCTGCACGCATCATTTCAAAGTGATGGAACATTGGTCTGCTGTCTTCCAACTTGACTCCTTTTCAACCCCTGGTTCTCATTCCTTTTAGAGACATGAAGAACCATTAAATTTCCCTAAGTTGGAAATGTCTCTGCTGCCTTGTTCTCTCCTTATTATTGTCTATATGTGAGAGTCTCTGAAGCCAGAGCAGGGACTGGAGAACATTTCCCACCCATTGTTCCTTGCAGAGTTTTCACAAAGAATACTGTCCTCTTGTACTGAATGAATAGGTGACTACACATTACCTTACTACATGGGGAGGAAAAACAGCAGGATTGATGATCATATGTATTTTGCTTTTTCTCATTGATTTAATGATTGGAGTCGTCCAGAGGCATTTACAGGATTGTAATCAAAATGACAAAGGCAATGTCATGTCGTGAGTTCCATCCTTTTTGTATGTTATAGGACAAGGTGGAGCTTGTATCATGATAGGACAACTCTTCTTTCATCATTTGCCCCCTCTTTGGACAGCTCTCGATCCATCTGTGCTACCTGCTGTTTTGAATGATCTGACAAGGAGAAAGATTTTATGCATATTAATTATTATATTCACTCACTTTGATGGTGATATACTTAGAAGTCAACCCAAATGATGGGAAGAATATACAGGTAGTCCTCGGCCTACGACCACAATTGTTGTTATGTGAGACATTTGTTAAGTGAGTTTTGCCCCCTTTTATGACGTTTCTTGCCACAGCTGTTCAGTGAATCACTGCACTGTTAATAAATTAGTAATCTGGTTGCTAAGTGAATCTGACTTCCCCATTGACTTTGCTTGCAAAAAGTGATCACATGACCCCGGGATGTTGCAATGGTCATAAATATGAACCAGTTACCAAGCAACTGAATTTTGATCACATAAGCATGGGGGATGCCACAAGGCTCGTAACTGTGAAAAAACGGTCATAAGTCACATTTTTCAGTACCACTGTAATTTGAATGGTCACCAAACGAACTGTTGAACGTTGAGGACTACCTACGATAATGATGTCAATAAAGTGGATTAAAAAAACCAGATGCAGCTAGAGGCCGCATGTAAAGGACTGTGAAATATGAACTGTGAGGTGCATACTAAGAGTGCTATGCAGCAGATTGAATATTTTAGACCCAGTTTCCCCAATCTTGTGCCTTATAGATATGTTGCAAATACCAATCCTCACTCCACATGGCCAGAAGCTAAAATCCCTCTGTCAACTCTTTTTACTATTACAAGTTTGCCATGAGGTAATAGAATATCGGTAGACCTCAACTTACAACCATTCACAATTCTTCCATATCTCCCTCCTAGATGCAACTCTTAATCCCCCTAGGTCAGAGGTAGGCAACCTTGGCTTTTATGACTCGTGGACTTCAACTCTCAGAATTCCTGAGCCAGTCATGCTGGCTCAGGAATTCTGGGAGTTGAAGTCCATGAATCATAAAAGAGCCAAGGTTGCCTACCCCTGACCTAAGTGGCAGCTCTGAGGAGCCTGAGGCCTGAAATCATGGCCATGGGGTCCCTTAAGATATGCCACTGCTAGTAGCAACTACACTTCTTGCAGGATTTGATGGCTTCATCCTTTGACACCATTCCCAAGATCGACACATTAATCCTTTCCCATAAATCAGCCTCCATCCCTAGTTGAGAGCAACCTTCCTGCCTGGCCCTGAGACCTGCTGCTGGAAGGAATATGATGGCTCCTAGGTTCTCATTTCAAGCCTTCCTCATAGACAGCCCTTTCACACTTCCTGACATGTCTACTTTCCCCAGCCCCTTTCGGGAACAAAAGTAGAATTATATAAGAGGGTTTACTTCCATCTCTCTCCCCCAATATCCCTTCTTGCCTCTTGGGATTCTGACAAACCCATGAACTTTTGCTTGTCTTAAAGGACAGAACATTCTGTCCTCTTTAAAGACAATCAGGCCATCTGTGAAAGATTAAAAAACAATAAAAATGGTGACTTTTCATCAGTGGCCTCTACCTAAATGGTCAAGGATAATGTAATCCCATTTTAAATCAGAGCTAAGATAATGTTAATGCCATAGTTTACTCTAGAGCAGCGGTTCTCAACCTATGGTCGCGACCCCATTTGGGGTCGAATGACCATTTCACGGGGGTCACCAAACACCGCAGTCCGCCATTTTATTTTTCCCCTTTTCCCCTTGGCCGGCGCAGGGGGCAGCACCGGGCATGCGCGGGGTAGCACCGCGCATGCGCGATGCGGGCCATCGCGCCGCGCATGCACGACGCAGGTCGGGGTCGCAGCCTGCAAAAGGTTGAAAACCGCTGCTCTAGAGCATGGGCTAAGAATGGGGAAATTCACAGAGAAGGTTGATTACATATTTTTAGATATATTCAGGATTAAATCTTTCCCAGCCCCAGTGCTGTGTTGAGTGATACAGAATACTTTGAATTTATATAACAGTTCACAACATTTTAGATTATTACCCCATTTTGCAGGTAGAGATTGTTGTGGCTTGGAAAGACAGGTGCTGAGGCCTTTCCTCACTATAGAGTTCCTGCCCTCAGCTCCGCCTTGGACCAGAATAAACAATGCTGGACTCAAATGCACTGTTCCCATTGCCAACCCCTGTCCTGCCTCTGTCTCATTCATTGATGAATGGAGTGCTGAACAGGAGAGGCAACAATGCTGGAGGAAACAACCATCTGCCCTGCTTATCATGGACTGTACGTGCATACTCAAGTAGCCCTTTGGGCAGTGCAGAACTGGTGCAGCAGAGGCGGGAAAGTCCATACTGATGTAGTTTTAGAGAATATTGTCTATTGTGGATATCAGTATGGACAATATTTTCTAATAACAGAATAGCATCTATAAAAGGAGCAGTTTTAGCCCATGGGCTACATAGATACTCATCATGTAAAGAAAACAACGATCATAAGAATCAGAAAGGACATGTAAGAGGAAGTTTATTAAAGAATTGGGATTCCCTAAAAGCAAGGATAAGTCCAATTATTTCAGCAATAGCATCACCATCAAATTTTTCTAAGATAATTGTAATCAGAAAGATTGGATTATATATGCCGACATGATACATCTGGATACAAGACATAGATTAACCACAAAAATTGCTCAGTGAAGGAAAAAATCTGACAGGGTTAATGTATTGGCTAATAACTGAAAAAATACAAAACAATCTTAAAGAAGAAGGAGGGAGCATGAGGAAGATGACAGAATGTAAAATACATATACATAATGAAGATAATGTATTAGGATGTATCTACAAATTGCTATTTAAATATGATACAGAGACGGAACAAATTCAAAAACTGTATGATAAAATAGATGCAAAATTTCAAAGAAGCAATAGCAGTGGATCAAAGGGAAGATTTGCAGAATGACATTTTAAGGCTACCTTCATTCATGGGTTGAGGAATTATTTGATTAACATCACAGTCTCTGCATGTCTTTGCTTCACTAGCTCTTAACACAATACCTTTGTAAACGTTTCTTGGACTTCTGAGTCAGAAATGTAATTACTATCAAGCAGTAACCTATGGTGCAAATTGCATATAGGAACATAGCAGAAAATAGGAACCATCAACCAGCCTTCCAATAATACTCTTCAGTGTAAGCCACTCTGCCAAAACTCATCCTGTCATCATAATGTTTAGAATTCAACCACTGAATGGGGGGGAGATAATATAAATATTAATCAAACAAGAAATCTTTAAAATACAGCTTAAGAAAACTAAATGATAAAAGAGCAATCTTTTTAAAAGAGACAACTGTTAAAAGTCCATAAAAGGCAACAAAATTAATTCCAAGAAATCAGGTCAGAATCTCCTTTCATGTACATAAAATGCTTTATTTATAATTAAACAACTTCTTTTTCTTCTTCTTTTCTAGGTTAGACTGGGGGGGGGTTGCCTTAACATTTAAATGTTGTTAAATCATTGAAAATATCCAGAATGAGCTGCTGAGTTATTCACAGTGGCATTCAGCAACATCAGAGGAATCTATGACTATACAACTTAACCAGCACATAAATCATAGTAAGAACTGCAACTCACGAATTAATTACCATATATCAATAATATTGCCTTGTTTAGTTGCATCTCTTTGCTTTTGCAGCATTGAGTTATGAAAAATGCTAAGAGCACGATTGCTGGTAACTAAATAAGGATGCATTTTCTCATGTTTAATGAGTGTCACAGCTTTTTTTTTTTCCTTGAAAGATTTAGTTGTGAAAGCTGTGTTGAAAACAATGGCTATGTGGAATATCAGACCTGTGATTTTTTTTATTTATTAGAGGGCCTTCTTTATTGTATTCTAGAAGAAGAAAACAGGATAAAGGAGAGGTGATAGTTTTAGCCAAAGGACAAAGCTTGAAGAAAAAGAAAAGAAAAGAGACGAAGGAAGGAAGGAAGGAAGGAAGGGAGGGAGGAAGGAAGGGAAAGAAAGAAAGAAAGAAAGAAAGAAAGAAAGAAAGAAAGAAAGAAAGAAAGAAAGAAAGAAAGAAAGAAAGAAGGAAGGAAGGAAGGAAGGAAAAGATCAAGGGTGAATGGAAGGGCGGGAGTGTTCATGATAGCAACTTGCCTTCGTCTCCGTTCTTTCCTCCTCACATACAATGTTGGAATGAGGCAATCCTCATTAGGAAATACCTTCCCTTTTACAGTAAGAAAGAAAGCACAGACTGCCTGGGGGGGGGGGGATGAGCTTAGTCTTAGCCTTTCTTTGGAGGTGCTCTAGTTGACTAAAGGAGTCAAGGATGTAAGGAGGCAATTAGCAAAGTGTCATTGTCTTTTCGGTCACGGTTTTAGATATGATGGAGAATGTAAAATATGCTACAGAGGCTGGGCTGATGCACAACACTCTACCTCCACAGTTCTTCTTTGTGAAAATGTAATACGGAAGATTAATCCAGGGCCACATTAGCAAACCATACAAAATCTTTGCTACGGTAACAGATGGTTTCTTTGCAACTATATTGTAGTCTTTTCTTGGTTTTTGTTGGGCAGATGAGTGAGGAATGCCTCCCAAGTAAGCAACCCTAAACCGTTTCGCTCAAATTGCCAGTTTTGAACACGTTTCCTTGAATAATTATCTTCTTCAGAAAATGAGGAACTGAACAATTCATTGTACGTCACAAATATAGAGAAGTACAGAGAATACTTCCACATAGTAGTGTTTCTGCTCCACATCCTCCCCAACACATATTTCAGTCTTCATATATATATAGAATAACAATTCCATAACTGTGGGTTGAGAAACTTAAGAAGGATTTTATTTGATCCAGCAATAAAAACATAAAATATGGGAATACTATGTGTGTGGAAAGACCAATGATCCAAGCTTTCATTGTACTAGCTTGAATTTACTTAGTGGAAAATTGGATCTTGATGCTTATGAAGTGGGCCAGGCGATGTTTGAGAGCATCAGAGGCCCTTGTCTTTCTGGATAGGCCCAGGATACTTGTTGATATGGTGATATTATCAGAAGGAGAAGCTTTTTTTTCCCAGCGATTTGGGGGCAGTTAGTTGTGAGAAAGGGAGCTTCTATTCTGTAACACAAGGGTCCCCCAAACCCCAGGCTGCAGCCCACTACCAGGCCTTGAGCTGTTCGGAACTGGGCTGTGGAAGTAGAGGGCGAGTGTGCGTGCATCCCCGCTTGCACAAGCAACGGGCGAGCCCATGGGCACATGCTCCATTTGCACAAACGGCAGGTGTGTGTGCCTGCCGCTCATGGAAATGGAGCTGCATGCATGCACGCACTTGCCCGCTACTCACACAGAACCATCCCCACCCCCACCCCATTGACCCGCAAAGCCGGAAAGGTTGGGGAACTCAGCTGTAATGGAACACGGGGATGACCTTTGGGAAATGGGGGCAGAAATACTGCCAAGGAAGCAATCAGACAAGAGAGGCTGGAGGCCAGGGGCTAAAGGGTCAGAGAGAAAAAAACTCAGGAAGGATCCACTCTAATTGATCAAACAGGTAAAAGTAGCAGCAGGAAGTTTTCACTTTCAGACTTGCAAGATTCTGCTCATGTAGCGTTACAATAAAGTGGAAGTAGTACATCTAGTCATGTTTCCTGTCTGGCTTACCTGGGAGGGCTGACACATTCTACCCTCCAGGCTGAAATTGTCCTGAAAAATAATGATTTCAACTCATTTTGAAGACCTTGGGAGTAGTTTAAAGGTGGAAATGTTCCTACTTCCTCATTTTTATCCTTGATTTTGTGAAGTCAAGCAAAACAAAACCCATGTTGCTTAAATTCAATCATTTTGACCATAAATCTCCATAGTATGATTTTAGATGCTGTCAGATGGTATAAACAGGTGGTTGAAGTTACAGGCTGCAAATTACCAACTCTTTCTTTCTTTCTTTCTTTCTTTCTTTCTTTCTTTCTTTCTTTCTTTCTTTATTTATTTATTTATTTATTTATTTATTTATTTATTTATTTATTTATTTTATTTTATTTTATTTGTATGCCGCCCCTCTCCCAAGACCCGGGGCGGCTCACAACAACAAAACAGTTCAAAACACAATTAATTTAAAAAATTTAAAAAATTAATTCCATTCACACAACATACAAACACATTCAGCTCACAGCCGCTGATGGTGGGACACTCTTAGGGCCGAGGGGCAGAGCACAGCTCATATGCCCCAAGCCTGCCGGCATAGATGTGTCTTTAGCGCTTTCCGGAAAGCTATCTATATCAACATTGTTTTTTCTTTGTGCTTGTGGGAAGAATCCAGAGAAAGAAATATTTTGGGAAATAGTAAAAAGGCAGAATATATTTCCCCAAAGAAATAATGGAAAAGATCTTAAAAAAAGACAGAAACTAGCCCCCAGAAATCAGCCCCAGCCCCCTAGGCCGAAGCCAGCTTTTAGAATTGCAAATTCAATAATCCTTTTAGCTAGAAACTGAAGAAATTAGGAAGATAAAGATCCCTAAAATCTACATGCCACCATCCAAGTTCTAAGGACAGGAAACATAATAGGATGAACCCACCAATACCAAAAGGGCACACTCAGACTGAGTACATGACATAGGAAATACAAAGCCTCAAACAGGAACAGGAAACAACCTCAAAAGCCCCAGAATATAAGCCCCAGGTATAAAAATCCACCACTCCCTGCTACGTGGTCAGTTTTTCCCAGAGCCATCTTTCTGTCTGGCTCTCCTCTCTAATAAACTACAACCTTTTTTCCAAAGCAGTCTCAATTTTGTTTATTCCCAGTTTGGACTGGACCCTGATAAAGATTTTTCTTTCAACATGCTCTTATCTACTATCTTCTATTACAACTACTACACAACCATTAGAATATGTTATATTTACAAAGCACAATCAGGATTGCTCAGCCAAATTAAGGTGTCAAGTGACCTTGTTCTTATTTTGTTTCTTAAGACCTTGAGTAGCTTATTGATTCACCCACGCTGATGAACCTAATCCATTTGCCTTTAATTTGTAAGATTTTGGATTTCCAAGTACCAAGTTATGCTTTAATGCCATAAAAGCTAGGGACAAGTATGGGATGAGATGGAATGGAGTTTTGAATTTGGGAAAAGAATAAAAGGCTATATGATGTTACTCAGGTCAAGATAGGTCATCACCTGGAAAGGAAGTTACAGCCACCACTGAAGAAAGGCAATGTATACTGCATTGTATGGAACCTTGTGAAATCTAAACTCTGCATTAAAGTCTCAATATGCCTGTGCATATTATTGGATTTTGTATAGAAAAAGTTAAGCGTGAGAAAGAGGGAAGCGTTTTTAATTCATCTAATCTTTTTGCTTAAGAATTTGAACATTATATTATGATTTAGTTTGTTATTTGGGCATATGTTTTTCTGGCCAATGAATCCCTAATATTTATACTTAGAATACCTGAACATCTACAAGGGTGTATTGCAGCTTTCACATAGAAGGCTATATGGTAGGGTTCATAATAGATTCCAGGATTTGGAGGTGATTAAATCTGAATACAAAATGTCTTTTGAAAATTATTAAATTCATGCTAGTTTAGTTTGCCCAGATAGGCTACTAAAGTTTCTCACTGCCAAAGCCACTTACTCATTTCCCCCCCCCCCCAAAGTAGCCTGTTTCTCTTGGGGTGGAGTGGGGGTGCTTTATTGAACACGACTTGATTCTCTCACAGAGTCTTACTGTGCATTTACAAAAGTCACTAGTGGGTGGATCTGAATGTTAATAGCCAGACTGAGATCCCAAACTGCCTTATTTTTAAACTTTGTTCAAGAATTTGAGGGCACCCACGAGTCATTCCATGAACTGGAGGGAAGATTCAAGGCCAGGTAGAAGGATGTACGCTTTTATCCATTTTACAGACAAATTACAGGATTTACTTTCTTAAGGTGAATTGATAGCTGCAGTTTTGCTGGTCTTAAACGAAGAACTGGAGGATAGGGAGGCTACATACCAACCGGGTGGCAGCTATTGGTCAATCTCTAGGCTCCATAGAACCAGAAAAGAGAGTGGGAAGAGGATGAGTGGGTTTAAGTGGGAAATAAGGGCAGCATGAAGTTGGGATCAGAGAGAAGAATGGGAGTGTATGCTGTGAAGGGGGACGCATGAATGCCTGAACCTCAACAAGCCGAGTAGGTGTCAGGGCTGAAGAGATGGCATCCTGAGTCTTCCTATGAGCCAAGAGCAGAAAGAGTTAACATTGCTCCTTCCTCCTGGCTCTGAATAGGCTCTGACAGCTCGGAGAGGCCCGAGCTATTTAGGTCTTGTAGCTACTACCTGGGAGAATGCAAAGAGGAGGCGAGTCAGGAACTTATGACTGCTACGGTAGTTGTCAGGCTCCATTCTGGATGCATGGATAAACAGGGTGATCCACCTCACTCTGCAATGATCTTGCTGGGTAATTGTTAGTGATTCAGCTTCTCTGAAATTGCTCCATTTAAAATAACACTTACAAAGGAGGCCTGGGGATGGGTGGGCTTTTCTTCTTCTGCTTGCTGGAAAAAGCTGTTTCAGCTGTGGTTTAAAAGGTAATAGAAGTGACTCCAGGACAGGGTAGGCATTAGCTGTCATCGCTTTGTAATTAGGAGATGGCTGCAGAGCCCCTGTGCTCCTTTCTTTAGACTTATGCTGTGTGTGGCTTCGCTGAGATTTCACTTTTTTGGGAAAACTTTGTGCATTGTCTTTTATAAATACTTCTCAGATTGACTTCATTCCGGTGTGGGAGAGCTTGCTGGCCTGGGAGGTCTTTGTATCTGTGCACATGTGTGTGGATTGTATAGAGGTTTATTTCTTTGGCTTTGGGGGAACCATAAAAGCCCCCTAATATATCTCCTGATCTCTTCTGTCTTGTACAGCAATCTCTGTTCCACTCCCTTTCCACTTTCCATATATCCCTTCCACTTTCTATATCCCCTCCTTGCTTCTATTTCATATCTCTTAACCATCATCATCCTCTCTGGAATTCTGAGTCAATTTCTAGGCCTGCTCCTGGGGAAAGAACCAGCTGCGGTTGCCAAGCAGAACCCCAAAAAAATGACTTGAGTCCAGTGATTATTTGCTGGCTGCTGCCATCTATCTCCCTCCTCCCTTACTCAACGGAGGAATCCACAGCTGTTCCAAACTGGGAGAGGAGAAGGAGGGGGCTGTTGGATGATGATGTCAAGACTCAGGGATACAAATAGACAGAGCTCCGGCTGTCATCCCGACTCTGCCTTCTCACCCAGAGTAGCTGCTGCCTTCCTGCCTGTCCCACCAAGCTGCCACCATGAGCTTCTCCAACCAGAGGGTCTCCTCGTACCGCCGTACCTTCGGTGGGACAGCTGCCCCTTCCTTCGCATCCCCTTCCTTCCCACGGGCTTCCTTCGGCACCAAGGGCTCTTCTTCCAGCTCCATGTCCTCTCGGGTATACCAAGTGTCCCGTAGTGCTGCAATGCCCACCCTTTCTAGCTTCCGCGCAAGCTACTCAGCCCCGCTACGTTCAGCCTATCAAGGTGCCGGCGAGGTCCTTGACTTCTCCCTAGCTGATGCCATGAACCAGGAATTCCTGCAAACCCGTACAAATGAGAAAGTGGAGCTGCAGGAACTCAACGACCGCTTCGCCAATTACATTGAGAAGGTCCGTTTCCTGGAGCAGCAGAATGCCCTCATGGTGGCTGAAGTCAATCGACTCAAGGGCAAGGAGCCCACGCGCATTGCTGAGATGTATGAGGAAGAGCTGAGGGAGCTGAGGCGCCAGGTGGAGCTGCTGACCAACCAGCGAGCACGGGTGGATGTGGAGAGGGACAATCTGCTGGATGATCTCCAGAAGCTGAAGCAGAGGTGAGACCGAGGCCCATGATTTGCTACCATGTTTTTTTTCCCTCTAAGCTCATCCCTGTCTATTTATGTTGATCTGTAAATTTAAGGTTTCTTCCTAGTCACAAGCAGGTATAACACTTCCCTGGCCAAAGATGGAGTAAACAGGGAAGGGTAATGCAAATCACAGCCAGGGTGAGTGGCCTTCCAGCCCTGACCTTCCAAATAGCAATGCCAAAACTCTTACCAAATGTCATATTTGCCAGGCCCTGGGTAAATGGCACTGAGCAACATTCACCTTGAAGTTGCAAACTTCTTGTGCTCTGATCTGAAATTGCCATCATAACTAATAAGAGACAATCTATCTCACTGGGCCCAACAAAATAATAATAATAATAATAATAATAATAATAATAATAATAAAGTTGGAAGGGACCTTGGAGGTCATCAAGCCCAACCCCCTGCTCAGGCAGGAAACCCTACACCATTTTGGACAGATGGCTGTCCAGTCTCTTCTTAAAAACTTCCAGTGTTGGAGCATTCACCACTTCTGGAGGCAGGTTGTTCCACTGATTAATTGTTTTAACTGTCAGGAAGTTTCTCCTTAGTTCTAGGTTGCTTCTCTCCTTGATTAGTTTCCATCCATTGCTTCTTGTCCTGCCTTCAGGCGCTTTGGAGAATAGCTTGACTCCCTCTTCTTAAGGCTCAGAATGTGTCCAGTGACTTCCTGACATACCACTCTCTCCTTATAAACCTTTCCATTTTTAGAAACTTAAGAAAGCTTTTGGGGGCTAAAATCTTCATCCTGAAGAGAAAGGCTAGTATCTAAAAAAAAACCAAACCCTAGCACAGTATTTAAGTCTGCTGAGAAAATATTTGTGAGGTTTATTTTGGCACGGGGATCTGTGCTGGTTCAGAAATCAGTAGTAAGGTCACAAATCCCTGCCTTTTTAGAAAAAAATTGGATGAAAAGACTAAATTATATTTGTGAAATATTTTGTTTGGATTTGACTTCGTGGAAAAATTACACATGTAATTTTATTTATGCAGGGAGTGGATAATTTTTCCTTATCAAATACTGGGCTTTGGATTTTAATGGGGGATCTCTTTAGTTTCATTCCATACCAGTTAGGTCTGCTTTTTCCTTGTCAGCTGCACACAGGGGATGGGGTGGAGGTGGGAGGTGTGATACTCTAAACAATTGTTGCAAGTTCTTGTCAAATCAACTCTTGACTCCTTTTGGTAGGGTGAGGATGACCGGTGGTTGCCTCTTTCCATGAGGTAGCTCTGGGTTTTTTTTCCTGCATGATGTAAATTGTCTATTTATGTCCCAACTAAGCAGGCCCTTGACTAGCTCAGGATATGTGTGCCACAAGTCTATGTTGATGATCTATTTCTAGGAGTTTTTAAAGAGCTGAAATAAAGAAAAATAATATCCTGATGATTAGAAATAGGGTGGATTTAAAACTTTTAAATTAATTAGTTCCATGTGAGAGCCAGAAACCAATTTTCTTCTGGGATTGCACATTAAATATATTAGTGGTGTAGTAACAGATTCCCTCTTCGACAGCGCCGTTATCGTTTTAAAAAATGTACATTACAGAACTGAAGCGGGTGCAGGTGGTCAAGATTCCATGTTACCCAGCACATCTTCCAAGTCTATAAATCTTTGTTCTAGAACAGAGGCCTTCAAACTTGGCCCTTTTATGACTTGTGGACTTCAACTCCCAGAATTCCTGCGTGCCTGGCTGAGGAATTCTGGGAGTTGAAGTCCACAAGTCATAAAAGGGCCAAGTTTGAAGACCCCTGTTCTGGAATTTCTCTTCTACTCACAAGGGAGAAAAAAAATCTAGTTTCAGTTTATTAGGAAAAGTGACTCCCAGGAAGTCATCTGATATTGCTCATCATTGTATGTCAGCGGATTCTTCATAACCCCCTACAGTTTGTACCAGTATAATTACAGCTTTTGCAGCCTTAATGATCACTGCTCAGCTTGATTTACGTAATAGCTGGGCTCACAAATCATGCTAAGTCATGGTTTGCTTTCTCTAGAGGGTTCAATAGTTGGGTTCACAGGACGTGCGTTGGCACACCTTACACTAGCAATGGAACAGGTTAATGCTATAACAACAGGAGAGAGATGAAAATAATACAATACTTTGGGGGGGGGAACTGGGCTGTTCAGTAGGAGGGCCCTTTGTATCCTGCTTCTGGAAGGATAATCCTTAGGCCCTTACTCTGTGGCCAGTCCTCTTGGAAGCTTTCTCTTTTCCTCCAGATTTAACTCCCTTGTGATTGACAGGGCACAAGTGGACCCTGCCAGAAGAAAGCAACAGCCAGATAAGCAAGGCTGAGCATGTTGACAGGAAGTGCATATACACAAGAGGGGGAAATTTAGGCAAAGAAATCCAGGGGTCAATGTCTTCCAATCAGATATGTATTTTATTTATTAATGAAATAAATTAATCTTATCTCATTATCCAAAGTGACCCTGAGTAGCTTACAGAATAATAAAAACATAAATATATCATTTAAATGTTCTCCTGGATCAAATTTAGTGCACTAAATTTGGGGGTCATCATTTTATTTGTTGGTTCTTTATACATACACCAAGTGTGATCTTTGGCTTGAGTGTTTACTGCTGTGGAGAAGCAAAAATGAACTTTCTTTCTCATTTGGATCGTAGCAAATTGAATGTCCAAGACTTATAATCAGGTAGCAAATGGCATCACTTGTCCTTTTCTTGTGCTCTTTCCCACCAAACCACATAAAAAGAAATGGAAGTGGGTACCAAACAGCCTTTCCTAACTTGACATCCTTAAGATCTGGGGAACCACATCTCCCAGCATCCATGCCAACATCAGGAGGCATGAGATAGGGTCAAGCTGGTGCAAGAATCTTATGCAGAAGACCGCCTCTGCAAGCCTTATCTCTATATGACAACAGCTGCAACTAACAACTACTGAAATTGTAGTTTAAGATGTCAGGAACTTGGACAATTTAGAACGGAAGGTTTGAGGGTGCTGTGTTTATAAACATAAAAAAACACAAATATGGATACAATAGTTGAGGATATAGAAACTAGAACTCCAAGGCCATGATTCACTAACTTTAGTGTCCAAATCCTGAAGCTGAGCCTTTCCCAATCTCAAACCCCACAGAAATGTTAGATTACAGTTTCCATTTCTTCAGCCATTACAAACAATGACCATCCTGGCTGATTGTGATAAGACCTTATAATCCCAAATTCTGAATAAATGTGAGAAAAAGTGGACTTGGGTGATGCTACACTAATCCCATGTCAAAATACCTGGAAGACAGATCTTGAATTTCAGCATCTTGGTAGCCTTCCACCTGTCTCCCAACACCTTATGTATCTTTCATATCGAGTCATCTCCAGAATCCCAGGTTGAGGGTCATCCCAAGAGTTTGCATGCTGCTTCTTTGCAAGTCTCTGGCTCCTGCTTCAGCTTTTCTCAGTAGAGCAAAGCTGTGCTACCCTAAAAGGGAAGAGGGAGTAAGCATTAGCCATCAGTGAGCTCATGCCTTTGTGCTTAAGGCTTTGACTAAAACAGGCAATGAGAGGACATGTTCTTGCTCCATTCCCAGTCTGGCCACTAGCCAGATCCCACCCCTTCCCTCTGGAATGTAGGAGAATTGCCCGTTCCTGATGCATATCTTACTAAAGTGACTTGGTAGCATGTCAGAGGTTTAGGGTGAAGCACTGGCCTTGACTTCAAAAACATGAGAAAGGCAATGCTATTTATGTAGACCAGTCGGTGATTTCCCAGCCTTCCCAATGCTCATTTTTCTGCCCCTTTTTCATAGGTTGCAAGAGGAGATTCATCTTAAAGAAGAAGCAGAAAACAACTTAGCTGCTTTCAGAGCTGTAAGTTCAAATGTTTCCTCCAGCGTGTCTGGAGAAATGAGGAAAAGATTTGTGAAATAGCACAAAGGGAATATCACTTTGCATACTTAAAAAAGTTGCATGCTTAGCTTTTTTTTTTTTGCCCCTTCATTTCTGAGAAGACATATTGTGCCTTTCCCCCCAGCTATTAGCGCTTTCTCAGATCTTTTCCAAAGTGGTAGACAATTGGTATTTGGATTTCAAAATATAAGGAATTATTAGGATTATAGTTAAGACAAGATTTCTGGAGAACATCAAGTTGCCAGCCTTCTACACTGTGTAGCCCCTTTTGAATAATTGCAACGCCCGCTCCTGTTTTATCTACAACATTGTGCAACCTAGGTGCACATGAACGTTTAACATGTTATTAGAATATTTTAAATGATACAATGTTTTGAATCATTCATAGTAGTAGAATCAATATGCCAGAGGGAATAGTTTAAGTACTCCTTCAGGGATACATACAATACAATGGAGCAGCATTTACCCTGAATTTCAAGGAATTTGGAATTGAGATGCGGGCAACTGCCCTGCCATTGTCAATATTGCTAGAATCTGGAGTGATGTTAGAAAATGTTAGTAGCCCTTTTGTTCAAGGATCATGTGAATTAGTTCCGTTGGGGTCCTTCCCACTCATTTCCTGGGCTTTCAGAATTTCCAGTATTGTTTTCATTGGTCAGATTCCCAGATGATGTCAGTCAAAAATCAGAGGGGGGTGGGCATAACCTCTCGGCCTTTTCAGGAGCACATAGTTAAATGGCAGTTGAGTTCATTTCCTTATTCAGTGAATTTGTGCTCTTTTAATGAGGACCAACCTCTTGGGTCTATTATTACTGCTGAGGTCATGCTCCTCTTTTCTCTGCCGTTACAGGATGTTGATGCAGCCACTCTGGCCCGTATTGACTTGGAGAGGCGTATCGAAACATTGCAGGAAGAAATTGCTTTCCTCAAAAAAGTGCATGAAGAAGTAAGCAGCTGTCTTGTAAATGTGTCTTGGTGCTTCTCAAAATGATGGCTTCTAGAATGGAAGGAGGGGTGAGGCTGTTGAAGGGGATGGTGAAAATCAAGCCCGGAATTTAGCTATAATAGCAGCTTTAATTGAAAAAAAAATATGGAAGATGGTATCAAGTATCAAAAGTTGCACGTCACCAGACCAGCCTTCTCCTGCTAGGTTGCACCACGTTTTGGTATGATGGCACAAAGTGTCCTAACATGTTGGGTAAACCCTACCAATCTGCGATGTAAACTAAGCTATTGTTGTTAGTTTGGGGTTCTGTAAGAGATGATGCATACAGAGGGGGAGCTGATGTGATGGATTACAGTGAAATGGCAGTTTCCAAGGAAGGAAGGAAAGAACACATTTCATAAAGGGTGATGGGGAGGAGACAAAAGACAGCACAGCCTGGAGCTGGATAGGAGAGAGTAAGACTAGCTACTCCCTAGAAGCTCCAGGGTGTATCAATTAAGATGAGAGAGTAAGGGTTTAGTCCAGGGGTAGGCAACTTCGGCTCTTTTATGACTCATGGACTTCAACTCCCAGAATTCCTGAGTCAGCTATGCTGACTCAGGAATTCTGGGAGTTGAAGTCCATGAGTCATAAAAGAGCCGAGGTTGCCTACCCCTGGTTTAGTCTGTCAAGAGTCTGCCTATCGTGTCTAAGCAAATAA
Source organism: Bothrops alternatus (assembly GCA_034064705.1). Lineage (NCBI taxonomy): Eukaryota > Metazoa > Chordata > Lepidosauria > Squamata > Viperidae > Bothrops > Bothrops alternatus. The sequence continues at coordinate 27,371,034 of JARGCV010000248.1, read as the reverse complement.
AGAAATAAACTCTGGCTGAATGTCCTTCTTGGCTGGGAACTGGCTTAATTTAGTAACCCAATGGTTTAATCCACCATACATTAGTGAGAAATAGTGTATATCCTCTTGAAAGATCATGTTGGAGAAGGTTTTGTCACAACTGAAAGCCGCCTTTCAATTCGATGGTTCCCAATGTTTTTGAGTACAAGGATTTTTGGGCCTAACCAGTATGGATTAGAGGAGGTGGCTAGTAAGCCTCTCCCTACGGCCTTGGCCTGATGGTACACTCTTTGTGACCTCTCCAGGAAATTAGAGAAATGCAATCCCAGCTGCAGGAACAACAAATCCAGGTGGAGATGGACGTGTCAAAGCCAGATCTGACCGCAGCACTGCGTGACATCCGTGCCCAGTATGAGAACATTGCTGCAAAGAACATCTCTGAAGCAGAAGACTGGTACAAGTCCAAGGTCGGGAGAAAGAGCAGCTTCACTTAGCTAAAAAACTAGGGATGATTGGAGTTAGTTTTCACTCATGGGATTCACTCCTGTTAATCCACCTGTGTGCTCTATTTGCTCCTCCTCCCCCCTGTCTACAGGTGTCTGACCTGACTCAGGCAGCAAATAAAAACAATGATGCCATTCGCCAAGCCAAGCAGGAGATGATGGAGTACCGGCATCAAATCCAATCATTCACCTGTGAGATTGATGCTCTCAAGGGCACGGTGAGTGAGCGAGCTGCCACGCCAGATTAATCATGGAGTCAAATTCAGAATACTGGACCTTGCATTGAACCATTTTAGGGAGGAACATTTTTCTTCTTCCCTACACTCATTGACGCAAATGCAAGGGAAGCATGGAGAACGCAAACTGCTCAGGCAGCTGCAGTTTTGCACAGCTGTCAGATGGAGAGGTCATTCATGATCTCTGAGGGAGACTGACAGAAGATCTGTTTAATGCAAAGAAAGTTCTATGGCCAGCTGAAGATCCTCATATAGGCTGACTGGTAAAATCTCAGCTTATGGTCCCAATCAACAATCTCTTAACAGTATGTCCCTTGAATGGATGGGAGATGGGGGAGGGGGTGTCTTTTTTTATATTCACCCAAAAAAAGGGGTAGAAATCCTCTTTTCTTTCTCCTCACTGCTTTCCTCATCTTGACTTCCAGAATGACTCTCTGATGAGGCAGATGAGGGAGATGGAGGAGCGCTTTGCTGGCGAGGCTGGCAATTACCAGGACACAATCCAGAGGCTTGAAGAGGAGATCAGGCATTTGAAGGATGAGATGGCACGGCACCTGCGCGAGTACCAGGACCTGCTCAATGTCAAGATGGCTCTTGATGTTGAGATTGCCACTTACCGCAAGCTGCTGGAGGGTGAAGAGAGCAGGTGAGCGCTATCTGCATCTGTGTGTCCTGCAAAGGTAGCTTTACATCCATTAAAGTTGGTAGATGATTTGTCTGGGGTGGGTTTTGTTCTGATGGAATAGTAGTAGGTTTGTACACCAATTGTGAAGTGTTAGTCTATTACTGCTACACAAGAAAGAATCTACCGCAATTCTGGACTGAGTAAAAGAGATGTGGCTTATCACAGTATCTGAACTCTGCCTTTGTGCTTGGTGACAGCAAAGGATAACAAAGAAGGACACGCATCCTTCTGTTGTGACAGTTGATGACATTCATCTTCTCTTAGGAAAGAAATAGACCAGTGAATCTCTTGAAGCCAAATGTTACTTTTCCTTTTGGCTGAGCAGTTTGGACTAGTGGGACTTACATTTTGTAATAATGCTGAATTTGCATGAAGATGCCATTTTAGAATTACAACAAGAAGACTGGAAACAACACTTGCAAGCCAGAAGAATACAATTAGTTCAGATTTAAGTGTTGTTTTTTTCCCTAAAAGGACCATAAGGGATAATGAGGGTTGTTGGGGAGGCTGCTATAGAACATAGGGAATCTGAAAACAGAAAAGAAAGACAAGGCTACTTTAATTTCCCTTTCCTTTCCCTTCCTTACAGAATTTCACTGCCCATTCAAACTTTTTCTGCCATCAACTTCCGAGGTAAGTGACAAGGATCTGGTCTATGTGGTTTAAAGGGATCTATGGGCATGGAAATCATGTGGATTGTTTTGTAATGCTAAAAACGGAGCAGAAACGGACGAAAGCCCATCCCCAAGATTCATTTTAGAACAGTGATTGAAATGAGGACGGAATTACGTGTTTCATGCCTATCATAATCTGTTCTGCTTATTCCCGACTAAACCCTTTTTTGATTTTAAAGGATGGCATTTAGAGGCAGGGGAGAAAGAGATTGCTTTTCAGTTAAAAATAGCGCCCTTCCCTATATTTATTTATATATATTTATCAAACTTAGAAACCACTCACAGAGTCACTCTCTGCAACTACGGTATAACTCTCCCTCTCTGCCTCTCTAATTCTAACTGGAGTTCCTGAAATGGGCCTGCAAGGACAAATGTATCTGAAACCCCTCAACTCTGCAAGGAGGAGGGTCAGGTTCAGAACAAAACACTCAGACAAAGAAGGGATTATACATCCCAGCCTACCTTCCCCTCCAAACCAGTCTCACCTAAAGCTGCTTTTCTCTACAGTTGGTTCTTTGGGGATGGGGGTTGGTACCAGGCATAAGAATATACAGTTCTATCCAGAAATATATAAATGAGCTGAATGAGTCCATCTCTCCTCTTAAGTTTCTTTCTGACATGTTTCTTGGGTGAGACGCCATAAACAAAGATGACTGTATTAAGAAATGAAGCATGATGAATACCACAAACATACACACCGCTAACAAAACCAAACAGGATAGCTATTAGTTTCTCGGCATTGCATCAAAATGAGAATAAACTCTCCCTTGTCTCCAAAAGGAGTCTTATAAAGGCTAAAAGATAAGGGCAATCAAGCTGAAATATCATAGCTGTGGTAATTCTAGTTCTGAATTCAAGATCTGCCTTGATGCTGTGGCCAAATTTAGTAGAACTGAATAACATCTTAGAAGATTGTTTTGTTTTCGCATAAATATTTATTGCATTATATACACTGTTCGGTTAGGTTGGCAAGTGCCAGTGGGGTGTGTGTGTATGTGTGTCATGGACATGAAGTCAACATGGTACCCATCTCCTTGGTGTGAGCAAGTCATGGAGAACAGTGAGCTTGTGCTTGGAAGAAAACATCCCTAACCACAGAGCCCACCCTCCGAATCCTCTGGACTCCAAATTCTTCACGGGATTCTCCCATGAAATGCATGCCAGAGTGCACCCATTATCAACCAATGCCTCTTTCTGTCCCACAGAGACCAGCCCAGAGCAGAGGAGCGCTGAGGTCCATACCAAAAAAACAGTGACCATCAAAACCATCGAGACACGTGATGGGGAGGTAAGCTGACAGGCTGTGGGCATTGATGAACATCAGAAGGGTTAGCAGCCCCAATGGAAAACCCCAGGAAAAGTCAATAAAGGTAGTCTTGAGTGTGTCATTCCTTCCTATTATGGAGCAGGGGGAACATTCTAAGTTGAGAACCACTCACCCTGTTGATGTGAGACTGAGAATAAGGAACGGGAGATGCAACTGAAGGAACACAGTTGGATGTAGTTGTCTTCCGTTTTCTTCTGTCCCTATAAAGCAGAAATAGGGAAGCCAATGGTGGGAACAAGCACAGGCGCCCCACCTGATTGGGGAGAAGGCGCAGGAGGGTGGGAGTAGGGCTTTCCTTAACTGAAATCTCTGTCTTTCCTCAGGTGGTCAGCGAAGCCATGCAGCAACAGCATGAAATGCTGTAGGTCTTGTAACTCCCAGAGCAACTTGGCCCATCTCAACCCTCATGTGCAAAAATCAGGGGATGCCAGTTCCCACACCTTCTCCCACATCCCCCTTTTGTAAGAGCACCACTGGACAACCTCACCCGCTCAACTGAATGTACAAGAAGCCTTCTGTGTTCCCCAAAGCCTCTCTCCTTCGGCTCCCTTTCTGCACTCCTTTCCCTTTTCTTTTTTGTTCTATTCTTTTCCTGCCCTTGGGCGGGAGGAGGGCAGAAAGAGAGTTGCAGCTTTGTGTGTGTGTGTGTGTGTGTGTGTGTGTGTGTATGGTACATGCATGCATGTGTTAGAGGTGAGGCTTCCTGCCCCTGTATGGGGTCTGACTGTTGCCTGAAAAGAAAGCTCTCATCTGCCTTTACATGGTGACACGTGCCCTGAGTCACATATGTGTGCTCTGATAGCCATGTGTAGCTACACTCTCAACCTGAGTGTGGGTCCCTGCCCCTTCTGGGTCCTTCTGCTGCAGCAGTAATGGGAGCTACCTGCAGGCCCTGCACAGACAGAGGAAAGGGGGGGGGATGTGTGAGCATAGCCCAGAGAATGAGGCTGAGTCACCTGCCCAGTCTTGCCTCCGGGACCAAAGCCACAGAGTTGCCCCTACCCTCAGGGAGCAGGACTCCTTGCTTGTGGGCGGGCGGATGGGTGATGCTTGCATCTCTAAGCTCAGTGATTGTCTGTCCCGTTTGCTATGCTACTGAAGCTCTTTTTGGACAAGGTTTCCCCCTTCCTGTCTTGGGGTTTTTTCCTACAAGTGTAGGCTAGAGTGCTAGGAGAATTAGGATCTCTAAAGGAGAAAGTGAGCGAGGCCTCTGAGAGGAGCCGACTTGGGCCCAGAAGGGGACAAGCCCTCCCCCATGCCTGCTGTGAAGTGAAGTGAAGCTCCTAATTTGGGAAGTTGGATATCATGGCCGCCAGGGAGAGGAGCAAGATGCCAGGAGCAATACACCCACACATGCAAGCTTACCTGCCTGGAGCATGATCCCTTGCCACATCCCAAATCCGTCCCACGGGGACTGCTGAAAGGCCTGCAAAAGATTGTGGAGAAGAGAAGAGAAGGAACTGGCAGGTGATCAGGTGATGGAGAGGGAGAGAGAGAGAGAGAGCCAGCAGAGAACAGTCTGTCATTGTGAATGAATGGAGAGAGAGAGGACATGGAGAGAGAATGAATACTCCTAGCCCTATACCCCAACACGTACTGGTCCTACAAAAGAAATAAATAAACTATGCAGCACAAAACTGGTTGTGTAGATGTCCTTCTTTTGCTGGCTGTTGCAGAGCAAATCTGATTCAATTTAATCACACACTGAGGAGAAAGGAGAATGGAGAAGGAGATTCAGAAGTCAAAGAGACTTCCATGCTTTGTAAAACAGAGGCATTTCTAATGTGCCCTGCTTCTCTTCCATTTTGGTGGCGTGGTTTTCATTATCCCTGATTTACCCCAGGCACCCTCCTAATCGCTAGACTCTATGCCAGGGGCCTTCAAACTTGGCCCTTTTATGATGTGTGGACTTCAACTCCCAAAATTCTGGGAGTTAAAGTCCACACGTCATGAAAGGGCCAGATTTGAAGACTCCTGCTCTATGTCCACAGCGGCATTTTGGAAATGTGCTACCACCACAGTCCCTCATATATGGAAGGGCCTCCTGTACAGATTCTGCTTGACACTGGCTTCAAAATCCAACCTCTTAATGGTACTAAAGACAGGAGAAGGGACGCTGAAAATGGGACTCTTTGCTCAGGTGTTATCTAAACATTGGTTCGCTGTACGCACTTACATTCTCTTCAGCACCAGAAACATCCCAAATAAACCCAGAGATTGCAGCCTTGTTTCTCCATCATATTTAAGTCTGTTTTAGCACAGTCAAAATGTACCAGTGCTCTAGTCATACTAAATGTGCCACAAATCCCCATTTTAGAAATTGTGTCTTCATCCACATTCTTTAGGAAAGGCCTGCTACCTCATGAGACTCTGAGAGTGAGAGATTACCAGTAAATTATAGACAGGGACCTATACAAGTAAGATCTTTTAACTCATGTACATGTCCCGCTAACTGTAGCTAGAAGCTATTTTGCTAAACATATTTTAAGAGCTTATGCTCATGGTTCTGTCCTCCTCTCATTTCCAACCCATATCTGAGGCTGGCGAGCTACATATTTAGCTGATTGAGATGGAAAGGTGGTTTCCACCTTTTCCTGACATAAGTCTTATTTCATGGATGACATCTAGTGTTCAGACAGCATGACTGAAGAAAATGAGTCAGAAGCAGGGGTCTGCCCAGCTCCTGTTGGATACAATAATCACACCCTGCCCCCTCTATCTGAAGGCCACTGCCCTGCATGGTCATTTTGACTTCTGCACAGATATGAAGCCTGACAGCCGTGTGACTATAATCATGTCATTAATCCAACTAAAATATCATTTTGCCATCTAGTGGTTGTCTGGATTTTCAAAGCAGAGTTACGGTAGCTGTATTGCTATGGGATTACTCAGTTTGGAATAAGGTGTAAGGTACCAGACTAGAAACAGGGAGACTATGAGGCACAAAATAGTCAGATGATTTTAAGCCACTCACTGCCTCTCAGCCCTAGGATGGAGGCAATGGCAAGCCACATCTGAAATTTTACCAAGAAAACTGCAGGATAGTTCAGGCAAGTACTGACATGAAGGCACTAAAAAACTTTAAAAATGGGATTAGGTGATTTATTTTTTCAAATGCATTTTTAATTTAAGAAGAATTTATTGTAAATCCACAGAACTAAATTAAAGGAAATGTCTGTCTTTATATTTTCCCTTAGTTTTCTTAGCCCAGTACTCTTCAATATCTTCATAAATGATTTAGATGAGGGAATTGAAGGGGAACTCATCAAATTCGCAGGTGACACCAAACTGACAGGAGTAGCCAACACCGCAGAAGACAAACTCAGGATCCAAAAAGATCTTGACAAACTCGAACAATGGGCCCTATCCAACAAAATGAGTTTCAATGTGGAGAAAAGCAAAGTCTTACACTTAGGCAGGAAAAACCAAAGGAACAAATACAGATTGAGCGAGATCTGGTTTGGAGGCAGCAACTGTGAGAGGGACCTTGGAGTCCTAGTGGACAATCACTTGACTATGAGCCAGCAGTGTGCAGCAGCAACCCAAAAAAGCTAATACAATCCTGGGCTGTATAAACAGAGGCATAGAATCAAGATCACGCAAAGTATTACTACTGCTTTATAAAGCCCTAGTAAGACCGTACCTTGAATACTGCAGTAAATTTTGGTCACCATATCACAAAAAAGATGTTAAGAGTCTGGAAAAAATTCAGGGAAGAACAACTAAGATGATCAAAGGCCTGGAGACCAAAACGCATAAAGAACGGCTGCGGAACTTGGATTTGGCCAGTCTAAAGAAAAGAAGAAATAGGGGAGACATAATAGCAGTATTCCAGTATCTGAGGGGCTGCCACAAGGCAGAGGGGGTAAGATTGTTCGCCAGAGCACCAGAGGGAAGGACAAGGAACAATGGTTGGAAGCTGATCAAAGAGAGAAGCAACCTGGAATTAAGGAGAAACTTCCTGACAGTGATGACAATCAACCAGTGGAACAGCTTACCTCCGGAAATTGTGGGTGCTCCATCGCTGGAAGTTTTAAAAAAGAGACTGGACAATCACCTGTCTGAGATGGTATAGGACAGGTCCTCCTGCTTGAGCAGGGGGCTGGATTAGAAGACCTCTAAGGTCCCTTCCAATTCTATTCTATTCTATTCTGTTCTGTTCTGTTCTGTTCTGTTCTTTGTTTAAAATTTACTGTACCATTTCCTTCGACAAGATATAACAATATTAGCATTCATAGAGAGCCATGAAAGTATTTTGTATATATTGTTTGATTTCACACATCACTTTTTATTTAAATAAACTGGCATTGCACAATATTGTACATTAAGTCATAAACCATGATTTAAAAATAAAATAGCCAGGTTGACACTACATGATATGCTATCAGCAAACCAGATCAGGCTTGTTTAACTACAGTTTGCTGAATAAATGTTGTATCACATGCTAAGCTATAAAGCACTGTTTGCAAATTACAATGGATGGGTGTAATATTAAACCAAAATCAAACCGTATTATGGCTTAGTATGATGTATAAAGGGGGCAAGATGGCTCAGCAGTTAAAGACGCTGAGCTTGTCAATTGGAAAGCTGATAGCCTGGAATTAACACCAGAGCATAGTATGATCGGGTGAGCACCCATCCTTGCCCCAAGGCCTGACCACCAGCAGTTTAAATGAATACAAATGCGAGTAGATAAATTGGTACCACTTTGGTGGGAAGGTACCAGTATTTTATGTGCCTCAGCATATAATCAGGCTGGCCTAATGACAACGGAAGTGGACAATACTGGCTCCCTCAGCTAAGAAACAGAGATGAGCACCATCCCATAGACTAGAGCAGCGGTTCTCAACCTGTGGGTCGTGGCCCCATTTGGGGTCGAACGACCATTTCACGGGGGTCGCCAAACAACGCAGTCCGCCATTTTTTCCCCTTTCCCCCTTGGGCGGCACAGGGGGCAGCACCGTGCATGCGCGGGGTAGCACCACGCATGCACGATGCAGGCCATCGCGCCACACATGCGTGATGTGGGCCGTCGCGCCATGCATGCGCGATGTGGGCTGTCGCGCTGCGCATGTGCGATGCAGGCCATTGTGCGCGCGCTGCGCATGCACGATGCAGGCCGTCACGCCGTGCATGCACGATGCAGGCCATCGCGTCACACATGCACGATGCGGGCCATTGCGCACGCGCCGCGCATGCACGATGCGGGCCATCGCGTGCACGCTGCGCATGCGCGGCGCAGGTCGGGGTCACGGCCTGAAAAAGGTTGAGAACCACTGGACTAGAGACAGACATGACTGGACAGGGGAAACTTTTATCATTACCTTTTATGATGCATAAATTCAATTTTGTGCCTAGGATCCAAACTGATAACCAGTGCAGAGGTTTTAATATTAGTGCACTAACTATAGTTTGTAATTTACTTGTTGCATTTTATTTCACCAACTTCATGCTTCCTTGTCTGTGTACAATATTTGAGTACAGTAACCCAGAGGTCCCCAACCTTTTGGGCACCAGGGACCAGTTCCGTGGAGAAAGATTTTTCCACGGACCGGAGAGTGCGTGTTTTTGTGTGCTGCCTGCATCCCACAGATGGGGCTTTGCTTGTTTGTGCGGACCGGTTGCTGGCATGCCGCAGCCCGGTACCGGTCCATGGACCGGGGGTTGGGGACCCCTGCAGTAAGCTTTCCTCAGCTCTATTCAGCCACTTGAAAAGCAAAATTTCTCCGCTCCAGCAGGTGGCAGCATCATTCAATTTTTTTCATGCCCTAGCGATAAAGCAACCTTTCTCTAGGCCAGGGGTCTTCAGACTTGGCCCTTTTATGACTTGTGGACTTCAACTCCCAGAATTCCTCAGCCAGGCACGCCGAGTTTGAAGACCCCTGCTCTAGGCTGTAATTCCTTTCTGTTTGTCTTTTAAATGAATAATGTCAAAATGTCTTTTTCCCTGACGTAATTTGTAAGTCTCTCGCCTCTAAGGGTTTGTGATACAGAGCACAAAGCCCAGGACTAAAAATTCATTATTGTGTCATTATGCCAGGTTCATGCAAGTCAGCCTTTGTGTGATATGAGCGTCCTCCCTGTGTTAGTTTTAGGTCAATTCTTTTTCAGCCAGTTCTAGCAGGCTTTTCTCATACTGTGTTTATCCTTTTCTTCAGTTTCATTAGCTTGGAATCTTCCAAACTCCTCATCTCTCCCAGATCTTACTTGCTTTTTTTCTTACATGTTATAAGTGTGCTGCTGCTCCAAAGAGCTACATTTCGTGCTTGTGATCCAGGGGACTTCATGGCCCACTGGTTTTGCATCCTTCTGTTTCTATGCATAGATGGCCCAGTGTCTTCTTCCTGGGTGATGGAGGTGATGGTGATCACTTTCCTATATTGTCATTGAGCCAAGGCCACCTTTTATACTTTTGGCTTTAGGCCCCACCATCCTGCCTCTTTCTTCACCAGAACACCAGACCTCTGCTGTCTAGAAACTCTCCAGCCAGCGCAGTTGGCAGGATTCTCAATGTACCATTTGCCCAACAGAAAGCTGACCCTGCATAGATCGGATCATACTTCTCTTTGTGACCTAAAGCCCCTAGCTCAGGGGTAGGCAACCGTGGCTCTTTTATGACTCGTGGACTTCAACTCCCAGAATTCCTGAGCCAGCCGTGCTGAGGGGAAAGGGAGAGGTTTCCAAGCTGAGCCATGCTGGCTCAGGAATTCTGGGAGTTGAAGTCCACGAGTCATAAAAGAGCCAAGGTTGCCTACCCCTGCCCTAGATCCTCTTTACTGCATCCTATGGATCACAGAGAATGTTTGGCACAACTGTGTGTGAGAGACCCAGTGTAATGTGTAGTAGTTAAGGCCTAGAAATAAAGCTCACAGGGTGATTGCGGGGTGGTGGTGGTGTCAGCTGCTCTCTCTCTCTCTCTCTCTCTCTCTCTCTCTCTCTCTCTCTCTCTCTCTCTCTCTCTCTCTCTCTCTCTCTCTCTCTCTCTCTCTCTCTCCACAGGGTTGTTGTAGGGAAAAATAGGAGGACAGAGCACTATGTACAGTCTGCAATTCCTCTTACAAAAAGTGGGATATATAAACCTACTAAATTTTTAAAAACTGAATATAGAGGGGAAAACGGTCTTTTGTTTAGAATTCGGGAAGAGATTTTCCCTGGGATCCTAGAAGGGAATACTGTATCTCCATCCTGCATTTGAAGTGTGCCCAGTGTGAATTGTCTAGAAATGAGAAAAGGGGGGGGGGAGGCTGGGCCAAAGAGGCCCCCTGTGTCCCTCAGTCCCGATTTGGCAAACTGTATCCACCCACTTTTATCTTTGCTAGAGAAGCTAAGCTACTCCAGTCATACACTCTGCTCTTCTCAGCTTCGGTCAAGGAATGTGACATGTCAGAAAACAGCTGCTACTTGGAAGGAAGCGAGGGAGGGAGGAACTAAACCGGAGCTGGAGGCTTTTTCACTGTGGATTTCCCTTGCTCTAAAAGAGGGGGGGGAGGTAATTCAGTGGAATGAGGAGTAGTGGGACCGTAAAAAGACAGTAAAGATATTAGGAGTTTCAGAATGAGGGCCTGGGTGTTGTGTGAACTGGGCGGATTGTGCCCCTCTGCAAAGAGTCTAGCTCCCTCAGTGTGTTGGGATGGGCTGGCTGCAACCTGAGACCATCCTAAAAATAACCCCCTGCCTGGCAGCATAGCAACCTTCTGAGACTTGTCAGGCTGGGTGGGCAGGCACCTGGAGCAGCGTCAGTGCCCCCTGGCAGATGCCCAGCAATTGGGGGGTCTCACACAGAGAGGGTGAACATCAAGGAAGGGAAACAGCTCCCGGGGGGCTGCACGGGGCCCTATCTGACTGAGAGATTGCAGAATCCTAAGATTGGGGGGGGGTCTTATGCAACATCACTGCAACTAAAGACCGTGTAAAATCAGTGAGGCCCTAAACCATGCAGAAAGCTCAGGAGCAGAATATTTCCATCCATGGCACAGAAGAAGCTGGGCAGACAGGACGGGGCCCCGGCAGAGCTCCTCCAAGCCCTGCCATCCCTCCTAAGAGAGCCAAAGTCACAGCGGAGCAGGGAGGCCCTGCGGCTCCAATTTTTCTGCAGGAGCTGAAAGACACAGCTGTTAGCATTGGCCATGACTTCCTGCTGAAGGTGGTCGTGACTGGCAACCCCCAGCCACACCTGACCTGGTACAAGGAGAAGGTACCTCTTGCTTCCAACAAGAAGGTCAAAGAGGAGGAAGAAGAAGAGGACTATGGCAGCCTCCAGATCCTCAACAGCAAGGTGGCTGATGCTGGAGTCTACAGCTGTGTGGCCAAGAACAAGCATGGTGAAGCCATCAGCACAGCCACCGTGACAGTCACCGATATGGAAGGTATGGATAAAGTGGGAGAGGGGGTTATCTGGGGGGGGGCTGCAATACCTGACCCTTACCTGGGCAGAGCAGTTGCTGCATTAGCAATGACCACTAAGCTTCCCATGGGGGAACAATCAGCCCTGCTTTTCCAAGAGACCCAGTTCTTCAGCTCAAAAACATCAGATTCATATTTAGCAGCACTGCAAAAGAGCAGGGTTTATAATCCAGTGCCAGCCTGGAAAAACAATAACTGAGTGCCTCTGATTGTGTATCAAATTCATAACCCTTATCAATAAGCAAATAACAGCTTCTCCCAATGAATCAGAGAGCCAGGGTTTCCTGTTGCAGGGTGTTTGGTCCTTAGACTTAGCTCCTGTACCTCTTTCTTCTAGAAATCAATCCCTGGCATACATCAAACAGCCCTCTGGGTCACAGTGTAGGGCAGGAATGGGGACTTCTGTAGACGCTACTTGACTGAACACCTGTCCTTATCTAAGCATGGTTCTTCCAGTCCTTGGACTTTGTGGCATGAACAGAATTGGGAGGAAAAGGAAAACCCGAATGCATGCCGTTCCTGGGCTTAATTCAGAGGAAGACATAGCCTGAGAATCTGTACCCTTAATCTCACTGCTTGCCTTGTATGAGAGAATAAGAATTAAACATTAACAGGTAGGAGGAGAATAACACCCCCATCTAGAGAACCACAGTTGCTTAATTAGCCTTAGCACCTTAAAAGCTAAATTGGATCAGGGAGTCATCGCCATTTTGAAGTTAGGGAAAGCTGGGTGAGCCCTTAGAAACAGGATGGGAATTACGGTACATAATGTAGGGGATGGCAAAGCACATCTTTTTTGTGGCCCAGTAAATGGGCAACTCTGAGGGACAGCAGCCAGACCCATTCTTCCCTCCTTCCCAAGTTAGGGCAGCAATCATTAACATCTGCAACCTGAGCCCTTTCAGGAAATTAAAACACCTCCTGTCTGGCCAGCACACTGCCGCTGTGGCTGCTTCTCACTTCGTCATCTGAATCATCCCCTTCCCACATAGCTTTCCGTATGATCTGGTTCTTGTCGGTGCTGAGGGTGTGATAGAAACTGCTACCAACTCACCAATGGTCCTTTTCCTACCTACAGTACTTCAGATGTGCTTGTCATTGTACACAATATGGTGGAAGCTTCTGTTGAAAGGGACACATTGTAAAGTCACTCCTAATTCAGCATGGTCCAAAGAGATGCCCACAGAGAGGCTCTAGCACCCTGTACTATAGCTTTGACAATCTCCTGGTGCTAGATTATGAGACTGACAGCCAGAAGGAGTTCCTCTTTCTTGAATCATTAACTACATAGAAGCAAAAAATATTTCCACACATAAAACAAGAGAAGAATTCTTGTTAAGTTCAACGAGTCTGATTTTGATCTGTTTGGCAAAGCTGTTCCAAGTTGGCCACCTTAGTGTATTCTGTTCCTTTCCAGGGATAAATCTACAATATGTGTTGTAATGCATTTGGATTTAGCACCCACTCAAGATTGTATTTCTCTGAGCATGGTCCAATGAACCAGAGAATCACATGGCAGCATATTTTTTTTCAAAATGGAACTGACAATCATTTAGTCAAGCAGATGAAGGTCATATCCTATATGGATGCAAAAAGGTTAGAACTAAAAAACCCTGCCAGTTCTATTTGCATGATAAGCTGAATTACAGCTAGACTAACATATTAACAAGGGATATTATGTTGTGTGAACACAGCCAATAGGTTTCAGAAGGCTGTTTCTAGCAAGGACATCATAAGCTTATCTACATGAGAGTCTTACAAATCTAATATATGTTTAGTATTTGCGAAGGTAACTACTGTAAGATCTGAGCATTCTCACGTTGTCTCAGAACCTTAAAATAAGCAAAGTTCAAATTCTCATTGCTTTATGTTTGTGGGAAGTTTAACATTGCAGGTGGCTTTTCAAACCCAACTTTTATTTGTACATATATCCAAAACTTGGAGGAGAGGGCAATCATGCACAGATGGCCATCTAATCAGAATCTGGAAGTTCTCATCTATCATAAACACTACCACATGTACCGTATAATGCAATGACAGTAATCTACAGAAAGCCCAGTGTACTCAATTGTTTCCACTAAAGAGAGAAAGATCGTGCAGATTATAGGACTACCAGATCCAGGCTGCAGAAATTCAGGTGGTCAGCAGATGGCAGCAAAGAGACAGGAAATTCTTCTCTTGGTTACCATCTTATGATTCTCCTGATTCTGCAGCCAGATCTGAGAGCCTAACGGAAGTCCTGTTATTATAGGAAAGAAAGAGCCTTATAACTCTTCAGCTGTGTCTTGCATCCTCCATGTATTTAAGATATGATCATGTCTGATGAATTCATGGTGTAGTAGCCAATCAGGGCAGCAATAGTTTCTTTGTTGTTTGGTGGGAAGCCTGTATTCCACTCCTGTCCCCGCCCCCCCAGATTTCTTGACAGAGGTATCTGTGGGGTCAAGGAGCTAATGAATCAGTGATGAAAACAAAGTTGTACCCCATTTGTATACAGATAGGCCTTGTCTAGCAACTGCCTCGTTCAACAATCGTTTTCAATCATGGCAATGATGAAAAAGTAATTTTATGACAAGCCTTTACCTTTATGACTTTTGCAAGTCTGTAAAGCAAAGGAAAGTTGAAGTAAGATGTGATTTCACTTAGCAATTCCTTTGCTTTACCACTGAGTTGCCAGTCTCAACTCTGGTTGCTAAATGAGGACTACCTGTATGCACTAATATATCACATGAACACATGAAAGGGGTGGGGGTTGTGTTGCAACACTACTTCCATCATTTGGACAAAAGGCTCCAATCCTGCAGCTGCCTCTGTTCCCAAATTTGTGTTGCTGAAACCACAGCACAATTGTTTATGCTGAAAGACAGAGCATCAGTCAAGCAGGATAAATGCCTAATGGAAAGTCATGTCTTTAGGGCAGATCATTTTAGATTGTATTAAGAGTGAGTCTTGAGAAAAATTGGACAAGGAAGAAAAAGAGATGAAAGTAACAATAGTGAAAATCATACAACTGCAGGAAGAAAAAAAATGATTCCTGTATGAAAAAAATAGTAAAAGATTGATTGTTCTCTGAATGGAATGAATGCAGAATGGAAGTAAGAAAGGTGATACGGATACTGCTTAGAACAGAGTGAAAGAATTATGTTATGAAGCACCCAAGAAGCGTGTGGAGTTACAGTAAACCAATAGAAAATATGAACCAGGGTGCAAACCCTGTCCTTTTCATGTGTGGTAGAAGAAGCATGAGACCATTTCGTTAATATAATTATGGATTTGGAAAATGCGATGCAAGGCAGAGTTGCTGCACTCTTGGTTCATAAAAAAAGTCATCAGTATGACTAAAACCTGTAAAAAGCTGAACAACCATTAGGTGGCATTGAATTGATATGCTCTCATTGTTGCCCTCTAGTGGTTATTTGGATTTTTTGCAGTTCAGATATGGTAGCTCTAGTGTTTGGGATGATTCAAAGGCTCCAAGTGGTGAAGTAATGTAAGGACACATTTGCACTTAAGATAGAGAAGTCCTCTGGCAACCTGACAGAAAGTAAGTCAAGAACATGGAAATTAACATACTAGATACATTAAAAAGCAAGTAATATCTCTCACTTTAATGAACTCTACTGTGGTATACATGATACAAATACCATCCATGAATGCTTGTTTATATGATTAGAAATATTTATTTCTTTGAAGTCTATTCTGCTACCAATGGAGAGAGAAGTTCCTGGATTTTGTATTTTTTTGCTTTCTAGTGTGAAAATTGCTCTTTATGTGAGCAAGATTTTCTTTTGCTAGTGACTAATCTGCAAATGAAGAAGCAAAGGTTAAGGTGATAGTTCTGCTCCCTGTATGCTTTGATTCTGGTAGACAAAAGGCTGCAGTGGCTTCCAGACAGAAATGCAGAATCAGCAAGGGATCATGTTGGTTTCCCCCCCCTTCCCTTAATGATGTTGTAATTAATAGAAGGGAATATTTGTAGCTCAGGGTTGAAATGTGGGGTCCTTGGTGCTTTCTGAGCCTGGTGGTTTGCTTCTGCAACCAAACTCAGAGTGCGCCAAGGACACCCACAGATATTGTAAATTGAAAGTATGACATTGTGATCTTGCCCTATGCTGTCTGGACTTTCCATCTCCTTAACTTGAGGGAATAGGTCCTAGACTTTCTGTGCCTACCATGCATTGGCTAATCTAGCAATAGCAATATTTCCCAACCTTAGCAACTTTAAGATGGGTGGACTTCAACATCCAGAATTCCCCAGCCAGAATTCTGGGAGTTGAAGTCCACTCATCTTATAAGTGCTGAGGTTGAGAAACACTAGATTAAAGGAACCAAACATGTGACAATCCTGGCATGCTACAATCTGCAGTTTTAAGAAGTTTGGAAACAGTCAAGGTGTCAAAGTTCCGACTAATTAAACCAAATAAATCAGAACTCCGAGGCTTGAAGTGACTTCCCCCAGGGATTCAATGCAACCAAATGCAACAGTTCCCCCCCCACACTATGCTAGTGATCACGCTACCCAATGAGAGCAATTGGTAGGCTCCATGACACTTTTTTCCACCTTTCAGCTCCTGTGGCAATGACCTTGGTTCCCACGGGATTGTTCTGTGTTTAGTCTAACAATACTTCCATTTCCCCCCCTTTCTCCCAAACCATGTGGCAACTTAGAACGACAAAGATGGCTTCAGCCATTTCAGAAGTTGACAGTCAGACTCCCCTAAAGAGAAAGCAGTTTCTGAAATATAACAAGCATAGATACATATTAGTGTTTTGTTAGTCTCCTTTTCTATAGTCTGAAGGTTCCCTAGGCTTTCAGGGATGTTTATCATGAAATTTCCAAATTAATCTCTCTGTCTTTACATCTCTACTCTCCACCCATGTGACTTCTGACAAAGGATACCCCTTCCACTGAACTAGATACTGTAACTTTCCTTTATATAATCTAGAATTCATTTTATCTCATAATGGGTGTCACCCTCTACCATAATGGGACCTGAGGCAGTTCAAGGTACTGGCCTCATTGTTGATTCTATTATTGGTTTCAATAAACTGCAATGAAAAATTGGATGTATTTTCCCCAAGAGTCGTGAGAGCTTTAGCTCCACTGTGACAGGGTTTATGATTTTTACAATGGGGAAAGGACCAATAAATTTAGGACCCAGATTTTTACATGGTAGTTTTAACCTTAGGTATTTGGTTGAGAGGTAGACTTTCTCTCCTATATGGAAGGGTTTCTGAGGGAATCGTCGCTTATCATTTGAATCCTTGCAGCATTGGCTAAGGCACGTTTAATGTTTACCCAAGTGCTCTGCAGCGAGTTTACCCATTTGGTCAGTATTTGTGAGGAGGGAGGTTCTTGAGGGTATTCAAGTATGGGAACGAACTCCCTGCCTGTAGCTATTTTAAAAGGAGTAAGTCCAGTACTGTTGTGCACAGTGTTGTTGTATACCACTTCAGCAAAAGGCAGGAGATCTGCTCAGTTAGTTTGCTGATAGTTAACATAGCATCTCAGGTTTGTTCCACCATTGTGTTCACTCATTCAGCAGCTCCATTCGTACTCGGATGAAAAGCCGAGCTGAGCCCCTGGGTGGATCCAATCAGCTTCATGAACTCCCTCCAGAATTTTGCGGTGAACTGGACACCTTAGTCTGATATAATTCTCCTGGATGCTCCATGGAGTCGGTAGATCTGTTTTAGAAATAGTTTCACAAGTTTTTGGGCAGAAGGAAGACCAGAACAGGCTATAAAATGAACTTGCTTTGAGAAAAGGTCAACAACAGTCCAAATTATGGTGTTGCTGCTACTTTCATGGAGCTCTACGATGAAGTCCATTATGATTTCCTCCCTGGGTTGGGATGGTTCCATTACCTGCTGTAACAGCCCAGGAAGTTTTCCTGGTCTTTCTTTCATGGTGACACAGATTGCACAGCTCTTAGCTTTCAATGTCCTCTTTCATTCCGGACCACCAGAACTGTCGTCTTACTAAGTGTAAAGTCTTTAAAAATCCAAAGTGATCAGCCTGCTTGGCATCGTGGCTTCGTTGCAAGGCTTGGACCCTGAGAGTGCTAGGAAGGTACAATTTGGAACCTTTCCATGCTAATTCATATCTGTATGTCAACAATTGCCTGTTGTCTCTGAGCCAGGGTCAGATTTCAGTTCGGTTCTACGTTTCTGGGTCAGACTGCAGTTGGGGCTGATGGATTATTTTTTAGTTTGATGTCTAGTGGCTTGAAGTTTCCTTAAAGCACATGTTTATAATATCGGCATGGTCAAAAGTAAAACCAACTCTAAAATTCCCCCCAGGAATCCAATGTAACTAAATGTAACAGTTCCCTCCCCTCTATTATGCTAGTGGTGATGCTACCCAATGAGAGCAATTGGCGGGCTCTGTGATACTTCTTCTTTCCACCTTCCAGTTCCTGTGGGAATGACTCTGGTTCCCACGGGATTGCTCCGTGTTTAGTCTAACAATACTTTCATTTCCTCCCCTTCCCCCAAACTATGTGGCAACTTAGAATGACAAAGATGGCTTCATTCATTTCAGAAGGTGACACAAGGGTATGAAGAGCATACATTTATTTTCTTTGATTTCTCAAATGAGAGGAAAAGGACAGAGGCACAAACCTGTGGGAACAGAACAATGCAGTCAATTTCTGCGTGGCAGACAAGGACTGATTGAGTGGCACCCCTTTGTTCTCAGTTACTACAGGGAAAAGACTCTTTAGGACTGATTGGCTGCTGGTTCCCTGCATGCAAATTTGCATCATTCTTGTAGCTGTCCAATTGCCCAAAGAGTCTCAAAACAGTTGAGTGGGATATTGAATGGAAATGGAAGGCTTGGAGGCAACAAGGCTGATGGACAGGACATTTGTAAAGTTAGAAGATGGAGCAGCAAGTCCACATTACAGTTCATTGAAAACAAAATCAACTGGCCTTTATGGTGCAATGGTACCTGTTGGGCTTTGACTGTAATTATGAGAGGCTGCACAATCCACATATCCGTGTACAGTGCCCATCAAGGCCTCCATAGAAACAATGAGGGGATCAGTGCATGTAGAATATCTGAATCAGTATTTACAGTAGACCATGAAAACAAGTCAGCTACACAGAAAAAGGAAGAATACAAGGGCAAAAATAAACAGATTGCTTTCAGGTTTATCCTCTATCCATCTTGCATCCTATTCCCTCCTATTTCTATCCCCACTTGTGTTGTCGTTGTCCTCCTCCCTATTGTCAGTGCTGACTCCTAGAGATTACCTGGGTAAGTCTCTGAAATTTTCTTGCCAAGGGTTTTTGGAAGTGTTTTGCATTGCCTTTTTCCTAGGGTGGGAGAGAATGTCTGGCCCAAGGTCAGCCAGCTAGGTTCATGCCTAATATGGGACTAGAATTCATACTCTCCCATTTTCTAGCCTTAACCACTTCACTAAACTGGCCCTCCTTGGCTCACATAGTAGCCTTTTTATTTCAGAGGGAAAGCTACTTCAGATCAGTGGACAGTTCAGATAAACCAATGCTCAGATAAGAACTTGAGAACTCCCAGGGCGAGATGAAAGATAAGATTCAGTGATATTAATCTGTCCTCTATGCCTTACTCTATTATCCTCATTATAACTATAATTGCCTTGTGGAGCTGTAAGGTTAATGATGTATCTACACCCACCTTGCCCACTGAATTCTACATCCCTCTGGTAGATAAAGTAATGAAGGCTGCAGTTTATTAGGTGAAGTTTGCAGAATGAGGAGTGGAGGTGAGACTGCTCAGCAAATTACGTTCCTGCTTGGAAAGGTAGGAGTGAATAGACCAGCAGACTCACTTTCTGCTTTCGGGTTGTGAAGGATAGTCCTTCTTCCCAGTCTTATTGCTACATCTACATGGTTCCTTGGCTGACATTACTTTTATGCTGATTCCAGCATCTTCATTAAACACCCCAAAGCCATTAAGGCAGATTATAGAAGGCCACTGGGACTCCCAATTTGGTTTTGTGTATTTTCTATTTAATACAGTACTCTAACTAATAGCTACTGCTTCACACATGGCTTGCTTTATTTAGGTGATTGCATCTGTGGAGGAAATTGCTTCTCTACAACACCGCACATGGAAATAAAGGCTCAGCTTAAAGTGCGTGGGCAATAGCCCCAAACCCCATGGCCACTGCAACATAGATTATTCTGAAAACACATTCACATGTGGCAATGCCTACACAGCTTCTTGCCATGGGCAGCGCTAGATGGGTAGGAAATTAATTCATACAGAAACTGCCAAGTGCCTTTTGGGGGGCATTCATAATTTCCGCGTCTCCTTGATCTATACACAAGAGAACATGCGGTAGGAACGCACACCCTACTCCATAAGTTAAAATTATCAAATAATCGTGTTTAAGAGTTTAGGCTTCCTTGACCTTTAGCAGAAGACTACACTAGCTGTTCTTGCTACCAGATAATATCTCCAACTATGTGGTGATCCAATTATTTTTGTAGCCCCAAATCTCATGATCCTATTCCAAAGGATCCATGGTTTGGATCACATTGTAAGGATCACAGAGACGATGAAGTGCTCTCCTGCCACTCTTCCCATCATTCAAGAGATTCCTCTCTTCTTCATATTTGATCTTCCCAAAGTCTAATAAACATCTGTCAGCCAGGGAAATACATAGATCATCAGCCCCAACACTGATTCTGTGGAGAATCACGATTCTGCAAGAGCTGAGTAAGTGCTCTGTGAAAAAGTTAATTGATTCCTCGGTCGCCTGGCAACTGATAATTTTGGGCGGGTGCCTGAATATAAAAGTCTTTCTCTGTACTAACATATCCATTCCAACAATATATTCAAAGCTCCAGAATACTCCATGGTCAGATGAATTTTGAAAACACTTCTTTATAAGGTTTACACATTTTCTCATAACTTCATATGTAAATTACATTTCTTAAGATCCTTCAACTCTGGGGGAGTGTGAATTGAGGAGGCCTTGTTTTAATTAGTGTGGTGGTGTGTTTTACCTAAAAAAATATCCTGGGGTTGGAATAATTTTCCATCTCATGCCAGTTTACTTTATTTAGAAAAACTATTCAGTGCAAAAGTAATATTATTCCTCCAACTGCAGGCAGAAACCTGGCTTACACTGATAACATAGAGGTGATCCTGAAGGTTCATTGATTGTGCAGCAGCACATCATTTATCCAAGTGTAACAATTACTTTCTAAATCAAGAACATTTAGAACAGCACGGCAAATTCATTTTCAGCCGAGGATACTCTGATGCCACTTCAACAGAGAAAAATAACTAGTTGTTATTGCACACTACTCCTTATAACCCAGAGGAATAAAGAAAACATGATTTGTGAAAAATTCAACCTTCAGCTATTATCTCCTATTATCTCATTAATATTAATGGCTAATAAACTATTAATCCCTAGTTATTAATCCTTATTTATTTTTTATTATTTTTTTTATGTCACCCATCTCCCCCACAAGGTGACCCTGGGTGGCTTACAAGATTGTAAAACAAGTAAAAAAATAATTAAAATATGAAAATATTAAACTATATAGATTAACATATTATTAAAAACTGCACTAAAACTGAAACTAAGAGAGCTAAGAGATGGACGGGATAGGGATGAGGTCTTCCTATCCCATCAATCACCTCCAGTGGCAAGGGCCCCTCTCAGGGCCCGCAGGTAACTGGCAAAGCCAGGTTTTTATACCCTTCCCGAAGCCAAAAGGGAAGGGGCCATTCTCATCCCTGGAGGTAGAATGTTCTAGAAGGGTGGGGCCACAGTGGAGAAAGCTCTTCTCCTTGACCCCGCCTGCTTCATTTCCTTAGCACACGGGTTCTCAACCTTGGCAACTTTAAGACTTGTGGAATTCTGGGAGTTGAAGTCCACAAGTCTTAAAGTTGCCAAGGTTGAGAACCCCTGTCCTAGAAGACCAGTCAATTCACCACAGTTATTTCTTCTTTGTGTGAGCCTGCGAGCCAGGCAACTGAGTTTCCCATTTCTCTTTCTATTCGTTGATTTGACTTGAATGGCCATCCAATTGGAAACACTTATGATGGGTTACACTGAAAACTCAGTAAAAACCAACAGAATGCAAGAGGTATAAAAACTAAGCAGCATTATGTGGAAGTATGTTTAAAAAACAGTTGCAGCCATTCTCACCAATCACTGCTCAAGAGCATTGTCAAACATCTTAGCACGTGGCCTTTCTGAAAAAAAAAAAAGGCTTTCAACACCTTTATACAGCAGAGAAGGAATGGGACTTTTGGGAAAATGAAATGCTGGCTCAGGAATTCTGGGAATTGAAGTCCACGAGTCATAAAAGAGCCAAGGTTGCCTACCCCTGATCTAGGTTCTCCCTTTTACCCCATAGCCACTATGTTCTCTCCCTCCCAGTGGTACACCTAACATAGCATCCTTCTCACAATGGATCTCTGCTCCCTCCTATTCTCTCTCTTTCTTTTATTTATTTATTTTATTTATTTTACGATTTTTATACCGCCCCCCTCCCGAAGGACTCTTTTACACATCCTTCCATCTCTTACTCCTTTTTTGTTTTACATTTCCTGCATACGAGTAGCAGAAACTGGAAAGATCATGCTCATGCATTTAAAATATTGACTTACACAAAGTAACATGGTGCTAAGGGAAGCAGCTGGCATGGCAGGCACTATGGAAATCCTCAGGGATGGCCTTGGTATCCATGGGTGCCATGCTGGAAATTCTTGTGCAACCTTTCACTGTGAGCAATTTATTTTATGGGAAAGAATTCAGCCTAAGTGTTATAATATGTAATGTTATAGATATCACCCCAAGGTTCATAATGATATACACATAGTCCAGATTACATGTACATTGGAAATGAAGATTAGATAAACTCCAGATGAGTTAAGCACAAAGAAGGCAACAAGATGTGAACAATTTAGGGCCAAGAGAAGGAATTGTGGCCCTGTGAAGGGGAAAAGACCGTTTCCACATAGGACCTTTGTGCTACTCCAGAACTATCTCTGAACTTGTGTGACCCTCAAACTCTCAGGCTTTGTAGTTTTTCTGATCCTCATAGACTAGTTTTACAAGCATCATTTAAGATTTGCCAAGTTGGCCCAATACATCCTCTTCTGTTTCAGCTGCCATACTCATTTATTTCTGGCTTAGCTGTGATGTCTCTGTAATTGCACTAAAGAAAATCTGTCTGAAATGTTGACGCTCTTTTGAGGTGATGGGGACCTTTTTCCTCTTTGGCAAGGACTTTTACCTTGCCTTGGGCTGAATCTAGTCTCTTTCTTAGACATTGTGAGATGCTATTATTTCTTAGGTCTTTGAGGAGTAATGGAGAAAATAGACAAACACATGTAAACTTTAAAAAAAAATACAGATAGGAAGGGGGCACTAACTAAAGATGTGTTTTGCAATTTCTTATTGGTCAGCTGGAAAGAGCAGCGGATATTTTCAACATTTCAAAATCAGCAGCAGTGCAAACGGTTGCCTTCAAAAAGCTTTACAAGGATTGTAAACTGGAAACTAGGGCAGTGTGGAAGTGCCCTGTGACTTTAGTCAACTCAGTGTCTGCTTTATTTATAGTCAGGGATCCTGTCCTCATTCACACATAAGGAATAAGGGTACAGTATTCACAGAGACCATGTATTTAATTATATATATTTTTTCTAATATTTAAAGAAAACTAGACGATTTCAGTTACTTAACAATTCTCATAATCAGCATATTACGTGTTGGAGGGGCAGTAGTTTAATGAATATAGAAAGATGCCATATAGACAACCATGAGGATGTGTATAAATTATGTTGTGGGAATGGAATGTTCTGAAGGATTTGGGACATTCTCTTCCTCCTTCAGACTATGCCAGTTCAGCTGTCCTGAGCTAATCCAGCAGTTTTTCAGAAATTAATGCACTGAATCAGAACTGGCATTCCAGATATGATCCAGTGTTAAAATAGGCTTATTTCATCTGAACAGTTGGGGTTCAGAGAATTGAGTTCTTCAGATGAAGAAAGCAACCCAGAACATCCAGGTTGGATGGTCTGGAGGAGAAATGGAATATTCCAGAATTCTTGGAGCATTCAATTTTGCACATACTTAAACAGACTCATTGTCAGGCCATCCCATTATGATCTTCTCTGATTGACGGTGAGTCTCCAGGTGAGGGTCAGGATCCAATCATGGGTTTTTAAATGATTGGGCCAAATTATTTAATTTATTTTTAATAATTTTACCTTTTGTATGTTGATGTTTTTAATTGGGCTGTACACCGCCCCGAGTCCTTCGGGAGGGGGGGGGCGGTATAAAAAAAAATATCGTAAAATAAATAAATAAATAAATAAATAAAAGATCTTGACAGACTTGAACAGTGGGCGCTATCCAATAACATGAAATTTAATGTAAAGAAAAGCAAGGTTTTACTCCTAGACAGGAAAAAACCAGAGGTACAAGTATAGATTAGGCAAAACTTTGCTCAAAAATAGTAACCGTGAGAGGGACTTTGGAGTCCCAGTTGACGATCACTTAAACATGAGCCAGTAGTGTGTGGCAGCAGCCAAAAAAGCTAATACAATCCTTAGTTGTATAAACAGAGGCTTAGAATCAAAATCATGTGAAATATTAGCTACTGCTTTATAAAGCCTTAGTAAGACCACACCTGGAACAGGGCATCCAGTTTTGGTCACCACATTATAAAAAAGATGTTGAGACTTTGGAAAAAGTGAAAAGAAGAGCAACTAAGAAGATGAAGGGCCTGGAGACAAAAACATTTGAAGAACGGTTGCAGAAATTGGGTATGGCCAGTCTAGAGAAAAGAAAGACAAGGGGTGACACGATAGCAGTATTCCATTATTTGAGGAGCTGCCACAAAGAAGAGGAGGTCAATTTATTTTCCAAAACACCAGAAGGCAAGACAAAAAACAACGGATGAAAACTAATCAAGGAGAGAAGCAACTTGGAATTAAGGAGAAACTTCCTAAGAGTGAGGACAATTAACCGGTGGAACAGCTTGCGTTCAGAAGTTGTGGTGCTTCATCACTGAATGTTTTTTTTTTTAAAAAAAGACTGTCTGAAATAGTATAGGGTCTCCTGCTTGAGCAAGGCGTTGGACTAGAAGATCTCCAAGGTCCCTTCCAGCTCTACTCTGATTGAGATGCAAAGCCTTTCTCCTCACAGATTTTTTTTTTAATCTTGAGATAACATTGTTAACATTGTTATTGTTAAAGACGCACTTATGCCGACAGGCTTGGGGCGTATGAGCTGTGCTCCGCCCCTAGGCCTAGGAATGTCCCTCCATCAGTGAATGTGAGTTGACTGAGCTTGTATGTTGTATGAATGTGATTAATTTTATTGTTATAATTTTATTGCATTGTTTGTAAGCCGCCCTGGGTCCTAGGAGAAGGGCGGCATATAAGTTCGAGAAATAAATAAATAAATAAATAAATAAATAAATAAATAAATAAATAAATAAATAAATAAACATTAGATTGAAAGTGGGATTCCCACATGCAATTCAGCTGCATTATCACAGCAAAACAAATATAACTTAACCGTGTGGTTAGTAGCCATACTGCAGTTTATTAAATATAACACTTAGTGAGTAGGGGAAAGAGGGGATCGTCATTAAGACTACAGGATGTGTGCAGCAGAAGTTTAACTCTTCTTTTTCCTCCATCATCACCACAGTCTTTCAGATGAAAACCTCTTCTGTGCAGACTATTAAACTGAAAACAAAACAGGCGGAAAGTTCACAATGTAGATAAGGGTATTGGCTCATTGATCCCGTAACTATAATTCCTTTTAATAATAAGGTAATCTAAGGAAATTAACAGAATTACCAGATGATCAGATTTTGGAAGGGACCTTGGAGGTCTTCTAATCCAACTCCCTACTCAAGCAAGAGACCTATGGCTGTCCAATCTCTTAAAAACCTCTAGTGATGAAGCACCCACAACTTCTGAAGGCAAGCTGTTCCACTGATTAATTATTCTAGCTGTCAGAAAAGTTCTCCTTATTTCTAGGTTGTTTCTCTCTTTGGTTAGTTTCCATCCGTTGCTTCTTGTCCTGCCTTCAGGGACTTTGGAGAACAGCTTGACTCCCTCTTCTTTGTGGCAGCCCCTGAGATATTGGAATACTGCTATCATGTCCCCCCTCGGCCTTCTCTTCATTAGACTAGACCAGCGGTTCTCAACCTGTCGGTTGCGACCCCATTTGGGGTCGAACGACCATTTCACGGGGGTCGCCAAACAACGCAGTCCGCCATTTTTTCCCCTTTTCCTCAGGCCGTCGTGCCACGCATGCACATGCGCGATGCGGGCTGTCGTGCCACGCATGCGCGGTGCGGGTCGGGGTCGCACCGCACATGCACGGCGTGGGTCGGGGTCGCAGCCTGAAAAAGGTTGAGAACCGCTGGACTAGACATTCCCAATTCCAGCAATCATTTCTTATATGTTTTAGCCTCCAGTCCCCTAATCATCTTGCTTGGGGTGAAAAGCAAGTTGTGGGAGGTCTTCTGTAGTATTATAGTTCTGTACACCTATTCCTTTTAATGGAATTGCGAGCAGGATTCTTATTATATCAATATTTCTAATCTCTCTCTATCTTTTGTATATGTGTACTGAAACTCTCACCAATTTGTTTCTACTTGCTGAGCTTCCAGCAATCGCTGATGTCCTCATTTTGCCTCTTTGCTTTTTCCTTTTTCTGAGAACTCACCTGACTTTTATTTTTGCCCTCCAACTTGGTACCTAGCCATTGGATCTACCCATTGAAGTACCATCCTAATAGAAAACGCTGCAGAAACACCTACTTCCAGACGAAGTCCTCTCAACCTTCATTCTTCACTGGCTTAGTTGAAGAAGAGTGGCAGGAAGGAGCTTCCATGTATATTTCCTTAATTCTGCACTCAGGACCATAGTCATTCCCAACATACCTATCCATGGGAAAACACATGGTTTTGTAATGTTATAAGGCATAATGGCCACATTTCTGGCTGGATGTAGAGTTTCCATATCAAACCTCAGTCGCTCTCCTTATATTATTGCCATTGTTTTATAATCTTTCTCTCTCTCTCTTCCTCCTTCCCTCCCTCTCCCTCTCCCTTTCCCTCTCTCCCTGTCTATGGGTGTGTCTATGGGTGTGTGTCTGTGTGTACTGGGTGGAGAGAATCACTTTCTCCATCTGGATTTTTTCAGGTTCAGCAATGAAGGAAAGGGAGAGAGAATTTTTAGAGCACAGCCCTGGAGTTCAGTAATTTGCCTGTCTCCAATGGCTCCACAATCATAAATGAAGAATATATAATTGGACAGTTGCCATGTTGTGGACAACTGCCAGCATAATAAATCCTGCAGATTTCTGCTTGCTGTAAGCAAGGGATAAAACAAACACAGAGCCGTTCACAACATGTAAATATATACACAATTGCATATGCAAAGGGTTTTTTTCTCATTAGGATAAGCAATTTAGCTAAGAGTTGGAGAGATGGGATCTAAATGAACATATGTCTGTCTGTTTTTCCCTGCTCTGATAAAAAAAATACTTCCCTCCATTACTGCTTTAAAATACTTAATTTTTTAAAAAGTGAGATCCCACTTTAAGCATCCTGCACCATGGACACATCCAAACAACCAGCCTTTCTGTCTCCCAGTCTTTCTGAATTCTGCTTAGAATGTGCTGCTGATGGATCTGTACTATTATAATTACATTCTATCTATTTAGACATTGGGATTTTATGAGCGGGGGATACTCTGCAGCGATACCAGGTCCACGGAGCTTTAGAGAATACCAGCAAATAAGTGCTTGCACTTTCCAGCTCAGAGTTCAGTGCAGAGAACTGTCTGCCCATCAGAGCTTCCTTGTGGGTCAATAACTGAGTGCCTCATCCTGATTTCTCAGGTTTGTGAGCCTGCTTATAAATACCTTTTCCCAGTGATGGGATTGAAATATCGAACAACCGGTTCTCTATGTGGATGCCGCTTCTGGAAGTCCATTCTGGGCCTGGGCAACAAAATATTAGCTACCGGTTCTGCCGAATTGGTACAAACTGGCGGAAGCCCACCACTGCCTTTCCCCCCTCTTCATCCAAATAATAGAAGATAAAATATTTAATATTTAATAATTTAAAATACAATTTAATATTGTCTCTTGTTTCTGGGTTTTTCCTTGGTTGCAAACCCTTGTTGCCTTCCAGATACCTAATGCTTGCTGTTGTCATTCCTGTCAGCACAGATGGAGCCCCAGGAACAGTGAGGTGAGGTGAGCCAAGAATACCTCCAGTGAGAGAAGCAAATCCATCACTAACAAGTCAAAATTATTTGCAGCTATGTACATATGCACTTCTGTGTCATGCAACATAATTCCACAGTCTCTCAAAGATAAGTTGAAGCCAGTTGTCTGAACATCTGGTCTTTGACTAAGTCAGAAGTGCTGAAAACAAGCACAGGACAATGTAGGCCCCAAGGCATTCCCTCAAGCTGACAGGAAAATACAAAAAGTGACACTCGATCACTATTTCCAACTGCTGCAGTTCCTACAATATTAGTAACAAAAGACTTCCCATTCCCATGCAGCATAAAAAAGGGGGGGACTAATGCCACCCCTCCTTGTTTTTAGTACATGTTAACTCCATTTGCAAACATTCTGAGTGGTTACTATGAGGGGAACCTACCCAGCTGCAAATATACTCCTCCTTCTGTTTAAAAGGAGAACAAACAGCAAACAGAAGGAGAACGTGTCGTCATTTTTGCAGCCAGGTGATTTTTCACAATACTTCTAAATGCAGATGTTTGTTGCTGCAGCAGCATAAGTGGGGGAACGTTGCCAGAATTGATCCAGGCCTTCTGACACTTTGCAGAGCCTTGCAATTTTTCTCTTCTGCAGCAGGGAACCAGCCAACTTGATGCTCTTAAAATTGTTGTTGAAAAACTGCCAGAAATACATTACAAAACAAAACTCTTGGGAGACTGAGGGTAAGAGAACAGACTAATGGTTACACTGATTTCAGGTCGAGATGATGGAGTGAGGCAAAGGTTTCTGCTAGTGGGGTTTCTGCCTCCAAACTTCTTGTTTAAAAAAATAGCAAAAGAAGATACCAGCGTAAGCATGAATAAAGCACATTTAGGTGATACATTAAGACAGAAACCATAACCATATTATCGTTGTGTAGTCATTGACACTCTCTGAGCATGTTTGCTCATCATTACCCAACTAGAGAACATCTTCAGTGTTAGTGTGAAATTTCTTCCTGTTTATATACTGTAGTTTGCCAGTGCTGATGGGGGTGCAGTTTTTTCCTTGGTAGTTTCTTGATTAGGGTATTATTTTCTGTTTGTTTAGAATTAATTTAGTGTTAGTATTAATTTCTACTTATCTGGGCGTTGGTTTCTGTGAGAATGTGTTCTAGTCTTTTTGCTTCCTTATGTTTTTTATGTCTCTTTTGAAAGGTCCATAAAAGTGATTTATTTCTATGTCTCTATTGATGGCTGACTTGTCTGAATACCAACTTTCCAGGAATTGCCTAATGTTTTTGGATTTAACTTGGTTTAGGGAGGATATATTATGATTTAATGAATGTAGTATTCAGGCCAAAAAGCCAGTAAAATTGCTTGACCAAAGGATAGTACATTTTCACAAAAAATAAAATAAAATAAAATACAGTAGGTCCTCAGATTTCACTGTTAGCCTGTTTAGCTTTGCTCTTGATCTGAGATTTTAACAGGAATTTATAATTTACTCTGCGCCCTAATGGGTAGAGCAGTATTTCTCAACCTTGGCAACTTTAAGATGTGTGAAGTTCAATTCCCAGAATTCCCCAGTCAGCATGATAGGGGATTTTGGCAAGTGAAGCCCACATTTCTTAAAGTTGCCAAGGCTGAAAAACACTGGCCAGTGTGATTTTATCAGAATATTGGGAGGACATCAGGAAGTATCTTTGGACTTTGGAAGGGTTGATGTATTCTGACTCAAAATGCCTATTGACAGAGCATCCTTATTCTTTTTCTGGAAATAGGTTACTAGAAAACTGCATGATACAGTAAACCAGTCTGCTAATTCCAAATTACTCAAATCTATCTCAGGAACTCCCTCTAAACCAGACATGTCGAACACAAGGCCCGGGGGCCGGATGCGGCCTGCAAAGTGGTTTCATGTGGCCCGTGAAGCCATCCTGGAAACAGTGAGGGAATGGCCCCCACTGCCTTGGCCCTGGCCCACGACGGCCGGGAGCCAATGTACAATTTTGTGGTGGCCATCTATGCTGAAATGCATTCAGTCTTAGCTCCACAAGGCCGTCCGGAAACAGCAAGGAACGAGCCCCTGCCACGTTGGCCCCACCCCCTGGGTCCATGCTGGGGAGGTGTCACCCTTTGTGAGGAATGAAGAAATGCACCATGCCTTGGCGCTTGCCCTGGTCCCACTCCCTTCTGCCAGAGACCCTCAGATCTGACCAACTCCTGCCCAGGTCCCCACAGGCACCCTTGATGCGAACAATGTAGAGCTGGCCATCCCCACCCAGTAGGCCACACCTACTCCATCCACACCCACCCTGGCCACACCCACCCGGCCTCCCAAGGGCAACCGCAATGCTGATGTGGCCCTCAGTGAAATTGAGTTTGACACTCCTGCTCTAAACCAATTAGATTTATAGTTGCATTCACACAGTATGCTTAACCTGTGTTCATACAATATGTTGAGCAATGAAATAACCAAATAGGTTGAATTCTAAGACATTAACCAAACTTCAAATATTGTACAAATACAGTCACTAATTTGTAATTGATTTAGCAAAATCCCTTGATTCCAAATGCATGATATTACATGTGGAAAATACACTCCTTAAAGAATTATATATCTTTATCTCAATCAGTCTATCAAACAGGTTGACAGATCCCATCATTACACCAAAGGGAAACAATTAGTTATGGGATTAATAGATTTCTCGAGATTTCAATTATGAAATCTCTTCAGATCCTCTTGGGAAATGATTTGCAGCCTCACCAACCAGTTGATAATTTTCCTGGGGATTATTCATGAAATCTTGCCATGCTTTCTCAATTTCTATTTAACTAGTTTGGAGGTTTTTCTTAACTCAACAAAGACAACAGTTGGGATCTCCAAAAATCTTAAACCAAGTTTGTAATTTTCAATTATACTCACCTGTTTTATCTATAGAAGAAGAATAGGAAACGGAGGGCATTTATAATACTAATATATAATACTATATATTATAAGTATATAGAAGAGAACTGTGGGGAGCTGATCACCCACCTGTCAGTAGCATTATGCCAGCTCCTGGCCTCTAGTGGTATGTGGGCAAAAATTTGTGCCAGTGACTGCAGATGGAAGCTAGTACCTAACATGAGAAATTGGTAGGTGAAGGTAGCCACAGTTGTCACACCGCACAAATCTGAAACCATGTCCAAACAGGTAATCCTCAACATAACAACCATTTGTTTAGTGATGTTTACAGGTTCAGCAGTGCTGAAAAAAGTAACCTTATGACTGTTTTTCACATGTGCAACTGTTGCAGCACCTCATGGTCACATGATCAACATTTGGATGCTTGGCAACTGGCATGTAATCACGACGGCTGCAGTGTCCCAAGGTCATGTGGTCACCTTTTGCTACCTTCTGACAAGCAAAGTCAATGGGGAAGCCAGATTCACTTAACCACTGTGTTATTAACAACTGCTATTCACTTAACAACTGTGGCAAGAAAGGTTGTAAAATGGGGCAAAACTCACTTAACAACTGTCTGTCTCTCTTAGCAACAGAAATTTGGGGCTCCGTTGTGGTTTAAGTCGAGGACTACCTGTAATGTCCTCTTCTTCCCTTATAGACAGGCAAAGAAGTACAATTAGCAATTAAGAATTTGGCTTCGGGCTCTACAAGGGCTGCCTTAGCTGAACTCAACAAAACCTTCCGAATTGTACACAAACAATTAAGACCAAGAAGGCATGATGAAATTTTAACGTGATTCCCATCAAGAGACCTCATGTAATAGAACTGTGGGTTTCAATAAATGTGTATGTTGTGTGTGACTAACATATGTTTATGAGTGGGTGCACTGGCATATGTGCTCAGCATTCTCGCACAAGAATGTGAGGAAGTTTTATGTGCATACGTCTAAAAAAAAGGAAAAATAGGTATAATTAGGAAGAAAGGAAAGTGTTTATGCTGATTCTCTTACCCACATAAGAGTTGGTGGTGTCAAATTGTTTATAGATAATACCCTTTGCCCAGTAAATTCTATCATCTAATCCTAGAAATATGTAGTTTTATTATGACTGTTTCGTAGTAAAAGAATGGTTGCATGATTAAATATGTGTTCTTTATTATTTCTTATAATATTATAGGCTAGACCAGGGGTCACCAACCCCCGGTCGGGGGCCTGGTCTGTGGCATGCCAGCAACAAGCAAAGTCCCATCTGTGGGTTGCAGGCAGCACACAAAACCACGCACTCTCCCGTCCTTGGAAAAACCTTTCTCCATGAAACCAGTCCCTGGTGCCCAACAAGTTGGGGACCTCTGGGCTAGACTCCAGAGCTGATCAAATAAAATTTTAATTCTTATGGAGCTGCTCAATAGGCAACAGATTAAGATTAGGCTTTCTTTTATTTGCCTTTTATTTACCTAAAAACCAAATATTTCGCCATGGAGAGTGTTTTCTAACTATTAGATTCTCATTCCTTATCTTTGTACCTATTGTAATATATCATTTTTCACTGTTTAATATGGTAAATTTTATCTCTGCAATAAACCCACATTGGTATAGATTATTTCAGAAACCAACATTAGCAAATTTATTAAGACTGTATCTGCAATAATCCAAACTCTATCTGTAGATATTTCTACCAATAACTTACTTGAAAGAAAAATAATGATTTTTCGTGAATAATTTACTTTTAAAAGTGAAAAGATCATATTAGTTTTGTGAGAATACCATACTGGCGGCAGATAATTTCTTTCTGACTAATCTTCCATTTGCAGAAGATTCATTTTAAATTCATGGTTGTCTTCCTTATGGATAAACACAGTATGTCATCTGTATCTATATTTTTTTTATTAAGAATGTACTGTAGTTGGGAGGGATCTTGGAGTCCATCCAGCCCCTGTTCAAGGCAAAATCAGCCCCACAGGATGGAACCATAGCATGTCTGATAAGTGAATGTCAATTCTCTGTTTAAATATTTCTGAGTCCCACATAGGAGCATCTGACCCTTCTGTTCACAGTGCCATCCTCCAGATTCTCCATATGTTCCTATACTTTGTGTTTTCTGCGAGTTTCAGAAACTCAGCCATGTTTTGATTTAGTAGTGTTCCAGAGGAAATGTTGCAACATTTCCTGCAGTGCAAAAGACAGGTGTTTACATTGGCAGGACATCAACATTGTCCCCTTCTCAACAGGAATTTTCTTCTCACCTGGCATGTGATAAAGCAGCATTTTGTCTTGCCAACCTTTCCCCCCCATCAACCAGAGTGTTTTGAAGAAGTAGCTAGTTAGGGATATATATTCTCTGTGATTCTCTACACTCTCCTGCCAACTGCCAAGTTGGCACCTGCCAACTTAAGGAGATAGAACACAGGCTGGCTCAAGAAGAGAAAAGTGAGGCATCACACAGGGATGCAAAAAAAGATGCTGAGGATTGCTGTAGGAGAGAACCTGAGGGCTGATGTGAAGGAACCTCCAGGTTTTCCCCAAAACTCTGGTGAACAGTTCAGCCAAGGCCCTTGACATAGCTTGGAATGAGCACGTGGCAGGAGCTTTGGACCCATCATATCCATGAGAATTCTCCATGGCCACAGATCTCATAGAGTACTATTGTGTACTGAGGAGCTCCAAGGGATAAATCAACCACTTGGCAGACCATCAGGAAGCCCATCCAGAAGGCATGTGTTTGTGCATAAAGAGTTTGGCACCCCTGGCTGTTGCTTGAGCTGCACTGGCTCCCAGCTTCCTTCTGGGTGAAATTCAAAGTGCTGGCTATCATCTTTAAAGTACAGTATGGACCAGGATGAGGTTATGTGCAAGACTTCCTCCTCCTCCTGAGGGTGTCTGCCCACCCCACCAGATTGGATAGAACGGACACAGTCTTCCCTTACAAGTTGCCATCTAGTGATTGCACCTAAGAAGCATGCCTTTCCCATAGCAGCCCATGTCCTGTGCAACACTCGGAATAACAGACTTGGAAGGACTTTGGAGGTCTTCTAGGCCAATCTCCGGCTTAGGCAGGAAACCCTATACCATTTAAGACAAATGGTTATCCAATCTCTTCTTAAAAACTTACAGTGTTGCAGCAACCACGACTTCTGGAGACAAGTCGTTCCTCTGATTAATTGTTCTGTCAGGAAATTTCTCCTTAGTTCATTCATTCCATCCATTGCTTCTTCTTCTGCCCTCAGGTGCTTTGGAGACTAGCTTGACTCCCTCTTCTTTGTGGCAACCCCTGAGATATTGGAACACTGCTATCATGTCATCCCCTAGTTCTTCTCTACGTTAAACTAAACATACCCAATTCCATCAACTGTTTTGTATAGGTTTCAGCCTCTTGTTGCCTAATCATCTTTGTTGCTCTTCTCTATACTCTTTCTAGTGTCTCAACATCTTTTGAGACTCTAGAAAATCTCATCAACTCTTCTCCCTGGGATCCAGCAAAAGATCCCCTAATCTTTTAGCCTTCCAGTAAAGAGTTGGGTCTTCCTCCAAGTGTTGGATATCTCAGGTAAGAGCATATGGATTGTTCTGTAGGATGCATCCATGGAGGATGGCTGAAGCTCCAGGTTTCTGTTTTTAGTTTCATTGTTTTATATATATATATATTGGCTTTTAGTGTTGTTGTGAAACTCTCAAAATTGTGCTCTCAAGATGGACAGCCAGACACATATTTTAAGTAAATAAAACCTGCAAATGTAGCTTGTTTCATTATCAAACAACTTGTAGAAAGTTTTGTGCAATATTCAATACTTTTCCCTGCAGCTGTTAACGTGCCCTCCCTCTTCTGTCTTTCTGAACAAAAAAGTACATTAGTTTTTAGACATGATTTGCAGTATGTTATACAGCGGTTCTACAAATATTCAAAAATAGCCATTGTGTCTCATTTTAACTTTATCCAGGCTAAATGTATCTAACATTTCATCTTTTCCCCCCCCAAAAAAAATTGGGTTACAGATTGATCTAGTTGCCCATCTCTGAACATTTATTTTGTAAATGCAGTGGTAGAGAAATAATGAAAAAAAAAGTGTCATTATAATACAGTAATATTTCAAGTTAGCCGTAGCAGTGGAGTGCAGGCTCTATTCAAAGTTCTGCACAAAGATGTACTTGAATGAACTTTCTTGGTCTATCTGCCTCATAGGTTCGATATGAAGATAAAACAGGATAACTCCATGTTTATCATAAACCTTTATACTACAGTGCAAAAAAAATGGTTTATACCACAGCTGAATAATATACATATATTTAAAACAATAAGTCAAAATGGGGTTATGCAATGAACAAATTAAATTAGTATTCGAAGTGCCAGGATGGTTTTGGTTTAATTATTTATTTTTGTTTCATTTTGGTCTAATTCTTTTGCTCAGCTTGCTTGGTAGGTTTTAAAACTAATCTGAAAGGGCAGGAAAGGGAGACCAATATATGGAACCACACTCAAAACTAAGCCCAAAAGAAGAAAAGAAGGGATGCTGAGGAATACCCCAGGAAATGTAGTAGGCAAACTTAGAAGAGCATACTGGAGGGCAGTGATGCCTGTACCCTAATGTCCAAAGCATGGGGAGCAAGCAGGAAAAACTTGAAATCCTAATCTAGGGGGCAAATAGGACATTGTTGGTCAAAGCATTTATTTATTTATTTATTAATTTATTAATTTATTTATTTATTTATTAATCAAATTTCTATACCGCCCCTCTCCCGAAGGACTCGGGGCGGTGTACAGCCTAAATTTTTAAAAAACATATAAATATACAAAATTTAAAATAATTAAAAAATGAATTAAATCATTTGGCCGAAATCCCCATTTAAAACCCAAAACATACAAAGCTTAAAATCTTAAAAAATACTCAGTCCCCCTAAAACATTTTGACCCTATTGGAACCGAAGCTTCTATGCCAGGCCGGCCTGTCGGAAAAGGAATGTTTTTAGTTCCCGACGGAAGGTGCGTAAATGTGTTATTATACGGAGTTCGGGGGGGGAGCTCGTTCCATAACGTGGGAGCTCCCACAGAGAAGGCTCTCCCCCTGGGGGTCACCAGCCGGCACTCTCTGGCCGACGGCTCCCTGAGGAGGCCCTCTCTGTGGGAGCATACCGGACGGCGGGAGGTATTTGCTGGCAGTAGACGGTCCTGTAAGTATCCGGGTCCGATGCCATGGAGCGCTTTAAAAGTGGTCACTAACACCTTGAACCGCACCCGAAAGACCACCGGCAACCAGTGCAACTCACGCAGGAGCGGTGTTACGTGGGAGCGCCACGACGCTCCCATCACTACCCGCACGGCCGCATTCTGGGCAAGTTGGAGCTTCCGGATGCACCTCAAGGGGAGCCCCATGTAGAGAGCATTACAGTAGTCCAGCCTGGAGGTCACGAGGGCATGAGTGACTGTGCGTAGCGAGTCCCGGTCTAGGAAGGGACGCAACTGGCGCACCAGGCGAACCTGGTAGAACATCCTCCCGGCCACGGCCGTCAGATGGTCCTCTAAGGACAGCCGTGAGTCCAGGAGGATTCCCAAATTGCGAACCCTTCCTGTGGGAGCCACTGTTTCGCCCCCAATACACAGCGATGGAATCAGCTGGCTGTACCGGGACGACGGTAACCACAGCCACTCGGTCTTGGAGGGGTTGAGCTTGAGTCCGTTTCTCATGTGGGATGGAACTCAAGATATAGTACCAGAACAATATAATTTACTCAAAAGGAAAAAAACAGCAGAAGATAAGGTGTGTGTGTGTGTATGCACCACTATATATATATATATGGACATTCATGATGTCATCAACTGGGAATCAAGCTGTGTAGCAAGAGAGAGGACCAACAGGTTCTTGACATGCCTTGCAGACATCATCCAAAAGACGGAGGAGGGACTAGGAGATCAACTATACTGGACTTAATCTGTGCTAACAGATTGAGGACATGGAATCTGCAGAGACCTTGAGGGACAGTGACCATACCTAGCCTGGAAATCACCATATTACAGGCAGAGAGAACTGAAGGAAGTCAGAATAGTATTCTAGAGTTCAAGACAGCTGACTTCAGTAAGACAAGGGAAAATATGAATTTCATGAAGGAAAAACAAAGTTCAGAAGGATTGAGTAATTCTGAAAAATATGTTAATTAAGGTCCAAACACACATGGTATTAAAGAGAAAGAAAAATGGGAGCCCATGAATTAAACCAGCATTGTTGCATAAAGAGCTCTCTGGTAAACTGAGAAACAAAAAGGACATCTTTTAAAAAAGGAAGGAGGGGCAGAATAGCTGAATCTGTAAGGATCGCATCAGGAAAGTTAAGGCGCAGAATGACTTGAAGTTTGCAATGAACACCAAAAATAAGAACAGGAACAAAAGCATTCTTAGCATATGTGTAGAACAAGTGGAAAATCAAGGGACCAGTTAGTTGGAAAAGATGCTGAGATGGTGCTGAGCAACAAAGAGAAGGCTCAACTGCCTAATTCCTATTTTGTGTCTCTATTTGTATAAGGAAAAAGTGATCTAAAGAAAATGAAAATGTGATCTTAGAGCCATTGACTGCAACTTCTAAAGAACATAGAAAGTGCCGGAAGACTAGAGAAGAGCTAATGTTCCAATCTTTGAAAAAATAGTCCCAAAAAACTACAGATCTGTCACTTTAACTTCAATACTTGGGAAAATCTTGGGAAAGAAAAACAAACAGTGGGTTTAAAAATACTTAAAGAGGAACAAAGTGATCACTAGACTCCAGCATAGGCTTGTTACAAACTCATTATGCCAAATAAATCTTAGTGCATTTTTTTAACAGAGTAACTAGATTTATAGACCAGGGGAATGCTATGGATGTGCTGTATTTAGATTTCAGTAAGGCATTTGGTTGACCATAGTCCTTTTCAGTGCTTTTTTTCTAAAAAAAAAAAAAAAAAGGTGCCAGAACTCACACACGTCATACAACCTGCCTTGCCTATCCTACAAGGTTCCATCCAAAAAAGGTGCCGGAACTCCGTTCTGGGCATTCTATGAGAAAAAAAAAGCCCTGGTCCTTTTCTTAATAAAATGGAACAATGTGGGATGGATAACCCACAAGTAGATGGCTTTCCAGCTGGCTGAGCAATTCATGACCAACACGTAGTCCTTAATGATTCTTTGTCCAGCATGGAAAGAGGATCCAATGGAGTATTTCAGGGAACTGTCCTGGGCTAGTAAGTATACTGCTGGCATCATTGTATTTTGATTAAACACTAGTATTGTGGACTCAGTAATTGATAGTTCCACTCTGCATTGCACTGGTTAGACTATATCTGGAATCCTATGTCCACTTCTGGTTGCCACAATGATGCTGAAGACCTGGAAAAAGTGAAGAGAAATGAAGATACTGAAGGACTTGGAAGCTAGATGAAGAATGAATGATTAAAGGAACTAGGTATGTTTAGGCTAAAATAGAAAAGGCTAAGGGGAGACATGATAATAGTCTTCCAATTTTGAAGGACTATCACAAGGAAGAGAGTGTGAATTTATTTTCTAGAACTCCAGAGGGGAAGGTAGATCCAAAGTGAAAATAAGGAGGAACTTCCTGATCATGAATGCTCTTAAGCAATGGGACAGCTTTCTTCCTGAACTCATGAGGACTTTATTACTGGAGGTTTTCAAGCAAAGCTTAGGCAGCCATTCATCTGGGATGCTATGAGGATTTTTGTCTTAGGCAGGGGATTAGACTAGAAGACTTTTGCTGTCCTCTCCAGTTCCATGATTCTATGATTCAGGTACAGAGAAACCAATTTTAGATTAACCAGTGATTAATAAAACTTTATTTACAACATCCTTCCTCTGCCAATGTGTGTGTGACTGATTGGGGAACAAGGTTCAGTATGCCTCCTTTATTCGATCTAGTGGGCCATATAATCCATTTCAATTGCCCTTCTGCAAAACCTCAGAGTTCTAATGAAAAGACTGTGCTTCAAGGCCAAGCCATGGATAAAATACTTTATGTAATGTCTTGACATTTTCAAACTTCATTTATTCACATCATTGAGAGGCCTCCTCCTCCTCCTCCTCCTCCTCCTCCACCACCACCACCACCACCACCACCACCTTCTCCTCCTGCTGCTCCTCCTCCTCCTCCTCCTCTTTTTCACATGAACAAATATGGGGTTTGACTAAAGATTCTCTAGGATGGTCCTGGAGCATAAGGGATAAAATGGAGATCTTTTGGTGGTGTTCCTGAGGAGACCTCTCCTGCTTGGCTAGCCATAGGCAGAAAAGCTAAGGAGTTGCCCTCTGGATGGGGTGTTAGGAGATACCAAAGGCCCTGTGGGTCCCACTTTCCCTCTGAGGAGTGTGCCTGGTACAGCTGTCCAGTCAGTCAGCCTCTTGGATTTGGGTGGTTATTTTTGCCATGGAATGTGCCAGTCCCTTAGATTCTAGCAGGGCCATCAGGTCTTGTGTTACACATCAGGCGGAGAGCAAGTATCAGGTCTACAAGGGGGATAAATATAGAGCTTACTTTGCAACATTGTACTGGGTCTTCAGGCATCTTGGCTTTTCTCTAAGGGCCCTGTCTGAGAAAAGGTCTGGCTGCCCTCTCCTCTACCCTCCTTGCCCTTGACTCTGTTCTTGCCACCATTTCAGTACTTTCAGTCACAGGAGAAGAAATGTCTCTGCATCTGTCTCTACATCTAGCAGAACCTGGCAGGTAGCAACAGTAAGATGGTGTCCTAATCTGCTGTATCAAGAGGTAGAATGACAGAAAAATAAATGGGAATTGAAACATTAGCCCTCTTTAGAGGAAACTCAAATCTGTATTATTGAGACGTGAAAAGAGGTCTGTGCTAGATCCAGAGGATGGGGGTTTGCGCTGGAAGCATTGGGGCCAGCAAAATGAGGTTGCCCCCAGAAGAAGCCACTGATAAGATTCTGTATTTGAACTGCACTTTGCAAATGCTACTCAGCCATTATGGGGAAAATGCTCATTTCCTCAAATACATAAGTAAATACAACTTACGACCACAAATGAGCCCCATATTTCTATTGCTGAGACAGTCGTTAAGTGAATGTTGTCCCATTTTACAACATTTCTTGCCACTGCAGTTAAGTGAGCAACACAGTTGTTAAGTGAATGTGCCTTCCCCATTGACTTTGCTTGTGAGGAGTTTGCAAAAGGGTATCGCACGACCCTGAGACACCACGGCAACCGTCAAAAATATGAGTCAGTGGCCAAGTGCCTGAATTTTGATCATGTGACCACTGGGATGCTGCAAAGGTGGTAAATGAGAAAAACAGTCATAAGTCACTTTTTTCAATGCCATTGTAACTTCGAAAGGTTAGTAGATGAATGGTTGTAAGTCAAGGACAAGCTGTGATAGAAAGTTTTGGTGCTTCTTTTGTCAGGAGTAGCAAAAGAAGGTCATGCCTTTCTATCAAGGAGAAAAGAATTAGGGCTTCTTGTCATGATAGTCCAGCTGCCCAGAGATACATATGTAGTGCTGAAATAAACTCCAGCCTTGGAAAAGGATAGTCCCTTCTGGGCTTCTGAGGTTATTTGAATAACCTCAGAATATCTGCAAGAATGACAACCTTGGTATTGTCTGTGTTGTTGCACTTTAGAAGGAATGTGTGAGAACAGGGCGAAAACTCAACCCTTGGGAAAGGAGCAGGTTTTTGCAAGCAGCCCTTCTGATCTGTTTTCAAACTCAGATGCAAAATGGCGGAAATGGTAGCAGAAAATTCAGGGTCACTACTCCCAATTTCTTCAATCCCAATGTGCAAATGTAAAATGTAAAAAGAAGCAAGATGTTTACTCAGAATCACCACTTCTTTGCCTCCTGCATCACAACATATGTTAATGCCTACAGTCAGAAATGAGTCTAGGCTGTCAACAAAACATGAAGTTGAGCACAGAATTCTTTGCTGCCTTTCTTTTTTCATCCTCAAACAAGTTTCTAACACTTATAGTTAGAACTTATAGTTAGAACTCTTATAGTTCAATATTTGGACAGTTCTAAGAATAGCACGAGAGACATCTCAGAAGTCGGAAGGGATTGCTGTGGGTCTGTCATTTGGCTTTGTTAGACCAAGTGACATCTTCCTTCTCCATCCTGGTGATTGTGAATGCCATCAACAGAAGCACTGGGGGAGAGGAAAGCGGGCGGGGGGGAGGCTCCTTTAAAAGAGAAACTAGAACACCTTTTAAGTCAGAAGACCTATTTGGAATGTTACAAATGTGTCATGGCTGCTTTCACAAATGGCTCCCATGGTGGTGTGAGGAATAAAAATTCAACTCCAAGGGTGTTGGAAAACAAAACAAGCTTTATTAAAGCTTTTGCAAAAGCTGGTGTGCCCTTCTATATGCAAATAAAGGGCCACACTGAATGAATTTCTGCATAGGTTTTTATACCCTGTCCCGTGCATCACGCCACATCCTTCCAACTGAAACCAGGTTGATAGGTTTCAATTGGTCACATGCTTTTCAGACCGCCTAGCAACCATTATAATTACCAAACCCTCCAATTATTAGATCAAAAGTCCCTTTTGTTCCTGTCTTATCTCCCCTCCCTTTTCTGTGGCATGATTTGTAACATCCTGCTAACTAAGGGTGTGGCTTATCTATAAGGTGAATTGTTACCAAACTAGATAAATGCAATTATAATGGATTTATGTCTTCC
Organism: Bothrops alternatus; assembly: GCA_034064705.1. Lineage (NCBI taxonomy): Eukaryota > Metazoa > Chordata > Lepidosauria > Squamata > Viperidae > Bothrops > Bothrops alternatus. Next base: position 27,329,407 of record JARGCV010000248.1, on the reverse strand, counting down.
CTTGTTTATCTATAAGAGTGCCTGCTTTTCATCTAAAAACTATGTGTGTAACAGAGTTCATGCTTCGATTAAACATGGCTGCACTTTGGTTCATAGTTATACTTTAAAATACTAACTCTAGACAGTTTTTATAAAGAATAAACCTTACATAAAATGAATAATGTTATTCATAAGTTATATGCCCGTGGTGGCAAACTTATGGTACGCGTGCCACAGGTGGCACGCAGAACCCCTCTCTGTGGGCACATGCACTGTCGCCCCAGTCCTAGGCCTTCAGCTGAGTTTTATAAAAGCTTTTCCCTTTAGGCCTCCAACGCGGTGTGCAAAAAAAACAAAGGTTCAATCAATCAATTTCAACTTGTGGGGGGGAGGGGAGATCTTGCAAAGTTAGAATTGATTGAACTTTTTTATCCCACCCAGTCTGCTGTTACCACCGCAGCCATGCCGCGCCAATGGGTTGCAGTTTGGGCACTCGGTCTCTAAAAGGTTCGCCATCACTGCTATATGCTATTCTACAATAGTATGCACTATTCTAAAAATATGTTTTAAGTCTGTGTATATATTTCCTCTCTATTCCTCCAGCTTATTACATCTCCTTTCTTAAAAAATACCTTAGCTAAGTGCCTCTATATGCCTATTCCTTTAGCAGAAATGAAAAATTATAACATTTATTCTGTACCTCACAGTGGGGAGTGGAAAGCCGGCCTGTTTAAGAAATGGCTGCTATGGAGAGTAGGGCCCGATGCAAAGCAGCCATTTAGCACAGGCAGATTAGTGAGATTGCTCTTCCTCATTTTTCTGAGATGTTGTGCCCTTTTAACCCCAGACTTTCTCCCTAAACAAGGGAGGAGACTTTTATACAAAACACTGAACTACAACTGCCCCCACCTTTATAAGAATGTGCACAGTATGTGCATGTCCATAGTATTCTCTGAATTAAAGTAGATACCATTTTTCTTTGCAGCATGGGAGTTTCCTGTTTTGGTGGGGGAGGGGGATGTTTTATTTAAAAGAACATGGTTTAAAAAATCATAAACTCAGAGGCATTAGAGAGCTCCCAGAGGCCAAGAAAGTTCCATAGCACATATGTTATGTCACTTCTTTCTGGCTGGCAGGAACAACCAGAAAAACATTAGAGATTTTTTTAAAAAATGTGATCAACAGCTAGGAGAGAATAGGAAGCACTAATTGGAACGTTCATCAAATGGAGGACTCCTGTACTAAAATGCAATTTGTAATTTATTTTGTTTTATTTATTTATTTATTATTTATTTATTAATCAAATTTCTATACCGCCCCTCTCCCGAAGGACTCGGGGCGGTGTACAGCCTAAAATTTAAAAAAACATATAAATATACAAAATTTAAAATAATTAAAAATGAATTAAATAATTTGGCCGAAATCCCCATTTAAAACCCAAGACATACAAAGCTTAAAATCTTAAAAATACTCAGTCATGTACTAATTGCTTTCATGTACTAATTGCTTCATAATAAAAAGAATAACAAAAGTAGCAATTTTTCCCCCAGATGGTACTATTATAGGTGTGTACAGTAGGTATATATTTAAATATTCCTTCTAAGGGTCGGGGAAACTACTGCACACCAAAAAAGCAAAACTAAATCAAAACTTTCCCTTTGAATGTTAATGTTATGAGTATACAAGTTGAGAATATTTCCATTGGAAGAATATCCAAACACGTACATTCACCACTTCTAGCTGTTCCTTCCACAAAATAATCCTTTGTCATTTGATGATGCTAAATATACAAGTTGGCCATATTATGAGCCTTGTGGCAATTGTCTGAGGCAAAAGTTGACAGCATTTCTCCTCTTTGCAACTAACCCAGATTTTCCCTGATAACATTTTTTTCTTGCTTTAAACCTCATCCCCAGGCCCAGAGTGAGACAACCTTAATGGTTCTTAGCTGTGCTAAGAAGATACTCAGATACTATTGCCTTGTTTAAGTTGACAGATCCAAAATCTGCTGGGTCTTGCCATTTGTTAGACAACAGGTGAAGTTATTGCCAGAAGTAGGTGAGAACAGAGTAGGGCAGGTTGAAATGGCTATTTTCTCCTCTTTGGGTCTCCTTCTACTGTTGTCTGCCTAAAGAGCTGTGCTGTGCTGTGCTGTGCTGATGGTCTATCAGAGTTCCACAATAGCACTAGATTACTCAGCTCAGTGCTGTATTGGCTTAGCTATGGTTGTTACCAATTTTTCTTAAGGATGAAATAGCCAAACAATGGAATGACGTGACTGATCCCAGGGTTGCTTCTCAAGTAGAGGAATATAGAATTTCATTTCCTGTAAATAAAATAAAAAGAAAAGAAATCCTAACTAAAAGTGCTACCTTGTGACTCAGCTCCCCTTGTGACTCTGAATATGTACGTACTTGTGAATGTTTGCATGTAACTTGGCATATGACAAAATGAAGCATAGGATAAGGGACGTGGGAAGAGCTGAGAGATGATAGATCAGTGGTTCTCAACCTTTCTGAGGTTGAGACCCCACTTGCCCCGCCCATGCGCGCCGCGATCCTGACCTGGGGGCGCGCGCGTGTGCGCGCGCGCTTTAAATTAAAAAAAACCAAAACAAAAAAAACCAAAATGGTGGCCGCGACGGGCGGATCTGCACATGCGCGGATCGGCCCGTCGCACGCGCCACGCATGTGCGCATCCGCCCATCGCGGGCCGCCATTTTGTTTTTTTATTTTTTTAAAAAAAAAATTAAAAAAAATAAAAAAAAACAAAACAAAATGGCGGCCGTGACGGGCGGATCTGCACAGGTGCGGATCGGCCCGTCGCACGCGCCACGCATGCACACATCCGCCCGTCGCGGGCCGGCATTTTGTTTTTTTTATTTTTTATTTAAAAGTTTTTTTAAAAAAACAAAAAACAAACAAAATGGCGGCCGCGACGGGCGGATCTGCGCCTGCGTGGATCGGCCCGTCTCACGTGCCGCGCATGCGCGGATCCGCCCGTTGCGGTCCGCCATTTTGTTTTTATTTTATTTTATTTTATTTTATTTTTTTTAATGTTTTTAATTTTTTTTTTTAATTTTTTTTTCCGGCACGATGGGTGGATCTGAGCATGCGCGGCGCGCGTGCGCCAAAAAAAATAAAAATAAATAAAAATTAAAAAAAAATAAAAAATAAATAAAAATAAATAAAAATAAAAAAACAAAATGGCGGCCGGCGGTGCCCGGCGACCCCTGCGAAATGGTCTCGCGACCCCAAATGGGGTTGCGACCCCAAGGTTGAGAACCACTGTGATAGATAGAAGGCTCCTTCTTTTCATGGACATGATCCAGTGGTGGGATTCAAATAAGTGAACTGGTTCTGTGTGTGAATGCTGCTTCTGGAAATCCATTCTGGGCCTGGGCAACAAAAAATTAGCTACCAGTTCCGCCGAAGTGGTGCAAACCGGCTGAATCCCACCACTGATGTGATCTAAGACATACTATCAATTGTGGTGGTGGTGATCATTTTAGGGATTGGAATCTCTCTAGCTTCTGTTGGCTACTTTAGGCTGGTTCGGACACAGTTTCTCTCCTCTGGTTATGCGGCCAATAAACATTGGCTGAGGAAAAAGCCAAATTTCTGTGGAAGTATATGCAAGTATAATCATGGAACACTTGTATTATTTGGGATCGTCACCTAGTGACTTTCTTGGACAGCAACTACTTGCAGTTATGGAGTGATGAAAAAGTAACTTTGCAATCAATGCCCACCTTTATGACCTTTGCAGCATCTTTCTCAGTCCCATATGTGCCTTTACCATCAGTTCATCTGTGTTATTCTGTGTAAAATAGTAAGAACAATTCGGGTCATGAGATTTTTCCACTTAGTGACTGCAATTGTGTATCCCATAACAGTTGCTAAATAAGTACTATGTGTAAACCCATCTTTTGGAAAAACAAAAAGTAGCCTTTCTTTGCAAAACAGGAGTAACAATCTTTTGGGAAATCTGAGTGCTTGTGTGTTAGCCAAGCAGAGAAACTGACCAGAGAAAATGCTCTCCCCTTCCCCAAAGTTGAAATCCATTCTGGATTTTTTCCATGCCCATACCAAATGGGAAGGGAACAGCCAATGCATACATTTAAATGCAGAGGAAGAGCATGCACACATGCCTACCATGACCCCTTCATATGATTTGTCAATGTTATACTATCTCAATCTTCATTCATTTTATCACTTCTTTTTTTAAAGCACTGAAATTTACTAAGCAACACTTCATCCACCCCACTGAATGATCCTTCACATTTCAACTTGCAGCTCTCACTCACATCAACCAGTTTTTCAGTAACTTTCAAATAGATTTATGGCTGTTCTAGAATAGCCGTATAGAGCCAGTTTGGTGTTGTGGTTAAGGCATCATGCTACAAACTGGGGAACATGAGTTGTAGCCCCCCTTGCCCATGAAGCTAGCTGAGTGATCTAGGGCCAGTCACTTTCTCTCATCCCTAGGTAGGAGGCAATGGCAAACCACTTCTGAAAAACCATGTTGAAAACTTTTACAGGGACTTATCCAGGCATTCTCTGGGAATTGGACATGATTGAATGGAAGGGGAGGGGGACCACATTCTGGCGCATCCACACCTATCAAAGCAAGGTAATTAAATCTACTGGCCTAGCCATGTGTGGAAATGTGTCTGATCCTCAGCCCCACTGACTCTCGAATTAAGAAAAGAAGTTGCTAGTGATATTTGATGGGTTAAAAGCAATAATCCATCAATTGCTTTTCTAAACTAGTGCAAAATAAAACTGTAAGGGTGTCACCACTCTCTATGGTGATAAAGCTCTCCAAGAAGGGCAATGCAAAATATGCTAGCATCCTTTTTGCAACCTCAAGGACTGGAAGAAAGCATTTTAATGCTCCTGTGAGTTAGTAGTCAAACTCTACTCATTGTTTCTGCAGTGCTCTGATTGTCAGGTTTTCCCTTCCAGTTGGTGAATGCAGAAGAAGAGGACAGCCAAGCCAGACAAGTTGACAAATTGCTCTGGTTGTCATATGTTGCAAGTGCAAAATCAGAATAGCATCTTTTGGCAATGTCTCAGAAAAGACGTAGTAACTGCAGGGTAGAGACTGACAATAGGAGAAGCAAATTTCATGCCAGTAGGGCTTTCTGCCAACTCAAGGATGGGTAGTTAGCACTTTAACTCAGCAGTGGGAACGGTCTTTAAAGCAGTTAGATCTGAATTAGTACTCCCACTGGCATAATGTAATATAGGTAGAGCACTTAATTGCACACTTAAAATTAATAACATTGTTCCAAAGATGAAAAGAAAAACAGATTGATGTGGGCATGACTGAAAGTGGTAAGGAGAAGGATGTTTCTTTGATTGCTTGTGGTGCTTTGTGAATTAGTCTGAATTACCTCTGAAGGTATTGGAGCTGCTGCTTACAACAGTATTTATTTATTTATTTATGTATTTAATTTATTTAATTTAATCAATGTTTCTCAAATTTGGCAACTGGGCAATTCTGGGAGTTGAAATCTACAAATCTTCAAGCAGGGCTGGCTCGGCAATTCTGGGAGCGGAAATCCACACACCTTCAAGTTGTCAAGCCTGAGAAACACTGTCTTAAGTTCTCAGAAAGGATAAGTATTGATATTACATTACATCATGATCCCATGTATGGGAATTTGACTTCCACACATTCCCTGTTGAAGGGAGGGGAATTGCTCTATTTTTTTTTTTAACTTGGGTGGCATTGTCAGCTACACTGACCACTAGGAGGCACTGTGTGACCAGGTTCACAGAGGTCCCAAATTCATGCCTGCAGAGTGAGTGGCCATCTTGATATTGATGAAGTCCAATTCCTTTCAGTCCTAGATGGCTTAACTAATAATGAAACAGGAAGGGTTGACAGCTCTGATGCAAAGAAGGCAAAAACAGGGTGTGTGTGTGGGGGGGGGGGGAGAAGACTGAGGGGAAAAAATTAGAAAAGACAATGGAAAGGAAGCGCCTGGTTATGTGAAAGAAAAGGGAAGAAGCAGAAAGAAGGTGGCTTTCATTCTAAGCACCATTACCATGAGGACTAGGGAACTGTGGGTCCCTGGGAATAAAATGGTTCTTCATTATTATTATTATTTATTCGATTTCTATGCCGCCCTATTCCGGAGAACTCAGGGTGGCTCACATCCTGCCATAGGACCCAAGATTGTCACTTTGTGTGTGCAATGCCTCTAAAAGTCATTGCCAAGGGAGCTACATCGGGATTAGGATTGGCCAGTTTTGTTTTATGTCTCTTTTGGCCCAACAATGATTTTGATTGTTGCATGGCAGCCAAGAAGTACAGCAGCAGGTATGGGATAGAGATAGAGTGCTTGGGAGAAATCCTGTCTTAGATGTAGCTATTTCAGGACCTTCTGCCAGAAGCAAAAGTAAACGACTTCAGATGGCACATTTATGCCTTCGTTCATGGAAAAGCAGCAGGACAGCAAGCTGTTTCTAGCTTCATCTCTTGACAAATGCTGATGCATCATGGGGGGGGGGTGTTCCCCATTACTTCCACTGTGATGAAGAAACACACCTATTATTCGGTTTATCTTCATATAATTTTACATATAGTAATCTAGCATTAGTGACACAAAAAAAGAGAATAGTACTTTTATGTGAAACAACACATGCTTCTTTTGGTTAAGGAATATGGGAGGTTTAAGCAGCAGGGTGTTACATACACCAAGTATGGGCACTCAGGGTGAGGGGGCAAAGGACAACGTATGTGTAATGACATTTACAAATGCCATGACTTAGATATCTGAGTCATAATATAATTGCAACATTTGCATGATGATGTTATTGTCTGTTTTATTATTTTGGCATCATCATGGATTGTTACTGCTGGCACCAGTGTGTCTGCAAAGAACGTGGCATCAACAAAGATCCTTGCCCACTTGACTAGTGGTTTAAACATTATCATAATTTTAAATAAATTAAATGAGAAGCCAGCATGCTGATAACAAAAGGCCACCCCCCAGTGTCAATTTTGCTCTGGGTCTCCCCATTTCCAGGATGAGACATGAACTGTAGCTCTTTTACAAATCAGCGGAAGCCATGCAGGAAATTTCAAAATATGAACAGAACTAAATTTATATTGTAACCACCTGAAGAAATTTGTGCTGGTAACCTCTTGCTCTATGATACTAGCGTGATCCCAGGCTGCAGTCTCCCTTGTTATTGTTTCCTTAAGGTTTTGTATCATAGACACTCCTAGAAAATAAACATGGTGGGTAAACTGCAGCCCAGTGCATCGTCTCAAAATGTATTTCTTTCTCCATGGAAAAAAAAGGGCAAACGTTAGCCGAGAGGTACAGAGCATCCCGCAGAAGGCTAGAGATGGTAAACAGCAATCTATTCAGTACTCTTCTGCATTAGTAGAGCTCGCCATGGTAGTTGGTTTTTGAAGGGCAGTTTGACGATTTCACCCCAAACGTTGACAATGAGGCAAGAATGAATCTCAAATGATGTGTGAAATTTGGAATGAGAAACTGAAACCTTTCACGTTTGGTCAATCCTCTCTTGGCTTGAAATACAGTATGTAAAGCCAAGGGAGAATTGATAGAAACCTGAAAGATAGCATGATGGGAAATGCTGTAGTCACTTGGAATTGAGCTTGACAGCAGGGAGTTTTGATCGGAGAAAAACAAATGCCTAGTGAGAATATAGCTCTTTTTTGTTCATGAATGCTGAGTAATACAAGAAAGAGGTGATGTTGCTTGAATCTGATGTGTTGCTTGAATGAACACGGAGTATTATGAGGAGAAACGATCAGGACTAGATAAATATTGATTGCCATTATCCTCTTAACACAGGCTTGAGAAGGGCTGTTTTCAGCCAGCTGAGCACTCGGCTGATGGCAGTTTTGTCTAACCCACATTTCTCTTGGGGACCATATAAAAATGTCTTGTGGAAGTGCCTCTGAAAGCTTTTCAGCCTGCATGGATATATTTTTCTCATCAAGTTGATTTGTTACGCTGTTACAAAAAGTGATGGACTGTGAAGTGATTGACTTTGAGAAGTTTTCTGTAAACAAGACCATAGACAGCTAACATGCCTGATTCTGTTTGTCATTATTTCTCCAATTTAAAATATTTCTAACGTCAAAGCAGTGGCCACTTTTACAATCAGCCCAGTATGGGGCTATCGTAAAATAAAACAATAATAATCAAGATGATCACTTGTAAGGTTTGGAGGGGGACTTCTCTCAAATCCAATTTATGTAATCTGTATAATCTGACACTTCCTGATTTTTCCTTTAGAGATGACTCACATATGATGTGTTTATATATATATAAAATATGGATATGTATAGCATATGTGTAATCATACAAATATGGATATGTATAGCATATGTGTGTGTCTGTGTGCGTGAGCATATTTCTATCTGTTGCAATCTTATTGTGAAGTCTGTGATTGGATACATACTTTGTGCTCAACCATATTTTGTTGGATAAGATGATTAGGTTCACACATTAAATTAAGAAATGAATAATTTACAGACTAAAATGGCTGCTTTCAGGTGTCACTTTAACTTAAAAATAAGCCATGCTATGATTTTAGATAATGTCCAAATTCATCTTGTATGAAGTAGCAGACTCCAAATAAAATTAATGACCAATGGACACCATCAAGACTACTGAGAATGGAAAACCCACTACATCTCAAATGTTTACGGAGATTCTCAATCATTCAGGTCATGGTTCTCATCCAAGATGAGAAGCGAAACGTCTTCAAGGAAAAACAAAGAAATTCCAGTTGCCTTTTGAAAAAGCATCTTTAGGATGACTACGTCCCATTCTAGAAGCACTACAATCCATTACATTTTTCCCAAAATGACCAGGTCATTGCTGTTATCTCCATCATCTCAGAAAATTCAGTGATGGCAGAGAGATAACGGTGATGATGTTATCAACACTAAATGGATATAGTAACTTTTGAAAGATTTAGAGTTTCACTTCATTCATGCACAAAATCATAAAACGTCCCTTTAACTGGAGCCTCTTCTGATGTGTAAAAAGCCCATTCCGACATATTGGTATCTTTTCTAAGAAGAAACCTTGACATCTAGAGTCCTCTTCAGTTCGTCACCTGGTTTGGACCTCTGAATAAATTATCTATGGAGATTTTCAATCATCCCACTCATGGTTATCCCAAAAGTGCTTTTTCCAAAAGGCAACTTGACTTTGTTTTTTTCTTTCTTTCTTTGAAAACGCTTCACTTCTCATCCAAGAAGTTTCTTCAGTTGAACTGAAGAAGCTTCTTGGATGAGAAATGAAATGTTTTCAAAGAAAGAAAGAAAAGAACAAAGGAAGTCCAGTTGCCTTTTGGACAGAAACAACTTTGGGACTCCGAATAAATTCGTTTAAATGCACCATTTGCCAGCATCATTAGTCTATGCCTGATATTTACCTTTGCCAATCTGGTTTGAATGATAAACAGCAATTATATCCAGCAAGATGGTTGGGAAATACTGTATGGTAGTTGAGATCATTATTTCAGGAGGATTCCAAGATGCCCAATTTGGTTTGATGCCTATGTTTATTTATTTATTTATTTAGATTTCTATGCCGCCCTATTCCAAGAACTCAGGGCGGCTTACAACATGGATACTCACATGAAGAAATCTGACATTAGAATACATTGTAAAACCCCTTAATTAAAAACCAATCATCCAAAGACAGACATGCAAACATACATGCACTGGCTGGGGCCAGGTGTTAACTGCCCCAGGCCTGCCGGCAAAGATGTGTCTTCAATAATTTGCGAAAGGCAGAGAGGGTGGGGGCGACACGGATCTCCGGGGGAAGTTGGTTCCAGAGGGCCGGGGCCGCAACAGAGAAGGCTCTCCCCCTAGGCCCCACCAGGCGACACTGTCTGGCTGACGGGACCTGGAGAAGGCCGACTCTGTGGGCCCTAACCGGTCGCTGGGTTTCATGGGGCAGCAGACGGTCCCGTAAGTAACCTGGTCCGATGCCATGTAGGGCTGTATAGGTCATAACCAACACTTTGAATTGCGTTCAGAGACCAATTGGCAGCCAATGCAGCTCGCGGAGTGATGCCGAGATATGGGCATTTCTAGGCAGGCCCAACACTGCTCGCGCGGCTGCATTCTGCATTACCTGAAGTCTCTGAACGCTTTTCAAAGGTAGCCCCATGTAGAGAGCATTGCAGTAGTCGAGCCTCGAGGTGATAAGGGCATGAGTGACTGTGAGAAGAGACTCCCGGTCCAAATAGGGCCGCAGCTGGTGCACCAGGCGAACCTGGGCAAATGTTCCTTCATAAAAGTACAACAGAGGAAGAGCTGCTGATCATTTATCCTCAATAACATTCCATGTAAGCAATTCTGTGGCTCTCAGCATGAACAAGCTTATGAAAACCAGCCCATAATATTTTACAAGGCAGAACAGCAAATGGTGTCCTATGAATGCCAGCTACGTTATCATGGCACCTGAGACAGAAACCCCAATTATTGGCTCTTTCTGTCATGATTATAAGAACATAATCATGTTAAATAATGAACAACTGGCAGGTTATTTTCTTGTTAATTGTAGGAACCTCAATCATAGATACACTTAATGAGGAATGAAGACCGTTTAAATCCAACGGGCTTTTTGTAATTTTTAAGTGAGCATGCATGAGGGTGGCTGCGAGAATATTTATATATGTAGTAAAGAGAGTCAAGATTTATAATAGTACAGTGTATAAGAAACACCTGTGGCAGAAAGAAAGCAATGAAGCAGATAACTGACTTTATCCTTAGCTTAGATGGTAATTTGGATGGTAGTTCACATTAGAGCTGACTTAAGTCAAGTGGCCAGATCCTGGATTGATTTAAAATAAGAACATTTCATGTACTTTGTACATTGGTAAATTCCTTTTACCCTCTGGGAGGCTGCTATAAATGCATCAGAGACCGCTATCCAAAGTTAAGCAAATGTATTTATGTCCTGTATCAGTGGTGGCGAACCTATGGCACGGGTGCCAGAGGTGGCACTCAGAGCCCTCTCTGTGGGCACGCGTTCCATCACCCCAGTCCTAGGCCTTCAGTGGGGTTTTATAAAACCTTTTCACTTTAGGCCTCCACTGCCATGTACAAAAAAAAACAAAAAAAAACAGTTCAGTCAATTTCAACTTCTCGGGGGAAAAAAAAGATCTTGCAAAGTTGGAATTGATTGATTAACCTTTTTAGTCCCACCCAGTCTGCGTTACCACTGTAGCCACGCCCACCCAATGGGCCATGCCCACCCGGCACTCGACGATGCATAAGTGGGTTTTGGGTTGCAGTTTGGGAACTCGGTCTCTAAAAGGTTCGCCATCACTGTCCTATATGAATTTATAAGAGTTACTCCTCAGTTTCTCTCTCCCACAAAGACAGGTCCTTTTTCTGTACTTACGTAACATTCCTGACTCACATATTCTTTGCTGGATCTGTTTTATATTAGTTTTTCCCTTCAATTATTTGTCATCAGCATCTCATTTATATTATATTTGGTTATGATGATGCTGTTTTAGTCTGAAGGCAGGAACCATGGCGTATACCTTCTTGAGTGGGTTTTCCCATTTGAGCAACTGACTTAGCTTGTTACTTTCTAGTTAAAAATTACTTTGGGGGTTAAAAGTTATTTTGAGGATGTTCACTCTAGCTAAGATACCTTACAAGAGTGTGCAGTGCAAACTAAGTTTCTTGTACAAAAAGAAATCTGCATAAACTGTTTTCTTTTCATGGAAGTGAAGGGAAGGCTGATCACCCCAAAGTCTTCTTCATCTGACTATACCTCCAGGAGGACTTTACTTGATCCCAATGTTCTGGGCATGTCTGCACTATTAACTTATGTTGGTAGCTTTCTCTCATGAAAATGCTTTTTATTACAATCAGATAAAATAACAGAACGTTGAAAGCCTGTCCAGACTTTTTTTGTTCCTTTTCTCTTTTTTGCCTGCTACTATCCATAAAATCTCAAACCAAAACATTTCCCCCAATAGCAGATAAATTTGCACATGCAGGTTCTACAAACTAATATTACTCAAGAACTCAGTTGCATGAATATAGGACAGCTGTATCATGTAGAATGTCTTCAAGGATGTTTGTGTACAGACACTTTTTGGTGGGCAAGAAAGGAACAAGAGATTCTAGTCCAAAAGGTCTCCTGTATCTTCTACTACTGAGTCTCTTTCTCGTCCTTTTCATTTTCTCAGGACTGAACCACAGCTTCCCCTCACCCTTCCCTTTCCCAAGGCCACCCGCAGATCTCTTCAAAGGACTGTTTCCTAACCATGGTTAACAGGGTCTGTGAGATGCTTCTAAACAGTTCCCCCTCCTCTTCGTCCAAAAAATATTCAGGGAAGGGCTACATTGCCTCCGGATCTGGAGATGCCTTTATTATGGTCCTGCTTTCCCAGGTGAGCTTTGGAAGAGGACAAGGTGGTGCTGCCTGCCGGATCTCCGGGTGTTTCCTTGCGCAGGTATCACGAGACCCCTTTCTTCCCACCCTCGCCTTCCAAGAAGGGGAGAAGGCAGCGAATGGCTCCGAAGGGGTACCTCGCCGGCGGGTGTGGGGGGGGGGGAGAGGCAGCCATCACCCCTTCTAACCTCTCCACCCCGGCTCCTCCTTCCAAGCCTTCCCTCCGGCCCCTCCTTCTTCTCGGCACCCCACCTCTCCGCCTGCGCTGTCATTGTCTCGGCGGGCGAGGCTCCGGGCTGGCTGGTACTTCCGTGGGAGGCAAAGGACCGAGCCAGGGTCCGCCGCCCGTGCGAAGGATGCGCCTCCTTCCCCGGCCGCCCGCCTGCTCCGGGCCCGCTAACCGCGTGCTAGTCGCGTCGCGCTGATCTTGGGGCGGGAGCCGCCCGGGGCGCGCGAGTTGGGGGGGAGATGAAGAAGATCTGGGTGAAGAAACGTCTCCAGGTAACCGAGCCCACCCCGGGGAGGAGGGGCGGGTCACGGAGGAGTCGGCCCGGGGCATCCCCGGGGCTTTCAGCCGGAGGTCATAGGAGGTGCCCGTCTCGGGGGAGGGGGAGTAACGGGGCCCGACCCAAGGTGGAGCGCTGGGCCGGCTCCCCAGGTGCGGGGCTCTCCGCTTTCCCTGTCGCGCTTGCTTCTCCGATGAGTGGGCTTCGCCACAACATGGTGCGTGCGCCCCTACGTGTGTGTTTGTGTCAGGGAGAGGGCTGTAGCGCTCTGCCCGTCCGCCAGAAGCGCCACTGGCCCCGCGGCTAGGCAGGCGGGGTGGGGTTGGGTGCCAACGGAAGGATCCGGCTCCGGAGAGCATGGAAGGAAGCCGGAGCCTAGAGGGGACCCGGCTCCTCACCTCAGGTGCCCAAAGCGGAGGAGGCAGGGCAGGCCGTCCCGCTCCGGCCCAAAGCCCGGGGGTCACGGAGGCTGAGCACCTGCGTCACCGGGTCCCGCGCGTCAGCACCTGGCTTCTCGTGGCGGCGGACGTCACTCGGGGCCTCCGAGCCGGGCGGAGGGGTCGCTCCCTGTTGCTCCTGAGACGGGAGTCGAACAGGCAAACCGGGCGCCCACTCCCACCCACCCCCCTTTGCCTTCAGTTTATTTCACCTCTTGTTATCCTTCCCCTTTCCGAGCTCCTTGGCTGCTCTACCATCTTAGGTGCTTCTGCTCTTCAGAGGAGCGCTAGGGAAGCGAGGGCGTCGGGCGTGGCCGTTTTGCCTTGGTCTTAACGGGTTCCTCCAAAGCGCCTGTTTGCCCATTAGACATCCTCAAAATGAGTAGATCTTTTTACCCGCTGTGCCTGGAGTTTGGGAAGGGTGACCCAGGAACAGAAACAGTCTATAGCCAGACGAGGCTGAGATGCTGCTAATCTCAAGAAATGCTGAGATTGATGGCATCCCCAAACAATCATACAGACAAGGGATTGATCTCTACTGCTAGGTAAAAGAGCAAACTATATTATTTGAGTTCATGGTCACTTTCCAAAGAAAGGGATGTGGTCATTGCTGGTAGATATGTCCAGGGTTCAGAATCCTGGGAATTTTCACACTAAGCAAGGTCAGTGAATTTGCCTTAAGGCAGGGGTTCTCAACCTTGGCAACTTTAAGACTTGTGGACTTCAACTCCCAGAATTCCTCAGCCAGCTTTGCTGGCTGAGGAATTCTGGGAGTTGAAGTCCACAAGTCTTAAAGTTGCCAAGGTTGAGAACCCCTGCCTTAAGGTAACCTCAAGCACTTATGACTTTGGTGAGGATGACACCTTTCTTGTTCACCCAGCAAGCCAATTTTCCCCCTGCTTTATTTCATTTTAGTATTGCCTTAGTTGAGCAGGTTCTCTGGAATATGAAGATAGCCACCTTAATTTTGGGGCAACTGTTTCCCATGGAATGGATGTACGTTTACTGCCCAGATGCCTCATTTTCTGATGTTCCAGTATTTGAATTGCAAGCAGCGTCACTTGTATATAATCTTGAAGCCAGACTCTGCTTCCTGCCATGTGCCTGACTCATGGGGATGCTAGCCAGATATCTGTTAATTGCTGTTGATTGCATTTTCATTTCTTGATGGAGGAATTATCCATCGGCACCAGAGCTTGTCTGTTCATATATCTTCCTGGCGTGGCACATGGGCTGCCAGCCAGCACCGGTCACAGTGGGGGCAAACTGGCTTGACCAGAATACAAATCCAAGGGGAGCCGATCAGACTTTGCATCTGCATCCTGGGAGCCATTCGTTCTTAGGGTTGGAGTTTCATGAATTGGAGATTTTCTAATCCAATAAATCAGGAGGTTGGCTATACTTTTTCTGATGAAGAAAGCTTTTGTGAGCTTATGCCTTGTAATAAAACATTCTAGTCGGGCATCTACTGAACTCCTGATTTTTATTTTTATTTTTGTTGTCACCATAGACAGCTCTCCTCCTACAATTTCGAAACCAATGGACTCCAACGCAAAAGAGAGAAAACTAGACACTGTATAATGGGTGCAAGGTGGATGTTTCTTTCTCTGTGACATCAGTATCCTATCTCTCACGTCTCACCGACTGATGCTGTCACTTTTATTGCATTCACTGTTGCTCAGAGTAGCTCACGTCAACATTAGTATCATAGGAAAATCAAGTTAGTGAGCAGATTTGCTGAAGATGGAACAGCAGGAAAGCTGGGGAGTGGGTGGCTTTGTGCCTGAGCTGTTCTGCGTGTGTGCATATGAATATGTGTTTACAACCACATACATGCTGTTCCGTCACTATTTCTGCATTACAAAATCTGTCCTTTTCCTGATGGAAAGCACCACTGGTTTGTCCTTTGAGCAGTTGCTAGCCAGGGCTGAAATTCTTTTCCACAGGAAGCCTGGCGTTCTTGCTTCCTGCGTGGAGATCCCTGGCGATTGGAGGGAGCAGTGATTTTTACCAGGGGAAGCCTCATGTTGTGTGCAGAGTGTCTGTTAGGGTGCCTAGAAAGGTAAAAGGAACAGAGGATAAGGACTTCCGGGGAAAAGTCACGCTTCCTGAGTTTGGGATGACTCTGCTGAGTCTTGGGAATTCCACCAACTGAGGCAAGCTCTCAGCTGCTCAAGGCTGGCCAGAGTGTATCAAGATGGTAGCAAAAAGAGGTCTAAGAAGGCTTCACCCAGGGCCTAGAGAACAGCTCCACTTGTTATGTGGAAAGGACCCTGAAGTGATATAGTGATATAGAAGTAATATAGAAGCAGAACTAACTGTTTGATCTTTCTCTGAGGTTGCCTTTATACTTGAATTTGGCTCTCATTGGGAACGGGCTATTTTTTTTGGTGAACCTTCCTGTGTCACCTCACTTCCAACTTATCTCTTCAGCTCAATTTGCCCATCCTGAGGTAATGCCACTGTTTCTTCTTTTTCCTTTGCAGAAAAGCGGTCACTCACGGCGTTTTGGACGCTTCACGCATGGTGCGTTGCATTACTTCTGCCCTTCCCTTTTGGGGTAGATGAGGAAAATAGAAGGGTGGCCAGGGGCCAGATGTAAAAGAAGATGCAATTTTGCACCTTTACATGACTGTGCAGACACAATGTAATGTGTCACTTGTATTTACTGCACTGCCATTACAAGTCAAAGCCTCTCTTCTTCTTAATACCTGTTTCTTAATGGAAGAGATTGGCTAGGAAGAGTCTAGATGGGTTTTACGGTTCTGAAATATCTTCCATTAGCAATCCGCATTGGTTGTGTTTGCAAAAAGAAGTTACACCCATTTTCACCCCAGTCCAAAGGTAATTGATTTGTAGTTTAGTATGTGTGTATAAATCCATTGGTTAATCCATGGGTTGATTAATTGAATTCAGTAAATCCTTGTTAACTATGTGTTAGTTTGTGGCATGATAAAGTGATCGGCAAGCAAATTTATCTAGGACGAATAGAAATATCTGTTCAACTTCAACAGGACCCAAGTGTTTCACGGATCACAATTAGAAAAACCTTGGTCTAATAGGACCACTCCAATTGTAATAAAATAGTGAGCAAGTCTTTGAATTCTCCAGAATCTGAGTCTTAATAAAGGTATTTCCACACTATAGAAATTGGACCATGTGTGTGTGTTATGGGCAAAATGATTGCTTTTTATTTCTACACAGAGTGACAATAGCTTCCATATTCAACTTCTAGACAAAGTTGGCATGTGTAATTCTGTAGATTCATTACTACTCCCAAAAAATTGTCTGGAGGGCCAAAGATTTCCCATTTCTAGGTTAGACAGTTTTGAAGAGAGAGAGCTGGTTATTAGCTATAATAACTAAAAATAGAACCCACATCATCAGAATCAGTGCAATTTACATTATTAGTTGTTGGGGATAAAATACAGAGGTTGCTTCTCACCTTCACTCTCTCTCTCTCTGAATTTCATTGTAGCGTATGGTTAGCCAGTTTTGAAAATGAAATACTACAGGAGAATTCTGGCTTGACCTAATAAGTTTAGGCTATTATCCTATCCCCATTCTCAAAGAGTCTCACTGAATCAATGAAACCTATTTCTGAGCCAGCACCTAAAATATTCCATTAGTCAAATAATGTGGAGGCAAGCACCCCTTCAAGAATGGCATTTACTTTATTTGCATGGCACTTTCTTGAGAAGGGAAAGTGCAATCTGTGGGAGAGGTGGAAATGGTGTGAGGGAGGGAAGAATATCCAACTTCTATAGGTACCGGTATATTTGAATAGGCTCTCTAAAGCATTCATTAAATTCTTAGGGACATGTCTTTCAAAATTCCCCTTCTTTCAGCCCATGCCTTTTGGACCATTAGCTTGTTTGTCTCGGAAATTAGCATAGCTATTAGATTCTATTTTTCAGATACGTACTCTTATATGAATACATGTTTGGGATTTTACATATTGCACCCGAGCCTTCTCTTGTTATATTTATATGCAGTGCTAGTCTAATAATGTTCCCCGCATATAGCATTACAGATTTCTTTGAGGTTTACTCGACATAGATGTTGCGTTCCATAATATTTTGGGATATTCTAAGCCTGGGCTGGTTTGGCAATCACACTTCATTGACGTGTGTCTCTCTTTCTTGCTGCCCCTATGGAAGCGAAGTTTTCCGCTCCTGCAGAAAGCAAAGTTACGGTAGGAACCATGCTGTTTTCCTAATTTGCCGTTTTATAGCATTTTATTATGTTTTGAATGCATTCTTTGGAATGTGCGGAGAGGAAGATTCTGATGCTGAAGAAGCTATGGTAATATACTATTTATGTAAACATACAGCCAGCCTTTTTGGCATCAATTCCTCATTAAATTTTTTTCATTATTTAAGGTTGATGATTCTATCAGCAATAGAGACGAATGAATGCTATGTTTGCATGATACTCTTAATTGCAAATTAAGCAACTACATTTTTATTTAGTGTATTATGCAGATCCAGCTCACATAGGTAGCTTATGTTTCCATGTGAATGCTTGGTTGTATAAGCCATGGGTAAGCAGCTTGTGCAAATGCAGCCATAAGGCCAAAGTAGCGGCATACTTTTAAACTTCTTTGATCAACAAAATTCAGGTTTTGAGAGAAAAAGGTTGACAGAGCAACTTGACGTATATTTTTTCTTCCAATTCTTTGTGAAATGTATCATAAATGCTCAGTTCTTGATCTGATTACTGTTTACTTCTGTGGCTTCTGTGTGGCTTCTGAGCAATCATCTGCCACCTTCCCTATCAGTTATTTAAACTTTCCCATTGTGAATTCTCCTTGCTCAGTAAAAACACAGTGAAAGGCTGCAATTGCCAGAAAAATGCATTGTATTTTTGTACAACACAAAAGCATTGTGTAAAAAAGGGATACCAGGACACTGCTGCTTACTCAGCTGCATATGTTTTTCAGCTTTGGAGTTCAGTACTTTAATAATTCTTCTGGCTCTTCTCTGGAAATCTGCAGTAGTATTTTTTCTTCCGAACGTGAACTTGGAAACGAAATGCTTTTAAAGAATGCACTGAATCTCCTTCGATAACCTAGATTTTTTGAGAGGGAGAAGAGGAAGAAATCAACAAGAATGGCATTATATAATAGGTATATGGTTCAACTTTGACAAAGCCCCTTATAAGGGCTTCTGAACAAATTCAGGATGGGGGACAGGAGTTTTTATGTACTGGTTACTGAAAGCACTGAGTTCCATTAAATATATAACTTTCAAAGTGGAAAAACTAGTTCAAAGTGGAGTTCATCTGGAATTAAAGTTGGGATCCTTACATTTTAGTTTGTGTAGAAACAAATTAGGAATCAACAGTGAGCTGTGAAGAGGCTAGATTTGCTCTTCATATAAAACAGTTCAGGGTGATAAAATCAATGGGGGATTCTGAGACTCCAAAAATATCTCTCTAACTGGGTTAATAGCTGTCAAAGTAGCAAATGCAATTTAGTCCAAGCAAGTATCAAGAGAAGTGTGTTACTCCACCTCCCAAATTATTGCCACATACACGTATATTAATACAATTGACATGCACTGATCAAGAAAGGGATCCCAGAATCAGGACTGGTAGGTCACTGAAAACGTGGTACATAATCACTGAAAAGAACTGCAGTTATTAAGGAAATGGAAAACAAAACAACAAAGACACTCTTTTACCTTGCTAATCATGCCACACCATACCAAGGAACAGTGGAGGACAGCTACTCCCTTCCTGTGCTTTTTTGTGTTCATCTGGTGGATTGCAACATGTGACACAGCATGCCGGGCTAGACTGATTGTTGACCGGATCTCACCAGGGTTTTTTATAGGACTTATGTTTTCTGAAATTGCTGCTTACCTAAAGAGCAAGCTATACGTTCCGGCTCATTTTCCTCTGTCCTTTTTATGCAATTGAAAAAAAAAAATATCACAAAAGAGACAAATGAAATGGAGGAAAATTGGTTGGAGAGAACATCATCCAATTCCTGCTCCTTATTTTTCTATCCCCAAAAACAAAACAAACCCAAAAATCATTGCATGGGAAAAAAAGTGTATGGCCCTTCTTTTTCTTGATCCTCTGATATGGAGGTAAGAACTTTGGTGTGGATCTGAACTGAAAAACAGCAGGAAAGCTGCCTTTTAAATCATCTGCTAGTCCTCTGATTCAGTTTATTCCAGACGTGAGATGTTAGGCAATCTCTAGTCTGGACCACAGTAGCTCTGACCTTGTGAAAAACCTTTAAAAGGTAATGATTTGGATCTGAACAGAGGCAGGAAGAAAGGAAATGACTAAGTCTTCTCTTGCTAGAGATTTCCTTCTAATAACTTTCTTCCTGCTGCTTTTTGTATTTTAAATTTTTGTTTAATGTGCACACACGGTTTTGGAATTCTGGAAGAGATGTGCGTCACACACTTTCTTCTGTGGATATTTGCCAAGGAGAGAGGACCCCTGCGCTTCTTGCAGTTTAATTTTCTAGTTTCGCTCCCTAGTCAATTTTAGATGCAAAGATCCTAGCAGGGGACAAGTTGTTGAGAATTGGAAGCCTGAACTGTAAGACCACCATTCGTGTTGTAAGCCCCTTTCCCTTTTTATGGAGAATTCCAAGGTGGTTGTTCACCAACATGTTTCAAAATGGGCAAATTTAAAATGAAAATGGAAACGCCACAATGAAAAGAGCAGAGGTCAACTCTTGGTCGGGTGCATGAAGATGAAAAGTATTGCACCTACCCTGTCTTTCCCTCATTAAGGAAGATCATCTGATGAAGAAGCGGACATGGAACATTTACAAATGGAAAATGATGCCATTTTCTCCCTTCTGAAAAAAAGCCTTTCTGGAGGCAGTTTTGGATTTTCCAAATCAGATCCTGGGTGCTGAGCTACCTGACACTATTTTATATGGGGGTTTGTTTCCCAGAACGACTTTCCTTTCTGATGCTACTCAATAATTCATTAATACTCTTAGAGAAAATAGAAAAGAAACTCAAAATAAATAATATGAATGTTCGTTTATAATAATGAAAAACAATTATATATAATTGGCCTGGAAAATGTGTCTTCCCTACATAAAATCAATAAAGGAGACAATTTAATTCAATTAATGTTGATTGCTAATTCTTAATTGAACATTCTCCATACGTTTGGACCTTTTTGTCAGCTTCCCAATATTTAGCTAGACATTTTTTTATGAAGACAAACATTTTTGCTGCAAACATTTCAGCTATGACCACTAGATTCCGAAAATAGTTTTAGTTGAGCTTGTTGGATTGATATTAGAATTTCCGAGCAGAATTAAGATGAGAAATTATGGGATAATTTAACATTAATCCTATAACAACTAAGAAGAAGCTTGCCACCAAAGGTCTTTTATCATTGGCAGTATACTGTAAATGAAAAAAAAATCATTTGCAATAATCTCCATCTATCTGTCCTTATATCTATGTCTGTGTATCTGTCTATTTTCACGTATTCATGCTTGTTTGTTTAAAACAGCCTTTTACACATCATAAATACCATATGCTTTCTGAAAATGATCTATTGGATGCTTTTTTCCCATCCAAGCATTTTCCCATTCTATCTTTTATTCCATGCTTGTTTATATATGTGTGTGTGTGTGTTTGTGTGTGTGTGTGTAGCATGTGCATATGTATATGTATATCTAATTTATATTAAATGTTTTGTATGCCGTCTTAATCAAAAGCTGGCCACCTGAAAACTGTTACCATTGAAATCCTAAATTAATTATTTAAAAGAATCCCATAAGCAAAAAAGTGTTACGAAATCCAGCAGATGCTTGGACCTTTCAAATTCATTTTTGTCATACATATTTTACTTATTTGCAGAGTTAGAAATTTGCCTTATCCTTTCATTTTTCCAGGTGTTAAAAGATGGACTTTCAAAATCTTATCAAGAACATCTGAGCCAAATGGACTCTCTTTATAGCTGTTTTGTCTAGTTCTGATCAATCTGATTGAGCACCCAGGTTAAAGACATGCACCAACTTCCCCATTAAGGTTCTCTATTCACCTTGTTCTTTCTCTTGCTTAGACTCGGAGCCGGGAGAAGATGATGCCAGCAGTACACAGGTTACCCAACGCAGCCATCTCCAGGATGAGACAACCTACAGCTCCCCTACAGGTGAGTAGAAGCCAGGCAGGGAGTTGCCAAGTATGATGAGCAGAACTAAAAGTATATCTGAGCCCCCTGAAGACATTTGTGCTGATGTCCCAGGCTGCCTGCCACTGTAATTCCAGCCTGCAACTTCCCTGTTGTTGTTCCCTTATGATTTGCATAACAGTTTTGATGTGATTCCCACCTCAAAATGAAGTGAGACACTGACACTTATTTTCATCAGTTACAATCACACACAAAAAAAGGCTGTTACAGTTCTGTAGGCAGCTCTGGGAATCTCTGGTTTCCATCCAAATTTCCATTCCTTGTCTAAAATCTTTTTTTCTTGAACTCCTGGGAGATGGAACCTTACACAGATATTACAGGCTACACAGTGTTTATACAGAGAAACCATACATATTTGACTTGTCCACCACAGGCAAAAAGGATGTGAAAATTAGTTTATTCTGACCTATTTTTGTCCCTAGTATCTGGGTTTCTTTGACCATGAGCCTCTGTCCAGCCTCTTGCTGGTCACTAATGAGAGTTACTGCTTCCCTGTGAGACTACTCACTTGGTAACATCTTCCCTCAGAGCCAGGGCATACTGACCACACAGAACTTTAATAAATAAAGTGATTTTATATCAAACCATATGGATTTTGAAGAACTCAAAAGGGAAGATCACAGTATAGCTCAGTGGTGGCGAACCTATGGCACGGGTGCCAGAGGTGGCACTCAGAGCCCTCTCTGTGGGCACGCGTGCCGTCGCCCCAGTCCTAGGCCTTCAGCTGGGTTTTATAAAACCTTTTCGCTTTAGGTCTCTGCCGCCATATACAAAAAAAAAAAAGATTCAATCAGTCAATTCCAACTTCTTGTGGGGAAAAAAAAAGATCTTTCCAAATTGGAATGGATTGATTGAACTTTTTAGTCCCACTCAGTCTGCTGTTACCACCGCAGCCACGCCCACCCAATGGGCCACACCCACCCAGCACCCAACGATGCATAAGTGGGTTTTGGGTTGCAGTTTGGGCACTCGGTCTCTAAAAGGTTCGCCATCACTGGTATAGCTTCTTTGCATTCCCTGCAGAATACTATTACTATTACTTTACTATTACTATTACTTCACATACCTCTCCAACATATTAGAAAGATAATTACACATCCCAGAGAGGAATTTATTTTTAAACAGACTTCTGTTTTGAATTAAGCCAAACCTCACAGAGCTGGGCAAGATCAAGGAAGCAGGAACGACACCAATTTCAGGAAAGTATCTTTAAGGCTAGTCTGACATAAACACAAAATGTTGAAAACTGGAAGACAAATTTCCCACCCCCTTTTTAGTGAATTAATTAAGGCAGTCTCTTTGACTGGTTTGAAATCTGAAGAACTTTCGAGAATTTTTTCTTCTTCTCATTTTTATAATATGGGGAAACCCAGAATCATCCAAAGGACAGTTTGGGATTGACAGAAGGATATAATTTGATATAGGAAGTTTGTAATTATGAAAAAAGAAATTATGTAAGTTCATGGGAACTAAAATGATCACGATCTGCTTGTGGGTTTTAAGAAAGTTTAGATTGTCATCAATTGGAAAATATTATCTTTAGAACATACACAAGTTCCAGCTTGCTCCAACATGCCATCTTAAGGGACAAGGTTTCACAGATAGAATCTGGTTTATTATCAAGGGCTGAGATCACCAGTCAGATATTAAACTTAGCTGCCAATTCAGTGTTCCCGTAGATACTGTATACCCATACAACTGAGTGAATGAGCTCCATTCATTATTCTAAGGAAAATAACAGTACTGTCCCTATAGAGTTTGTGGTTTCCTAAAACTGGAAAATCAAGCATGAGGCATCAAACTGTTCTGGATAAAGAGAGGTGACATATAACCAGTGGTGGGATTCCAATATGTGAACAACCGGTTCTCTGTGTGGATGCCGTTTCTGGAAGTCCATTCTGGGCCTGGGCAACAAAAAATTAGCTACCGGTTCTGCCGAAGTGGTGCAAGCTGGCTGAATCCCACCACTGCATATAACGCATACGTAAACAGTGTAACTGAGCTACTGTGGTGACTTTCATCAACAAGAAAGACCACAGCCAGTGACTGAACATGTTATTGCATGGAGAAAATTCCTCTTTCACTTCCTTACATTTTCATTCAGAAGGATTAAATACCAAAGGATGAAAGAAAATTTCTACCTGAGATTCTGGAAAGCTATTGCCAATGGAGGAGAAATCATGGTCTAGATCAGACATGTCAAACCGGTGATGTCACGCAACATATCGGGACGGTTTTGCCGTTGCTGGCAATGGGGTGGGCGCGGCTTCTGGATGATGCGTCCGGCCCGTGGGCCGGCAGTTTGACACCCCTGGTCTAGATGAACAAATAATCTATTGTAGAAATAGTCCTTTTTACCCTTATCTATGTTCTTATCTACACTTAGAAATTCATAATTCTGCATCCTCAATAAACCTGCAGGAGGTCTTCCTACTGTTATTATTTTACTGAGTTAATTAATTATTTTTCTATGTTGACCATCTCAACTCAGTGACTCTGCGTGGTGAAAATTTAAAAACAGTAGAAAAATTAATATATACAGCAGCTGCACAAATTATCATAATAATTGTCAGTACAGCCAAGAAATGGAACCTTAATTTTTGTTTTGCTGGTCACGGGGGTGGGGGGAGAGTCAATGAGCTCCCTCACTTATAGCATTAACAAATAAAATCGCATAAAGACTTTGCTCTGAGATTTGGAAACCAGAGCACATATTTCTATAGGATATCATCCTAAGCATAGGCTAATCAGAAATGACTGGTTAAGAATATCTTTTGGCAAGCATGTTTATTGCTGATTTTTAACGCGACATGATAGATTCATTTCTTTAAAGTCTTAAATGCCTTTGGTTATTCATTCAAAGAGCAAAATAATGCAGATGTTCTTAGTAGCAACTCCGTGATAATGGAATTTCCTAAATGAATTAATGGGCAACTTAAGCCATCTACTGTATTTCTTTCAAGGTGTCTTCTAAGAATATTTTTGGATCAGTCCCCTTGAAATATTTTGAAAATGGTACTTTCTGTGCTTTCTCAGGATTCTGTTTACTGAGCCATAATCGGTTATAAAAGAGGTCTGTTGTTCTTTTCATTATTTCTGTGCCATTTAAAAACATGGAAACTGAGTAAAATAATCCCCAAAGCCTAGTGCTGTGTGATTTACTGTATATGGGGACTGAGGATTCCTCCTTGCTGAATTCAACTCTCTACAGATAGTCCTCACCTTACAACAGTTCATTTAATGACCGTCCGAAGCTACAACGGCACTGGAAAAAAGTGACTTAATAACCATTTTTCACACTTATGGCCATCGCAGCATCCCCAAGGTCACATGATTTACCTTCGGATGCTTGATAAGTGGTTCCTATTTAGGACGGTTGCAATGTCCCATGGCTACCTGATAACCTTTTGTGACCTTCAGATAAGCAAAGTCAATGGGGAAGTCAGATTCACTTAACAACCGTGTTACTAATCGAACAGCTGCAGTGATTCACTTAACAAACGTGGCAAAAAAGTCGTAAAATGGGGCAAATCTCATTTAACAAATTTCTCACTTAGCAAAACAAATTTTGGGCTCAATTGTGATCATAAGTTGAGGACTCCCTGTACTTAGCCAAAATAGATAATGTTGGTAAGGCACTCTCAGTAAGTGAGATTACTGCAGGTTTATTCAGGAAGCAGTAAGGAACTCAGTGATTGGTTTACAGCACAGTCCTGCCCTCCCAATATCATCTCTTCCCTTTGGACCAGGGGTAGGCAACCTTGGCTCTTTTATGACTCGTGGACTTCAACTGCCAGAATTCCTGAGCCAGCATGGCTGGCTCAGGAATTCTGGGAGTTGAAGTCCACGAGTCATAAAAGAGCCAAGGTTGCCTACCCCTCCCTTTGGACCCACAACTTTGCCCTTATTCCCCCCCCCAATCCCTGAAGGAACAACTTAAGTCACTAGTCAACCTTCAGTGCAGCCATTACTTTCTTGTTCTTAGCACTTTGTTTCATGCTCTTCTCACCTCTGTTTTGAGATCAATCTCTCTCAAGCATTACAATAATACTTATTTTAATGCCAGGGGCTTAACTTTGCACTGGTGCTGTGTTCCACTAGAAAAGAATAGGTATTCTGAATGAAGTAACACGTGTCAAATCATGAAATATCACAGGTGCCTTCTGGGAAAAAGCAAAAGCCCTTATCTCCCAATTCTTGCTGCTCTATCTATCAGTGCAATGCAATCCCCGCCATCTATGACTCTCGAGGCTTCCCAATTCTAGCCCAAAGCTGCATTGTACCTCAGAGGAAAGGCAGTTTCCAGCCTCTTTGATCAGCTCTTGATTGTCTTTCCGGCAGGGGAGTCGGACACGCTGGTGGATGCCTCCATGAAGACAACGCCGACCTCGGCGCCAGGTCTGTCCCAGCCAGATGAGCAGGCCAGCTGGTCAGAGAGCCAGACCACAGTATTGGAAAAGGATCCAGAGGCTGGGCTCCCAGTGGGAGGACCTTATCTACACCCCAGCATTCCAAGGCAAGCACCTGCCGAGGCCCGGCACCTGGGGGTGGAGCCGCTGGTACGGGCATCACGGGCGGAGCTGATTGGTGTGGCCCCGGGGACCGAGGACAGCCTGTCTCTGGGGAGCGACCCCTACGGCAGTGCCTTCAGCCTGTACCGGGGCCGTGCCCTCTCGCTGCACGTGTAAGTAGCCATGGGGCCGTGGAGTGGGGTGCAGGGGCCATTGTGCTGGGATCATCATTTTCCCTACTCCCCAGTCATAATCCCCAATTATGCACCACTAAATCCCTCCTGAGCCCCTTCATCCTAATCCCAATCTCACTCTCCTCCTCCACACTTCATAGCGCCTTCCTTTCACAGCCCTGACTGCACTCTCAACCTGTTGAAGCGTCCTATACTCTGATGTCATTTATTCTGCTACACCCTCCTTTGTTGCAGTCTCTTTTTTTACCCCTACAGTCCTGCTATCACTCTTAAAGATTGTGGTTGTGAGGCAAAAAAAAATTACAGAGGTAGGTATTACCATTCCACCCACCCACCCACCCACCCACTTGCAAGCCTGTCATCTCCCATATCAATCCCACCCTAGCTCTCCTCCTTTGCTCTTGTAGTTTAGTCCCTGCATTATTTTAATTAAACCTCACATTCCAAACTAAAAAGAAAAGAAATCCAGATATCTATAAAACGGTGGGGCTATATTCTGGTTTGAATTCAAGTGTGGTAAACTGTCTTAATCTTAACATGCCTGACAATAGTAGAGGGAGCCAACAAAAACATTGCTATGACTAAATGAGCCATTTCAATCTAGAAATGTGTGGGTATCTTTGCACATGAACAAACATATAATATCAATTTGTATCCCAGGCCAAATTAAGCGCACATAGGTTACTTGTTTAAAGTATTAAGGATTAAAGCTTTGTTTCATCTTTTCTTCTGCATTCCTTAAAAGCTCTAGATCAGACATGTCAAACAAAAGGACTGGGGGCCGGATGCGGCCCGCGAAGCCATCCTGGAAACAGTGAGGGAACGGCCCCCTCTGCCTTGGCCCTGGCCCAAGCCAGCCGGGAGCTGTGGACCATGCCTTGGCACTTGCCCTGGTCCAACCCCCTTCTGCCAGAGACCCTCAGATCTATCCCACTCCTGCCCAGGCCCTCACAGGCACCCTTGACACGAACGATGTAGAGCTGGCCACACCCACCCAGTAGGCCACACCCACTATGTCCAGGCCCACCCAGTAGGCCACACCCACCCTGGCCACACCCGCCCGGCCCCCTGAGGGCAACCACAATGCTGATGCGTCCCTCAATGAAATTTAGTTTGCTCTAGATTAAGGACTGGGACCCAACAGGTATTTTGAATTGCAAATATTATGATTTGAGATTATGGATCATACTGGCTGAGGTTTATGGAAGTCCAAAACATCAAGAGGTCACAAAATTATTGTACCGGCAAATTACAGTGTATGATAAGTCAGAATTCCCAACCAAAATCAGATTATATCTGTCAGGGAATAAAAATCCACAAATAGGAAAAGAAACAAAAAAAATATCATTTGCTATGCATTTCTCTTATTTAATATTAAAGATTTTCAATACAGTATTCACGATTCTTGAATTGGCACTGATTCTTTGGATAACTTCTATCACTGATCTTTCTTTCCCAGCTCTTGGTCATTCAGACTCAAATTTTATTTATTCATTAGAAATTTTTTTGTGGCTGCCTGTATTATATAAAATACTCCTTTGTGACCATCCTGGGATATACTATACAGATGTACAATTAATAAAAAAAACCATGAAATTAAAAAGAAGGGTTTAGCACAGTGGTTCTCAACCTTTCCGCACTTTAAATTTAAGAAAAACAAAAACAAAAACAAAAACAAAATGGCGGCCGCGACGGGCGGATCTGCGCATGCGCGGATCGGCCCATCGCACACGCCACGCATGCGCACATCCGCCCGTCACGGGCCGCCATTTTGTTTTTTTTATTTTTTATTTAAAAGTTTTTAAAAAAAAACAAAAAACAAACAAAATGGCGGCTGCGACGGGCGGATCTGCGCCTGCGTGGATCGGCCCGTCGCACGCGTCGCGCATGCGCGGATCCACCCGTTGCGGTCCGCCATTTTGTTTTTATTTTGTTTTTATTTTATTTTTTTAAATTTTTTTAATTTTTTTTTTAATTTTTTTTTATTTTTTTTTAATTTTTTTTCCCGGCACGACGGGCAGATCTGAGCGTGTGCGGCGCGGGCGTGCCAAAAAAAAAATAAAAAAAAATTAAAAAAAATAAATTAAAAAAAATTAAAAATAAATAAAAATAAAAAATAAAAAAAAAAACAAAATGGCGGCCGGCGGTGCCCGGCGACCCCTGCGAAATGGTCTCGCGACCCCAAATGGGGTCGCGACCCCAAGGTTGAGAACCACTGGTTTAGCACAAGTCTGAAAGCTCGGGGGACTAAATCCCTAGTCCCAGTGACTGACCCATATTTGATCCTGCATGAAATTAAAAAACACTAAAACACTTTCTCAACAACCTTACTTAAAAGGAGTGGATTAGATACAACTGAGTTCATGGCTGACCTCTTGAGAAGGAAGTAGTGAATCACCCCCTCTTTCAAGTAGGCAGAACACATATACCCTCCCTCTCCCACTTCCACATGGCATGAAGCACCACTTGGACCCAGCCACATGTCATCTCCTAGGAGACCTTGACCAAAAAGGAGGGTCATTGGTTCAGGATGCAGGGGAGAGAGCTCAGAATTTCAAGGACCCTATCTACTTTCTCAGGACCTACTGGCTGAACCTCTGCCCAGATAATTAAATAAAGACGTGCCTAAGTCATTCCCATAGGATCTATCCAGCTTGAGTCCAACTCAAAAGCAAAGTCCAAGTGACTTTATCTAAGCATCCAAAAGATGCTTAGAATAACTCTCCCAGCAGCCCCACAGGGGTTCTCCTGGTCCCTTTCTACAAGGACCTGGTCACTTGAAACCTGGTCACCTTAGCTGGCTATTTGTGGCTGCAATAAGGGAAATGAGGCCTCTTTGTTGCTCTTACTGCCACAAAATAATTCCCAATAAAGGCTCTCCCCTACGTTGGAGTGCATTTGCTCTTTGTTTTCCACCAGCAATGTTCTACATATCTGTTGTATTGTTTCATCTCCTAGAGTTACTTTTAAAACCAGGGTGCTTTACAAGAGACATGAATGCAGCCTGACTGCAAGCATCCCCACGCGCACCCCACACGCCCAACCAAATTTTGATAATAGGGTTAGCCCTCAATTCCACAATCAAGTCGTTTTATAGAATTCACCAGCCTTACACTCCCACAACCCAGCTGAGTTTGAGCATGTAGCCAGGACACTGCAAACAAAAGGCATTACAAATCCACGTTTCCTTCTGGCAAAATCACACCTCAATAGAGACAACTGTTTTTGGATTGAGATGGGAAAGGAAGGACAGAGCTTTGTAAGAAAAAAACACACACACATGCACATTTTTCTCATTGCATGGTGGAGAGATATGAACTTTTTTGGGCTTTCAACATGCAGCCACTCTGCCCTACAAACACAAGGATGGACCCACACATATTCCTGAAGTACCAGGAGAAGGCTAATCCTGTTTTACGAAGGGTGACCAGCTGCCTGGACTTCTTGATAGTTTGCAGCAAATGGCCTGTGCTTTGCAGCTGGCATCAGATGAGCCACATAATGACTGGCTCAAAATCATCCAGGTGACTTCATGTCTAAAGTGGGACTAGGGTTCATGTCTTCCCACTTTTTAGCCTGATGCCTTAACCCCTGCATCAAACTGGCTCTCTAAATATCATTTAACATCAATATTAAAGATTGGCTTTCGGATCACAGTCAGATACAGTCCTCAGAGAGAATGAAACAACATTGTCGGGATCTGACATCATAAAAGCAATTCTTACTGTTGCTTTGCTGATTAATATGCCAACTTCCATTTCGAGTGTCAACGTTCATACCAGCAAATCAGAAAGTAATTGAATGGTTTGAGCTCCACTTTTAAGGATGCTGCATTTATATGATTAGAAAGGCCAATTTTGACTGGATAATATATTGTGGGAAACTGCTTACATTTGCACTGAATATTGAGGTACGAAAACAAAAATTTTGCTTATTCAGGGCTTTCAGAATGCCGTCACCAATTTACCCAATGCGATAAGGAACTCTACTGAGCTAAGTAAAAAAAAATGGGTCACTGCAGACTTAAAGATTCCTGGACCTGGAGAACAGTGGCCATTAGATATTTTGGACTACATTCCAAGAAGCATCGATGTATGTATAGTACTTAGATATGATGAGAGTTCTAGTCAAAACACTCAGAAAACACCATATTGTCTACCTTTGGCTTAAATGAAGTCAAGAGGAAATTCTATACACTTTGAGAAAGAAGTCTTTGATGAACTTTAGCTAAGTAGACTCTCATCACTTTTTTTCAAAAATGTCAACGTGAGGAAGAGTGCTTGGCTGCTGGTTAAGAGATGTGACTCAATGAACCTGAATAGTCATGATATTTTAGTATTGTTAGCATAGGTTAGTGGTGTGAGCTAGTTTGGTCTAATGCAGGGGTCTTCAAACTTGGCCCTTTTATGACTTGTGGACTTCAACTCCTAGAATTCCTCAGCCAGACACACTGGCGGAGGAATTCTGGGAGTTGAAGTTCACAAGTCATAAAAGGGCCAAGTTTGAAGACCCCTGGTATAGTGGTTAAGGCACCAGGCTAGAAAGTGGCAGGTCATGAGTTCAAGTCCCACCTTAGCCATGAAAGCCAGCTGGGTGACTTTGAACTAGTCACTCTCTCAGCCCCACTTACATCACAGGGCCCTTGATGTGGGGAAAAATAGAAGGAGGAAGGTGTATTGGATATGTTTGCCATCTTCAGTTATTTGTAAAAATAATAAAGCAGGATACAAATAAATAAAATAGGTAAACAGAAATCTATATACAATGTCAGAAAAGTAGCAAGGCAAGGAAGCAAAATCAAGAGCTCATTAAGATGGAGCTATGATGGCCAAATTTCTTCCCCTCAAGATTCCCTCTAACTTCTGAGCTATTAGCGTGTTCTGCTCAGAGATTTTATTCTTCAATGCTCTGTTATAATAAGTGGCCAGCTGTTTTCCTTAAAAATGAAAAATGAGATTCAGTGGATACTGAAAATGACAGTAAAGCTGATGAACTGCAGAAGAAGTGAAAATATAGTTAGAATCTAATTATGGGTAAGTGATGTGTCTAGAACAGGGGTGTCAAACTCAATTTCATTGAGGGCTGCATCAGCATTGCGGTTGTCCTCAGGGGGCAGGCTAGGTGTGGCCAGGGTGGGTGCAGCCTACTGGGTGGGCATGGATGGTGTGGCCTACTGGGAGGGCATGGCCAGCTCTACATCGTTCGCGCCAAGGGTGCCTGTGGGGGCCTGGGCAGAAGTGGGACAGATCTGAGGGTCTCTGGCAGAAGGGGGTGGGACCGGGGCAAGTGCCAAGGCATGGTGCATTTCTTCATTCCTCACAAAGGAATGCACCCAGGGGGCAGGGCCGACAAGGCAGGGGCTGGTTCCTCGCTGTTTCCAGACAGCCTTGTGGAGCTAAGACTGAATGCGTTTCAGCATAGATGGCCACCACAAAATTGTACATTGGCTCCCGGCCGGCCAGGGCCAAGGCAGCGGGGGCCGTTCCCTCACTGTTTCCATGATGACTTCGCAGGCCACATGAAACCACATCGTGGGCCGCATCCGGCCCCTGGGCCTTGAGTTTGACGTGTCTGGTCTAGAAGAACAAGTGATGCTTAAAGACCCCTTCATTTGCCACTTCTTCCTTCCTAAGGTTGCTTTCCCCACTTTTTCCTCGTGCTTATCATCCATACAGCCTGCCTGCTATAACAAAGTGAAGAAAAGGCTGTGATATCATAGACACATGCACCATTGTCCTTGTTTGTTTGACTCTGTGTACATATATGAATGTACCTACGTTTCTTGGAACATATTAAGATGACATTGCAATGAATGTCTGTTTGTATGTACCATTGAATTAATTATGTCTGTAGAAAAAACCATGTTTGAAAAGGATACAGCCGTGTATTCTTCTCCCTTCTGTTGACTTTCTGACTGTGCAAGGGCTTCCCTATATCTCCCCTCTTTCCAAACAACTCAACCCAGCCTTAATCCCAATAACTTGTTATATCACTGCTGAACTGGCTGATTTCCATATTTTTTCCAACTTGGATACTAACTGGATGCATCACATTTAGCAAATAAGATTGACAGGTGGATTCTCCCTGGTTTACTCATAGAACGATATTGTTCAAAGGGAACAAAAACTTTGGTTAGAAAGCATAACCTATCTTTATTTAATACAAATTATAGGATGTTAAATGTGGAAGGAATAGACTTTGGAGACTCACATACTTAGCTAAACTATGTGATATAGAAGAAGCCAGATAAGTGTGTCCTTTTTTATACATACTTATTAGGGCTGTGTAGTCTTAAGTTAGTCATTTCTAAAAAGTTGTGGGTAAAGATACAGGCATCTGCCTCAAATTTATTAAATCTATTGCATCTTTTTCTGGAATCTTAAAAGTCAGGAAAAGACAGTTCTTTTAAAGAGATGCAGACAGGTACTGAATCCACCTCTTCCTGTGCACCAAAGCAGCTTTACAGGACTGAATCTGAAGCAAAAACTTAACATTTAAATGACTCCAAAGCCACACTGATGCTGTAAAAAAACAAATTCTCACAGAACTAACATTTTAGTTTAGGTTAATGTATTCGGGTAAAATATAGTCACAGCTCTTTTTCTTCTCAATGAAGTGACAATTTCCTTTGCCCTTTTTCTCTTTCACCTAGGTCAGTGGTGGCGAACCTATGGCACGCGTGCCGCCGCTGCCAGCAGCTTGCGCAGGTCCATTAGGCTGCTTCTGCCGCCCAGGGCGGCAGCCACACCTAGCACAAAGGAGGCAAAGCGGCCAGCTTGCAAGCTTGAGTAGAGGTGGTAGAACATGCCCACACCCAGCAAGCCAAAGGCCACCCTGAGCAGGGAAAGCTGGATCCCCAACGGCGCCATGCCCCCCCCAGTCCCAGCTAGGATTGCATGCCTCCCCCCTATCTATGCTGAGCCTCCTGCCCACCGCCCCACCCGCCAGAGACCCCCTGGATCGCCTTCATCCCTGCCCGGCCCCCACAGGCATCCCCCCCATGAGCAGCATCAAGGTGGCCACGCCCACCAAATGGGCCACACCCCCATGCCCCCCCTGAGGGCACCACAATGCCCTGGCACTTTGCGATAAATAAGTGGGTTTTGGGTTGTGGTTTGGGCACTCGGCCTCTAAAAAGTTCACCATCACTGACCTAGGTAATTTGAACCCAGGTGTCACTGCAAGCCATGATCCTCATGATCACAGTTCATTGTTCCTATAAGTATCTGATCCTTTTTGCTCATTTCCCTCAATTTCTTAGGATCTCCTGCCTTAGCAAACTTTACCTTATCTTATTTTCCAACCACAGCAGCCTCCCCCATGGTGGATATCGGAGGGATGATGTCAATAGCAGCAACAAAACCAGCACAGATATTCTCCAACACCCAGTAACCCCCCGAGCAGGGCAATGCCCAGTCCAGCCACCTGGAACCAGCCATGGTGCCACACCACCTGTGGTTCCTCGAAGAAAACTCTTGATGCCCAATGAATTCCAGGACACGGCATCTGAGGAATTTGATGAGAAGCTGAAGCGCCTTAAATCATCTGGCTACTCTCAGATTGGCACAGAAGAGTCACGGCCCCAGACACCCCTGAGTGAGGCTTCTAGTCGTGTGTCCATCCTTCGCCCATCCCCCAAGCTGCCACGGTCAGGCTCCAAGATTGTCGACAAGCTCAAATTTTTTGAAGAGCGGCGGAAAAGTCTGGAGCAGAATGACAATCCTTTTGTAGGTCACACATGGCAACCCTTACGCAAGTCACGTTCTTTTGATCAGGCTGGTTTTGATGATGCCAGTCCCTTCCGCTCGGTTGGCTCTCACGAAGACCTTCAGGAGGATACTCGCTCAGAACTTGGAGATGTATTTTCTCGACGTCGTATCTTCCATCAGAAAGCAGCCTCTTTGGATGAGCGCGGCCGCTTCTCCAGTCATGTACATGATATGGAACGAAAATTTACTGAAGAACTGGGGCGCATCAAACGCACCGTGTCTCAACAGCAGCTGCGGCGATCCCAAGAATTGTTTAAGTCACCCACCGCAATTACCTCCGTAGAGTCATCTGTCCCCAAGGTTCCACCGCCACGGAAACTTAAACCAATGAAAGTTTTCCCAGCTACAGAAAATGCACATGGTGTACAGCAGCTGGTTCTGTCCAGTGTGGGACTAGTGGGACCTAGGGATGAGCCCAAAAAACCCCAAAAGATTCTGTCGAGGAGTGCAGCCATGACTGAGGAGGTAGGAGAACAGAACAGAGGTCAAAGGGAACCAGAACTGAATGGCCAAGATCTGCGGCAGAAAGTGGAGCAGTGTCCACTCTCCCGTGCTGCTCCAGGGGGACAGAAAAACTTGCTGCATGTATCAGCTTTAAATAGCCAGGATAGCACAGATAAAGGGCCTCTGAATGCAGCAAAAGTCAGCTATGAATCAAAGGGTCTAAGTGAAGCTTCACATGGCCGGAAACGGGAATCAGGACAGGATGGACATTCTCTGCCTTGGGCCAAGACAGAAACTGGCCCAGACAGAAGAAAAGCAGGGATCCATGGTACAAGCAGAGAATTCGACAGAAAGATTGGAAAAGTGACAGAAAAAAAAGACAATGCATTGCAACCTCAAGAAGGGAAGAGTGCACGGAGCAGAGGCAAAGGCCGACGGTCCCGACAAATGTCACCAGAACCAGGTAGGGAATAAGAATAAGTTTTGTGTGTCTATTGGGAAAGAACCTGACAAAGCCATGCAGAAATGGCTCATCTTCCCACACAACATGGGTTCTGCAGAGACTGAATACATGGCATCCTAGGTACCTAGGATGCACTTGCGAAAAGAATTAGCAAATGCTGGGGACACGTTTTCATCTCGTCCCTCCCTCATTTTTTCACTTTCCCATCTGTCTACCTCTTTGGGTTCTCTATATAGATTTGTATACTTAAACAATACTCCCTTGTTTTTACCTGCCTATGTCAAGCTTGAGCCCAATTGCACTTCAGCTTGTTTGTTTTAAAAAGAGAGTTTTGCTGGCAAGCCTCTTAATGTCCTTGTGTGTGTGAAGGTGAAAACGTTTGTGTCGTGCTAGGTTCCTTTTAGTTATTTCCTGTTATTGCTAATTATAATTCAGATTTAGGAAAATAGTAGAAATTGTTGCTCAAAATGGTAAGAGGACTAAGAGCTCTGAATCGGAACACAACTCATCAATTGTGTGTGGGAGGTGGGTGGAAGCAAAAGCAGGGGGGGAGTACTGTACAGCATTGGTCCCCAACTCCCAGGCTGTGGCCCACTACTGGGGTCAGGAATTCTGATAGTTGAAGTCCACGAGTCATAAAAGAGCCAAGGCTGCCTATCCCTGGTCAGAATTGGGTCGCATGAGTAGCTGGCCAGAGCGTGTGCATGGCCCAGTTCCCCTCTCCTCCCCCCCCCCGGTCGGGCCGCCAAGCCACAAAGGTTGGGGTCCGTTGCTGTACAGTATAGAGATGTAGCCACTGTGAATCACTTGGCTTCAAGAAATATGGTAACAATATTATAGATCAGTAATTTTATATTTCCAGACTGAATCATTTTCTTTGCCTTCTTCTCTATTTTATACACTAATACACAGGTGTCAAACTCGCGTCGTCACGTAATGTGTCACGATGTATCGTGACTTTTTTCCCATTGCCGGCAATGGGGTGGGTTTTGGTGTGACGCATCCGACCAGCAGGCTGGCAGTTTGACATCCCTGCACTAATATATAGCACTGAAAATGATTGTATGCCTTTCCACATAATTAAAAAGTGATAGGTAACTTAGAATGTGATAAGCCAGCTTTATTGCTTTTGGGGACTTAGTGGTTAGAGGAGGATAACATCATATCAAGAACTATGATTCAAAAACTGAAGACATATTGAAGGAGATTAAGTGTTTTGAGCATCTATGCCAGCCAAAGTAAGGATTCTCTCAGGATTTTATTTTGGAAGCAGTCCTTTATCTTCCTTATAGTGAAAAGATGCTACCGTTCAATACATTCCTCATGCAAGGGGAGTGCAAGACTCTTAGTCCTCCTCCTTGCAGGTCTTCTAGTACCGTAATTGTTGTTTCTCCATCATTTTGTGCAGAATCTTCTGATGACTCCTACATTTCAGCGGGTGAAGATCCCCTGGAGGCTCCTATCTTTGAAATCCCCATCCATGATGTAGCTGTCATAGCTGGGACTGAGGTGCTGTTCAAATGCATCGTCACGGGCAACCCTTCTCCACAAGGTAAATGCATAGGGGTAACACACGCAGAGCAAATCATGAGAATGTGTGGAGTCTCGAGACTCCTAGTTCTCCGATTGTCTCATGCCCAGAGTTGTCTCTTCCCATAGGTATAAGAAATACTATATTAATTCAACCATGATTTTTATATTGTCCAATTTGCATTGATGAATCCTGCTTAGGAACATGTCACATTTTTCTATTTTTATTTTTACATTTCTGATCTACTTCCAATAATGCTTTTCTTTACATATGGAAAATACCGGACTTTGTCTGTTGGGCTTCATTCCTGGAATACTTAGTTTTCCTTCAAAATAAAAATTTAGTAAATTATTATTTCAAAAGAGCACTATCCTTATAAAAAGTAAACCTGCTGAGAGAAGCGCACACCCAAACCTGTGGCAAGGGTTATTTATCTGGCAGCAATATGCTGCTGTTGTTGATATCAGTTTATGAACTTATGAAAAATGGATTAAAACATGTTTTATATTCTTGCACCCCTACTTTATATTTTGATTCATTCTACTTTTCCACTTGCCTCATTCAAGTTCAGCTTTCCGCATTCCTCCACAAAGTCTACAACCTGACCCTCAACAAAAATGACGTTCTGTGACACCACCTTCATGAGGACATGGAAATGTTCTAGGAAAAAGACAGAAGATAAACGTATAGTCTGTCACTTGATGAAATGTAGGGAAGGCAGAATTATATGTGATTTCATAACCAACTGTTCTTACACAACTAAGACTGTTTGACAAATGCAGAATCACCACTAGATTTCACATACCACATCTCCCCTGACTATGGTCTTTTCTGCAGTGTCTTGGCGAAAAGATGGCATCCCCTTTCGGAGCAGCACGACTCGTCCCATCAAAGCGGAGGGCGAACGCCACACTCTGCTGGTTAGGAGTGCCCGCCTGGCTGATGCTGGTCTCTATACCGTCTGTGCTAGCAATGAGGTGGCTGAGACCTGCTGCAGTGCCATCTTAACTGTGCGGCCAGGTAAGGGCAAAGGGAGATGCCAGAGCAGCCAGTCTGCCATGGAGGCTGCAGCCAGGCCGGTGCCTTAAGGCCTGAGGAGCTAAGAGGTTCATATTCCCACATGAGCTTGTGAGAAGCAGCGTCAGACTTGATTCTCAATGTCCTGGATGCGGGCGCTTAGGCCAGCATTTCTACTCCCGCTGAATAACGAGGCATGAGGCTGCCTTTGCCTTTACCCTACAAGGCTCGGTTTAGGCCAGCCTGTCTGACGAACAGCCAGCAGGCTTGGAAGAGAGAAGGAAGAGACGACCGGCTCCAACAGAGCAGAGGAGAGGTGGCGGGATCGGGAGGGGCGGCGGTCGCTATATCTTGGCCTGCGTCTTTATAGCTCCTGGGCCGCCAATTCTACAGTTCAGGGCGGAGAGTTGCGGTTTCTGGGCACGTGCGAGTAAACTTTGTGAAAGGATGCAAATCAGCCCTTCCATGGATTGGTCCGAAATGTGAGAGAGGGGGACCAGCGGGGCTGGGCTGGTTGTCTGGAGCGCGGACGCCGCCCTCGGCTGAGGAGCAAAGGGAAGGGGGTTGCGCGCTGGCTGCTGGCCCGGCTCTGGCGCCTCTCCTCCACCCTGTTAGCCGGATCCCTTTCTCCCCTCGTGGCGGAGATCCCTTATAAAGAGAGCCGGGGCTTCAGCTTGAAGCGGGGCTTCAGCTCAAAGCAATCGCACAGCGGCTATGTCTGCAAGAGTCCGCTCGCTGCGGGGATGGCAGGCGCAGGAGGGACGCGCCGTCCCTTTCCGATGCTCTTGCCGCAGCGCAATCCTGTGCTCATTTTCACAAAAGTAAAGTCCGCTGGGTTAAATGGCGTTTAACTTCAGGTATGTTTGCATAGCGTGGCAACCGTGAGGTTAATTTGGAGCTGGAATTTATTCACTGAAAGTGGATTTAGGAAGTAGGGGAAGGAGCGAAGGAGGGTTTATTTTGTTTTCATTGTAGCTTTGTAGTCACCTGGAGGAAGGGGAATTGTGAGGAATGTGTGGTAGCAAAACGTATACCCTATAAGCAAAAACTCACCGTAGTGAATTTCCAAAACCTTCAGTAATAAGGCAGTATATTCGACCTAGAACACCACATACCGTAGTTAAAGTAGGCTAGGTTTTTGGAACAGAATCTGTTACCTTAGTATATTGTTGTTTAAACATGTCTGTCATGTTAAGCCAAGATATACCTTTTGTGGGCAAGGCGTATTCGATGAATTATGGTTTCTTATTTATCTCAACTTTAGGGTTTAGTTTATTTTGTGAACTGATTATCTTCACCTGCTGCTGGGGTACATCAAATTGTGAGAGATTTGCAGTCCAATCTTTTTACCTTATAGTGATGAGTTGGGGATGAAGGAAATTACAGCACAACTTCTCCAAGTCGCAAGGGGGTAATCTGAGGAAAATGCTCTGATTGCTAGTCAGTTTTAATAAAGAGTTGAGAAGTCATATAGTTTTTGGATCTTAGGTAGAATCAGTATATTGCTCCTGTTTGCTCCTCTGCCCCTATAAATAATATTTGTTTTAAATAATTCCCTATTGTTTTTATAGGGCAGCATTGGATAGTATTACCATGGAGTATCACGATATTCTGCTTTCCCTTGGTCTGATGCCCGCAACTATATCCACTATACTGGTTTCTCCCATCAAGTTCAGGATCAGAACTATTCCTCCTCTGCCCAACCAGTTTAGTACAAGCTTTCATTGTCCAAACTATTAATGTCACCTTGGCCCTTTTCAGGGACAGCACGGCAAAAATGCTGCTGCCAGCATGAACAGATAATGTTAGTTATCCAAGATTGGAGTGCCCTATTCTTGGCTGATATCTTTTTCTTTGCTGATATGGATTGGCCATAATTCTTTCTGCCACCCAACCATGAATAATGGAAACCTCTGAAAGCATTGGCTGTAATATCTTTTGAAATATTTTACAAGAAGGTATTGTTGACAGTGCTTATGTTGTTTCTTGCATAGCGAAGGCCTTACGGCAAGTTCTATAATTGCATATTTTTGCATTTGTTCTAAACTTCTACTTTTATACCAAATTGTAATTTGATCACATTAGATTCTGTTGACTAATTCATATACGTAGTACTGAAAGGACGACATTTTCACATGACGTTATAGCCACGTCGGATTTACATTAGAAGTTGTTTCTCATTTTATACCCATACATAAGGACCGACACCAACAAGGCCTGGACTATGGCTAGATAAAAGTCTGTTGTGGATGTTATCCTCCTGAGTTAATAAAATAACAGCTAAAATACAATGCAAAAAGGTAGGGGGGGGGAAAGGCTTACGATTTAAACCCTGTCTCTGACACCCCTCTTTCTCTCTCTCTCCAGATACATACACAAACACATACTTGATCCCTATACTTTATACTAAGCTGTCTGGTTTATTTTGTATACAATAAAAAAAATAAAGCCAGTTTGGTGTAATGATTAAGATGCTGGCTTAGAAACCAGGAGATGGTGAGTTCTAGTTCTGCCTTAGGTCTGAAAGCCAGCAGGGTAACCTTGAGCCTGTCACGCTCTTTAGCCCAACATTTTATAATGATGTGGGGGGGGGGGTGGAAAGGAGGATGAAGGAGTATTAGGTATGTTTGCCGCCTTGAGTTATTCATAAAAAATAATAAAAGTGAGATAAAAAAAATCTTTTAAAAAACTCATGTATTTGAAACTTCTGCAGTTGGCTACTGAGTGTGGGTCAATTCTGCTGGTGTGAAGTCTGAAGTGATGTGTAAAAATGGACGACAGTATTGTACACTTCCCTGAATACACTGCTTGGAAGAATTTAGGACATTGGTGTTTCTCCCAATTCTTGGTAGTCCTCACATCTGCTGACGAAATTAGGTCTGATTGAGGAAGCTTGACTTGTTGAGGAGACTTCCTGGTTGTTAACTAGTATTCTGAACTGTCAGTAATCCGATGAGAGTGAATTTGTTTACAAAAAATGATTTGATAAATTTGAAGTGATGTGGATGAATTCTGCATAAGGTCTTCATCACTTAACCAATGGAACAACCTACCTCCAGAAGCGGTGAATGCTCCAACACTAGAAGTTTTTAAGAAGAGACTGGACAGCCATTTGTCTGAAATGGTATAGGGTTTTCTGCCTGAGCAGGGGGTTAGACTAGATGACCTCCAAGGTCCCTTCCAAGTTTAGTATTATTATTACTTCAGACAAAGGTCTTACTAGGAAATGTTACAGTAATCACTTAAGGATCTAGATGGAGGAAATGACATGTTTAAATGTACTGTCGTAGTCTAGCAAAAAAAATCCTACCTGTTTGTAAAATACTGGTATATTTAAGAGAGGCTGTTTAGCTTTAGCTTTTTATCTGAAATATAATTTTTGTACATATGTGGTAAGATTACTTTTCCAGTGAGGTAGCATTTCAGCAGGTGAGCATCTCAGCTATGAAATATCCAGGCCTGGGAGGATTGCATATTGTATAACATTTCTGATTTTGTTGTTCTGCTTCACATCGACCAGTAGACTTCTTTTAAGAGAAATGAAAATAGTCTTGCTGAGATAATGTTTTTTATAGCAGTACAATAGCTTGTGGGGATGCTTGAAGGTGGGCATTTTTCTTGCAGAATACTCAATTGCATCCTAAAACCCAGTGGAATAGTTCAAAGGAAAGAAAGGGAAAGATTGCCATGGGGCTTGTAAAAAAAAAATTGGCAGTTAACATCCTGGGAAAGGGACAGAGTAAAAGCAACAAAGCCAATCTAGCCTAGGCTCTTCGGGCCAATGTTTATTAAGAGGGATTGTAACAGTATACTGTGGCCACCTTCCTGACTTTCTCTCAATTACAACTCTCTGGTAAATAGTCAAGTAGGGAAATTCACGTGGGAAGAGTGAATAATATAATTGTATCCCACAGAGTAAAATAGGGAACTGTGGAGGACACACAATTTTACTTTTTTATATAATAAGACACTGCATGAGACCTGAGCAGATTATGCCTTAATTTTCTTATGGTTGAAGAAAATTACACTTTTGAAGAACCTGTTCGTATGTATGACTATGGGCTTTCCCCACATGCACTGAAGAATGGCATAAACATTCCCTAGCAACGTATTTTTTTCTTGTCGTGCCCCCTTGATACTCTTTTGAAATCCAGATTTCATGAGTGAGACAAACTTAAGTTGTCTCTAGCTGTATTGAAGCTCAGTAGTATTTCCCTCCTTATTCTAGCATTGCCTTACAGTAGGCTCAAAGGATGAAAAATCCTTTATTCATGGAGGGAAGTCAGGTGATTGTAGTGCCTTGAGACAGAAGCAGTAGTGACAAGATTCAGATCAGCAATAGGTGCAGCAAATTTCATCCCGGTATAATTTTCTGCCAAAGTGGGGAGCATTAACTCAGCAGTGAGGAAAGCTACAGTTATCTTTGTGAAGGGTAGTACTTCTGTAAGAAAGAGGAAGAGATTTGCCTTTTCTGATTAATCATTAACCATGATATAAGCAAGTAATCATCCTTGACATGATGAATTCCTGTTTTTTGGGGGGGGGGAACCTTATTACTCTAGTTACTTCAAAAAGAGTCCAGACAGGCAAATAGTCCCTCATTTGCTTTGTTTGCATTCCCAAGCATGCTGTTTTAGTAATAGAATTCTTTAGAATAGAATTCTTTATTGGCCGAGCGTGATTGGACACACGGTGCATAAATCATGATCATAATCATAAAATACAATAATCATAAATCATAAGATACAGTTAAATTAAACCGTAAGATAAAATAAGGCAGGAAGATACCTTAATTCTCAGAACTGTGGGATGGGGGGAGAATAATACCATGGGGTATCATTTAAGAAGTTAGATTTTGCTTGTTATATGTGGCTGACTCAGTGGCCTGCTGTTTGTTTGGGCTCTCTGTTGGCTCTGTTTTCTCCTGTTTTGCTGGGTTCTGCCCAATCTGTACTGTTAACGTTCTTCTGATTTTGTCCAGCTCCCCCAGAGATCCACAGCCGATTGATGCCCCGCCGTGAAGTCATCAGCCCTGTCACCTCAGATGAAGAGTACCTGAGCCCTTTGGAAGAGTTCCCCG
Source organism: Bothrops alternatus (assembly GCA_034064705.1). NCBI lineage: Eukaryota > Metazoa > Chordata > Lepidosauria > Squamata > Viperidae > Bothrops > Bothrops alternatus. The sequence continues at coordinate 27,286,865 of JARGCV010000248.1, read as the reverse complement.
AGTCGGTCACCCCTCAGCACCATCCTGTTATGAAAGTTCAACCCCGCTCTGAGAGTGGCCTGACCGCAGCACACGCAGACCTTAACTTCAAGGCTGCACCATGTTTTGAGGTGAGGTTAGAAAATGGCATGGGAGCAAAGAAAAGAAGCCAGCAGCCTTGACCTACTTGGATAATAGTCATCCAAGGGTGTAAGGCTGTAAACAATACTCTGGATTGTGAGTGGAGTAGAATCTGGGTCTGTTTGCTGCATGCGGCAAGAAACAAGCTGTAGCCTCTTATATTCCCCCAGAAGGATGGGAGGAAGGACATTTTTGAACTCCTTTTGTCAATTGTCGTGATCTTGGGTGCTCTCTTTTGTAGATAGCACTAAGTGACCAGACGGTACTGGAAGGACAAGATGTGGTCCTGCGCATTCGGGTGCAAGGAGAGCCCAAACCCATTGTGCACTGGTAAGTGGGTCACGTGTTTCAGTATGATTTTAAGAGTATTCCTGTCCTGTCTCCCAGACACTGTTCTTAATGGATAAGATGGCAGCTATGGGAGTATCTCCAGTCCCGCAAAAGAGCAGCTGCCTTCAGGCATTTAGCCAAGCAAGCCTTTATACTTTTTTTCCCCCCTCCCAACCTATCCATCAGTGTTTCGCAACTAATTAACTGTTATATAACGTGTCAGTTGACGTGATATTTTAAAAGGTTTGTAGAATTATGTTATTGGTTTTTCATTCCCAGAAGGCACTAATTCACAATGGGAAAGGTTAATTTATATCTGTGTGGTGGAAATGCAAAAGGAAAAAAAAAGATTTGGAGTATCTTTAGAACAGGAATAAGCCTGAGAAAATGTAATATTGGATTCCCTGTTGCCAGTAAAATTCAGCAATGGTGCTAAAATGCCAGAAAAAAAGTCATTTTAGCATTCAAATTTGTTGCATTTCCACTGCCAGCAATAGCATAAATGCAGGTATCTGATCTGTTTTCTTCCCCACTTCAGCCTATCAAAGAAGCCAAACCCATTAGTTTTCCATTGTTGCTTATAATGGAAGCATAATGAGGTCCTTTCTTTTGCTCCATGTTTGTGAGATGCAGTAGGTGGATGGAAAGGGTGTGAATGTTTTTGTGCTCCTGGAAATATGTAAATCTGGACTGCTACCAGAAGGGGCACAAATGGTACCCTAACCCTGTTTTTTAAAATAGTGGTCTCAGCTCTGATATAAAGTTGGCTAGAAGAAATAGAAAGAAATGAACATCTAGTCTTCTGGCTTGGATTGCCCTGCATGAAGTATAAGAACAAAATGTAACAAAACAGGGATAACGGCAGAACCAAAATATGCAGTATTCTTCTGGGTATGCAGTGATGGAGAAGCAAGTGTGTGAATTATCTCTCGAAGGTGGGTGATGTTAAGTGCTGCAAGCTTTCTGAGTCTCTGTTCTGAACTCTAGGTTGAAGAACAGGCATCCGGTAAAATACGGACGGCGCATTTCTGCGGTGGAAGAAGAGGATGGATCATTCTGCCTCCACATCCGCATGGTGGAATGCACAGATGCTGGCTATTATGCCTGCAAGGCCATAAATGAATATGGCACCAAACAGTGTGAAGCCAAGCTTGACATACAAGGTATCTTTGGGAATTCCAGAGCATGAGAATTATAGTAATGCTTTGCCAGTCATGTGATGATCCCAGAATTCCCCCAATGCATGTCTGCTTCTTTCTTCCACTCATCAACCATCCTGCTCCCCCGATGTGAACATGCTTGCATTTTGCTCATAATCTTGGTACTATCTCTCTAGCCACCAGTAGCTGCTTCATGGCCATTGACTAAAGCAGAGGTCCCCCAGCCTTGGCAACTTTAAGACTTGTGGACCTCAACTCCCAGAATTCCTCAGCCAGCTTGGGTGGCTGAGGAATTCTGGGAGTTGAAGTCCACAAGTCTTAACGCTGGCTGAGGAATTCTGGGAGTTGAAGTCCACAAGTCTTAAAAGTTACCAAGGTTGGAGACCCCTGGACTAAAGCCATCTTGAGGGCAAAGATGGGGAACACATGAAAACAAGGAAACACTCAGGAGTACAAAAGTAAATTCCATTTTTATTAAACAGTCTTTGATAAAATAGCTTTTGGTAATCTTCACAACAGCCTTGAGGAATGCTCAGGATCACCCTCATATTGCACTTGGAGGTCTAAGAGGGACTAGCTGCTTCTTTTTTTTTCTTCATAAGAGTTTGTGCTTGCTACCAACAGGGAAATTTGAAGCAAGAATTACTTTACTCATGGGTCAATTTCTATATTTGTTACACATGTGATGTAACATTTGGGTGTGTGCCTTCGAGTCAGGTTTTGACTTCTGGCAACTGCCTGGATAGCCCCTGCAGTTTAAATTGGCAAGATTTCAGGAATAGTTTGTCATGGCTTGCTTCTTAGAGTTAAGAGAGAGTAACTGATCCCAAGGCATCCAATGGCTTCAAACATAAGGCAGGACTAGAACTCGTAGTCTCCCAGTTTTCATTGACACTTTTGATGATGCCTTCTACATCAGTGAGCTCCATTTGCAAAAAGAAGTAGGGTACATAATAATCTGCCTGACTTCATATCCCCATCATATTTTCCCACAACTTAGCAGGATTTTTTTTTTCCTGTTCAACTTATTTATTGTTATTTAAGAGATGGATGCCAGGTTTGCCTCCTTCCTTCCAGTTAATACTCATCAAGAATCAGGTGCTTAAGTATGTTTCCATCCTCCTCATAGAGCATCATCTTCATCAGGCAAGGGAGCCTGGAGCCGCAAATTAGGTGTAACGGGTGATGCATAGCTACCATAGGTCTGTCTTTTTTCATAGCTTCTAGTAAAAAAAAAAGGTTGGTTTCAGTTGCCCGATCCTATATTTGGTTTAGCTCTGATCCACAACAGTGTAACAAGAAAGAAGCCGGATCTGCACTCTTCTAGCAGTTAAAAAAATTTGGCCTTTGCACTATCTCCATTTTGGAGTCATTAACCAAATGAAAAACGTGGGATAGAAATATAAGTAAATAGAAACTGTTCCTACATTAAATTAGCCGCTGTCCTTTGAGGATTTCCCTGGTCTATTTTAACCTGTTTTCTCGCTGTCTTCTTTTGCTGAGTAACAGCCCATTGCTCTGATTCATTGCATCTCTCTTGGGAAAATAGAAGCAGGCTCTCTTACAAGTACCTGAACAAAAGTGCTTACTGGGACCCGCTATGTGGATCTGCAAAACGTTTCTTGATTACATGGTTTCCAAGCCAGCAATAGGGGAATCTGCTGTTTTGCCCGGCTTCAGTTTGGGGTTGATTTTTACGAAGAAGATGATACTGTGAGATAGGTGTGAGAGTTTATGTGTGCAACTGCTTTGTGTTGACGCATTTGCTTTTGTCAGCCAGTATCTACAAATGTGTTTGTGCTGTGGTGACCATCTTTTGCTTAGGCTGAGCATGTATGAATTTGTCTGTGCTTTGTTTTATGTCCATCAGGCTACACTAATCCTTCGCTTGCTGACTGTGTTTTTGTCTGTACAGGGAGAGTGAGCTAAGGTACTCCTGGCCCCTGGGCCACTCTAGCCAGACAACCTGGGCAGTTGCCTCTACTCCCGGCACGACTGAACAAACCAGGCTGGCAAGGCTTGGCTTCTGGATGGCCAGCGCTGAGACTCACCTTGGATGCAGAGCCTGGTTGCAGCTAGGGGAATGGGACACAGCGGGTGGGAAAGTAGTTGGGGGACTCCCTTTAGCTGTCTGAGCAGTTCTGAGCTCCCTGTGGCTACATGAGCTGAATTAATCTGTGGCACCTCCTTAGTGTTTGGGCAGGGAGCTTTTAACCAGATGGATCTCCATATGGTCTGTGCTAGGCACAGAATCTCAGAAGTGGACAGCAGGCCTGCATAACAGGCATTTCTCACCCAGGTGCGGATGGTGGACAGTGCCCTTTCTGGCCTTCACTGCTGTCTGGCCTACACTATGGCCAGTGTGTGGTGCTGTTTTCTTCATGTGTCCATGTCTCCTTGCCTCCTCTGCCTTTGCCCACTCCTTTTCCTGGGGGCTTAGAGCAGAATGCTAGCTTGTCCTCTTCCCTGCTGGTCTCTCAAGAGGCTTCTGCTCATCCGTGGAGCCAACGCATTAAAATGAGGTAGCTTTGAAATGAACAGGCCACATCTGGACATTGTTATGCCTCAGCTCCAAGACCCCTCAGTTAGAAGGCCACTTAGTTCGGCATCTTTATCCAACCACGACCTCTGGGAAACATAAAGTGACCAGGAAAGACCCTTTTGCCCAGAACTATGTAGAATGGAGAGGGTTTTTTGGAAATAATGGGAGGCCACTAGACTTTGTTCTCCAGATATCTTCAGTGGAGGCCAAGGATGCTGTCTCTTTCCACCATTCTGCTCCCACTCTGGGAGTATCTCACAGGAACTGGGCTATAGAAAATCCTCTTTTTGTAGATGAAATAAAGTCTGTTTGTTTGGTAAAAGTACTGTGTGGTTTGTTCTTAGCATAGATCCTTGTTTCCCTTCTCCCCACGTCCCTTTCTTATTCCATATCATGCTCTTGTGTTCTCCATACCCCATCATGGTTTCCCATTCAGATTGAGTTTGCCTTGGATTATGATCGCTTTGTCTCCATTCATGTTTTGTTGCGGTGGTTAATGAGTTGCCAGCTATACTAGGATAAAACCATTCTAACTGGTCTGTTTGCATCTGAAGTGCGGGGTAGAAATATTGATCTAAATAAATAACTGTGCTGCTTTTCCACAGCTGAACAATCTGTTCATTTTTAGAAAGGAGAAACAAGCCTTGTTCATAGCATTTAACTGAGATATTGAAAATAGAGTACATACACAGATAAAATGTTGCTCTGTTTTACTCTAGATCTTCCAGTTTTGAAATTTGTAAGTTAGTTGTTTCCTCTTGGCTCAGGAAAGGCTTCACTGGAAAACTGATAACATTTTCCTTTTGTGAGGTATTGTGATATTTAGGATATAGGACAGTGATGGCGAACCTTTTAGAGACCGAGTGCCCAAACTGCAACCCAAAACCCACTTATGCATCATTGGGTGCCGGGTGGGTGTGGCCCATTGGGTGGGTGTGGCCCATTGGGGTGGGTGTGGCCCATTGGGTGGACGTGGCTGCGGTGGTAACGGCAAACTGGGTGGGACTAAAAAGTTCAATCAATCAATTCCAACTTTGCAAGGTCTTTTTTTCCCATGATAAGTTGAAATTGACTGATTGAACCTTTTTTTTTTTTGCACACGGCAGCAGAGGCCTAAAGCGAAAAGGTTTTATAAAACCCAGCTGAAGGCCTAGGACTGGGGCGACGGCACGTGTGCCCACAGAGAGGGCTCTGAGTACCGCCTCTGGCACCCGTGCCAAAGGTTCGCCACCACTAATATAGGAAGAAAAGGGCCTGCTAGGTTGTACATGCTTCCTGTTCCTTTGCGTTTTGAACATCTAAGGTCATCTGCAAAGGGGGGGGATGACAGTTGTTTTCCCTGCCTTGGAAGAGTGCAGGATCATAAATTTCTGTCTCCCTTATGATTTTGAAGAACAGACATTCAGAATTCCTGGAAATGTAGCAAGTGAATGATCTGCACCTGAGGCCAGAGAATAATTCTGAAATTCAGATTTGCCTTTAACTTCTTTATGAGAGCAGTGTGTAACAGTTGCCAGCTAAGGTAGGATAATCCAAGCTTTAACTTCACAGATCAACAAGGTTGTGGCAACATGGCAATTTAATTTAACCATAAACTATCCATTGCATGCGTTCCACACCTTATCCTTTGCATCCTGTCCCGTTTTGTTCCATTGCTCAGAGACGCATCTCTTTCTCTCTTTTTTCCATTTCCTCTTCCTGTTCCCTCCTTCTTCCCAGTGCACCCTGAGACACACTCCCTGGCAGTGCTGACCCCGCTGCAGGACGTGGTGGTGGGGGCTGGGGATGCAGCGATCTTCGAATGCCTGGTTTCTGGCCCACCGGATGTGGATGTGGACTGGCTGTGGCGGGGGCGCCTTCTGCAGCCTGCCCTGCTCCAGTGCAAGATGCATTTTGACGGGCGCAAGTGCAAGCTGCTGCTTACCTCTGTGCATGAAGATGACAGTGGTATCTACACATGCAAGTTAAGCACAGCTAAAGGTAAGGATGGTGGAAATGCTGTGGAAGCAGAGGTCAAGACATAGGAGAAAGGATCTGGGTTCACACACTGAACTAAGGCAAATTGACGTCATTGTGATTTGTTGACTGGGTTCACCCAATAAATGTAACTGAGGTTATGCCTCTTCGACACATAATTCTTGTAAGTCACAAATCCTAGTATACAAATCAGTGATTGTGTTCATCTAACATACTAAGCAAAACCCCAAGAACCCTCCAACCTTGAGATATTAATCCTATCCCTAAAATAAGCCATAGATCAGTGTTTCTCAACCTTGACAATTTTAAGGCATGTGGACTTCAACTCCCAGAATTCCACAGCCAGCATTGCTGGCTGTGGAATTCTGGGAGTTGAAGTCCACATGCCTTAAAATTGTCAAGGTTGAGAAACACTGCCATAGATAGAACACTTGAGGTTTGAGGTGTTAACTTCCCATCTAGTCACTAAACCTGTCTTTTCCATCTGTCTGATAAACCAATGTTGTTGTTTTTAATTTTATTTTTAAAAAGTGTCAGTGTTGATTTTCCACTTCAAATTCCCATTATAAAAGCATAAGAGCAAGCCAGGCTGGTTTGTTTCTCTCCCCTTTCTATCAAGGTGGCGACAGTGATGGTTTAAAACACACCCACAGATACAAACATCAGCTTTGGAATGCCAATAATACTATGATTTTATGTTCAATGCTGATTGTTTTAATAAAAGAAATTTAAAAAAAAAAGTAGCAAAGGTTGCAGAGGAGGAGCAGCTTGTGAGTGTGGGCAAACAGAAGCTCAGTCAGCAGGGGGGGAGGGGGGGCTGGTAAAGAACCAAATCCCCTCCAGTCATGCTGGAGCATATAATTCCATCCTTCTCACTTTACAGTGTTTGAGCTGTGGTTTGATGGATGTAGACAGGGCACATTGTGAAAGGTTGTGCTGCAAGGGTGGGGAATTGGAGCTGGGAACAGTTTAGCAACAGCTGGAAAGCCCCATCTTTATGATATAGGTAGTCCTTGACATTTGTTTACAAAATGAAAAGGGTTACCCTGAGAAAAGAGAAAAGTAAAACGATTCCCATAGCCAGAACTAAATTTATTAATTGATGTTTAGATTATTATTTCTGAGGCTAAATTCCTGAGCACATATTTGTACAAGGAATCATTTGACTTTTGTAGTTCACCGGCTTACACTGAAGGTAAGACAATGTCCCTTTTGAGTTGTGCTTAAGTCTTAGTGATTCCAGAAGCACATCTATCGTTTTCTTAGTGGGAAAGTAGCTTGCTGTCTCCTTCTTCCACACTCCTTCGTCAACTTCCCATTCAAGTTCACAACCCTGGGATTTTATTTTTATTTTTTTGAAAAAAAATAGCCAAGACCAATCAGTTGCTGCTATTATCAGAATCTAGAGTTTGTGCTGACTGTATTTTGGTCTTCCGATGCACCCATGCCCAAATCTAGCTAAAAACAAATATACATATGTAAGACGCCTAACTTCCTCCCCTCTATGTATCTCTCCTTCCTGGCAGTAAATCAGTTGGGAAGCAAAACGTAGACAGAACATCTTGATTAGAAGCTCTGTGAAATAGAGTTCAAAGTGTATTTTTCTGGCAACTTTTTATTTCATTGGAAAATGTTGGAGTGAAAGCACTATTTTGAAATGATTTTGCACTCTTGCTTTATTTCTGCCTTTTTAAAGCCATTATTATTCCCCTTTTTAGAAGCCAAAATCATCATAAGTCAACTTACAATCAAGTATACTAAAATGTACATGCACACAGACTCTGTAAGGTCATGAACTAATGCAGCAGTATAAAACATGTAGCTTGGCTAAACAGCCTAAATAAAATGCACCAAACAATTAAGCGGATTGAAAGCAAGACTGGAATCAGATGTACATTCCTTTGGGAAGCAGAGGTGTCCATAAACATCCTCACATGTCTTCTGGTCTGACACATGGCACATACAGAAGTTCAGATCAATAATAAAACAAAATACTAAAAAAACTAGCATCTAAGTTGCCTCTTAGGAATCTTTATCTCCTGTGTAGCTGCTTAGTATATTGCAGAAGTGTGATTACCTCCAGAGCTTTTCAAACTGAAGGGCATCTGTAGATTTTATAGGAAGTTCAAAATGATTTGAAAATAATTCTACATTCCATGCTGATTTTGTCCCTGGTCAAATACGTTTCACGGATTATTGGAGCAATACAGCATGAGAAAACAAGGCAAATACTAAAAACCGTATTTCAAAGTTCCTTCATCTTGTGACAAGCTATAGCAGCTTTATAGCAGGTTGATTTTTATTGTAACATTATACTTTGATGCAGACCACCCCAGGTAAACATAAATTCAGTTAGGGATTACATATTTAAGTAATATTATGAAATCATTTAAATAAACAAGCTTGCTGTGGTAGTGGTAGCTGTAACATTCTTAGAGGGAGAAAATTTACACATTTTTACATTTGATTCCCAGACTGAGGGGGGAAATCTTGTAAAGCAGAAAGCTGGAAGGGATCTGGCAAACTTTATGCCTGTCTTATACAACCGGATGAATGGATTCTGTTACTATAGAAATGTAGGCAGAGTTGTTCTGAATTGGGAGAAATGCTCCAAGCAGGTTTGCCATGAAATTAGTTCTGATCTGGCCTTACTAACAACCTGCCATGCCAACATTTATCAGATAATTCATTTCATGTGTCAGGAAAAGTGTAACTTAAAATACAAGAGTGGACCCATAGCCAAATGCCAATCTCTAGAGCTCCATTTCCAAGAAGAATTAGGGATTCAGAGGAAGAAACAACATTTAAGAAGGGTACAGTAAGGGTAAAAGTTTCATTTCATTTTCTGGATATTCTCGCCTTTTGAAGAGGTTATTTTTTTTAAAAAAAATCTTGCCTTTCATATCTTTTACAAATAACTCAAGGTGATGAACATACATAATACTCCTTCCTCTTCCCCTTTTTCTCCACAATAAACCTCTGTGAGGTGAGTTGAGCTGAGGTAAGTTGAGCTGAGAGAAAGTCACTCAGCTGGCTTTCATACCTAATATGGGACTAAAACTCATTGTCTCCTGGTTTCTAGGCCAGCACCTTCAGCACTACACCAAACTGGCTCTTTTTTTCCTCCTAATATCTTTCCATGCTTACTCATATATCTCAAGACCAGGAAAAGCCAACTGCATAGCAAGCTGCTTTCCTTGCCCTATAGTCTTGCTAGGTTCCAAAGCTTTTAACGGCAAGAAAAAGATGAATTCCTGTGGATTCTTTGTTGACTGTCCACCGTGCTTTGCAGATGAGCTGACCTGCAGTGCCAAGCTAACAGTGTGGCCTTCACACCATCCCCTCTTCACCCGCAAACTGGAATCTGTGGCTGTGGTGGAAGGACGAACAGCACGGTTTGATTGCAAGATCAGTGGAGAACCCCCACCGACCATCGTTTGGACCCACTTTGGTAATTGTCTCCACCCTGCAGTTCAGAGACACTGGATTACAAGATATTCTAAGATCAGGCAGCATGGCTATGGAGGGAGTGTCAATATATATGGATCATTGTCCATTTACTTGGGCCAGGCATGTTGGTAAAGAGGCAGGAGGCAAAATCTTATCATTCTCTTTCAAAAGACTGTGGAAACATCTGTCGAACAGCCAGACTTGCAATAAGCTGCCACATCAGAAATCAGTTTTTGGTCTCCTGGTGATCAAATGTATCTGTTAAGAAAAAAATGGCCTGGCTTCAGTAAACAGACATCATTGAGCCTGAATCCCCCCCCCCAGAATCTACTGAGATCACAAGTCTCCATACTACCCATATCGACATCTTGCAGCCTTCCCTTCACTGTTAACATGTCTCTTTGCAGTGGCCTTTCGGCATAGCCATTTCTCAGCAAAGCTTGGCTTCTATTCTGGGGTGGTAAGTCACCTGTTAATCTACCAATTGGTAATGAGAACAGGTACGCTCACTGACTATGACAGTAGTTGCCGAAAAAATATGGTTGCTGCCATGCCATAAAGTTTAATATAGCTCTCTATCCCTCAAGGTTGTAGAAAGAGAACAAGAAGATTCTTTTTGCTGTATTCTGCCAGTGGTCTTAATTATGGTCCAAGACCTAGAGAGCTATATTTTATTATCTTCCCCCATGGGCCCTGAATGCTAGGTTTTAACTTTCATATAAATTGGTACCCATCTGTTTCTTCTCCCTCCCTCCCTTCTCTGACTGTCATGTGTCTGATGTAGGCCAGCCTGTACAAGAGGGAGAAACCATACGTATACAGCAAGATGGCGGTCTCCACTCTCTGGTCATCCTGCATGTGAGCTCCGAGGATGAGGGTCAGTACGGGGTGAGTGCCAGCAACAAGCACGGCCCAGCTGAGTGCACCGCAGAGCTGTATGTGGAGGAGCCGCGGCCAGCAGCTAGCTCCCAGATGTGAGTGGGAGGAGCAGGAGGAGGAGGAGGAGGAGGAGGAGGAGGAGGAGGAAAAAGGGCTGAAAGGGGATTGGTTATGGAAACATCCAATGAAGATGTACTAAAGTCCTAGAGACATGTGTGCAATTGAATATGACATTGCCATAAAGTCAACTAAGCATCCTTAGTTATGGCAATACATTTATGATCTGATCCTCAGTCATGGAGCTCTAATTCTCTTTGGTTATTTTAAACCCTCTTAGGTAAAAGATGAGTGTACTTTGTTTTACGGGGTTTCTGTTTTGACCCAGTGATATTTTCGCTCCATCTCTGCCTTTCCATTAGCCAATGAACCATAGGAAGGCTCGTGCATTAAAATAGGTTGTTGTGTTGACAGGTATAAAACCAATGATAGACTTTTCCCTCTCTTCATGCCCATGAGAGAATTAATAACAACTCTTGAAACTAGAGTGCTTAAATTTGGGGATCACTCTGTACTCAAATCTGGGAACCAGATTGGACTACTCTTCTGATTAACACAGCCTTATGTGCAATTCTGGAAGATGGACTTCAACATGGCCCTAGCTGCTTGCCTTAAAATACTGTCTGTAGCTTTTAAATGCACACAAAAACCCCAGACAGACAGAAGTTGTGGGAACCAGCTTTGCTTGTGGGTTTTACAAGCTTTCTCAGGGGATTCCCTTCCTGTTTTCCAGTTCCAGATTTTATAGATGCTTCAGAGCACAGAACTTCTGATGCATCAGCAAACTATAATTAGCTTGCTTGAGACCAGGGAGATTATCAAGACAAAATAGAGACATTTTCTATTAAGGCCAATTGAACCAATTACATGTAATATAAAAAGAGCCCTAAAGAGTGAATCAGTTGTCTCCAAGAATGTCCTTGCCACTGCCTAAAAACCAAGGTTTTCTAGGTATCGTGCATAATGGAAAGTATTAGTTAGATAATCAAAAAATCAATCTGGTTGGGCAATCTCCTTATCTTGTATTAAAAACAAATATTTTTGATTGACAATGGTTTCCCTTTCCAATGTGGACAACAATCAAATCATTTTGATGTCATAGGATCCATGTACTGAATGCAATTGAAGACTCTCTTATGGCTATTGAAAACAGCTTCACTAGCTATATGTTATCCATAGTTCCAGGAAAATATGGAGATGCTGACTACTTTTTCCTATCTTAAAATATTATAATTTCCTTTTTTAATAGAGTTGCTTGAGAGGAACATCAGCATTGACTTTACCTGCTTGTTTTTTTCTCTGTTTTTTGTAACAAACAATAATTATACAAAAAACTTTAAAACTTAAAAAAAATTAAAGATACAAAAAGAAAAAGTCTGTCTTATAATTTATACTTATCAATGATCATTGGTTAACCAATGAATTCACTAATAATATAAACAATACAAGATATTACTGTAAGATATGATTAAAATCTTTGCTACAATATTACATATTGCTACATCCTTTGATTGGTAGAAAATGTTGATGTTTCCCAAACAGATGAGACAGTTCCTACAACCATTCCTTGACATCTAGAATAATATTATTTTTCCAATTTCTTAATATAATTAGTTTTGCCATCTTCCCCCTTCCATGCTCAATATAACCACAATTTTTGATAAATAGACAAATTCCACAGATGTGGTACAGAATTCAACATTACATTAATATCTTTTAACACTTAAAGGTTTTCCTATCAATCTCCTAATATACATTAATATATAATCCCAAACTTGGTTGATTTTTCTTGTGTATCTTTATATATACACTGCCAAACAAATCAGTTGTGGATTTATTTATTTATTTATTTATTTGGATTTGTATGCCGCTCCTCTCTGAAGACTCATGTTCCCTATCCCATCCCCACATGGTCAAACAGGATAAAATGTATTGGTTGATAAATCCTATTTATAAAGCCACCCAATTCACAGTAATTCTCAACAGCATACAAGTTTAAAACTTAAAATAGAACAAAACAAATTTAAAAAGGTGATAACCAGGGAACCAATTTATCCAACAGAACACATAATGACACATGGGGGACACATCCTGCATCTAACCCAGAGGTTGGGAGAAAAGCCAGGCCTTTGTGCTCCATTTAAAGGACAAGATTGATCCAGCATATTTTCTGTACGACAATGTCATAACCCACATTTACTTGACTCGTACTCAGTCCCTTTGGGATTGTTTGAGTTTCCATTAACCAGGAAAAGTCTTTCAATTTCTTTTCTCTTCATTTTTCTCCTTGGGGAATGTTTGCAACAGATTCCCCTGTGTTTTTTTCTTCTTTTTTATATGATGTATTTTAGAAATAGATATTTGCCTTTCCCATATTTGTTCCTCTGAGGCATAGTTATGGCTTGTCCATAGGAGGTGGTTTTCTCTTTGCTCAAAAGGAAAAGGAAACATCACACCTGTATCTGAAGCCACAGAGTTGGAAATGACCCCAAGGATCCTCTTGTCCAAACTTCTACAGTGTGCAAGGAACTATTCAAAATATCCATAAGAGGTGGCTATCCAGCCTCTTCTTCAAAGCCTCCCAGAATGGGGAACCATTTCCTCCATAGGTAGACTGTACCATTGCTGTAGAGGTCTTACCATTGAAAAGTTTTTATTTATATTTAAGTGACAGATAAATAAGATACATATGCAAGCAACCCAATAGCTGGATTGGTTGATGCATTTGAGGGATTTCCCTTCTTCCTTTCTCTCGCAGTTCCAAGCTGGAGAAGATGCCATCGATCCCTGAAGAACCAGAACAAGGGGAGAGTGAAGTTGAACGCTTCACCATGCCGGACTTCTTGCGACCCCTGCATGATCTGGATGTAGTGGAATCTAAAGAAGCTGGGCTAGAGTGTCAAGTGGCTGGCCTTCCTTATCCAGCCATTACCTGGTTCCACAATGGGCGGCGCATTGAGAGCTCTGAGGACCGTCGAATGACGCAGTGTATGTTCCATCCTACAGGGTTGTTGTTTTTTTGCACATTAGGGAATTCCTATATGAAATAGTCAGTTCCAGGTTTTGGGAAGGCCCTTGGGCAAGCAACCTCTGAAGGGCTCTGCCATCTTTGTTAAAAATAGCCATCAGATTTTTTTTATCTACTTCTAGCCCTGAGCTCTACTGCTTCCTTGCCAGCTAGTTGGGCGTGAATAAACAAGCAGTAGCAATAGCAATAGCATTTAGGCTTATATAGCAGCTGCTTCTTTCTTCATATCACCATTTTTTTTGTATGTACTCTGGACTGAGTGAACAGATATATCCATCTGCCAATTCATGTGTTGATTCTTTTTCCTTTAAATTTCTAAGCTCTCCCTTTTATAGGATCTCATCAGCTCTACCCAATTATGACTTTCTCAGCCTTCCTCTGTATCCATTCACTTGTCATTCGTAAATACCTCTGCTCTTCATTCATTCTATCTGTCACACCAAGTGTAGTCACTCAATTGTATTCCATACTCACTGGAATTATTGAGTCTATCTCCTTTTTCCACACATATACTGTCTTCAGTATCCATCCCCCCTGCATTCAGTTTACATTTATGTTTTTCTAGGATACCCTACTCCCTTACATAAAATGGGCAGAAGCAAGTTCTTAGAAGTAGCCCATTTTTGCTTCTTTCAATATAATGCAGCCTTGGGGTTAGTTAGCACTTTGAAGGTCTTCCTCCTGCTTTTTTGATTTTAATTATTCTATTCTTGTTTTAACTGCCTCCTATTGAAATATAATATTTTTATAGAGTTTTTATATTTTTAATTATACACTGTACTGAGTTGTATAAGTTGTATGAGTTGGTGAGATGGGTGCTGGTTTATATTGGATGTAAATATAAATACATTCATTTCTTGCAACAGACTCCATACTGCTACATTTTAAATAGTATTTGCAAGTCATAAAATTTCTCTATCTATTTTCCCATATTTAATAAATATTCTATCTAGTTACACAAGGCCATTTACTTACTTAATATATTGCCATTTATCTGTAATTTGCAAATCAGTCCACTTTCCTGTCAACATAGTTTCCTTGTTATTTGATATATTAATTTTCAGATCCGTATTCTTTGATGCATCGTACAATCTACTTAACCATTCACTGCAAATCATTTGAATTCTCAGCCAACTATACCATATCATCTGCATCCCAAAATACACATAGCTTCACATCCCCAACCAAGGCATCTCTAATGACATCCTAAGCATTTCTTAAACAATCATCCATAAATCCATTCAACAACCAAAGAGTGACAAACATCCAAGTTTTACTTCCTGCTTAATACTGATCTATTCAGTAAACATTCCATTTATATGCTATATTTCCATTTACCACAAATAGCACCCCATCTTCAACTCCATATTTGTACAGGCCATATTCACATCTATATACTTTATCATAGTCTTTCTAGAAGGTTGACAAATGTAGAATAAACTTTCTTTCACACGTTCTTCTATTTATCTATGATTTGCTGAACAACAAAAATAGAGTCTGCACGTTTGTTGCCTGGCATAAAGCCTCACTCCACTTCCCAGACTTGCACATTGTCACCTCTTATAACTTTTCAAACACAATTTTACCAAACGCTTTCCTAAGCATACTTCATAAACTAATACTCCTGCGATTTTTGTATATGTTCTTGCTTCTGGTCCTCAAACTGTGAGTTGTATCCCTTTGAGGGATTGCTGGCAAATTTGAGGAGGGCGACACTTGATCCCATTCTGCATGGACATGGGTGGCCTTTGACAAAATGCTGGCACTGGATCAGATCGTGTGCAGCATTCAGGAGCTGGGGTTCTCCTTCAGTGACTTTTGTAATTGGCTTCTGTGATAGCCTCAACACATCTCCTAGTACTTGTCAAGGTCACCTTCTGAGTTAGAAGGCAGTAAAGGGGTGGTGACAGTCGCCATCTTGGCATCAGTTCCCTAACTCAAATATATGTTCCTGATCCCATGTGGTTCCTTTGTAAATCTAGTGAAAGATCTGGCTCCTTTAGAGCATCCAATTATAGTTAGGGTGCCCAGTGCTAGATTCAAATTAACCTGGTCTACATGTATCTAATTATCACTGTTCACTGGAGTTTAACAAACAATTATCCCCAACCTATGAATCCCTATTTTTATATGCATCTCCCCAACATTAGGTGATATCAGTTCATATCACCTGATATAATGTAGCTCCTTCATTCATAATTAAATCTATGCCTTAACTTTCCTGCATATATATCCATCACTCCAATTTTACAAGATTCATATCGATTCATTCATATCTATTACATCCTACTTATGTCTCTTATTGCACAAATATAGCAAATATCTATTTTCCTTCCTTCTAGTTCATCAATTAATTGATTAATTAATTCTTTAACATTTAGTCCTCTAGCTTTTCAAGTTGGTCACAATCATGCATATGCTATGGTTGTTCTCCTAATAGAAATTTACTACCGGTATTTTACCAGAATGGCACTCACCATATAAAAATTGTACTGGGGAATTCTGGGAATTGAAGTCCATGCATCTTCAAGTTGCCAAGGTTAAGAAACACTGCTCTAGATTTTCAATCTTAGTTGCACCTCAGTCATATGCAGCATTCCCTGCTAATAAGAAGGAAAGTTCTAATCAGTTTATACATTTTGACTAGTGACTTCCAAACTCAAACCAAACTGTATACAACGGAAAATAAAAAACAGATGGGAGGGGGTTGGAGGACTGCCGAATGCTATTCTCTGATTGATCAGTTGGAGGGAATATTGACTGGCTAATGGTGCTTTGAAAATATCAAGAACTGGCCACAATGAAAATGACCACAGATAAAGTTCAAGCTACTTTTGAGGGATGAAGAATGGAAGTGGTGATGAATGTGGAAGTATCCTTATTTATTTATTTATTGCTCCTATTCATGGCATTCGAAATTCATTGCCTGAGTTTGTTACTGCTACAACTTGCTTCAGGATTAGATGAGGGATAGCTGGCCGAGTAACTTAACTCACAGCTCTGTTATCACCTGACTCTATGGTTCAGCTTCCAAATTTGTAAGGAAGAATGCTCTTAAAATAGCCCTGGAAATACTCCTTTCTTGCCAGCTTGCCTGTATAGTCTTCATACTATTTCCTCAGCAGTATTTTCCTACCGTCTCTCTGTATCTGTTACGTTGGCTGCCTGCTCCTAAAACTTTTTTGTAACCAATTCCTACAAATATTACAATCTCATTCTGTGTCCCTTTCCCCCCCCCCCACGTCTCTATTCTTTCTTTCCTCTTTGCAGATAAGGATGTACACCGTTTGGTCTTCAGCTCTGTCAGTCATGCCCATGCTGGAGTTTATAAAAGTGTTATTGCCAACAAAGTGGGCAAAGCTACCTGCTATGCGCACCTCTATGTCACGGGTAAGGAAAGAAATTGGGACCATGGGAAGAGGTTCCTGTTCATTTTTGACAAGGTTCTGCTTATGCATTCCAGGTATGCTAGGCTACACCTATTTTGATTTTAAGGCTATGCCTCCCGGATGGAGAAAAGGAGGATAAAAAGGAGGACATGTCCTCCTTCTGCCAGAGGTCTGTAACCCTAGCAGAGATTACCTTCCTAAAGCACATGAGATTCTGCCTACCTCTCTATTTCTTGATTCATCTTTGCAGAAAATCACCTAGTATACAGTACTTGGGCACAGTAAAGAGTTGAAGTGATTTAGCAATGAAACAACAGCATCCTGATATAGCTGATGAAGGGGGAGAGGTGAAAGGTAATTCTGATTAGAAAGTAAAGCCCTGTTTTTTTCCCCTTTCCCTATGTCTTGTCTTTTACAGATGTGGTACCCACGCCTCCTGATGGTCCGCCCACCGTAGCAGCTGTCACTGGCAGAGGTGTCACACTGAAATGGAACGTGCCAAAGTGGCTGGACTCAGCTATTGGTAGGCAGGGACAGGAAGACAACAGGGATGCAAAGGGAAAATTTTACTCCCAGATTCTACTGTTCTAGAGTTTAGTGGCTTTTCAAAGACAGGCCATAAAATATGCTGAGGAAACAGGTGGTTGTTCCTGGGCACTTGTGTGCACAATCTGTGGTATTCTTTGTGACAAAGGTCCCCACTAATTGATAGCTGCCGTTGAGGTGTGTTTTGCATCCCTCTCAACCTGCTGATAGGGAAAGGGCATTACTCAGCAGCATTAAATTGGCAAATATGTCCATATCAGCAATGAGTGGTTTTTGCTCTCCAAAATGTTCCCTTCTGCAAAGTAAAATCTTGTTAATAGTCTAGTCTTTGCTAGACATGAACCTTTCAAGAAATTTATGGGCAAAGGTGATCTAACGGATCCTGTGCATTTGGACTTAGAAAAAGCTTTTGATAAGGTTCATCACCAAGGCTTCCTTTCAGATTCAGCAGCAGTCCTGGCTTACAAGGACAGGATATATGTTGGTAGCTATATAATTTGCTTAGAAACGAACTGAAATTAGAAGTTGAGTAGCACAGCAGTCAGGTTTGCTAATGAAACAAAACCATTCAGCATAATAAAATCAAAGCAGGATTGCAAACAGTGTCTGAAGGATTTTTCCAAACTTGAGAAATGCACATCAAAATAACAAAAACAGTTCAATGCAAAAAAAAAAGTGCCAAGGAGTAGATATTGGTGGGAAGAAAAAAAATAAATCAAACTTCCTGGATATATTAATGGGATGTGAACTGTCTCTGATCAGGAAAAGGATTCTGGGAATCAGATTAGAAAATGTCTGCCTTGTGTAAGGATGCTTTAAGAAAAACACAAACTCCCTGCTTAGAATGATTAAGAGGAATGTATATAAGGCAGCCAAGAGAGCATTGCTCTTCTTTAATGTATAGCAGCACTGCCTTAGATGAAGTTCCTGTCACCTTACTTAATTGGAAAAGTACAAAAAGAAATGACACACAGAATGATTAATGGTTCAAACCGAGGCCTAGATATTTCATCACCACCAAAGCCAACTGGGCATGACTACAGAGAAAGTAGAATGACCACAGACCAGCACCTCCCATTCCCAGCCCCCTAAGCTGATCCATGATTGTATGTTTCTTCACCACTTAGAAACACTGGTTTGAGATAGGCAGTAAGGCCACTGAGAGATCCAGCAGGGCTAAGATCTGTGCACCACTTCCATCCCGGGTTCCCAAAAGTCATCCACATAGATATCCTATCACAGTGTACTATAACCTGGCTTGAGCCCTGACTGAAAAGAATCCAGAAAATCTTCTTCCTGTTTGGAGTGAGTAAACTTTCTCTAAAAAGGGAAGGTTGGAAACTGGATGAAAATTACACAGTGCAGTATAGTTGGGTTAAAGAAAGGCCTCTGGAGAAGGAGGCAGACCACTGCTTTCTTCAAGACAGGAAGAATCACTGTCTTGGTTAAGAGGCATTAACCAATACTTGCATCCAACCACATGCCACATCTCAGAAGGCCTTGACCAGCCAAGATAACACGGGTCCAGAGCACAGGTGGCCAAGCTCGCTGTCTGTGGATCCTACTCACTTCCTCAGGACCAACCAGCTGAGACTTTGCAAAGATAACCAAGCAAAGATATGCCTCAGTTATTTCCATAGATCCAGCTGGCTGAAGTCCCCCTCAGAGAACAGATGTCTAAGGGAAATATGATAGACGTATTAAAAAGTCATGAGAAAGCATAAAGTATGTGGATAGTTTTGCCCCTCTTTCATAATGACAGAAGTGAGAATCTCCCATTAAAACTGAATGGCAGGGAGTTTCAGGACCAACCATTCTTATTATACATAATGCATAGCTGAACTGGAATTCACTGCCATCAGATATTTAGATAGTTTTAAAAGGGAACTGGACAAATTCTTTGTGGATTGGACTATCGGTGGTACCTTAGTTTTCTGCACTAGAGAGCAAGTGGATTAATCCAGGAGGCCTTCCTTACCTTGTTATGAAATTTGTGGCCTGTACCAAATGGCATAAATTAAGTTCATTTGCAATATTTATATTATTTCATACATTTTTCTGCGGTTAACACTGTTGTCCATTATTTATTTAGGTTCTGCTTGTTATAGGAATGGGTAGGGTTGGCTAATAAATCTTACAACCAGAAATCTTGTTCAGCTATCCTAATATTTCAGTAGGCATTTACATATTTCTAAACATACCTTTATAGTCTGTAGTATAAACTTGTTGTTTTTCCAAAACCTGGGGTTCATAATGATCTAAGGGTGCTCATTAAGGGAAAGGAAACGCTTTATACAGAATATGCATTGTATAGTTTCTCTCATGCACTGCCATATTGCAGACTGTGGCAGGTTTCTACTACTCATGAAATGTTAATCTATCTCGTGTGTTCCTGTGATCTAGTCCAGAATGCTCTCATTTACGAGTCTTAGCTCACCGGCATTTTCCTTCCTCTATTCTTAGACCCTGCCTCTCTCACCTATATTCTCCAGCAGCAGATCCTGGGGTCCAGCCACTGGACTGTTGTTACTACAGGCTTGCATCAAACCAGCCACACCATTCTGGCTCTAAAGAAAAACATTTACTATATGTTCCGTGTACTAACAGCAACGGCTAAGGCGAACAGCAAGCCTTCTCCACCCACAGAACCGGTGCAGCTCCTTGATCATGGTAAGGCACCAAAGGAATAAAGGACAAGTAAATGGCTATTTTTTCATTATAGAATAAAAACCCTACTAAAAGTATTCCCACTTTCTCCTGGAAGCAAAGACAGCTGAGCTAACAAAATGCAGTGAACAAAAAACAAGTCTCCTCAATCACCTCTTTCCTTGCCCCACTCCTTTTCTCAAATCCTTACCCTTTCCCCAACAGTGCGATGTTACGCCGACAGCTGAGAATAACAGTTAATATCCCCATTAACTTAAAGCTTCCAGTCTTTATTATTCAAACCATCTCTAGGCGCACAATAGGTAACAGAACAAAATTCAGAATCCTTTTAGATAATACCAATGGTATTTAATAATTAAATAATATTCAGTTAAAAATCAAAACTGAACGATCGTCAGGTACCCATTTATTTTTCTACTGTGGTGCTGTTCTTATTTGAAGTTTGCTACTAATAATTTATATAAGATGGAATATTTGTTAAACTGTGCTGCACTGTGTACGTTTTAAAGCAGGGTTTTTAAAGACTGCATTTATGCCTTAGATTTCATCGTTATCGCTATGAGGTTCGGGTTTCCAAGTGCCAAAGGAAGTTCTGGTGTGCATTTGTAAAATTGCCATTTAAATAAACGATGTAAATTGAAAAAAAAAAAAGTCCACACAGAGGCAGGGGTGAGCCCAAGTTCACAAAGGAAACCAAAGAAAACAATCCAATGATTCATGGTCCATGCTGAAGTAACAGGGGAGCCAAAGATAAAAAAAAAATGGGACCACTTGGCAAAAGGAAATTGTTCCTTTTCTGCCCCAGAGTAAGTCTGTGGAAGAGGAGCAAAATGTGGGGGGAGAGGAAGGAGAAGGGGAAGAGATGGTGAAGAATGGAATTGGGAGGAAGAAGAGGTGTCATTTCATCTCTCGCCAGAATTGTGACTAACAGTAAATTTACGTACCGTTGGCTAGGAAGAGGATTTGAACTCAGGAATCACAGCTCCTACACTCCAATGATTACCCAATAAATGTCTTTTTAGAACCGGGAAGATCAAAGGCATTTATAACAATTGAAGAAAAATGTATGTTTCTACTTCTTCATTTTTTTTTCCTCAGATGTGTTTGTAGCTAGCCTAAAAGATTTTGAACAAGTTCCAGTTCAGAAGAATTCACAGTTACTTCAGATTTCACTCAAAAGACTGTGAACACCTTCTTCACAGAAACTTGCTCTTTGTTCCTTTGTTGAAATATGAAGGTGATGCCAGTACTCAAATATTTTGAGAACTCTTGCCATCTGAGAGCCTTGGTTTTATAGAAACAATTATTAGTAACTGAAGGCTGTAAATCTGTAACTACCGTAAGCAATAAAAAAATGTGTCTGCCTTGCCTCGGGTTGATCCAATTGTCTGTTTGAGGACAGAAAGTTTTCTTTCCTAGTTGGGAAGGTGGATTATTTCTATTTGTGGAATTTATTCCTACTGGTAGCTGAATATTAAATTATCAACAGGAGTGGTCAACAGTACAACATTACAAGCAGGAGCTTTTTAGTACAGTAGTAGCCCATTATTTCTAGAATTCTATCACAAATATATATAATATTGCTTTTCAAATAGACCTTTGAAAATGTTTTCTTAAAACCGGAGATTCCAAGTGGCACCTTTCAAATGTGTTGGACTACACCTCCCAGAATTCCTAGCCAGTGTCCTCACCACGTCTGGAATGCGTCATATTAGGAAAAGTTGTGAAGCACATTCTTCTTACAATGCAAGTTTTATATAAGAATTGTAAGAAGTCTTCCCCAGTGCAGTATTTGACTGAGATGTTATTTATTTATTTATTTATTTATTTATTTATTTAATTAGATTTCTATGCCGCCCTATTCCAAGAACTCAGGGCGGCTTACAACATGGATACTCACATGAAGAAATCTGGCATTAAAATACATTGTAAAAACCCCTTAATTAAAAACCAATCATCCAAAGACAGACATACAAACATACATACACTGGCTGGGGCCAGATGTTAACTGCCCCAGGCCTGTCGGCAAAGATGTGTCTTCAATAATTTGCGAAAGGCGGAGAGGGTGGGGGCGACACAGATCTCCGGGGGAAGTTGGTTCCAGAGGGCCGGGGCCGCAACAGAGAAGGCCCTTCCCCTAGGCCCCGCCAGGCGACACTGTCTGGCTGACGGGACCTGGAGAAGGCCCACTCTGTGGGCCCTAACCGGTCGCTGGGTTTCATGGGGCAGCAGACGGTCCCGTAAGTAACCTGGTCCGATGCCATGTAGGGCTTTATAGGTCATAACCAACACTTTGAATTGCGTTTGGAGACCAATTGGCAGCCAATGCAGCTCGCGGAGTGATGTTGAAATGTGGGCATTTCTAGTAGGCCCAATACTGCTCGCGCGGCTGCATTCTGCATTACCTGAAGTCTCCGAACGTTTTTCAAAGGTAGCCCCATGTAGAGAGAATGCCTTTGGTACAATCTGATCTAAGAAAGATAATTCAGGCCCAGTGGCTAAGAAAAAGGAAATACAGGTAATCCTCGACTTGCAACAGTTCATTTAGTGACTGTTCAAAATTACAACCGCACTGAAAAAAGTGACTTTTGACCATTTTTCACACTTACGACCACTGCAGCATCCCCATGGCCACGTGTTCAGAATTTGAATGCTTGGCAACTGGTTCGTATTTATGATAGTTGCAGAGTCCCGGGATCGTGTGATCCCCTTTAACGACCATCTGACAAGCAAAGTCAATGGGGAAGGCAGATTCACTTATCAGCCAGGTTACTAACTCATCAACTGCAGTGATTCATTGAAGAACTGTGGCAAGGAAGGTTATAAAATGGGGCAAAACCCACGTAACAAATGTCTCACTTTCATAACAGAAATGTTGGGCTCAGTTGTGAACATAAGTCGAGGACTACCTGCACATGGAAGGGCTATCCAGGGTGAACTTTATTCCTGTTTAATATAGTTCAAGGAAATTTAGCCCCGTGAACTGAGAAGCATGAAATCTCTCCCTGAAGTGATAGTGTAGAATTTCTTGGATCTGTGCTGGGGCGCTAATGCGATGGGCTGTTTCCAGGTCCGTATATGGCGGAGGCTCCTATCATCTTGGACAAGCCAGATGTGGTGTATGCAGTGGAGGCACAGTCGGCTTCCATCACTATAACTCTCAACCATGTTGAAGCTGCTGTCACCTGGAGGAGGTAGGCCAGCCACCCAATGTAATAATAATAATAATAATAATAGTAATAATAGTAATAATAATAATAAAGTTGGAAGGGACCTTGGAGGTCATCTAGTCCAACCCCCTGCTCAGGCAGGAAACCCTATACCAGCGGTTCTCAACCTGTGGGTCGCGACCCCATTTGGGGTCGAATGACCATTTCACGGAGGTCGCCAAACACCGCAGTCTGCCATTTTTTTTGGTCGGCCATTTTTTTCCCTTTGCGATGCGGGCCATCGCGCATGTGCGATGCAGGCCCGCCATTTTTGGGGGGGGGGTCGACCATTTATTTTTTTTTGGTCGGCCATTTTTTTTTTGGGTCGGCCATTTTTTCCCCTTTGCGATGCAGGCCATCGCGCCGCGCATGCACGATGCGGGCCTGCCATTTTTTTTTGGTTGGCCATTTTTTTTGGGGTCGGCCATTTTTTTTCCCCTTTGCGATGCGGGCTGTCGCGCCGTGCATGCACGATGCGGGCTGGGGTCGAGCCCCGGAAAAGGTTGAGAACCGCTGCCCTATCCCATTTTGGACAAATGGCTGTACAGTCTCTTCATAAAACCTTCCAGTGTTGGAGCATTCACCGCTTCTGGAGGCAGGTTGTTCCACTGGTTAATTGTTCTAACTGTCAGGAAGTTCCTCCTTAGTTCTAGGTTGCTTCTCTCCTTGGTTAGTTTCCATCCGTTGCTTCTTGTCCTGCCTTCAGGCACTTGTATTTTAAGTCTACTTCACACTTGCCCTTGTGAGGTGTGCAGGAGACTCAGAAGCTGCTAGAGATGACAGAGCAACCGTTATGCATCTTTGCAGGAGGGTGGCAAAGATCCAAGGAAAGACGGTGCAGGAGTAGCGGTGCTTTTTAGGGTCTTAAAATGTAGAAGAATCGTGAATTGTGTTCTTATTGCTGAGCTTTCATACATACGAAGCTTCAAGTCTCTTCCACACTGATATTTACTATAATTGCTTACCAATTGTCCCCCCCACCTCTTCTTCCCCTTCACACAGAAGCCAGCACTTTATTTAGCCAGTGGAGCTAAAAAAAGTGGAGCTACTTACACCCCATGTCTGTTTTTACACTTTATTTGTTTGGGCTTGTATGCCGCTCCTCTCCGGAGACTCGGAGCAGCTAACAACATATATACCGGTATAAACCACAAATTACAATAAAAATCCCAAACAAGAAATATCTAAAAATACAATAAAACATCCACTCAAATTCAACAGTCAACCACAATCATCCCCAGGCCTGCCGGCAAAGATAAGTTTTAAGATTTTTTCGGAAGGCCGGGAGAGTCGGAGAAACGCGGACTTCAGGAGGCAGTTGGTTCCAGAGGGCGGGCGCCACAACAGAGAAAGCCCTCCCCCTACCTCTTTTGTTAGCTTTTTATGGGAAGGAAGTGGGAAAAGCCCATCACTGTCACTACTCCTCTGTTTGGTACAGAAATGGGGTTCGGCATTCCCCCAGTCAAGGTACCATGGTCCTCTGGCTTCTGGACAGAGAGTAGAATCCCAAGGAGAGGAGACAGGATAAGGCAAGACTTTCTGCCAATCGGGAGCAACTCCATCCTACAGCTCCAGGGAAGTGCTATGAAGCTATTGTGCAGTGTTTCTCCAGGAGCATGGACCAAGTTAGTTGTGGAATTAATTAGACAGGCTTTCCAAGGTGGTCCGAAACCCTGCCTGTTTTGGGACATGTGAAAGGAGAAGTTACAAATAGGCTCCAGATCCTAAAGTCAAGTGGTGATACTTGTTGACAAAGCACATTGGTGGAAGCCTGCTGCTTATGGAAGAGGCTCAACAACAGGATGCATATTGAACACATTCGCTTTCTATCAAAAACTCTTCTTCCTTGTTTCTCCCAGGGCTGGCATGGCGCTCAAGGATGGTGATCCCAACTGTGAGATGAGCATGCCTGATGATGATCAGCACACCTTGCGATTCCTCCGGGTGGGAAGGGGGGATGTAGGGGAAATAACCTGCGAGGTGAGCAACCAGCATGGATATGACCATGGCTTCGTCAGCATGGAGCTGGCAGGTATGGGAGATCATCCCACTTCACTCCATCTGAAGACTGTCCCATGTCCTTCTTTATCAAGTTATTAGGAGGTGGTTGTTTTTCAAAATATTCTGTAATGCGTAAGTAGGGTTATGGCAATGCACACCCTACAAACCCATGTCACAAGTACAGAGTAACCAACTATGAGAGATTCCTGATCCAGTTGGTTAATAAAGCCCTGAATTTTCTCATGTTGCAGGATAATACTCCCCATGGAAGGGTGTGAGAACTTTTCTGGCAAACTTTGTTGGAAGATATATTTTTTTTTGTTTAATCAAAGAGCTGAGTCCACTTCTCCCTGCTCCAACTGAGTATGTGTTTTCTGTTTCCAGAGGCACCACGTTTTGAATCAATCATGGAAGATATTGAAGTTGGAATAGGTGAAACACCACAGTTTTCAGTGGTGGTAGAGGGCAAACCGCTTCCAGATATCATGTGGTACAAGGTGAGTACGTGTCTAATTTTGAGGAGATTTTTGGGTTAAGAATACCTGCAGAATGTTCTCAGATTTTAAGAAGTTCTTAATGGTGCTTCTCGATATTAACTAGTGGGGTCTGTTTCCTACTAGATTTTCTTGGATTAGCACAGTTTAGATGTTAACAGCCAGGCTGAGAAATTTCATTACATTTCAAAACACCAACACAGAGGAAATGTTATTTGGTTGATTTCTAATACCCTTCTCCCCTGAAATGGGAATAATGAAACATTAACCAAAAGATCCAGATCTTTCAAGGGAGAAGACAATGGAGCAAAAGTCGAGAAAGCCTTTAGACAGTGGGATTCAAGGAACCCATTTCCTGCACCTTCCTAAAAAACAGTGGATGTGTGAGAGCAGAGTAAAACAATGTAAAAGTTCAGTCTTCCAGACTATTTTTTACAGGTCCTTTGTTTCCCCAAATCTATCTAGAATGAGGTGCTCCTGACTGAAAGTAATCACCTGAGCTTCGTATATGAGGAAAGTGAATGCTCTTTAGTTGTGCTGAACACAACAGAGCAGGACAGTGGAGTCTACACATGTACTGCGCGCAATCTGGCTGGAGAAGTGTCTTGCAAGGCTGAACTTGTGGTTCATGCAAGTATGTGATATTGTACTAGCAGGGATGAGCATCCAAATGTTAGCTGATTGGAAGCCCTGGACATCAAGAATAGGCAAACAGCTTTGTTTCCTAGTTGCTCCTGGAGCATGGTAGATATCAGGAAAGTCTTAAGAGTTTTGTTGCTCTAATCGGCACCCAGTGTTTTTGAGGTCAGTTATTGAAACTAGATGCTCAAAACTGGAATTTGGAGGGTAAAAGTTCTAATTATTTTTATTAAGGGCAGAAGGTTAGATTAATGTGGAAACACCTAAATATCTTAGTTTTACCTGTAGAATGACTGATGACAGCTCTCTTGCATATCAGAGGTAATTCTTTCTAGCCTGACTGAGACACCAAATAGTGGGTTTTCTCACTGAACTTTAAGCAAGTGATAAGATTCATAGTTCTACAGCCAAGTCACTGATAATTAACAAATACCCTATAGAGCAGACGTGTCAAACACAAGGCCCGGGGGCCGGATGCGACCTGCAAAGTGGTTTCATGTGGCCCGCGAAGCCATCCTGGAAATAGTGAGAGAACGGCCCACTCTGCCTTGGCCCTGGTCCAGACCGGCCGGGAGCCAATGTACAATTTTGTGCTGGCCATCTATGCTGAAACGCATTCAGTCTTAACTCCATAAGCACCCCCACTGCATGACCTGAGAGGAACAGTGAGGCTCCTCCAGTGGACCATGCCTTGGCCCTTGCCCTGGTCCCACCCCCTTCTGCCAGAGACCCTCAGAACTATCCCACTCCTGCCCAGGCCCCCACAGGCACCCTTGACACGAACGATGTAGAACTGGCCACACCCACCCACTAGGCCACACCCATTCCATCCACACCCACCCAGTAGGCTGCACCCACCCTGGCCACACCCATCTGGCCCCCTGAGGGCAACTGCAATCCTGATACGGCCCTCAATGAAATTGAGTTTGACACCCCTGCTGTAGAGGATTCATGTCATCACTATCCCATTCATAACTTGTCAACTGTAGGTGGTTTAGGAAGGCTGGAATTCAAATGAATGTGCCTGTAATACTGTAGTAAGAGTTAAAGATGCCCAAGAGAGCTTAAAAAGAAGTTGGAGGGAAAACTGCTGGGCTTTTGTAATAAATATTCTTTTCTTCCTCTCATCCATCCGTCTCTCCTTTACCACTTTGATGTCTTATTGATCTCCAGCCATACCAGACTCAGATGCTGCACGGGCAGAAGAAGAATCACACATAGCCCGCCGTCTTGCCGACTATTATGATGTCCATGAGGAGATCAGCAGGTGAGAGAAAGAGGGAAAGAAGAGGAGGAAGCTCAGATAGGCAGCAACTGTCACTCGTTGGGTTGGGACTCTTTGTATTGGGGATGGAGATGGGGACAGGTTTAGGCTAAGGCTGAGTAGTCACTTGCCTAGAACTCTAAAGCTTAGGGCAGGGGTTCTCAACCTTGGCAACTTTAAGACTTGTGGACTTCAACTCCCAGAATTCCTCAGTCCACAAGTCTTAAAGTTGCCAAGGTTGAGAACCCCTGGCTTAGGGGGTGTCAACAACCCGCCTCCTTCCAAACCATTCTAAAAATGTGAATCAATGGGTAGCAGACCTGTCAATCAGTGTGGCTTGGGAGTGTCCCATTCTCCTGAGCTAGCACTGAATAGTAATAATGTGAGATCCATTTCTGTTTTCCAGTAGTGTAGATTCAGACATACATGGTGAATCTGAATTGACATTTTTCATCTTCAAGCATAGGGTTACTCAGAAAAACTGGGTTTTACCTGTATTCCCACTGGATTTCTGAACAATAACTGAAAGTTTTTCCCTAGTCATACTTAAATAGTTAGTACTATTTAAAACTTACTTAAAAGTTAGTAACACAGCTGTAAAGTGAGTCTGACTTCCCCATTGACTTTGCTTGTCAGAAGGTCACAAAAGGTGATCGCATGATTCCGGGACACTGCATCTGTCATAAACACATGCCAGTTGCCAAGCATCTGAATTTTGATCACCTGACCATGGGGATGTTGCAATGATCATGAAAAGCGATCGTAAGTCACTTTTTTCAGTGCTGTTGTAACTTCGAACGGTCACTAAGTAAATGGTTGTAAGTTGAGGACTACCTATAACTGCATTCCTATTAAGATACAGTCAGTCCTGATTTTTAATCGAGTTCTAACTAACATTTTGATGATATGATTATTTTTCCTGATTTTCATTTGTTACTTTTGATTGTTAGGATTTTTTTGAGATTTTATTAGCAGTGTTTACTTAATAGATCAACGTATTTGCTTACTAATTGTTTTTAATATGTTATAGTCTAAGCTTCGGTAAAAATGGTTGAATATGATATTTACTCATTATTTTGATCCGGACGGTAGCTTGTTTGTTGAAATATGTGATTGTACCTATCCTTATTTTACCCTAATTCCTTATTCCCTTCCCCTTCCCCTTTCCTTCCACCCCTCCCTTTACCATATCTGTATTGTTCCTATTTTTCCTCATCTATATAAATTTAATAAAATTTTGTTAAAAAAAAAGATACAGTTAGTCCTCACTTACTGATTGCCTTGTTTAATGCAACAATTCCTTTCATTTACGACTGTTGCAGCATTTCACAGTCATGGGATCACCATTTGGGAACTTTATAACAAGCAAATAGAGAAGGCAGAAATAAAATCATAAGTTGCAGTCACATGATGTTTCAGTTAATGACTATGGCATTTAAAAAAAAAAAAATAGCCGAAGGCAAAGTAAGGTTGTCAGTGTTGTCAGGGTCAGGCGATGTTTCACTTAGCGCAATGTCTTTTAGCAACCAAGTTGCCGGACACAATTGTGGTTGCTAAGTGAGGCCTACCTCTGGTATCTTCCCCCTTCTTGTTACACCATTTAAATCAGCTTCAAGGTACATAAAACCTGCCAGGCTTTCACATCTATAGCTTTGGAGGGGAGTCGGGTGTTTTGCAGTGACTTAAAACAGAGCCAATAGAGGCAGAATAGGTATCAATTGTGGAGATGGCCAGTGTGGTGTAGAGGTCAAGATAGCATACTACAAACCAGGAGATCATGAGTTCTAGTCCTGCCTTAGGTACGAAACCAGATGAAATACCTTGGGCACAGTCACCCTCTCTCAGCCCTTAGAACAAGGCAAAGGCAAACCCGTTCTGAAAATGTATTGCCAAGAAAATTGTATGAACCTGTCCTAGCTGTCACCAGGAATCATACTAATAGTATTAGAACAGAACAGAACAGAACAGAACAGAATAGAATAACAGAGTTGGAAGGGATCTTGGAGGTCTTCTAGTCCAACCCCCTATACCATTTCAGACAAATGGCTGTCCAATCTCTTCTTAAAAACTTCCAGTATTGGAGCATTCACAACTTCTAGAGGCAGGTTGTTCCACTGATTAAGTATATAATATAGTATAGTTTTAACCAATATAGTTTTTGGCTAAAATAAAGGAAAGATGGTCAGCATTTCATTTTCTAGAACTATTTCTACAGTGGCAATGCTTCGTAGCTCAAGCCCTACGCAATGTCATTTAACCTATTCATGAATGTGACGCACTGGGGGAAAAAAAAATATTTTTGTGAAATCCTTCAGTTCAGAAGTTTCACAGTGAGGGCTGGATAACCTGGATTTTGTGCTCTTCTAAGCAGTGCTCCTCATTTCTGTATCAGACTTCCATCCAAACGGAATGCAACCTTTTGCTCCACTTCCCCACCTTTTCACTCCATCTTCCGCTTCACTGGCATGGAGCCAGAGCAGAGTGACATGGCTTAGCAAAAGTAGCACAGCAATAAGGGAGCACGGTTGCCTGATGTTTCACGATGTCTTGTTTTCCAGGGGAGCCTTCTCATACGTGCGGCGAGTGACCCAGAAAAGCAGCGGCTTGGCTTTTGCTGCAAAGTTCATCCCATGCCGGGCCAAAGCCAAAAAATCAGCCCGTCGTGAGCTTGGCATTTTAGCTCAGTTGGACCACGAACGTATTGTTTACTTCCATGATGCCTTTGAGAAGAGGAATGCCCTCATCATCATTACAGAACTGTATCCTCTTTCATTTGTAGGGCTGTGTGGGTAGTGCAATGATCTGGGCAATAGCCTGTTGTGGTATTTGAATAGGAGTATGTGGATATGCTCCTGGATATGCTGTTTCTGGTCCTGACATTTCTAAGCATCTATAAGTTAGGACACTGCCAAGGGAAACTTACTGTGTGGGGCCTCTTCTATAGGAAGCCACTAGCTTTTTAAAGCCACTGTTGCCTTTAATGGACTCTTTAGCTGCACTGGAGAAGAACTGCTTGAGCGCATTGCCAGGAAGGCCTCTGTGAGCGAATCTGAAGTAAGTGCCAGCTCAGATAATCAACATAGGTTCTACTTTTTTTCATTGTCCTGGAAATTATTAATTTAAAAAAAAATTCCCCAGTCTTTATCAATAAAGCATCCCAAGTAGTAAATTGAGAATGCGAAAGAGCCTTTGTGCCAAATCACAATATAAACCGTGCAGATCATCTTCCTGTGTTAGATTATATTCAGGATTAATAGATCTAATCAGCAATTAATAAATTAAAAAAGATGTTTAATCTTGTGCAAAAAAGAGAGAACAAAAGAAAATACTAGGTGTAGCACTCTACTGCATGTAGCTCAGAACACTTATCTTTTCAGTGGTGGGATTCAAATATGTGAACAACTAGTTCTCTTTGGGGATGCCGCTTCTGGAAGTCCATTCTGGGCCTGGGCAACAAAAAATTAGCTACCGGTTCTGCCGAAGTGGTGCGAACTGGCTGTATGCCACCACTGCATCTGCTCTACTTTCAGTGCCAGGAAGACCTGGTCAAAAGCCCAAGAAGGATCTTAATTTTGATGTGGTTTTTAAGTATCCAGAGTCATTTAGGTCTTAGGTTTTGTTTGGGAATGGATCAGAAGCCCTTGGAGTTGTTGTTCTCTCACACCTGTCTCCCTTCCCTCCCTCCTTCAACTCAGTCATTACTTCTGGTGACTGCCTGGACAGGTCTATGCAATTTTTCCTCAACATTTTTTAAAGTGATTTGCCATTCCCTCTACCCAAGAGTGAGAGAGAAGTGGCTGGCCTAAAGTCAGCCAGTCTCCTGTTTTCTAGTCCAGTGCCTTTAACCATTACATCAAACTGGCTTTTAAAAACTGGTAATACATATTGCAAAAGTCCCCCAAAAATGTTCCTAGAACTTAAACATTTAGGCTATCTCTGCACAGCTAGGCCCCATATCCGCTCTCATTCAAGATTATGAATGTGGTCAGAGGGATGGCAGTGCCATTTCTGATGCTGGATGAAGCTCCCACTACTACTATAACTTCTGTCTTGTCACGATAAAGGATTGGTTTGCTTGTTATTTGCCTCTATGACTAATCTCCGACAGTAGTTCAACTTCAGGTGACTTCATATGAATTGCATCCTACGAATGGAAATTTAGAGATGGAGATATTTAGAAGAACTGAGGATGCCTCATTTTGAATTTTGGGCAGAACAGCACTCTGTGGACGCTAATTTTGGAAAGGTCTCTCCAGACAAACCAGTGTTCCTGCTGCAATTGCAAACAGGTTATCCAAAAGGATAATAATGCAGATAGCTGGGGGGAAAAACAAGCAACACTTGTTCTTCTCCTCCTCCTCAAGGAAAAGGTTTCAGCTAGGCAACCAAAGTAAATTCAGCACCAGTCTCAGCACAAAGTATTGGATGAGTGAGGGATGGGAAGGGGAAGCACCTGTTTTCTTGACAGTGAACATGGACTTACATTTGATTGTATGGACACCTCTAATGCCATTGGGGTTTTTTTTTTTTCCCCAATGCAGATCCGCTGCTACGTGAGGCAGGTCTTGGAGGGGATTTGTTACCTCCACCGCAATGGTATCTTGCATCTTGACATTAAGGTGAGTCTGCTCCAGCATGCTTGCAGCCTCACTTGGTTTTCTGAACGTTTAACCTGTTTTGGCATGAAAGTATAATATCCTGGCTAGCTAACACATTCACTGCATGTTACATAAGAACTCAGTGAATGCAGTTCTCCTCTCTGCAGAGACAGTGGAAATTACCAGCTAAATCTTACTTTGGGTTGGCTAGCATCTTTGACCACACACACACACACAGAGAGAGAGAGAGAGAAGAGAGAGAGAGAGAGAGAGAGAAGAGAGAGAGAGAGAGAGAGAGAGAGAGAGAGAGAGAGAGAGAGAGAGAGAGAGAGAGAGAGAGACCATATGTTAAAATGGGCATGCCTTAATGTTCCATGATGCTAGCTACAATCTAGCAGACATGCATGGCAAGTCCGTAAATAATTCAGTTGCTTAGGAGTATCTGGAAAAGCTTATTGCTTACCTAAGCTTTGGATCTGGGGTGGTTTCTCTTACTCTTCATTGTTCAGCAAAAGGAAGAAATAGGCTGGATTTACTCTCAGTTGGGGACATGTCACTTTTCCACCAGATCTGAGTGCAGTAGGTTAATGCAGTGTTTCTCATCCTCAGAACTTTAAGTGTGGACCCCAGTATGCAGGCTGGGGGATCCTGGGAGTTGAGTCCATGTGTCTTAAACTTGGTAAAATTGAGGAATGAATGGTCTGTAAAAAAGTTCTGATCTACATAGGAAATAAAAGCCAACTGAAGTTAATGTTAACTTGTTTTCTGAAAAAAAAAAAGGTTCCAAAGCTAATGATGAGACTTCACCTTTAAAAACAATTGTATATAAATATAAATAATGATTTTCTGTTTCTCCTTTCTCTCCTTATTTCTAAGGCTATATTGCCTCAGATATACCGGTAGTATGAGAGTGAGAAAGGACACAAACAAAACCCATACTGGGTGGTTTTTATCTTTTGTTCATTTTCTGACATTCTTTTCCTTTGGAGCTTTTTCATCTCCTTTTATGAGTTAGTGGGGAAGCAACATTATTCCTACGGCTAGATATACAAGCCAATTCCTTGCAGAGGCATCTGAAATTAAGCAGAGAGAATGAGAAATTCCGCACCCCTGGCCTGTCCTTTTAATAGGACTGAGCACAGTGCTTGTTGGGAAGTGTAATTTGAATAGAAGCAAAAAGGAACAGGTCTTGAATGGCTGAAAAAAATTAGCTGCTATTGTGCAAGCTTTTGCTTTTAAAATAAAGCTTATTGAAATTTTGCCTCACGTCTATCAAACAGAACAAAGTGGGCCTTCAGGAACACGGGCATTGCAATACTCTTTCTCATTTCAAGATGGCAACCACTTTTATGAACTATTGCCTCAAATTACATTGCTAAAGGTTGCAGAGAAAAGCTAAATGGATATGTAGGAAGAATTGAAGTATAGTTTTCTGGTTTGGCTGCTATTTGATGAATGGTAGAACTGAAATGGAGTCACCATTTTATTCACCCATATCCCATTTTTTTCTTCCTATAAATGTTTCTAAGAGAACAGGATAGCATAGAAATAGTATTTCAGCTGTTATATGAATTACGCCTCCTGTGGCAAGTAGGCACTAATTTGCATTTACTGGCAAAATTTCAGGGAGTTCTGGAAAAAAACAGAATTCATGAAGGTGAAATATAACTGGTAGAGAAAGAAGCGCACCAACATTTTGAGCTAATATTATACATTTGGAATTTCGGGAGCAGATTGTAGAATTAATCACACAAATGGTTGACATATAAAAATGGCCAATCATAAATAGTTTTCTTTTGGGAAAGAAACTAGGGCTTTTTCTCCTGCTACCTATGTTACATTTTTTTTTGTCATGTTTTCTTGCCTATGGCACAATTCACAGTTTTGGCCTCCTCTTTTCTTTCCCATTATCAGATTTTTGTGATATCAGAAATGGCAATGGTAGTGTGGATTTGGAATGGTTAATTAGCCCTGAAGCAAGGAAAACTAATATTTCTAAAGCATTTTTGTCAAGTTGAAGAAGCTTGGATTGTTCAGCATACTGGGGGAAAACGAAAAGTACCTTGACAAGGAAGTTTCTGAGATTTTCTAGTAAAAGAAGGTTTGGCATTAAAAGTTTTAAGGAAGATATGGAAGAAACAAAATTGATGATAATTTCTATTACTTCCTCCAATTTTGATCAGAAATAGACATTAAGAAATGCACCTTTATCAGTGTCCATAGGCTGAATAATGCAAAGAAGGTGTAGGAAATCCTCTGGAGAATTAAGTAACTGTGATAACCTCTGGTCAGCTAACAGGAATCTAATGTCTGGTTTTGACTGGAATGCTATTTTTAACTTTTAAAAATGATTTCCTTTTTGTTTTCCCCCGTAGCCTGAAAACCTACTGCTGGCTGAACCAGGCAGTGATCAGGTGAGAATCTGTGACTTTGGCAATGCCCAGGAACTGACTCCAGATGAACCACAGTACTGCAAATATGGCACCCCCGAATTTGTTGGTCCTGAGATTGTCAGCCAGAGTCCCGTGTCCGTGGTCACCGATGTCTGGTAAATTGGGGCAACTTACACATTGTGATGTTTATCTTTGTGCGCATCCCTGAATGTAGATGTGGAGAAGGGACTTAAAGAGTATCATCTAGAGCAGGGGTGTCAAACTGCTGGCCCATAGGCCGGATGCGTCATGGCGAAACCACACCCACCCCATTGCCAGCAATGGAAAAAAGTCATGATATGTTGCAACACGTCACGTGACGTTGCGAGTTGGACACCCCTGATCTAGATATTTATTTAAGATATTGGAAAACAACCACAGCTCAAAAATGGTTGTAGAGCGATGACTGCTTAGGGCAATGTTCTTGTATTTCTGCTTAAGATCGCTAGCTTCATGAAGAGCCTGGGGGATGGAGGTGATGGGAGAAAATGCCAAATGGCTCAGTGCCACAGATTATTTAGCATTCATCAGGTTTTTATGTCAGAACTGAAACCGCCTTGGGAAATGTGAGACAAGATTGCGGAATGAGATCATGCTACACAGCATTCTTCACCATGCTAGAATGTGCTTGTTTGAATTAAGAGTTGGATTTTTTTCCCTTCAAAACCTTTTAAAAAAAAATCCCAGAGACTCAGAACCCAGGACTTCTGAATTTATATTGATCAGCTTTAAAAAATATAGATGCCATCACTAGATGGTCTTATCAAAGCAGTGAAATTCTCTCTCTCATCTCTCTTTACAGGCCTGTGGGAGTCATAACATATCTATGGTAAGCCCCAAGTTTGGGGAGTTAATCCAGCACTCAGAACCTTTCCACCTCCCATATAATAGTGAATAAGTGGCACAATGAGCAAGATTGGGGTTTTCCTTGTTCATCTGATTATAGTCTGGCCTGGCATTCATTTCTCTTTGGAGTGTTCTCATGCTGCAGATTATGGCTTGGAGAAACCTTGAAAAGCTACTACAATTTATTGACCCCACTCTATAATTATTTGCTATATACATTGAGCAGATAAGGAAGCCCCAGACTTTATTCACAAATGCATTCTGAGCGCCTGCTAAGGATTTGCTGACTGTTCCCTCTCCTAGTCTCACAGGGATCTCCCCATTTGTGGGTGAAAATGACAAGACCACACTCATGAACATCCGCAACTACAACGTGGCTTTTGAGGAGAGCATGTTCACAGGACTGACCAGGGAGGCCAAAGGCTTTGTTATCAAGGTGCTGGTTAATGATCGCCTGTAAGTAATAGTTGCTACAGGGGATATGGTGATTGTGTGTGGGTGTAAATTGCATCACTTCCCCATACTAATAGACAGGGGTTGAAAGGAAACTTCTCCCAAAGTTACAGGGCCACAGGTGAAAAAAAGCTCTGAATAGGGTGAAAACAAAATCCAGGTAATTCAGAGTTAAAATCCTAAAGAAGACAAGTGTGTTTGTATGTAGGTCTTTGGTTCTTCGGGTTTTCTCCCGCGTAGAATTTGAAGTGTCTTGGCAACGTTTCGATGAAATCTCATTCATCATCTTCAGGCTGGTGCTTTTGGCTTCTGCTTCTAGGAGCAGTTCCTGCCCACCCAGCAGTTCAAAAGCAGGCAAATGCAAGTAGATAAATAGGTACCACTTTGGTGGGAAGGAAAACAGCATTCCGTGCACCTCAGCATATACCGCTGGTCAGGTTGGCCACATAATCACAGAAGTGTCTTGGCTCCCTTGGCTAAGAAACGGAGGTGAGCACTATCTCTTAGAATCGGATACAACTGGACAGAAGAATCCTTTACTTTTACCTTTATTGCCATTTGATCTTGTCTATTAATAAAACAAAAATCAAAAATCAACATGTTTTAAGTGAGATTTATTATAATCATCCCAAACTTTGGGACTTTCAAGTGCCTTTAAAAAGGTAGAGAACTTTTCATAAAGTCAGTTGATTGGAGCCTCAGGAAGGATTGGATGAGTTTATGAACTTTGTTTTCTCTCAGTTTTTCATTCCTTTGCATACTATTGACTTCAGTTCATCGGCCTTGATCTTTTAAAATAATTTTTGCTAAATTTTATATGAAGTTCAGTGAATATTTCCCCAAATATATGCATGGGGATGTGGCATTTCGGAGATGGCTAATAAGTATATAACAACCCACTTCCTCCTTGTGCATACTTTGCTCCCTCCCTCTCCATCCATATCAGTTTTATTTTAACTGAATTTTAAATTGAAGATCCCTCATGACTGTTTTAGTATTTTAATAGTGCATTTTAATTGTGTGTAAGCTGCCTAGAGTCACCTCTGGTGAGATGGGTACCATACAAGTTTAAATGAACAAACAAACAAACAATAAAGCAAGCAGTCTTACCTCAGATGCATAGTCTTACAAACATTTTACAGATTTTTCCTTAATATTTTAGCAAACAATGTCACAACATTTAAAACCATGCATTAACCAGGGTTATGGCATATGACATTAAATAAAGTCACAGTCCAGTGAGAAATAATGCAATTTCTTTCCCACCCTTGGAAAGTTGTACAAGGAGAAATTCTTTTGATAAAGCAAAGAAGATATTTGGCTGGGGATGACCAAATTTGCTGGAATGCAGCCAACTCCAATTTTGCTATTTCCCTGTACTAATGAATGTCACTTAATCTGCACATTAATCCTTCTTACCTTTTCCAAATAGGAGGCCTAATGCGGAGCTGACCCTGGAGCATCCCTGGTTCAAGGTGAGTCCTATTAAAATAATCTGCCTGCCTCTTGGGAAAGAATTGGGGAGTCTATTTGGTCTCCTCTCTCTCTCTCTCTCTCTCTCTCTCTCTCTCTCTCTCTCTCTCTCTCTCTCTCTCTCTCTCTCTCTCTCTCTCTCTCTCTCTCTCTCTCTCTCTCTCTGTATCTTTATGTGTTAGGACGATTGCTTCTTAATGTGGTCTTATGTTTAATGTTGAGTGCTTTAATATTGAAAAAGCGTACTGAATTTCTAACTCAGGTTATTGAATTTCTACCTCAGGATCGTTGGTTAGGGATCATAAAAGACTGCACTACTACTGAGACGAATCTAATTCTGAATTTGGTCACAGCAGCTAGATAACTGGTGGGACAATACTGGAAGAAGCCAGAAATACCACCTATTGAAGATTGGACTCTGAAAGTAATACATTTGGTGGAAATAGCAAAAATTTAGGCATACTTGAAGGATCGCTCGAATGAACAATACGTGATAGTCTAGAAACAGTGGATAGACCACATATAAGAGAAACACCAATCAAATCAAATGTATCAGGCGCATAGTTGAGGCTTGACGTGAGGAGTGAGGAATGTTTACCAAACCAGAGACGCTTACAAAGACTAATCCTTAGTGTTGTATTTCAGGTTCTATGATGACGGCTTCTTAATATGACCTTATGTTTAATGTTGATTGTTTTAATTAAAAAAAATTAAAAAAAACAAACAAACAACTCACGGTGTGTCCAGTTGCTTCACTCCTTGCCACCCATTTTCCCTTCCAGACACTGGCCAAGGGCAAGAGTATCAGCACAGATCATCTAAAGCTGTTCATATCTCGCAGGAAGTGGCAGGTAAAAATGTTTGCGGCAGCTCTTTGACTGGGGGTTGCCATTTTGCTCAACCAAAAATAATGGGGAAAGAAGGAAGGAATGAGACAGAGAGATTCAACTAGGCCAGGGGTTCTCAACCTTGGCCACTTTAAGACTTGTGGACTTCAACTCCCAGAATTCCTCAGCCAGCTTTGCTGGCTGAGGAATTCTGGGAGTTGAAGTCCACAAGTCTTAAAGTGGCCAAGGTTGAGAACCCCTGTACTAGGCATAATTCCAGCGGCTCACAGCTGCTCTTCAAGAAAAAAATGAATTGTGTAAAGTTGTCTAAAGTACATGCTGTACTTTAGAAAAATTCATACAGAGAAATGGGAAAACTGAGAAATCCCAGTAAATTGCAACGATTTGTAATCCTTGTGTTCGTTTACAAATGTATTATTAATGCATGGCATCGCAGAGGCAAAAATCCACTTTTCCTCTCTCCCAACACAATTTTTCGTTCATACCCTGATGTTGTAGGAATAAGCCCCATTAAATACAGCAAAATAAAATTCTGAATTACATTTTATATATCTTTAAAGTATGCGGTGACAGCATTCAGAGTAACGTAGACTAAAAGTAGCTAAATTTGATATTAAATACTATGAAACAATGAATTAGAAAAGTAGTGGATAGCCACTAATTAGAAAAGATCAAAATACAGAATTGCACAGCGGGTCAGTGACCTTTAATTGGAAATCTAACTTCCGATAACCAAGAATGCTGATAAGTCATGTACTTTTTATTCTCTATTATATGTCACACTTTTCATGTGTTTTTCACGGACCTCTTTGGAAAACATTAATACAGAAAAAGTACAAACGTGGTTTTACATGTTTGTAGAAGACCTATTTGCTTTTTCCAAGGCTGACCAAAACTGTGTTGTTTTAAAGGTGGGCCTCTTATTCTGTTTAAATGGGTCTTGAAAAAATATTTTAGCCTAGCAAATATTTTGCCTGCTTAAGTCTGTACAGAACAGGAGGGGGGATATTATTACTGGATAGGCACAGCAACCAAACCTATAAGGTGGAAGAGAGGAGAGATTTCTACATTTTTGCCTGAATCCCAGCTCACTCTTTCTCTCTGTCCTTCCTATACTTTTTTTACACAGCGCTCCCAGATTAGCTACAAGTGTAACATGGTGCCTCGGCCGATCCCTGAGCTTCTAGAGGACACATCCACCCACTTATCTATTGCTGTGCCACGTCTCCTAAAGGAAACATCAGTCCTGTCCTCTTCTTCAGATTCTGATGACCCTGAGGAGTTGCCCTACATTCCTATGCCCCACCAGCCTGAATTTTCGGGTTCCCGCATGTCCCTCACCGAGATTCCCACAGAGGAGGCACCTGTGGGTCCAGATGGGGCTCTAACGGAGGAGGATACATCCATGGATTGGCAGGATGAAGAGCAGAGAAAGGAAGATGTAGAGTCATCCATGAGGAAGCATAAGAGCATGTTGCCCCAAAAACGTTCCACGGAGGCTGACACACTGGGATCTTTTGAAGAGGAGACGAGTGACATCCAGAAAAGGCCAGAGAAAAGGAGGGCACTGAAGAAAGGCTCCAGCCTGGACTCTCCAGATGCATCTGACAAAGCCTCACAGAAGGGAGGGCTGCGCCGAGGCAGTTCTGCAGATAGTGCCCTTTTGCTCAACCTTCCCTCAGATGAAGCTGAGTCTCCCTCCCGTCCAATCTTGACCAAAGCGGCTTCCATGGAGCTGCCCCGTCGCAGCCCCAGCCCTGGCACATTGTATCGTAGGAAAGGTGGCCTTCCTGAGGAAGAATATGCTCAGCGCCTGGAGCTCATGCGTCAGCGCTTACTGCGAGGCAGTCCCGTGGATGGCAAACTGAGCGGCTTGCGGGGGCCCCTGTTGGAGACCCTTGGCCTTGAGAAGAAGGTCCCGAGGCCTCCCCGGTTAGAAAAACAGATGTCCCCAGGGCATAAAATGGTGCGTGCAGCTTCTAGTGAGACAGCCCCACAGCACTTGCCCCCAGAGGGACGCCTCCTCCAAAAAAGTAGCTCCTTCAGCCAGGGTGATGGGGAGCCTGTCACCCTGCACCGGCGCTCTGGGGCACCATTGGAAATCCCCTTGGCACAGGCAGAGACTCAGAGATTAAAAGAGACCCCATCCCTCTCAGCATTGAATGAGTCCCGGCCTCACACACCGCATGAACCTCTCTCCAAAGTGCCCAGCCTTGAGATGGAGGTAGGAACTAAGTCCCTCACTAGGTCTAGCCTGAGGAGACCTATCCCTAGACAGTCTGAGGAGAAGCCATCAGTCAGATTTCCTAAACTTGATACTCCAATGGCTGGGAAAGCCATGAGCTCCAAACGGGAATCGATACCATCCAGGCAAATCTCACCCATCCCCAGCAGCTCTGCTCCAAAACGTTCTGCTTATGCTGATGTCATGAAATCCTTGGTTGGTGAATCTTCCCAAAGCCCTCAGAAGGAGAGCGCTGAACCTTCCATTGCTGCTCCGGAAGGTGTGCCTCAGCGATCCCCCACAGAAATGCCACCCTCTGCTATGGTCTCCAGCAAAGAGAAAGAACTTCCCTCCTCAGCTGAACATATTGCGGACATTGACTCTGAAGAAGTCTTTGAAGCCAAATTCAAGAGAGGCAGGGAAGGCTCCTTCAGCAGAGGCTATAAGCTAATCTCCAGATCTGAGGAGCGACACCTGGCCAAGCCCCTGGTGCAGGAAGAAGGCATTTATCGGCCAGGACCAGCAGGTGCTCCAATAGAATTTTCCAAGTCTACGGCCCCCAAGCAGCTAGGAGCACGCTCCCGTTCAGTACAGGACCTGCATGAAGTGGAGAAGGAAGGAGGCTTCATTCGCAGGATGTCAATGCGCCTGCGTCGGACTCCCCCTGCCGAGAGAAAGAAAGTCAAGGAGGAGGACTCAGGGAGTAGACCTTCTTGGGGCTTGTCTTCCAAGGACAAAAAGGACACAGAGGCCCAACAATCCAAGCCTGGCTCCAGTGAATCCCCTGTTATGGCCGTACGCCGGAAGATTGGAAGTACAGTAGGCCGCCTCTCCACACATCTACGTAGCCACTCACAGCAACAGGCTGAGGACGACCATCCTGTTGCTACGGGTGACCGTGTCAGGCAGCTTGAGAAAAGAGCTCCCTTTCTCTCTCAGATACGCCGTGCAACCTCTGAGGGGGAAAACCTGCGCCAGGTGGGCATCCCACAGAACCAGCTGGCAGCCCAGTCTGCTCAGGTCCCCTCCACAGAATCGTTCCAGTCCGAGTCGTCCACAGGCAATGGTGAGCTACAAGTCATTACCTGGGAGGGGAAGGGAAAGAGGAAGGACGGCAAATGGAACTTATGGCCAGGCACACCTCGGCCTCAGTGCTGTTGCTGTTGCATTCTGTATTTTGGAAGAGGCATTTGATAAGATTCACATCTTTCACCATATTCAAATCATCTTTATTCCTGAGGACCTATCAGGGAAGAGCAAGTGTACCCAACGTGTTAATTTTGCAGGTATAGGCACTTTTTGTGACCTCGTTCAAATATTCCCGAGCCATGTATATCCTTGCAGACTGAAATGATGTAGTCTAGCAACCAACATGGTATCTTGGTGCACAATGACTGCTGAGTTAACTATTTGGGGGGGTTCACATAATACTCTAGACCAGGGGGAGGCAACCTTGGCTCTTTTATGACTCGTGGACTTCCAACTCCCAGAATTCCTGAGCCAGCAGTTGGTGGTGGTTTACAAAAGTAGCCATCGTAAACACTAACACACACAGCATACTGTTCAAATGCAGTGTGATAAGCCTTCACCTGACCTGACCTGAATGGATGTTTTGTTTTACTTTGTTTTGCCACCTGGAGTTTGACAGGCCACCGTGAAGCCTCCATGTGTTTTGCACTCTACCCCATAAGTTTCAACCAGCACAAAACATAGTCAAGCATTATTCGGTCCCCAAAATTTGGAAGGGCACAATTCACAATAAGAAAAATATGAGAAAATATTCCCCAGGCTTTCTGCTCTTTGGGAATGATGGCCACAGTATGCAATTAAGTAAAAGCCCAGAAGAGACTCTGATCCCTCAAGGAGGATTATGAGTAGAACCTCCTGTGTTGTGATGTTAGGGCAAAAGTGAAGGGCTGAAGGGAAAAAGTGAAGAACTGGGTATACAAAAGATAAAACTACAGCTATGGTGGAGCAGAGCACAGGTAGCAAGTGTGTGTAAGCCTTGATTTTGTACATCCACCACAAGAAAAGCCAGGGTTTCAGACAAACCGACTTGCCCTCCTCCAGAGGCATTCATTCTGTTGTTCTGGTCAGGAAAGAGCCAGCCCGTATTTGTTGCCCCTACAGTTTCCAACAATGGCCACCGACGCAGCTCTCGTTGGGATCGCTGGAGTTTATCCCGTGCCAAGAAGGACAAGGTGGCCTCTCAGCCCAACCTCCCTGCCAGTCTGAGAGGAGAAGGTGTCATTATTGTCAATCAACCTTACATGCTGAGTGAATCGGGTAAGTCTATGTCATTTAGTGTCAGGGAGGGAGAGCGCCGGGTCTGCTCACTTCTATTTTGTCTGTGTTACAAAGTTTTCACAGTGGCAGGAAG
Source organism: Bothrops alternatus (assembly GCA_034064705.1). NCBI lineage: Eukaryota > Metazoa > Chordata > Lepidosauria > Squamata > Viperidae > Bothrops > Bothrops alternatus. The sequence continues at coordinate 27,243,859 of JARGCV010000248.1, read as the reverse complement.
CCACTCAATATTGAAGGCTCCAGCTTGGAAGTGCTTTTTTTCACACTTTTTTTTTTGTCACCCTGAAATTGTACAGGTGACTTTTTTTTTTTTTGCCTGCTCACAACTGGAACCTGCACTTCTTGAAAACATGGGGGTTTTTTTTCACCAGAGGAGAGGCAGAGTTGTCCTATTACGGTAGGATGTCACGTAAGATTACGGGACCGTCTTCTGCCACATACTTCCCTTCGACCGGTGAGAGCGCACAGGGTTGGCCTCCTCCGGGTCCCGTCAGCGAAACAATGCCGTCTGGCGGGTCCTAGGGGGAGGGCCTTCTCTGTTGTGGCGCCCACCCTCTGGAACCAACTGCCCCTGAAGTCCACGTTTCCCCCACTCTCCCGGCCTTCCGGAAGAATTTGAAAACGTATCTATGCCGGCAGGCCTGGGGATGACTGTGATTGTGTCTGTATGATGAATGTGTTTGGGGGGTCTTTTAAATGCTTTGTCGACTCAGTTTTTTGGTTTTTAAATGCTGTGATGTTGTTTTTTGTTTATGTTGTTAGCCGCTCCGAGTCCTTTGGAGAGGAGCGGCATAAAATCTAATTAATAAATTAATTAATTAATAAATAAGAGGATGGGACTGTTTTTGTTTTGCTTTTCTTCCTCCAAACTTTAAGGATATTTTTTTTTCATCATTTCTGTTCTATTTTAGGTGCACTAAGTTCACCCCAGCACACTTTGCCACTTTTAAGTTTTTCCCATCAGGAATTGGCAGGAAGCGGCATTTGCCATTTTGCATGATTTGCCACTTAATTTTATGGCTGCAGTTCAGGGAGGGGGTCAAGAAAGAGATCCAGGATTGTAAATCACCTGCCTTCACTAGAGGGAATTATTCCTGTCCCAGTAATAAGGATTAGATTCCTGCCAAATCCTTCAGTACCAGCCAGGTGGCATTTCACAGCCTTTTCCAACGAATGCCTCTTATCTGTTTTCCTACCAGATTTCCCTCCTGTTTTCCACATAAAATTAAAGGACCAGGTATTGTTGGAGGGAGAGGCAGTGCAACTTTGCTGCCTCCCTGCCGCCAGCCCCGCCCCTTGCATTCTGTGGATGAAAGGTAAGTTCTGCACCACAAGGAGAACATGCCTCCTACGTGTGGGCGGTGATAGGCCAAGGAGCTACCCAGATCTTCCAAGGCCAAGAAAGGGGGAACCTGATTCATTCTGAGTCTCCTTGCAAAGGACTATACTATCCTTCTCCAATCTCGTGTTCTCCAAGCAACTCCCATCATCCTCTGCAAGCTCTGCCATTGGCTGTGGTGGCAGCAGGTGATAGCAGTGCTGGCCGAGCTGAGTAGTATTCAGCCTTGAAACTTCATCACTGAACTGAAATTTATCAAAAAGGGGACATAACTGTAGCCCAGATAGATGAAGTGGCTCGATTAGAATCCTATGGCACAAGTCTTGAATCCTTGGCTGCCATCCCAGTGACTGCAAAGAGTTGGAATCCAGAATTAAATTGCATCAAGAACAACAAGCCCTTTCAGTTAAATCCAATTTTCTGGATGCGTTTACATGACACAACTGACTCAGCCTCCGTGACCCCTGTTTTTTTCTGTGACGTAGCACATCATCATCATCATCATCATTAAGTTGGAAGGGACCTGGGAGGTCATTGAGTCCAACCCCTGCTCAGGCAGGAAACCCTACACCAGGGGTTCTCAACCTTGGCAGCTTTAAGACTTGTGGACTTCAACTCCCAGAATTCCTCAGCCAGCAAAGCTGGCTGAGGAATTCTGGGAGTTGAAGTCCACAAGTCTTAAAGTTGCCAAGGTTGAGAACCCCTGCCCTACACCATTTTGGACAAATGGCTGTCCAGTCTCTTCTTAAAAACTTCCAGTGTTGGAGCATTCAGTTAATTGTTCTAACTGTCAGGAAGTTTCCACTTAGTTCTAGGTTGCTTCTCTCCTTGATTAGTTTCCATCTGTTGCTTCTTGTCCTGCCTTCAGGCGCTTTGGAGAATAGCTTGATTCCCTCTTCTTTGTGGCAGCCCCCTAAATATTGGAACACTGCTATCATGTCCCCCCTCGTCCTTCTCTTTGTTATATGGACAGTGGTCATCTTGGCCAATGCCTTGTCTCTTTTATACTATTTATAATCTTTCTTCCTTCCTTCCTTCCTTCCTTCCTTCCTTCCTTCCTTCCTTCCTTCCTTCCTATAATTTGATACCCCTCTGTCTGGGTTCATGTAACTGTATGTAATTAAAAATGTGTGCATATATGGGATTAAAAACAAAAGCAACTAAAGAAACACAGTAAAAAAAAACCTCCATTCTATAAGGCCGCAAGGCTTCTAACTCCATGTGGCGGACAGGAGAATCAACTCAATCAACCAGTCTTCTGAGTTCATATCATACAAACTAGCTAATTTAAGACTAGTAACATGGGATTGCTTAAGAACAGTAACCTGGGAGGACTGATCCTGATCTAGAAATGACCTTGTTAAGCTTAACTCACTCCTGTAGTCATTCAGTGTTAGACCAAATCCACCTGGCAAACTCAGAACCAGAAATTGAAGAGTAAGGGGAGGGACATGTTTCAGCTTTGTATCAAAATTATGTGTTTTGACTACATTGTTAGCAGATGTGGGAAGCCATAGCAATGGAGCATAAATGTGAAAGTCTGATGAAGCGCAGTCTGAATCATCAACGTCTCTAGTTTGGTTGAGCTGACTATTTTCTGTCTTCCACAGATAAACGTGCCCTGGTTTCAGAGGGAGTTCTTAATATTGTGGCATGTAAGGATGGCCGTCAGCTACTCACCATTTCCAAAGTCTCCAAGAAGGATGCAGGCCTGTATGAATGTAATGCTACAAATGCCTTGGGCACTGCAACTAGTTCCTGCACCATTGCTGTGGCACGTAAGAATAAACAAAGGTTTTCTAAAAATTCCTCCCCCCCCCTCGAATCAATATTGGTATTTCTGCCATATATATATAGTTGCTGTTTGTGTCCCTCCGTTCATTCTCTTTTTAAAACCCATTTGGAACAGGTCTTCCTGGGAGACCAGGCACTCCAGAAATTCCACAAAAGTACAGGAACACAGTCCTGGTATTGTGGAGGCCAGCAGACACTCAGGCGCCCTGCACATACACACTGGAATGCAAGATAGATGGTATGTACCTATTGGATGTGGCAGAGTGTGTATCCGCTGCAGAGATTCTCAAGAGCAGCTGTTCTCCTGAACCGCTACCTAAAGTATTCTTGCATTTTTATTTGAAGAATTCTGCTTTCTTTTTTATGAGTCTGTCACTAATTGCTTGCCCCCTGCTATCTGATTTGATTTTTCTCTTCTTTTCCAAACCACTGGTGGTGCAACACAAAGAAGAGAGGATGGTCTCCCTTCTCTGGCTCTTTGCATTCAGTAAAACTCATCTGTTGCACAAGTCTTTGATGGCTGGAATTCGTGCCATTTGGGGGGGGAGGGGAGTGAGAAGCGACAGTGAAAAGAGCAGTGTCACAAAATAGTCGTGTATTGGAAGGGGTGGGTTTTCCGCACTTGGGATGTGGCTCTTTGCAGTCTAAATCAAAGTATTAGTTATTAGTTATTCCTTGTTAACCTTCTGGGAGGAGGCTTCGTGGTATCCGTAGCAGAACATCCAGATTCAGCCATAGTTTCATTCCATACAGCATTAACCTTGTGAACTCTCAAGCTTCCTCCTTCCGTTATATATTCAAGATGGACAATATTTAATATTTATTTGCTATGTCTATGTAGGGGTGTGGGTCTAGACCAGGGGTAGGCAACCTTGGCTCTTTTATGATTCGTGGACTTCAACTCCCAGAATTCCTGAGCCAGCATAGCTCAGCTTGGAAATTCTCCCTTTCCCCTCAGCGTGGCTGTCTCAGGAATTCTGGGAGTTGAAGTCCATAAGTCATAAAAGCCAAGATTGCCTACCCCTGGTCTATACATATGTTGTACATAGTGTGTTTAGGTGTGTGTCATGTATGTGTTTCACTTTGAGAGCAGGCAACTAAATTTCATTTTTGATGTGTGCCGTTGTGCCCACAGTAAAACATGACAATAAAGGTTATCTTATCTTAGTTGACTATCTGTTACGTTGCAGCTGAGGTGTTTTATGCTTCAGAATGGGAGAAAACCATGCTGTTCATTTTTAGCAATCGTGCTTCTGAAATTTGATGACAGAAAGAACTCTGGGGTTGTGGGTTATCATCTCTGATTCAGTGGACTAAATCCAAGTATGAAGAGCAGACTTTGACCAGTGGCCAAAAACAAAATCCAACTCTCTGGAATGCTGGAAGTTTCTGAGACTAGAAATATTTTATTGTTTGGCACAGCCTCTTCACCTCCATTTGCCCACCAATATACATATTCACATTAGATTTGCAAAGCAAATCAGATGAGGTTGAAAATAAAACATGACAGTCAAGATCATTCATGGGGTTTGCTTTTTTTTTTTTTTTTTTTACACTAACTCCTTTTTCTCCCCCTCAGGAGAACATGATTGGAAAACAATTAGCTCAGGCATTGCTGACTGTTACTTCAACGCAACGGCTCTTCCCGTTGGAAACACCGTCAAGTTCCGTGTTGCCTGTGCCAACAAAGCAGGGCAAGGCCCGTACAGCAACCCTTCAGGGAAAGTGTTCATTGAGACTGCAGGTGAGAAGGAGGAAAGCCTCATATTAAATTATGCTAGCTTACATTATTTCTTCAGTGAAATAAAATTCCCAGAACCATTTACAAGTATCCATAATAAAACAGTCCTTATCCTCCAATTTATAGTCAAAAGCAGGGGTCTTCAAACGTGGCAACTTTAAGACCTGTGGACTTCAACTCCCAGAATTCCTCAGCTCAGCTCAGCTTGGAAATTCTCCCTTTCCCCTCAGCGTGGCTGGCTGAGGAATTCTGGGAGTTGAAGTCCACAGGTCTTAAAGTTGCCACGTTTGAAGACCCTTGGTCAAAAAGATGACATTATCAAAAAGGACTGAGAGGGAGGGGGGAAACATGATGATATAGTTATGGATGGATGGGAATTTTCTTATTCTGTATTTGATTCTACTCATATTAAAAAAATAAGCTGTGCCCTGCTTCTGTCTTTCCGAACTGGTAATTTCTCTTCTCTTGTTAACGTGATACCTTTTTATTTATTTTACTTATTTATTAAATTTGCTTAAAAGGCAATGCCTTTTAAGTTTTAAGCTTAGTCCACATTCTTATCTCCACACTTCAGAGTGATATACAGTTCTTGAGAAGTCCTTCTGTGAATAATTCAGAAAGCAGGAGGCAAACACCAGTAGAGGCTGTTTGGTGGCATCTCATCCAGCTTGTTTCTTATAGCAGCCAACCCCTTGTTCCAGCCTGTGTGGCTAGCGCTTGCCATATAGTTCCACATTCTGGATTGTGCCTTCAACTGTCTGTAAATCCATCCCATGGTAGCAAAATGCAGCTGCCTTTAATACAGAGAATGTTTCTTCCTTCATCCCGTTCTATCACAGTTGGCATTCCTATTTTGGAGAGGAGTCAACTCAGCATTCTCACTGGCTTTTGGAAGGAAAGTGAGCCTAGAAACTTTCACTTTTGTGTTTTTCTTCCCATTCAGGACCCACAGCTGCCCATTCAGGTCTTCCTGCCAAGAAGAACAGAACAGCTTCAACCAGATCTACTCAGACACTTCCTGATCAGACTCCCCAACCAATGACGGAAAGCACTGGTCCTCTGTTGATCCCTGAGCCAGTTTCAGGACAGGCTCCTGCAGTGCCACAGGTGATTCAAGCCCGTGAGGAGACATCTGTGGCTTCAGAGAAAGAAAAGCTCCCAATTACAGCCCTCCTTCCATCTTCCCAGGATTCCCCCTCTTTGGAAGGTCCATCCGTGACAAAGGCTCCTTTCCCAGAACCAACATTGAAGCCTTCCAGGACAGCATCTTCCCTCAGCACTCATAAGGTCCCGACTACCACCAAGGGTTTGCTTGCCCCAGCATCATCCCCTGGTTCTTCTGTCTCCGAGTTCTCCCCAGTCCAGCCCGCACTTCCAACTTCTACAGTGGACTCACCAGGGACCATCTCTCCTAAAACCGTGCCATATGTTGCCACCTCTTTTGTCTCCATCCCATCGAGACCACCTATCGCAAAAGAGGATGCCCCCAGCCCCTCAGTCACCCCCACCACAGAAGAAATGCCTTCACACACACGTTTTCTAAGGCGGAACGTTACCTCCAGTAAAGATACTAGTCGTGGAGCCCGGGGCAGTCTTACTTCAAAAGATGAATCCGCTTTGCGCCAAGGAGTGCCTCAAAAACCATACACTTTCTTGGATGAGAAAGCGAGGTAAGCTAGTCATATCAATAACAAAGCTGCCTTATTATACTGAATCCTACCTTGGGCCATTTAGCCCAGTATTCTACATGCAAGGAAGGTGTCCAACAGGCTCATAAGACGACATTTTTTTTTTCCTTTCCCCTGGAGCTTTTTGGCCAGAGATGTCAGATACTGAGACTGAAATCTTTCACGGAATTATTTCTGCAATACAGTGTTTTAGATGGTATTGCAGCCTCAGACCTTTGTAAATAATAACAGAGGGTTTTGTTTTTTTACCATTGCCACAGTGGGGCTGATTGAGTCGAATAGATGTTGTAGCTCCCAGATCATTGCAATACGGTGAACTGAACTCCAGACAGGTTTCCCCTCTTTGTTTATTTCATGGATTAGTCAAAGATAATTTGGCTCCATCGTGTCCAGTCCCTTAGTAAATGCAGGAATCCAGATCAAAATGCCTGACAGAAGTTATCCAGCTTCTTGAGCAAATCTAGCAAAGGGCAACTTAACCCCTCAGTGGATAATTGGGTTCGCTGATGAAATTGCTCTACCCGTTTTTCTTAATATTCAGTGGGAATTTGCTATTTTATAACTTACCATGATTTCATACCCTGTGCTTCAGGAAGGCAGAACTTCCTTCTGACATCCTTTCAGGTACTCGAAGAGCATTCTCACACCTCTATGCAGGCTTTTTAAGGATGAATATACCTAGTTTCCTCATTAGGAATATTTATAAGACTACAGCTCCCAAGCTCTCAGGGAGCTTATGAGTAACCATGTGAAATCTGTTGCTAATCTCTCAAATTCTGTGGGGATTATTGACCTATAGTTCTGTATTACAAAAATCAATTTGCAAGGAGCCGGTACGATATGCTGATATGCTGCACAATCACCCTTTTCTTTAACTAAGCATTTTCAACATTGACCTTGAGCTGTAAGGCTCAGAACAACTTCAGATGTGTTTTGTAGGAGAGAGACCAAAAACAGGGGTTTACATTTCCTGTTTCCCATTTCGTATTATCCTTCGTAATGCCCAGAACATAATTATTTGATCTCCACCCCTTTGATGGGCTCTGTGGGATTACACATGTTAGGACATCAAAAAGAAGTGTGACGAACAAGTTACATAATTCACCTTCTTGTTTCTTTAGCACAGCGGTTCTCAACCTATGGGTCGCGACCCCATTTGGGGTCGAACGACCATTTCGCGGGGGTCGCTGGACACCGCGGTCCGCCATTTTGTTTTTGGTTTTTGTTTTTTTTCCATCGTACGCGCCGCGCATGCGCGGTTCAGGCCATCGCGGTCCACCATTTTGTTTTTTTTGTTTTTTGTTTTTTTTTCCATCGCGCGCGCCGCGCATACGCGGATCGGGCCGTCGCGGTCCGCCATTTTGTTTTTTTTTTGTTTTTTTGGCGCGCACGCACGGCGCATGTGCAGATCGGGCCATCGTGCACGCGCCGCGCATGCGTGGATCGGGCCGTCGCGGTCCACCATTTTGTTTTTGTTTTTTCAGCGCGCGTGCCACGCATGCGTGGATCGGCCCGGCGCGCGCGCGCGCGTGCCAGGGTCACGCCACACATGGGCGGGGCAAGTGGGGTCTCAACCTGAAAAAGGTTGAGAACCACTGCTTTAGCAAGTTGTAATGTCAGTTATAAGTAAAGCTAGTCCAGGGGTAGGCAACCTTGGCTCTTTTATGACTCGTGGACTTCAACTCCCAGAATTCCTGAGCCAGCCATGCTCAGGGCTAGTCAGTATTGACTAGCCCTGGACTAGTCAATACTGATTCACCAAGTTTTTACATGGAATGGCCCCGGACTCTTGATTGATCGATTTTGCATGTGAAGGTGGTCCTAGATTGCACTAAACAGCACCCAGGCCATGCACTAAATGTATATTACATGTTTCTGTGCAGAGGCCGTTTCGGAGTGATCCGGGAATGTAAGGAGAATGCCACAGGCAAGTGTTTTTTGGCCAAAATTGTACCCTATGAGGCAGAAGGCAAGCAAAATGTCCTGCAGGAGTACGAGATCCTTAAGGGTCTGCACCACGAACGCATCATGACCCTCCACGAAGCCTACATTACTCCTCGCTATCTGGTGCTGATCGCAGAATATTGCACTGGGAAAGAGATCCTCTTCCACCTTGTGGACAGGTTTGTTGGGGGCAAATGGTGAGAATGAGGCTTCAGATGATTAGAAAGATCCTTGCGTCCAAGAGAGGCAAACGGGAGTCTGCAGGATTTGGACAGCAAGCAAAGAATTCCGTAAGGAAATACATCAGGCCAAGGTTAAAGAGCCTTGGAAGAATATGGTCGCAACATGTTGGCTATTCCCAACAAATCCTTTGCAACCTGAACCAGATTCAATTAGCAGGGAAATTGATAATGGAGATTATCATTTATTCAAGGCAGGGCAATGAATTGTCCCACTGAAGGGAAATTTCCACTTGATCCAACTATGTAAACATAAACTGGTTAAGCTGATGTCAAGCAGAATACTAGCAAGGTCATAATTTGAAAAATGAAAATCTCACCTTAGCAAGGCAGGAAGGAGCATTACATTTATCTTAAAATAGTTATGTAATATGATGATGACAAATTATACTGTAATACAATGACCATGACTGAAAAACATGGCAAGTTTTCCCAAACAAAGGCCCTCCAGAAGGGGCCACAGATTGGGAATTGTAGGAGCTGTACTCTCAATATACTTGAAGGGTGGATGAAGGCTAGCAAAAAAATCCCCAATATGCTTATTTAGGGCTAATTGTTTTCAAATAGGAAGTATGGTACAATTATACTAGGACATACATCTAGAATTGATTTTTGAATTCCCAACCATCCTTTCACTTCATTTCTATGCCCATAGGTTCCGATACTCAGAGGATGATGTGGTGGGGTATATAACGCAGATCCTTCAAGGTCTAGAATATCTTCATGGACGACATATCATTCACCTTGACCTGAAGCCTGAAAACATCATTGTTTCCACCACAAATGTAGTAAAAATTATTGACTTTGGTAGTGCCCAGACATACAATCCAATAGTTTTGCGACAGCTAGGGCGTCGTGTTGGCACTTTAGAATACATGGGTGAGTCTGTGTTTTACATATATATATAAATCGCTTTTGGAAGAGGCATGAGATACCTAGGTTGATCTAGAAATGTAGGTAATGGAATGGAAGACAATCAAATTGCTAAGGAGACTGAAAGCAGAGCAGGAAGGAAAGAACTATAAAAGTTAGCTACAGAGCATTTGGTGAGACCCGAACTCTACGTTTGTTCCATCTTGCCCAGGGCAGAGGTAAAAATGCTTTTCTTCTGAATGGCTGACATTGGGAGGTGGAGGAAGGAATTTAGCTTGTGCTGCCAGGCAAATACCTTCCTGCTAAGGTTTTAGATGTCTTCTCGTAGCCAGAAATCTCAAGGCATGGAAAATCCCACAATTCATACATACGTCTTGCATTTCTGATTGATTGATTGATTGATTAATTAATTAATGCATATGCTGCTCATCTCACAACTCTGGACAGCTTGCAATATTTGAGCATGAATAACCAAGAGCGAGTGAGGAGTAATGGTTAAGTGCTGGACTAGGATCCAGGTTCAAGTCCACTTTCAGCCATAGAGGTTCACTGGATAACTTTGAGCAGTTGCTCTCTCTCACCCCAACTACTACACAGGTCTGCTGTTGTGAAGAAAATTGGGAGGAGAGAACACTACACACACCAGCTGGAGCGCCTACGCAGAAAAGCAGGATATGAATCTAAAAAATAAATAATCAGTGGAATGATACCCCTTTGAAGATTGACCGGATAACTGTGCAAAAACACTGTATTAGCCTTTTTGTGGCCACATTTTACTTGGTTATAGTCTGAGTTCCTTTTTACTTTGTCTCTGATGGGTCTGAGGAAATATTTTTGCTCTGAACTCTCATCCTCTCTCTCTCTCCCTCTCCCTCCCTCCCTCCCTCTCCCTGCCTCTCACGGGTGTCTTCGGTATATTAAGTGGAACAATATGGATTTTGGCCCTTGCATGTCATCTGCAAAGAAGAAAGAAGTATAGTCCTTTCTTTTCTTTGCAGCTCCAGAAATGGTGAAGGGGGATCCCGTTGGCTCAGCAGCTGACATCTGGGGCATAGGAGTGCTCACGTATATTATGTAAGTATGGAAATGAGATGAGTGATGGCAGGAAGTTGAGTGTGTCAAGTAGAATTAAAGATCTTAACTCTGATTAATTTCCTGCAATAAAAGTATACCAAATTGGAGCCTATAGTTCTGTTTCCTTGATATTCTGCTGAGCTGGGAAAGGCACCAGCATCGTACAGAAACCTCTAATCACACAGTGGTACCTCACTGTGGAATGTTAAGCTCCATAGACAAGCGGATCATTTATGTTGTCCATTGCTCCCATTCTCAATTGTTCCCATCAGGCTGAGTGGTCGCTCACCGTTCTTTGAAGCAGATACCTTGGAGATAGAGAGCAGGATCCTTGCAGGGCGTTATGATGCCTTCAAGCTCTACCCCAACGTCTCCCAGAGTGCTGCACTTTTCATCCGCAAAGTCCTCTCTGCTCATCCATGGTGAGTGAATTGTGGGGAAAGAAAATGACGGAACCTGAGAGCAGCACAGGTTTTGTCAGCCTAGTTGAGCAGCATCTGAAGCTTACCTTGATTGAGAACTCCAGATAGCATCATCGTAGTGTAAGCGTGAAGGTTATTAAACATACTATAAGCTTTAGGATATTCACAGGGCTTTGCTTGGAGGATTGCAAGAGGAAGCAAATAATTGTTCGTTTCTTTGTATGTTTACTTAAACAATGTGTATGGCTGCTCGCCTCGCCACTGGGACTTACCGTAGCAGCTAACAATGAATTAAGAACATAAAAAGCGTAAAGAATCCAATGTTTGTTTGTTTTTTTAAAAAAAGAAAGAAGCTATGGCAACAATTAATCTATTGTGTCCCAGAGGGCCAGCTAAATCCTTCCATCTTACAAATCAATAGCAAAGAGACAAGCAGCAGGCAAACCAACCAACAGTGTTTCCAGTCCCAGTGCTTAAGGAGAAAACCTGATCTTTAGCACCTTACAGAAGACCACTAGGGTCAGGGAAATTCACGGCAAATATTAGAATGAACAGTCATTAGATGTGATCAATAGCATAATTCTAAATATCCTTTCCTGCAATTAAAATCCATCGTGTGTACCTTTCACCAGTGGTTTTGTGGAATGGGAGTGGTATGGCTTTAAAGGAGCAAGATGTTGGAACTGCATTAGTCGTGCCTTATTTCTGTTGCAAATTCTGGATATATCATGTTTGGGTTCAATATCAGAGTGCATAATTTATACAAATCAGGTTTCAAGTACAGGCTGAGATATCTCCCGGTAAGGCTGAGAAAAGTTCTCGTTGGAAACTCTGGAGAGCTGCAGCAACCCATCAGTGTAAAGAAGTGGATGAAGACCCAAGAGTCTACATTAGTGTAATACAGCACCCTGTGCATTTTACATTCCACCTGACTTTCAGTCTGGGATTTTATTTCCATCCTGAATATAACAAGGGTTCTGGAAAGCTAATAAATCTATCTCTTGCAGGAGCCGTCCCACTCTCAAGGATTGCTTCGCCAATCCGTGGCTCCAGGATGCCTATCTCATGAAGTTGCGGCGTCAGACCCTCACTTTCACCACGAGTCGCCTGAAAGAGTTCTTGGTGGAGCAGCAGCGTCGGCGCAATGAAGTGGCTACCAAGCACAAGGTCTTATTGCGCTCCTACCATGGCGCTAGCAGCCACGTGCCCTAGCCGCCTGCCCTGCCGGAGGAGCCACAAAACATTCCAGCAGGGGGCGTAATGGGCCAAGTACCTGTCCTCCCAGCCAGGGTGGGACTGGTTGATATACCTCATGGATGAAAAAGAGTCATCAGCACTGGCTGCTGATCTTCCCCTTCTCCCACAATCCTCACAGCAGGGCAAGCTGGTTTAGAGGGAATGAAACAGTGCCTGGTGACAAGACATGCGACTGTGGGGGTTGGTTCACAAAGGGCTGATGTGGGCTGGGAAATCTGAGAAGGGCTTTGAAGAGGCAAAAGCTGGGACCTCTCCTCATCAGAAGAACGTTCCTTGGAAGATTCAGATGACTCCTTCTGCATCGTGTCTAATGAACAGCCTCCGTTTCTTGGTACACAGCCCTGAGGAGTAGCCCGTTGTTTTGTTTTGCAAAGTAACCTGAACTGGGAAAGACAAAGATGGATCAGCCCTGCTAGATTAGGTTTGTGTGAAGGCACAACAGGAAGGGAAAACTTTGTCTGCCACCCGTGTAACCGATACGCAATGCAGTCGTGGGATAATTTGTTGTCGTCATCATCATGGGTGTTTCTGTTTCCCAAGGCAGGAAATAGGAAAGGAGGGTCATGCATTAAGTCTACATCTGTTAGATAGAGAAATTTTAATTTGTGTTTCTGCACTGAGTAGGGTTGGATTCAAGGGTTTCAGTGGCCTCTTCCAACTTTGTGGTCTTAGGATTTTACAGCAACCCAATGTAAGTTGGCTGGGGAATTCTGACAGTTGAACTCCACACATCTTAAAGTTGTTGAGAAACACTGATTATTAAGATAGCCATTAGAAGATCTTTCATCTTCAAACTTTCACCGTAATCTCTCCTTTGCATTTTGCACATGCTTTTCTGAAAGTATAATCTTTTTTTCCCCTTCAGAACTCGTGCAGAAGACACTTTGTCTTCCTGCCCACTTTCATGAATCAAGTATATGCTTTCTACACAACTCCACCTCCTCAAAGTATTTACACTTATACAAGACTCTTTCCTTAATGCTCTTTCGCCAAAGTACATCTTGGGACCTGCAGAACACCTGGTCAAACAGGCAGAGAGCTTCCACTTTTATGCAGCTTTTTCTTTTGCTGTAGGCTTTCTCAGGATGTACAACATTGTGTGTTGGTTTTATTGTTAAGGAAGGAAATGGAATGGCCTCCGTGCTCATCCCAGCCCTCTTACTTGTTAGCCTTGCTGTGGTGAAGGTGGTTGACTCTATCTCCGCTGCGGTAGAAACTCACTAATGAAGCCACTTAACATAGTCAGGGGAATATTTCTAGCTGTCTCCCTTCCCAAGGAATGAAGTTGCAGGCCGTTCGTTTTCTACCCTGCCTGGCCTGTATAGTATCCATAGCAATCAACCTTTCAGGTCTTACTGAAAAGGATGGAAGCCATTCTGAACACTAGAATCTACAGGTTCTCATATCTACAGAATCTCTGATGTATTGGGGTAGAGAGGAGTTACAAACCTAGATTGGGTAGGATAGTGGAAATAAGATGTTGATAGTTGATCAGAAGAGAACACCGAACCCAGGCATCTAGTGCAGGGGTAGGCAACCTCGGCTCTTTTATAACTCATGGACTTCAACTCCCAGAATTCCTGAGCTGACTCAGGCATTCTGGGAGTTGAAGTCCATGAGTCATAAAAGAGCCGAGGTTGCCTACCTCTGATCTAGGGCATAAATGCAACTATCCTGTCTTGCCTTGGGTGTGTAAATCCACGCCTCTGATTCCCCCAAGTTCATTTCTCACCCTGTCCAATGTATTTTAAATGTGGAAACGATGCACATTTTCCCTCTTGCACAGGAAAAGCAAAACAACAGACCTCTTCCAGATGGATCGTTTATTCACGAATCAATCACTGTTCTTCTGCTACAAATGGAACCACACACGACTTTCCACATTATCATGGATATTGCAGTCTTCCTGTAAACTCATCTCACTGTTTTCTAGGTCTATCCAAAGCTACAGCATAAATGCTGTAGGTGGAAAGAAAAAAGTTTATATTCACCTGAGCAATCATGGGATGGGATATCCTAGTAACCTTTTTTATTAAAAGAAACCGTTTATTAGTGCTAAGCGCTTCTTACATGTCAAAAAAGTTTGGAAAGGCTTTTCTTTTTAAAATTAGTATAGCAGTATTTTAACATTTTTAAAATATATAATTGGAAAAGCATTTTGGCACTAATTTTTAAAAAATAAGGTTTACAAATGGATGCTTACCACGCAGTTTATATTAAAAGTATGCTGAGATTTAAGGGGTACAGCTTTTCCAATACCCTATTACACAAACTGAAGATAGGCCTAAAAAAAACCACCTCTATACATTTTGACATTGTGCTAGTCTTTTTTCAGAAAGAAAGAGAGAAAGAAAGAAAGAAAGAAAGAAAGAAAGAAAGAAAGAAAGAAAGAAAGAAAGAAAGAAAGAAAGAAAGAAAGAAAGAGAAAATGAATAGTGGGAAACATGAAAAAGTTACAAATGTTTGAATTCCTTCCCAAAGGGTGAGTGAAAAGGGGAAAATCTGCAATAAATGCCTTGTGTGGAAGCAGTTCACCAGTAAAAATAAAGACACAATAATTTAAATGGTTTGATGTGATTCATGGAGAAAATGGAAGCTTACAAAAGAAAGGTATATTTTTTGTATTTTCTCTTAGTAAAAACATTGAGCTGGTTAATCTAGGTGTTCTATCAAAAACAAGGATGAATGCCAATAGAGACCCCTTGGAATGTGTTCGGATTTATCTAAAAATATGAACGGCATTGCTCAGCAGCACAGTGGCCTAGAGGTGAAGAAGCTCACCTCCCACTTGGAAGGTTGAGGATTCAATCCTAGGCAGTGGCAGACATTTCTCTCCCAGGGTGCGAAGAAGAAACATCTGTTGGGAATGTGAGCCCCGACTCCACCCAGAATAAAGGGTCATAAAAAAGAAAAAAAACGAGTGGAGTTGCCATGGAATTATTTTTGGTCTGATATGCATTATTTCCCCTTTAGGTACAAATTTAGAGAGAGAGAAATGCAACATGTTTTCTCAGAATGCATCATCAAAGAATTGACCCAGGGCTACATACAGTAGTATTAAATTAACTTTAAATCCATAAATACAAATGGCACTTTAAATGCATACAAAAAAAATGCACACACAAATTCACACTGTGACTAATGGGGAGGAAGGAAGCAAAATAAGTTTTCATTCTGCAATGTGAAAGTGAGGCTGGGTTCAACCCACAGGATGAACCCTTCCAAAAAGGTAGAGACAAAACTTAGATAGTCCATAGTAATGCTGGACTTAACAAGAGAACCAAAATTGGTGTCTTTAACCCAGGGGTGTCAAACTCAATTTCATTAAGGGACGCATCAGCATTGCGGTTGCCCTCAGGGGGGCGGGTGGGTGTGGCCAGGGTGGGTGCGGCCTACTGGGTGGGTGTGGATGGAGTGGGTGTGGCCTACTGGGTGGGCGTGGCCAACTCTACATCATTCACGTCAAGGGTGGCTGTGGGGTCCTGGGCAGGAGTGAGACAGATCTGAGGGTCTCTGGCAGAAGGGGGTGGGACCAGGGCAAGTGCCAAAGCCTGGTCCACTGGAGGAGCCTCACTGTTCCTCTCAGGCCATGCAGGGGGGGGAGGTTGGTGGTGCGGGCTGCCCGGAGCCCTGGGCAGCAGAGGTCAAATGCCCAGCCTGGCCCTTGACCACCCACGGCACCAAGCCCAGCCCCACTTCCTCAAGGCTGCTGCTCAAGGTTCTCCTAGTTCCTCGCTGTTTCCAGACAGCCTTGAGGAGCTAAGACTGAATGTGTTTCAGCGTAGATGGCCACACCACAAAATTGTACATTGGCTCCCGGCTGGCCTGGGCCAGGGCCAAGGAAGAGGGGGACGTTCCCTCACTGTTTCCAGGATGGCTTCGTGGGCCACATGAAACCACTTCGCGGGCTGCATCCGGCCCCCGGGCCTTGTGTGTTTGACATGTCTGCTTTAACCTGTTGTGAAAAACTTCAACTGATCCTTGAAAATCTTGTTCACCACCATAAGTAGAAGGTGGTGTTGGTATTGGTGGTACATGTGTGCGGGTGAGGAGTGGGTGGCAGTGGTGGCAGGAGTAATGGTATGTGTGCAGGGGATGGAGGCAGCTTATAATTCTTCATTTGTTCTTAACCATTCATTACATTTAGATTAGCTTATTACCCCTAAACATGGTTTTACACGCTTTCTAATAGTCTCCTGGTTTCATAGCCTGTTGAACATACTGGTTCCTCACCGCATTCTTTTTGTCCTCACCCTCTCCTTTCCCTGAACTTGCTGAGCATCACCCACATGCAAAAGGATCTCGCACCAGAGACAACAGTTACACAATTGCAAGGTATGGCCTAGTCCCCTTCTTCCATGATTCTGAGTAGTTCAGGCTCCCTGTGCACACAAATTTATCCACCACCAGTCTGAAATTTTAGAAGTTCTGCTTTAAATTAAATCAGGTTGAAGGAATACAATGATCCTTGCCTTTGAGCTCAGGCATAAATAAAGAGTTCTTTAGCCCCACCTCTCCAGAATAAATGGAAACAACTCAGTTGGCAATTCTTTTGTTACACATTTTTAATAATTAACCAATTTTGTATGAGGTTCTTCTTATGGGATGAAACATGGTGACCTTAAACTGGCTGGCTCCTATGGAAGAAGGGCTTTTGAAATTAGGTTCTTTGCCGGGACCAAACAGGCAAGTAAAGAACAGAATTGGACTACACACTCACTACCTTATGTAATTTGGTCTGGCAAAGTATTGCCTAACAGAATCCTTCATTTGTCAGATCAGCACAAAACTGGTTTAAAAAAAATCAGTTATTAGCTATAACCCAAGTTAGATTTAGATGTACAATAATCCAAGAACTGATTTTAAAAGGTACTATAGTGAAACAAATACTCTTTGCATTTTTAATTTCTCGTAGACACTGGATGAGTAAGTAAGTAAAGTTACACTGCTCTGCTAGCACAGAGTCCTGAATCATCTTCCTAGTACACATTTTCTAACCTTCATCTGGCAAGAGTTCCTACTTTTGCTCAAGATGCCACTAGAAATCCAGGGGAAACCTATGGAGGCTGAAAATATAGGACTAATTAATTGAGTATTGTTGTGATGTGGGAACAGCCTGTGCCACACAAGAATGTTTTGCTCTGGAGTTAAGTTTCTGAGTGGACCCCAAACACATATTATGGGCTCTTCTTCACGGTATTCAAGCTTGTCTCAGATATGCCAAGGGAAAGAAAAAAGGTTTCATGGGCTAGCGTTCACTTGGTCTTTTCTTCTGTGGGTAAATCCCATAAAGTCTAAGAAATCCTTTATTTGTTTACACCAGGGGTAGTCAACCTTGGCTCTTTTATGACTCGTGGACTTCAACTCCCAGAATTCCTGGCTGAGGAATTCTGGGAATTGAAGTCCACAAGTCTTAAAGTTGCCAAGGTTGAGAACCCCTGTTCTAGGGGGTGGCTAAACTGACCCCATCCAGCTCCCCCTCCCCATTCAACTCTGAACTGCGAAAAATTCAGGCTTCTCTTTGAGGGAATGTACTGCCCCCTCTTGAAAAGTTCTGAGCTGCCTAGACTTGCTTCCACTGATTCTTCAGTGCACATTCCATCACAGTATTAGAGATTTCACCTTTAGCACGTAGAAGTTCTCAAGGTTAATCTTTACAGTACTCCGTACAGACTCGGGCCTTGATATCCAATGGACTGATCTGAAAAGAAGTGAAAGTTACAATTTTTAAAATGTAGGTGGTTTATAGTTAAACTTGGACACACGAAGTGAAGAAGGTCAACAAATTTAAAATGATTGTCTTAAGTTGAATGGCATTTAACTTGAATTTTTTCTTTGTTTACATGGATAAATGTTTATCTAATAATAAATATTTTTAATAATAATAAAAAAAATTTCCATTTAAAATCCTGGAAAGGTTCAATTAGTTAGTGTAGGAGGCAATGAGCCTATTGCCTTTGGTTTACACTCCATTTACACTAATGGAGAACAGTATGAATTTCCCAATTTTTGCCATATCCCCTTGACCCGGTCTTGTCTCCCTCTGGGGCCATCATTTCCTTAACATTACCCTGTTGTCTTCCGTACCACAAAAGAAATCAGCAAAGCAGATGGGAGCAAAGAAGGCAGGGCAATGTATTATTATGCTAGGAACTCTCTTTATTACTATGTTAAGAATTGCTAATCAGGAAAGTTCAGCACTAACTAGATGAGCCAAAACTCTAACTCATTATGACATCCATGCCCACTCTCCTACTCACATGAGTAAATCAGAGGTAGCCTTCCAAGTCTTTGAAGCTGTATCTGCAAGGACAGATGGAATGTGGCTCAGATGCCATTCTGGAAATCTGGTACACTCAACACTTCTCAAACACCTTTAAGACATTTGAACTATTGTATGTCCTTTACATTTACTTTTGAACCAATGAACATACCGCAAAGTATCAGACAAGCTATACTGAAACTGCAAACTAGTGAAAAAGTTTTCTTAAGCAAGTCAAATTATTTTATCTTTTTAATTAAAAAACAGAATTAATTGAAAAACAGCCTCAGAGCTCATACAGTAGTTACTTCAGAAGAACTGTTTCATTCATCTGTTGTTGCATGGTGAAGCAAAGGATGGGCTTGCATAACAAGCTTATCTGAATCAGTTGATCAAAGGTTGAGATTGCACACAACATGCTCAGCTTGGTTAGTCTTCAGTTTTTCTTTTCTTTTTTTCTGCTTTTGTAAGTTGGGTGAACTCAACTTGTACGATTATACTGTGGTACACCATGCTGTGAAACTCCCATACCCCAATGGTTAATTCAGTAATCATATTAACCATGTTGGAGGAACTTCAGCAAAATGTTTTAGTATCCTAAAAGCCAATACATTTATGATGACATTGGATTTCTTGGATTAGAATCCCCTTCTATGGTGGACTGACAATGGAGTATTCTCTTATCTATGATGATGGTAAAATGGGAGAGGGCTGGAAATGTGTAGATAAGTTAGTAGATCCACTGTTCAGAGACATAAATATCCAGGAATGAATGAATGAATCAATCAATCAATTAATGATGAATCAATGAAAATACACACACACACTAACTATAATATACTTTTATCAGTAAAGTTAGATAAATAAATATAGTTTCATAATTTGCTTATCTTTCAAAAGGCACCTTTAGTATCTGTTTTTCAATACTTCATTTGATGGCAAAATAGATATTAGTTTTTCAATATGTTGGCTACATGTCACACAATAAAATTTACCAAGCTGGTTTTTAAACAATAGTGGATGCATTTGCACAGAAGGCTAAGCTTGCTTAGTTTTACCCTTGGCTAAATTTTTAATCTGATGTGTAGACTCAGGCCTTTTGATTTGTTTTTGTTGTTGTGGATGATACCCAGCTTTATTTATTTTTATATATATATAACATTTTTTTATTGTTAGATATATATTTGTACATGTAAACCAAGAAAAAATTCAAGTCAAATGCTATTCAACTTAATACAATCAATTTAAGTTTGTAAACATTCTTCACTCCGTATATCAAGATTTAACTATAAGCAAGATACATTTTCTTTGAATGATGTTTCTCTTGTATGTAGTCTATCCAAAGTTTCCAGTCCAACATATATTTTTCATTTGAATGATCCTTCAAACATGCCGATATTTTAGCCATTTCTGCCAAATTTATAACTTTCAAAGTCCATTCTTCAATAGATGGTAATTCTGGCTTCTTCCAATATTGTCCCACCAGCAGTCTCGCTGCTGTGATCAGGTTCAAAATTAAGTTCGTCTCAATGGTGTTACAGTCTTTTATGATCCCTAGCAAAAACAACTGAGGTAGAAATTCAATACGCTTTTTCAAAATGGTTTGAATGTTGAAGAACATGGATTACTATATCGCTGGCACGCATACTTAGTGTATGACAAGAAGGTGGATAAGAGCTTCAAGGAGCACCCACTGAGAATCCCGCTGTTGCATGTCTGGAAGAAATATCAGTACTTATTACACGAGAAGATTCCCATCTGGACGATCCCCAATCTCATGCTCAAGCAGGAAACTATAACATTTCAAACAAATGATTGTCCAATCTTAAAAACTTCCAGCATCATGTCCCCCCCTCTTCCTTCTCTTCATTAAACTAGACATACCCAATTCCTGCAACTGTTATTCATATGTTTTAGCCTCCAGTCCCCTAATCATCTTTGTTGCTCTTCTCTAAAGTCTTAAAATCTTTTTATATTGTAGTGACCAAAACTGGATGCAATAGTCCCAGTGTGATCTTACAAGGGCATTATACTGTAAAATGGTACTAACACTTCACGTAATCTTGATTCTATCCCTCTGTTAATGCAGCCTAGGACTGTTTTGGCTTTTTTGGCAGCTACACCACACTGCTGGTTGATATTTAAATGATTGCCCACTAGGACTCCAAGATCCCTCTCACAATTACTACTATTGAGCCAGGTACCACCTATACTACCTGTGCATTTGGTTTTTCTTGCCTAAATTAACTACATGAATTGCACTGGTTGCCAGTGTGTTTCCAGGTGCAATTCAAGATGCTGGTTGTCATATTTAAGCCCTACACGGTTTGGGACTGTGTTACCTGAGGTCCATCTTTTTCCATGTGTAGACCATCTCTCTACACATCCAATTCAATCTAGCAGATTGGACATGCTGCAGATCCTGTCAGTCAAGGGTATTGATTGATGGGAACTAGAAGACAGCCCTTCTCTGCTCTAGCCTATCTTGTGGAATATCCTTTCCTTAGAAATTAGAATGGCCCCAACCTTGTTGGCTTTTCTCAAAGCTTTAAAACTTGGCTATATACCTGGGCTTGGGGTTCAGGTGTTTAACACATTTCTTGGCTTTACTGTTTATGGTATTTTTCTTGGTTAATTATCTTGGCTGCTGTATGTATTTATGTTTTTATTGTATAATTGTTTTATAGTTTTAGAACTGTAAACAACCAAGTGTCATGTGGTTGAATTGGGTGGCTATAGAAATTGAATAAATGAACAAAATGTAAGGAGAGACATATTGAAGCTGCGCGTGACAGACCCTTTGACCACACATGCCTCTCCTATGTCATTCCACTATGTCATCACTATTTCTGCTCCATAATCCTTCAAATGTAGCCTTTCCCCCAGCAACTTTGAAAAAGGTGAAATAAATGCTATCACAGGTTGATTTCTATGAGGAAGCAGAGGCCAGGAGATAGAATGAAGCAAGAATTTCCATCAAGGAGAGAAGAGATTGCCCCAACATTCTATTGAACTGCAAGGCTTCAGGGAAAAACAGTAGGTTTTTTTCCAAAATTGCAGACCCCAGTAATTATTGCTGAGCCAGCAATAAAGTAACTCCTTGCTGGATCTAACTGGCTCATGAGAACTGACCCTGAATATGCAAAGATACTGTATGGAAACCCCCTCCATTTGAGAGCCTCGTATTACAGTACATAACTGGGAGAGTTGCAATAACATAGTTATTACCACTTATTGAGGCTGACTTGTCCAATGAAATAATTCAGTATGATGAAAGCAGGTTGACATCCGTTTTATCTGTGAAAGGCAAATTTCAATCACTTTTCTGGACCAAATATGTGCATTGGAGTAGATCTCTTCACTTTTACAAGCTGTTTGACTAGCCCTTGATCCTAATACCTGGAGCTCGCTCCCATCCGGTGTTTTTGGTCCTCCAACATCAGCATGTATTGGTAGCAACCCGGAGAGGGTGTGTATTTGTCAGTCTGCCACTCCTCTTCTCTGTCTCTCATCAAAGGACAGGAATGGTACAGCTGCTCCAGTCTCTCTCAGTTGGTCAATGTGATTACACAGCACTGGGTTGCAATCAGCGCGGCCCCAATTCTCACAGGTATCTGGCAGCAGACTATATAAGGGAGTGCCAAGATTCCCCTCTGAGCAGGGGGCTCACTTGCCACCCCCCACCCCAGCCAAAGAAGGAGATGCCTGGGCAGGAATGCAGTTGGGGGCATGAACAGACTTGAGATCTCCCCTCCAGAGATATAAATTTGAGTGGGATGAGAGGCTTGTGGCCTTTTCCATCCCAGCAGAGCTACATTGGTAGAATTGACGGTAAGAGATTCCAACTTTTCTTGTGGAAAAAGAATAGATCATTAGGACTTTTGCCCCAATTTAATGACTTTCCCCTAAACATTAACCTACCTGAGAACCTTCCTCTCCAATTGGGGGTCCAGATGGAGCCTTGTCTTATCCTTCTTCCTTGCTTCAAAAGGAAATTTTGCCCTCATGATGTCGGAGATGGATGGGATCCTTAACAGCCTTGCCTCATGCAAAGTTATGCTAAGTTTGCCGTATGAATGTCAAAAGGAAGCTCTCTAACCTGGAAGGTCACTCCCTTCCAGTTTGATGATTTTGGAAGACTCTGGATCTGGGAAGAGAGCACCCACTTAAATTTCTTGGCAGTGCATGGAGGATACATACTTGGAAATGTAATGTCCTCCCCAGACAGTCAGAAGGAGTCAGTGGTGATGGAAGCAAAGAGAGGGCTGGAGTTTGTACCATTTGGCAATGGGGATTTTTTTCTCCCATGTTAACATGTCATTCTTCCTCCTCCTTCTCCTCTCCTCTTTGCACTGTAGATGTCAAAAGCTGCACCCAAGAAAGCAGTAGCCCCTCCCCCACCAGGATGCTCCCTGGACATTAATGATCCTCAGGTGCAGAATGCCGCCATTCGCATCCAGGCCTCCTATCGTGGACACAGGTGAGGAGAGTAGCCAGTGGAAGGATGATATCTTCACTGGTAGTAAAAAAGGGGGTTCTTGAAAAATTAGTCTGGGAGGACTGTCTGTCTGTCAGTCTGTCTGTCTGTCTCTCTCTCTCTCTCTCTCATACACACACACACACACACACACACACATTTTAAAAATTACAGCAACCATAAGATACATTTCTGGGCTACAGGGTGGTACACAAGTATTTTAGAAATGAAGAAATAATTCCAGGGCAGGATTGGTGCTGCTTCCTAATGTCATCATTCTCCAAAGTTTGGGATTACTTGGCTCCACCTTAGCCTGCCTCTGTGTTAGCTTGTAATTTGGAGTTCCTCCTCCTCCAGCATTTTACAACCAAAAAGGGAATCTTCTCAAAGGAGGCATTTCAAATGTGAAGCATTCCAGCCCATTGCTTACACCCTTGCTTATTTTGTAGTCTTTCAGAGTCTGGAGAAAGATATTTATATCCCTTTGCAGTCCTTGCTTTTTTATGCTATTATTAGTTTTTTTATCATTGACTACTGTTGTCTTTGTATGAATTATACTTTTGGACTCAAAAGTCATTTGGAAAAGAAGATCAACAAATACAAGGCACATGAAAGGGAAATTTAGAAGAAAGATTGATAGTATATCTCTTGATGTTTTGGGAAAGGGTCTTTCGTATATTTTGATGAGAGAATGCAGTATGGAAAGCTGAACATATTATCCTCAGTAGTTCAGCTAAGAAAGAGACTTAGTATATGACAAAGATAGGTGGGAAATAATTGGAAAATTGTAGTAAGTCGTGATTGGATGTTGAAGGAGTATAAAGAGGTGGTGGTCATGAAATGGATGGGGAAGGGTTGCCAGAGAAGTAATAGTAACAAAAGAAGACTTTTCAGAGAAAAGAATTATCTCAATTCCTGCCACGAGCAAAGGGTTAGAGTGGATTATTTCCAAGACCCTTTCCAATTTTTTTTTCCTTTCCAATTTTTTCAATTCTGTGATGTTATGTTTAGTGTTAGAGATATGACATGAAGGATAGGACTCTGATAGGAATCCAATTCAGTGTACTCTCCAAAATCTGGGATTCAACAGCATAAAGATCCTAAATTTTTCCTGTTATTGAGAGATCACCCCGAGAGAGGATTACACAGACTTTGCTTCCTTGAAGAGTTTTTCCTTTGCTTCAGCATTTAGACTGAATACTTTATTTATAATGCAGCACCTTGATGAAGCCTTAGGACCAGTTCTTATCATCACACACCCAGTGTTTTAGTTGTTTACAATTAAGCACCCAACATAACTGTTGAACACTCTTATAGGCTTAGAATTATCCATAGAAAATAAACAAACTGGGCCATTCCATTTCAAGAGTAAGCTCAAACTCCAACAAAATTTAAGTTAATCTTCATTAATAATATTTACTCCCATAATTTTATTAGTGTTAATTTTTTGGAACAGAGAAGAACAGGTATCTAACAAGAGGATTTATAATTAGTTGGGTTTTGCCTACTTATATCTAAAGCATTTGGCGTCAAAATAATATTGCTCAATTAACTGCAGCTTAATAATGCTAATTTTTAAGTGCAGAGACAAGTTGCTGTCTAAGTGTTCAATTCACCCCCTCCAAATATTCATATATATATATATATATATATATATATATATATATATATATATATATATATATATATATATATATATATATATATATATATATATATATAAAGGCCACATAATTTGTTTTGCCCAGGAATTGTTATCATTCGCCTTTTTTGCAGATCACTCTTCATGACACCTTGCTATTGCACTATTTGTGAGAACGAGAAATGAGAACACAGTTTGGCAGCAGGTTATTCTTTAGATCTGTTGAGACTACAACTCCCAGAATTCCTAGTCAACAGAATAGATGAACATGCTACATGGGTATTCTGAGAGATGCAATCTTAACTCATTCAGAGACCACTGGATTGGGAAAAAAATGGAGCTATAAGATTGTGAGCAAAGTTTTGCATGCTTGCTGTTCCAGTTCCTCTTCTCCACTCTCAGGTCTCGCAAGGAACTGAAAGAAAAAGGTCCTCCACGTGTACTACAGAACCTCAAAGATGTGATGATGATAGAAGGGAGTGCAGCCAAGTTAGAATGTCGTATCAGTGCCTTCCCTGACCCTTTTATCCGCTGGTCCAAAGATGGTGTGGAACTCAAGGATGGGCCCAAGTACCGCTACATCTTTGAGGATCCTGACATTGTGGCCCTGGTGGTGCGTGATGGAGCTCTTCCTGACCTGGGCAAGTACACCATCTCTGTGAAGAATCCCTTTGGAGAGTGCTCTGACTCAGCTCGACTCCTCATAGAAGGTAATGTAACCCTCTTCCCACATTCCCTGCTAAACATAGAGCCATGCATCCCCTGGGCATTGAAGACATTCTCTAAGAAAGTCTGTCACTTTGGCACCCTTCACTGTCTACTCCACTGCTTCAAGTTGTAGCCCTGCCCATTTTCTATTCATAGGCCAGGTCTGTCTAATCATAATGCAAAAAGCCAACTCCTCCTAACTCTAGTCCTGACTCTGCCAAGACAGAGCCCGTCTGCCTTCCTTCTTCCCTCCTTTTTTTTTTTACCTCTAATCTAGCTCAGGGGTAGGCAACCTTGGCTCTTTTATGACTCGTGGACTTCAACTCCCAGAATTCCTGAGCCAGCCATGCTGAGAGGAAAGGGAGAGGTTTCCAAGCTGAGCCATGCTGGCTCAGGAATTCTGGGAGTTGAAGTCTACGAGTCATAAAAGAGCCAGGATTGCCTATCCCTGGTCTAGCTATTCATGGTCCTGTGGAGATGCAGGATAGGCGGTGGGAGAATTCACTGATGAATTCTCAAAATAGTTCAGTCACCAAGGGAAAAGGCTGAGTTTTGAGACTGATATCCGAGTCAGGTCTTGATTTACATGACCTATCATTCTTAAGTCAGAAGGGAACATTACAAACAAAACAGGTATGTATTTATTTATACAAGCTGATACTTAAGTTACAAAGCATGTAGATCCTGTAATATCCTGCTTTTCCAACTCTGAATTAACTGAAAAAACTGCTGTGTGGTCCTACCTTGAGTGCTACCTGACTAAATGTTGCCCAGATGCTACAGAAGAAGAGAAGGCAACTAACTCCAGTGTGTCTTCCTCTATGTTATTGCACTGAACCTGAAGTCTCAAAAGCTCCTTGGTGGATACATCAACAATTCAATGGGAATTTTTATTACTTAGTAAAAGAATACGACCAAGCAAAATGGAGTGATAATCTCAAGAAGGTATCCTAAATTCGAGGGTGTTCTAACTACAGTATAAGTCCCAAGAATAGTTTCTCCATAATCATTCATCTGTCTGTTGCAATGGTTGGATGAACAGAGAGAGCAATGGAGAGAAGAAATAGAGTTAGGCAAAAGGGACTGCTCAGTCCATCTTTTTAAGCAGCCAAATATCTCAGAATAGCTGCAGACTAATTCAAGTGTGCCCCAAGGTAACCCAGGTCTCCCCTAAAACAGGGGTTCTCAACCTTGGCAACTTTAAGACTTGTGGACTTCAACTCCCAGAATTCCTCAGCCAGCAAGCTGGCTGAGGAATTCTGGGAGTTGAAGTCCACAAGTCTTAAAGTTGCCAAGGTTGAGAACCCCTGCCCTAAAACATTGTAGAAAAAATGAAAATAGGATTTACTACTGTAATTTACTTCCCTCCATTGTGTCAGAATAACAGAGTTGGAAGGGACCTTGGAGGTCTTCTAGTCTAACCCCCTGCTCAATATACCATTCCAACAAATGGCTGTCCAGTCTCTTTTTCAAAAACCTCCAGTGATTTTATTTATATTTATTTATAATCAAATTTATATGCCGCCCTTCTCCTAGGACCCAGGGCGGCTTACAACAAATACAATAAAAATACAATACAAATTTAAAAATTAGTTACATTCATACAAACACAATCAACTCACAATCACTAATGGAGGGACCTTCCTAGGGCCGAGGGGCAGAGCACAGCTCATATGCCCCAAGCCTGTCGGCATAGATGTGTCTTCAGCAATTTACAGAAAGCTAGGAGGGAGGAAGCAGTGTGAACCTCTGTGGGAAGCTGGTTCCAGAGGGCTGGGGCAGCAACGGAGAAGGCCCTTGTCCTAGGCCCCGCCAGATGACATTGTCTAACACGGGACTCGTAGGAGGCCAACCCTATGCGCCCTAATCGGTCGCTGGGATTCATGAGGCAGAAGACGGTCCCGCAAGTATCCTGGTCCATTGCCATGAAGCACCCACAACTTCTGGAGGCAAGTCCTTCCACTGATTAATTGTTCTCACTGTTAGGAAGTGAACTTCAGGAACAGTTAGTAGGAAAAACAGCAACCCCAGAACGGGATTCCTGTCTTGCCTTATCTTTGGGAAAGGCTAGCCATGCTCTACAGAGGAACTCTTTTGCCCCCAGGAAAAGTTAAGCAGAGTCATTTTTCACAATCCCAATAATCTCAGAATTTCTTTCGGATGGGTCTTAATATGAACTGGCAATAGTTTCTTTCAGTAATGTCATAGAGACGTTTAAAAAATATTGCATTTTGTTAATTATCAGCCAACATCTTATTTCTCCCTTTTACCTTTTAACAATTTATCAGAAAAGACTAGCAATAGAAGCACCATTCGACAAATGTATTTTGTAGCAGCTCCACTCTCTTATGTTTTAAATAAGAGTGATAGAAGAATTCATAAAGGGAGTTGTATTGAATACTTGGATTATTTCACACTTTTAGAATGCAAGTTAAATTGTTTTTAAAAGAAGACTATACAGGCAACAAATGGATAATCACCTTTTTCTGTGCCCATAGCCACTATCGTGTTCAGGGGAGACAGAGAAAATAGTTAAATTAGCTCGAAGTATGCAGAAATCTTTTCTGATTGATGCACTGAGAAGTGGCTATGGTGGCTCTCTTTGCAATATAATCCCTAACAACATCTGTCGATGCTAAGTTGCAATTACTCAGCAGTTAACAACAATTACAAGAAAAGCAGTGCCAACATGTGGAAGAAGACTCACATCACACAGCATTAGAGTGCTGGGTCCCAGGATAGGTTTTTCCCAGGTAGATGTCTGGTGAAAGGGCCCAGCTCTGATCCTACCTTTTTTTTCTCTTTCAGTACCTGCCAAGATACAGAAAGGCCCGGAGAGTGTAAAAGCCAAGAAAGGCAGCACAGTCAATTTGATAGCTCACATCAGTGGGGAGCCAGCCCCTGATGTTGGCTGGGCCAAGGATGGGGAGGATATTGAAGAGGATGATCGGTGAGTGAAGCCCTGCCCTGGGTACTGGATGGGTAGCCTCAGATCAGAGGCAGTCGAGTTAGAATGGAGATATAATAAGAATTTCTGATCTTCTTTCCTTCATCATACAAGCCCTTACCGGTAACGTTTAGGCACGGAGAAAAAGCATAGATGATGCCATAGCTTAAAAGTTTATAGTACAGTATATAATGTGAACTTCCAATAGTATAATCATTATTCCTCCTCCTTCTCCAGTTCTTTCTCTAGTGATTGTCAGGTTAAAAAGAGCTTGTTACCCTTTGTTGAGGATCCTTTGCATTGACAGGGCATGAAGGAGAAGGCAACCTAAGTCCAGATAACTGCTGATTCCCTAGTAGCAAGCACTCTTATATGCTGCTGATTAAGTCAGGAAGAAACTTCTTTCTATTGTAGGTCTTCTTAAAATGGGTCCCCGAGTTCTGATTCCCTTTCCTTCCTCTGCAGAGTGTACTATAACATTGGCAGTGACTCAACAACTCTCACCATCAAGAAAGTGACGCCAGCTGATGCTGGGAAGTATGAGATCTTTGTGGAGAACAGCCTGGGCATGGATCAGTCCTTTGCACGCCTTGATGTGAACTGAGCTCCCATCATCTCAGTCTGATCCACCCCCCAAAGAAACTCTCCTTTCACAGCTGGGGGAATGCAATTAAAAACAAACAAACTGGAGCAATAGGGATATTTTGTTCCCCTGCAATACCCCAGAGCCCAGCTACACCTCTCACTGCTGCTTTGGGTCTCTCACTCAGACAGGACAGCTTCAATAAGGGTACAACTTTTCCCCGACTTGCTGGCAAGAACAACTCCCCACCCTCACACACACTTTGGTCCAGGGCTCAATCCATTTCTTGGGCAGGCAGGACTATCAATAGCTTATCAATAGCTTTGCCATCAGTACGTCATAAGCAATGTTCACTGAAAAGTCATCTAGGTGGGGGCACGAAAGGGGCAGCGCAGAGACTACACGCCAGTGGTCTTTCCTCAGAGCTGCCAAGATAGTCAGCCATCCCAGAAGCCTCCAGATTCTTCTGGGCCCATTTTCTTGCTTGACAAATTAAATAAAACCAAATGACTCTATACTGTCTTGAGAGTTTTGATGATGACGATTCATTGCAGTCAGCCAGATGTTACTGGATTTGGCATTTTTGTCCATCTACCGAGTCATTATTATCATTAAACATTTCCTCATAACTTTTACCTCAGTCCCAGTCCACACCTCTGGCAACTTAAAAGTCATCCTTAGCTGTTCCAGAGCTGTAGCGTTTTTCCTTTTTTCCTGACATAACTTTTGCCATGGATAAGAACTGGTATGCTTCCTTGGCTTTGTGGTTGGATCCGCTCTGCTACTAATAACCTAATAACTGGGACTGGTTTTCCATGTTGCACTGAGCTATGAAATGGTTTGACTTGGCTTTATGTAATGTGTCAACCCAGTATGGCTTGAAAACCAGGGTTTTGTGACTCAATGTATTGTAGGAATCAACTAGGATTAATAGTTTGCATAAATGCTTCATGGTTGCCCATGATATTAGCTGAGATTTTAACCTACATTTTGGATAAGCAACCTAAGCAGATTCATCAGAACATTTTACAGTTCTTCCGAGTCCATGTTCTGTGACTTCCCCAACCTGTGCACTCAGTATATATTTGCTGGGGGTGATGGGAGTTGCAGCCCTTGAATATCTAGGGCAAAGGGCTGTGGGTTACAGCAGGCTCCTGAAGACCAAAAGCATTTGGGACTTCTCAGTGAAGAAGGCACCTTCTGGAGGCTAAGAGGCTAGCCCTCTTTCTCTTGGCAATGTTGCCTCCTGCCATTGCTCAGAAACACTGCAGGATCCCTTTTCCAGTCAGCTGCTCTGGAGATATAAATAACTCTTCCTGACCATATTGGGCATTGTTTCAGTCTCCAACTTTTCCTGGTCATCTTGTCCACATGACAGGACTGAAATGAGGGGAAGTTGAGAAGATGATCTCTGTTCCTTCCAAATCGTGCTATGAGTGCTCCTTGACAAAGCTTGGCTTCAAATAGTGCACATTTATTTTATTTCTTTATTAAACACATTGGTATAAAATGTATAGAATACAAACTCATTAAAAAAAACCCATCCAACCCACCCCCATGGCAGCAACGCAATCAAATCAGCTATTTGATCAGCTCCATCTCCATCAGTGGGTTTTGGGCCAGCTGATAAAACTACCTTTTTAGGGCTTTTTGGAAAAGTAGGGTGGGGGCCCTTTGGTGTGGGGATGATGTTCCATAATGAAGGGGCCACCACCAAGAAAACTCTTTTTCATGACAATCCCTATTCTATGAGACCCATGATATGCCCTGCCTTCTTATCCTGGTGGACCAAGTAGATGCAATAAGGAGGAGGCGGTCCTTCAAATAACCTGGCCCCCAGCCATGTAGAGTTTTAAAAGTGATAACCAGGATCTTGACTTGCATCCGGAAGCAGATTTCCTGACAGATAGTTTCTTAATGCTGTTAATTCAAAGACACCGCAAAGCTACTCCTGCTTTCCCTACTTAAAAGATTTCCTGTAGACAGCACAGAACCGAGAACATACAGTTAACAGTGGTGAACCCTTCCCACACCTCAGAAAATCCTGATTTTGCAAAGTGATAATTGCATAATAAAAGCCTCATCTGAAAACACTTAGCAACTTCTCTCATACTCATAAAGCTTTACAGGACTCTTAGCAGAGTGGAATTTAACGTTCATGACACACTTTAGATTGTGTTACTAGCCAATGGATGATCTATTACAAATAAGCCCTGCCAAGTCTTGGAGATCAATCAGTTGGGAAAAGACTAAAGGTAGGTTTTAAAGAAGGCTCTAGCCTCAGCACCTTGAATTTATTTCTGACATTTCAGGATAGGCAAAATAGCACATTTGTTTCTTGTCCTCTTGCAAGCTTTTTCTTCGTGGTTCTTGACATCACGTGATCTGTCTTGCAGGACACCCTAGATGCCTGGTAATATCCATTCAAAGCTAGTCTTCTCTGGATGCAAAAACTTACAGTTCATGAAATACTGTAGTAGGAAGCCCACTGAAACCCAAATATTTCACCATCATTCCAAGTGGAATGGGGGAAATTGGGGATGAAGCGAGGTAGCCCAAGAACATTGAGAACTGAAAATGTCCTCGGAATGCTGATGGACAAATTATTGGGGTGTGTGTGTGTGAAAGAGTTTGGCAAAAACATCCTAGAAAAAGGACACAGCAGACTCCCATCTAGAACTGCTACAGGCCTCTCCTGTTTCCCCCAATCTCACATGTGGCAGTTAGCTGTCTTCAGTACTAAACATGGGAAGGAAAAGCCATTTGCACATGCTTGGAAACTATTCTGTCTTTCCGACTTCGTAAGGCTGAGAAGTCAATCCAGGGAAAAGCAATTCTTCATGGTGCTCCCCAGTTCAGCAACAGGAATCAGCACCACTCAGAATCTGGCTTTCGGCCAGTCATTCACTTTCAGCCCAACTCACCTCATAGGGTGGTTATTGCTGTTGTGGGGAAAATAGGAAGGAAGAAGGAATTAGATGAGTTCGTGGCTTTGAGTTATTTATAGCCATAATAAAGGTAGCATATAAAATAAATAAACCCGACACTTTCCTCTTTGATCCAGGTCAACCTGATCAGTCCTCTTAAATGGGAATCTACAGCAGGTGGCATCATCTACCTTATCTTGGCTGAGTCCAAAACATTTTAAGTAGGGTTAAGTAGGGTTATTCCTGATAGCCCCAAATCGACAGGCTAGGTGAGAAGTCAGAAACAGGCAAAACCTACTTAGTCCCGGGTTATTGTTTCTTGAGTCTCCAGGAGTCGAAGCCAGGGAATAAAAACCGAAAAGGGCTAGTGCAGGGGTAGGCAACCTCGGCTCTTTTATGACTCATGGACTTCAACTCCCAGAATTCCTGAGTCAGGAATTCTGGGAGTTGAAGTCCATAAGTCATAAAAGAGCCGAGGTTGCCTATCCCTGGGCTAATGAAAACGAAGCCAGTGCCCGCACTGCATTTTGGGCCATCTGGAGTCGTGGCAGGTGCTTCGGGTTGAGTCGCACCGCGGCCCCGGTACTTCGCGGGGACGTGAATGCAATGGCGGGATGCGGCAGCGAGCGGGAAAAGATGCGGACGCTTTGCGCTTTCCTGGCTGGAGAATCCCGATTCTCCCGCTCCGCGCCTCTTCCCCTGCGACTTTAAGGTTGCGCCTCCGCCCGGAGTCTGAGCTTAGCCTTAGATCCGTGAGGAGGTGGAACCGGTGACGTGGCATTCTCACGTGCTCGGAAGCAGAAGGCCGTGTTCCAGCGGGGAGATCTCGCCTCGGGGGTCTTGCCCTAGGGATAGTGCCGAGGAGCCTATCTGACACCGTCTTCTCCACCGCCCAGACCCAAGTGGGCCATGCTGAAAGCCGTGATCCTAATCGGGGGTCCCCAGAAAGGTGAGCTGATACCCCTTGACATCGTCCAGAAGCTGATGCCCATTTGGGCTGGGGGCGGTAGAGCAGCCCCTTTGCAGAAATAAAAGCGAGCCCACAATTTGCTGAAATCTTCCCCCCCCCAAAAAAGCGAGCCTACGATGTGCGGGTTTGACGTGTTTCTTTAGCCAATAGCTTTTACGTAAGAGTATACTTAACCCTTAGCTGACTTCTGTCCTCCCAACCCTTAACCAGTGTTTCTCAACCTTGACAATTTTAAGGCATGTGGACTTCAACTCCCAGAATTCCACAGCCAGCAATGCTGGCTGTGGAATTCTGGGAGTTGAAGTCCACATGCCTTAAAATTGTCAAGGTTGAGAAACATTGCCTTAATCAGTGGAACAACCTGCCTCCAGCAGCTATGAATGCTCCAACACTGGAAGGTTTTAAGAAAAGACTGGACAGCCATTTGTCTGAAATGGTATTTCCTGCCTGAGCAGGGGGTTGGACTAGATGACCTCCAAGGTCCCTTCCAACTTTATTATTATTACTATTAACCCCTGATTTTCCTCCTGTCCAGCATAGCCGGGCCTCTTCTTCGGAAGGACCTCCCTTTAGATGGCCGTAATGTCTCCCCTGAACCTTCTCTGTTCCAGGCTAAACATTCCCAGCGTCTTTAACCCTTCTTCACAGTCGTACTGGAATAGGCTCCCCTTGGTTAATGGGCTCCCTAAAATGCTGGGCAATCTGTGGGAGTGCAGAACTGATTTCCACAATCCTGTCCATGCTTCTTTGAGGACTGCCTAAAAGATGCATATATATATATATTTTTAG
This sequence comes from Bothrops alternatus, assembly GCA_034064705.1. Classification (NCBI taxonomy): domain Eukaryota; kingdom Metazoa; phylum Chordata; class Lepidosauria; order Squamata; family Viperidae; genus Bothrops; species Bothrops alternatus. Next base: position 27,210,403 of record JARGCV010000248.1, on the reverse strand, counting down.
CAATGATGCCTTTCCCTCTTATAACACTTTGTAATCCCTTTTGTGTTTTACTGTCTATTCTCTGCTTCTGGCAGAAGATTGCCAGACCAAAAGAAGGGCAAATTCTGGGGAGAGTTGGCTCCTGATTCTGGCATTGTCTTGCTTTTTCAGGGACCCGCTTCCGGCCCTTGTCTTTTGAAGTGCCCAAACCCTTGTTCCCAGTGGCAGGGGTACCCATGATACAGCATCACATTGAGGCATGCACTAAGGTAAGGGGTTTATTCAGATTAAACTTGGAAGGGAAGGGAAGGGCAGGGCAGCACCTGTCAGTTTGTTGCCTTACCTTAAACAAAACATAGTCCGGCAATGAAGCAAGCAGGAAAGTGAAGTCAGCTATGCGTGATGCTTTTCCTGCCATTTCTAACAGGTACCCAACATGAAGGAGATTCTTCTGATTGGCTTCTATCAGCCTAATGAGGCACTCAACCACTTCCTGGTGTCTGCCCAGCAAGAGTTCAAAATCCCTATCAGGTGGGTGGCCAGTGGTTATTGAAAAGAAAAATGTAAAAGCAGATCCGGTGCTATCCGCCACTCAGATACTGGTTCTGCATAGTCTGGCCTTTTAAAAAAAATGCCCTGTTGCATTGGCCAATACATTGTTATCATATTTGCAAACATCTGAGCTGTAATTGCATCTGTCTTGTCTAGGGTCCTTCCAGATATGCTAGGCCTGATGACTCCCAGGAGCTGAATCCTGTTTTACCAGTTGATTCCAAGTTTTTCATTCCTTTGGATGTATCCATATGTAATTTTCTCTAAGGACTGAGGACTGTGCCTCATGTTGGATGAAATAGATGTAGTATTTGAACGATTATCCTGAAATAAAAAGTAGTCAGTCTATAAGCTTCCATTATTAGTCAGCCTATAAGCTTCCACTATTTGGAAGTAGGGGGCTCCGATGGCCATCTAATTTCTAATTTCTGTAGGTATCTCCAGGAATATGCAGCACTTGGCACAGGTGGGGGTATCTACCACTTCCGTGACCAGATCCTTTCAGGTAACCCTGCAGCCTTCTTTGTGCTCAATGCTGATGTCTGCTGTGAATTCCCTCTCGAAGAGATGCTTGACTTCCATCGTCAGCGTGGCAGCTCTGACAGCTTCCTCATGCTGGGCACCACGGTAGGAGACAGCCCTGCCTTCCCAAACTGGGTCAGTCATGAGGGAGCGGTTGGGAGACAGAGGCTCAGTTAACTGGGGAGTCCCAGGGCACCAGGCACAAGAGCCTGGGCCCTTCTTAAGATCCTCTTTTGAAACCTCCCAGAAGTTTCAAGTGTGTCTGTCCCCTCAGTGCATCCATGCCAATCTTCTTTTCTGCAGGCCAATAGGAAGCAGTCTCTGAACTATGGCTGTATTGTGGCAAATGCCGACACACACGAGGTATGAAGGTAGGAAGCCAGGCAGAAGGGCGGGGGGGGGGAGGTCTGAGAAGGAGGCAGGACCCACTAGTGCAGCGGTTCTCAACCTATTTCAGGTTGCGACCCCGACCTGCGCCACGCATGCGCGGTGTGACCCCGGCCCGCACTGCGCATGCGCGGCACGACGGTCCGCATCGCGCATGTGCGGCCCACCCGTGACGGCCCGCATCGCGCATGCGCGGTGCTGCCCCCTGCGCTGGCCGAGGGGAAAAGGGGGGGGGAATGGCGGACTGCGGTGTTTGGCGACCCCTGTGAAATGGTCGTTCGACCCCAAATGGGGTCGCGACCCATAGGTTGAGAACCGCTGCACTAGTGAGCCGAAAAGAGAAGGCCTGCCTTCCGCTTGCCAGATCCTAGGTTTCCTATCAGGAATCTTTTTCAGCATCGTGCACAACATTGGCAAGGCTCTTGTCACTTCCACCTACGTCCTCTTTTCCAGGTCTTGCACTATGTGGAGAAGCCCAGCACTTTTGTGAGCGAGCTCATCAACTGTGGCATCTACCTATTTACCCCAGCCATCTTCCATCACATTGGGGAAGTCTTCCAACGTAACCAGCAGGAGCTGCTCTTGTGAGTGTCCTTTCCAGCGTTATGTTTGGGTCCTTCCTGCTCTGCATAACGGCAGGTCACTCATCTACCATCTCTCTCTCTCTCTCTCTTTCTGTTCATCTCCTCCTCCTGTCAACCTTTGCCCTCATGCAGGTATTCGTATCTTGGGTAAGTGTCCATCTCTCCCTTCATCCTGCATGTGCATTTTTCAAGAGTCATTGATGTTCTTTTTGGTTCCCATAGAACTTAGACCAGGGGTTCTCAACCTTGGCCACTTTAAGACTTGTGGACTTCAACTCCCAGAATTTGCTGGCTGAGGAATTCTGGGAGTTGAAGTCCACAAGTCTTAAAGTGGCCAAGGTTGAGAACCCCTGACTTAGACACTAGATAGAAATCTAGGGGGTTTTTTTAATCAGTTTCCCAGTTGCTGGAGGAAGTTGTGCTGCTCCCAAATTCATTCTTCCTATGGCTTGAGAGCTTCGTTTTTTTGGTTGGATATGTACTCTCTCCCTCTCTTTCTAGGAAGCAATATGCTGCCCCTCAGCTTGTCTTTGTCTCATTCCCACAGAGAGGAGAGCACAAACGGTTGGCAGAGGGCCGAAGCCATCCGACTGGAGCAAGACATCTTTACAGGCCTTGCTGGGCAGGGACGCCTCTTTGCCTACAGAACGGAAGGGTTCTGGAGCCAGATCAAATCTGCTGGGTGAGGAAGAGGGTAGCGGTTGCCAGACTCGTACATGGTCGTCCTCAACTTATAACCATTCACTTAGCAACCATTTGAAGTTTGCAATGGGGTACTGAAAACAGTGGCTTAAACCAGTCCCTGCATTTATAACCAACACAGTATCCCCACCCTTACGTGATCATAATTCAGGTGTTTGGCAACGGGCGTGTATTTACAATGGCTGCAGTGTTCTGGGGTCACGTGTTTGTCATTTGTAGCTTTCCCAACTGGCTTCCAATAAGCAAAGTCAGTGGAGGAAACTGGATTTGCTTAACAACTGCACGATTCAGTTTAACCTTTGCAATGATTTGCTTAACAACTATGGCAAAAAAAAAAAAAGTTGTAAAAATTAGGTGCGACTTACTTAACGACCACCTTGCCCAGCAATAGAAATTCTGGTCCTAATTGTAGTTATCAGTTAAGGATTCCCTGCATTCAGTGGCCCATGAAGTGGACAGGCAGTGGTTGCAAATTGGAGCGGAGTGTATCTGTGAACACAGGTTGACTCAGCTGTCTTGTATGACTTTGGGCTGTATAAAACTTGACTATTTCTTCCTTGAGCAAATATGCAGATAATGCAAATGAGGGAGAGACTTCAGAATGCGCCATGAAAAATATGTGTCGCGGTGGTAAGAGAAACCATTCACTTTGTTTGAAGTAGCAAGTCAGAGCAAATGAGAGACTATGAGCCTGGCTGCTCATTTTGTTTCATGGGCTGTTGAGCCCCTGTAAATCTCTGCCTTGGTTCTTCTTGTCTAAATCATCTGTAGAAAAGGAAAGAGTATCCAAATTAATTAAGATGTGCATCACTTTAACTGAAGCCTTGGTTTTGTAGGTTAGCATCCATCAGGTTTAGATCTGTGGCTTGTCAGAGAAATGGCAGGACCCCAGCAAAAAAAGAAAGAAAATCTGAATTTTTGAATGTAAATATGGATACCGTGCCAGGTAGACGTCATTTTCTTATAATTGAGTGTGTGTATGTGTTTGCGTGTTCCTGATGAGAGTCATTTTGATTTCTTGTTTTGTCTACATGAGGCTGGCAATACAGGTAAAGTGTGATGTTTGAGAATTGAGGGGCCAAACATAATAGCTCCCATGTTCTTCTTGCCAGCTCTGCCATCTATGCCAATCGTCTTTATCTGAGCTGCTACAGCCAGTGTCATCCGGAGAGACTTGCCCAGAACCAACCCGGTGGGCCCAACATCCGAGGTATCTCCTCCTTCCATATTACATTGTGAGGCAAAAACAGCAATACATTCTGTTGGCAGGAACAAGGCACACACTTTTGATGGTCCCTATGGGTAAAGCTGTCATCTCATCCAGCTCCATCAGTCCTGTAGATGTCTTGCTGGAGAGACCTTAATAGCAGATCAGTTTTTTAAGCTATCCTATCTGTCTTAGGACTCCAAAATGTCTGGCATATTTTCTTCAGTTCCTGGGGGGGGGATCAGAGGGGGTTTCATTTATTAATACTACGTTCTTGTTGTTTGGATTGTTTTGGATGAAATGTTTTTGAAAGTGTTTTTTTTTTTACCTAAGTTGGGGACTTGTCTCGCTTTCCCCATATAATTGGTTCCAAAATCTCGAGCATTCTGGCAAGAACCTTCCTTGCTTTGCCACACGTTTCAGTTGTGAGGTAATTTTAGCAGCTGAGCCCTGTGTGGAGAAAGGCATTCAGAAGTGATGTTGAGAGGTGTGTGTCCAGGGATCACGAAATAACTCCGTGCTAGAGCTGGAAAGCCCACATTGTAAAGCAGGTGACCTCCTCTAGCAAAGCCTTCAGAAAAATGGAAATGTCTCACGGAGGAGAGAGGAGAGCAGAAGTAATTGCTGCCGCTTTTCCATACAGGGAATGTCTATATTCATCCAACGGCCTCGGTGGATGCCAGTGCTGTGGTAAGTCTGTGGGTTGGGTGATACCTGCTGCTTCCCACAAAAGAATGAGGACCCAGGGTCATAGTGTCTTGGTGGGCATGAGCAGGGCCAGAACCAGGGCTATAGGGTAGGCCTGCCATTTCCCCCCTCCCCCCCCACCCGTGTGCACAAATAGGTTATTGACACCTGTGTATGCTTGCATGCGTAGAAACAAATTAGTTTTTTCCCCTCAAGCTTAATTGCAGTATTATTAAGGGAAGGATGCTTTGAGGGGATTGGGGCGGGAAGGTGTGTGTGTGTGTAATAGGCTGTGAGAATAACCTTGGCAGACAGGAGGAAGAGGAGTGTAGGCAAACTCAGACCAAAGCTATCTCAGCTCACAGAAGGAACAGAGGCAGGGAAGGGAGCTTCCTAGTTCTCTGGAAAGTAAAGGGAGGGAAAGGAAGAAGTGCTTTCAGACTGGCCAGATCCACAATAAAGGTATGAATACTCCTGGTTTTGGTTTCTTGTCTGGATTACCTGACAGGAAGTGATGACTGGTCTTTCCTTTCCCTTCCCAATAATAGGATTTTAAAAAGCACTGGTAGAGGGTTTAAAGGTGGGAGGGAGGGCTAAGCCTCAGCTGACACTTAGAGACTTCTTAAAAAGAATCCCCCTCACCACCCTCGCTTTAGCATGTGTGGGGCAGGGCTGGGTTTTAGAGCCTGTTCCATCTAGTCCCTGTCTTTGCCCCTGAGGACAGAAGAAGCCTGGGGGATAAGGAGGGACTCTTGCCTGCCAAGTCAGTGACCACCGACATCTCTTCCTTGGCTTTTTCCTATAGCTGGGCCCCAATGTCTCAATTGGGAAAGGAGTGACCATTGGTGCAGGAGTGCGAGTACGTGAATCCATCATCCTGCATGGAGCATCTCTCCAGGTAGGTGTTGTCTGAAAGTCCTGTGGGCCGTAACCTAGCACAGCTATGCTGTGGGAGTTGAAGTCCATGAGTCATAAAAGAGCCGAGGTTGTCTACCCCTGACCTAGCATTTGCATGACTTGCATTTTTAGGATTGATATTTATGCAGTTGTTTTTATATCATTGTTGCTGGGCATCCCATAAACTTCCTGCAAGTCAAATAACGGCATGTCATCTGTGGAAAATTAAATCCTTATCCCTCGTTTATTTATTTATTTAGCACATGGCAACCCTCCTCAGTCTAATTCTTACTTAACCTATAGCCGTGTCTTCAATAATTACAGAAGCGTTGCCCCATTGATGTAAAAAAAGCAAATTCCATGCTTGGCATGATTAGAAAGGGAATCGAAAATAAGTCAGCAAGTGTTGTATTGCCTCTGTACAAATCGATGGTGAGACCACACTTGGAGTACTGTGTACAGTTCTGGTCACCGCACCTCAAGAAGGATATAATGGAACTGGAAAAGGTGCAAAAAAGGGCAACAAGAATGATCAAGGAAATGGAGCGCCTCCCTTATGAAACCAGATTGCAACGCCTTGGTCTCTTCAGCCTTGAAAGACGGCGTTTAAGGGGTGACTTGATCGAAGTGTATAAAATCATGCATGGGATAGAAAATGTGGATAGAGAAAAATTCTTTTCTCTATCACACAATACCAGGACAAGGGGGCACTCCCTAAAGCTTATAGCAAAGAAAGTGAGGACAAATAAAGGGAAATATTTCTTCACCCAGAGGGTCGTTGATTTATGGAATTCACTTCCTGAAGGGGTCGTGACAGCTGTCAGCCTTGACAGCTTCAAGGCAGGGCTAGATAGATTCATGGATGCAAAGTGTATCGGTGGTTATTAAAACAGATGTCCATGTGCTGCCTCTATGTTGGTTGAGGCAGGCAGGATTCCCTTGAGTACCATTTGTTTGGGGGTCAAGGGAAAGGGAGGGTTTTGCCTTCTCTTTCTGCTCAAGATCCCCATGTACATTTGGTGGGCCACTGTGTGACACAGAATGCTGGACTCGATGGGCTTTGGCCTGATTCAGCAGGGCTCTTCTTATGTTCTTATGTTCTTTTAAAAAAAAATTAGTGTGTTTTATTAGTGAGCGTTCTTCTGGGGTTCTTTAGATACTGGATCACTTACGAAACAATAAAAAAGAAAAGCATGTCTATTATTAAACAAAGCTCCTGTCTTCTCTGAGACAGTGCAATTTCATTTCCCCACTTTCATTTCCTCTCCATGCGTCCCGTTTAAGAAATGGGGGGAAAGATAATCCATCATCTCCCACTTTATATGTTAGAGGTGGAGTGAAAGGGTGTTGCGAGTGCTGGAACCTTCTGCTTTGAGATGCTGCCTATGTAGATGCTCCCACCTGGAGGCACTGAGGGTGGCTCAACAAAAATGCCTCCTGAGCATTGTTGTCCTGTCCCTCTCTCAGTTCTGGTTTTAGTTTAGTTTTTGTCATCTTAAATCTGTGTAGTTTTAATATTTTAATTATTATGTTTTGTTTTGTAAGCTGCCCAGAGCCACCTTATAGGGGAGATTGGAGGCATAAAAAATTAATACATTTAATAAATAAGAGGCTTTGCACCAGATTCTTTGCTCAGACTACTACTACATGCCTGATCATCCTCCTTTAACACCTGTTCATTCAGCAGCAACAGCTGAACTGGATGAGGGGCACTTGTGACCTGTCCTATAGTAGTTGCTGTTATCACCGCATTCCTATAGTTAAATATGATTGTGATCAGGCACTGTTAACTGCCTCGCAGTTACAGTGTCACATCATCCCACAATCACATGTTTGCCATTTGGGTCCTTCACTGCTGGCATCTGACAAACAAAGTCAGTGGGGAAGCTGGCAGGAAGTGATAGAAGGTGATCACATGACCGTGGGATGCTGCAGCTGCACAGGATTTACCTAATAATGCCTCTTGGGACTGCCAGAACTGCTTTCATAGGCTGGCATGGTCACGTGACCCTGCATCTCATGATCACATCAGTAATGGAGTTCTTGGTCCTAATTACTGTCAGTAAGCAAGGACAATTTGTATTGGATGCAACTGTTGTCATTCCTAACCATAAGCAATGTTGCTTGGAATTGATGGAATCCACTATAATTGGACAGGTCCATACATAGAACCAATATAATATAGCACTGAAAATATGGCCTGGAATCATGGAGATGCTAGTTCAAATCTCATTCAGCCATAAAACTTGCTGGGTGCCTTTTGGCCAGTTCTTATTTCTTGGTCTAACCTACAAGTTGTTGTTAACACATAGTGAGAGGAATCTTATTCAAAAGAACAAATGAAGAGAGAATCAAAACCTACGGTACCCTGAAAACTCAGAGAAAAGATAGGGTATTAATGAAGTAACACAATGATAATCGTGCCTTGTATCACATGGGGACGTTACATTGGGATTAATGCTATATCTAACAGATTTTCATAACACGTCATCTAGAGCAGCGGTTCTCAACCTGTGGGTCGCGACCCCATTTGGGGTCGAACGACCATTTCACGGGGGTCGCCAAACACCGCAGTCCGCCATTTTTTCCCCTTTTCCCCTCGGCGGTTCGGCCCATCGCGCACATCGCGCATGCGCAGTTCGGCCTGTCGCGCATGCACAGTTTGGGTTGTCTCTTGCGCGCCGCGAATGCGCGGTTTGGCCTGTTGCACATCGCGCATGCACGGTTTGGCCCATTGCACGTCGCGCATGCGCGGTTCATCCATCGCGCGTCGTACATGCGCGGTTCGGCCCGTTGCGCCGCGCATGCACGGTTCGGCCCGTCGGCACGCGTCGTACATGCACGGTTCGGTCCGTCGGCACATGTCGTGCATGCGCGGTTCGGGCCGTAGCGCGTTGCGCATGTGTGGTTTGAGCCGTCGCACGCACCACACATTTGCCGTTTGGGCCGTAGCACCACGCATGCGCGGTTCGGGCCGTCGCGCCGCGCATGTGCGGTTCGGCCTGTCGCGCCGCGCATGTGCGGTTCGGGCCGTCACGTGCGTGTCGCACATGCACGGTTCGGGCCGTCGCGTCGCGCGTGTGCGGTTTGGGCCCTCGTGCGTGCCGCACATGCGTGGTCCGGACTGTCGCACCGAGCACCGCGCATGCGCGGTTCGGACCGTCGCACCGCGCACGCGCGGCGCGGGTCAGGGTCGGCCGCGCAGGCGCGGCGCAGGTGGGGTCTCGGCCTGAAAAAGATTGAGAACCACTGATCTAGAGGGTTATATGACAATTTGCTGAGGCCAACTCACCACAGCCAATTTGCCACAGGCAACTCACTACAGCCAGGACAACTCACTGCAGGACAAGAGTTACACTGATATAAATTGTCCTGCAATGAGTTGTCCCGCAGTGAGTTGGCCGTGGTGAGGTGGTCACAGTGAGTTGTCTGTGGCAAGTTGTTCTATTCCGCATCTAGCTAGAGTATTTGCTTTTCATATTTTTCTATTGCCCAGCAGGTGGTGCTACTGTGCTGTAAATGTTTATAAGAGTACTGTACTGAATGAACAAAGAGATTTGTTGGTTCTCTTCAAAGCTAACATTATCATCATCATCATCATCATCATTATTGATCAATGCACAGTCAGCCAGATGTTCAAACTGGATTTGGCATTTTTGTCTATCTATGGAGCCCTTACCAAGGACTTGGGATAGGCAGATGTAGATGTTTGAACTGATAGTATTACAGATATCGTCGCAGGATGGGAGCAGTTCCTAATAAGGCCACCTTTTGCAATTGATTGATGGTGAATTTGTCAATGCCAATGGTGTCCAAGTGGTGCCCCAGTTGTTTTGGGATTGCATCCAAGAAGCCTATTACTATTGGTACTTATTATTTTGCTGCCTTTCTCTTGTGGGGCTATGTACTTGTGGCCCAGGTTCTGTGGCCTACAATTCTCTGGATCAGATGCAGGGTCTTAGGAAATGAGCTGAAGCCCTTAAAATGTCTGCTACTGCACTTTCGGAGGCGGGAATCTCTTTTTCACAGGCAGTGGGGGGGGAGGCCTTCATAAAGGCTGAATTGGTTCCCAGCTGCCTGATGACTGCAAATGTATCAATGAACTAAGTCTTTCCTCCTTTTTCTTCCTCTGTGGCCTCTGTCCTTTTTGCCTGTTTCTTTTTAAATGCATGGACTGAATTGTTGGAGAGTTGGTCCCTGCACTGCTTTTTCAGCATCCAAGGATAATCTGTATTGGACCTAGCAAAAGTCTGTGCTCAGTAACATAAGGCATTCATTTTAAAATGCCCCAAGCGTTGGGAAGGAGCCAATTTTTAATTTTCTTTCTTCTACAAGTTCACTGAAATTTCATGGGATGTAGCCTTTCCAGGGAAGCTTCGGTTATTTGCAGTTCTTTCAAAAAGGAAAGAAATTGCAGGGGCTGCGGTGCGCTTGATTTGTGGGAGACCTGAACTTTGGCATCTCGGCAATGTGTGGCTGACTCCCCGTAGAATGCCCCACTCTCTTTTCCATAGGATCACACGTGTGTGCTCAACAGCATTGTCGGCTGGGACAGCACCATTGGACGCTGGGCTCGTGTAGAGGGTACCCCCAGTGATCCCAATCCAAATGATCCCTATGCCAAGATCAACAGCGAGACACTCTTCCGAGATGGCCGTCTGACTCCATCTATCACTATTCTGGGTAAGTTTTGTATCCTGTTTCTCCCTTCCCCAATAAACAGTTGGGACCTTCCTGCCTTTTTAAGCAGGAGTCCCTTGTGGGATTACAGCTCCTCCCCAGCCTGCTTTCTGAGCTAATCCTTTTTAAACCTCTCCCCCCACCCCACCTCACCCCACTCCGCCAACAGGATGCAATGTGACCATTCCCGCTGAAGTGGTCATCCTGAACTCCATCGTGCTTCCTCACAAGGAACTCAGCCGTAGCTTCAAGAATCAGATCATTCTTTAATGAGCCATGAATTCACCACTGGTGACTTCCAGACAGAAAGTTCAAGAGCGTCATAATAATGTAATTTGTGACCATCAGACTTAAACTCTCAAGCCTCGTTCAATCTGGGTAGGCCAAGATCTACAACTTTGGTGTCATCTTGCAATGTTCTTCTGGGCTTTTTCAGGGAATGGGAATATGAATATGAGCCTCTTTCTAGGCTGGAAGAAGTTGACTTGCCCCCTCTCCCCGTGACTTGACTGCCAGTAAACCTCTCCAAGGAAGAGGCCTGCCTGAACTTTACCTCACTAAAGGCCATTGACAGAGAAAGGTGTGTAGCTGAGAGGACGCATCTCTGCAGAGGCTTCTGTGGCTCCCAGATGCCTTTGTTCATCCTCCACTTAAATCCCATCAGTCCCAAGAGCTCCATTCCTCATGCCACCTATGAAACAGAGTTAGGGGCAACTTCAGATCAAGTACTTCAGATCAAGTATTGCAGCTCACATGGCAGAAAAACCTGTAATTCTCCCTTCCCTTCCATGTAGTGTTCCCTTCCCCCCTTGCCCGCCCCCAGCCTTGTGAACTTGTGCATTAAAGAAATTGCCAGATGCCGGACCTCTATCTGCCTCTGGTTGTTTACAAGGTGGAGGAACTGATTTGTTTCCCTGTTCTAATACAATGCAAGCCAAGTTGAAACTTTGAAATGAATGAGAAAGTGTTGGTAAGAAATCACCAATAATAAACATATATTGTGAAAAGCTTTGGGTGGTACCGTATTACCTCCATCCCAGTGAATGGAATGACTTCCCATAGGGCAGTGTTTCTCAACCTTGACAATTTTAAGGCATGTGGACTTCAACTCCCAGAATTCCACAGCCAGCATTGCTGGCTGTGGAATTCTGGGAGTTGAAGTCCACATGCCTTAAAATTGTCAAGGTTGAGAAACACTGCCATAGGGCCTGGAACAAGAGCTGCTACTATTCGGAGGCTTTTGGGAAAGGAAACAGATAGGGACTCCCAACACAGAACCACATTGCAGTTAGATTCATTTGGTGCCCAACTTTCATTCGTGTCCCTGAAGAAAGAGGTCCTTACTTACCAGCTTTACTTTTCCATGGAAGAACTGAGGTTGCAAATGCAATGCACCTAGCTGACTTCTTTTTCAATTATTATTTGGAGAAAAATATCCTTTGAAAAACATAGCTGGTTGGGAGAAATGTATCTCTCTTTCCTTCCCACCCTGTGTTATCCATGTTGTAAGCAGGAAAGTTGAAACAAACACGCTTAGAAAAACCCTGTTTTTGCAAGGATTCTCCATGTTATCATCTCTCTTGCTAGCAGTGAGAATATGAATGAATGGTCACCCTGGTTTAACTCTCATGTTCAAAGTCATGGCTGATGGGGGAGGTTAGTTTAACCTTGTACCTTCAGGGCTTTCTGGGTTAAATCTAACCAAATGTTGACTGGCTTTTTTGAGTCCCTGTAATGAGCTAATTGAAGCCCACTGACCAGCCCAAATGTTCTGAGGTGGCATTTTTCAAAGTGATGTTTTGCAGCAAACTCTTGTCCCTACAGAATCCTGGGTCCCAAACAGCTGAAATCAATACCTGTCCCTTGATCAGGTTTGTGCTGATCCATCTCTGCTGGTTTTTCTTCCAGTCCCACTAGGGAGCCTCTAGCATGATCATTGGATACCCATTTATCAAGAGAGGATTTATCTTTCTCCTGCTAGTGGAAGCATGATTTTCTTTGTAGTTGGTTAATGGCAAAGGGAACCCGATAATGGTAAATTGGCAAGTTTAGCTAATTGCTTCCTGTAATCTTTTATCGCTCCCCTCCCCCAATCTGCAGTACCTCTCTGATATCATTTGGGCTCTGAAGCTGAGCAAGGTCTTGTCTGGTTAGTCCTGGAAAAATGGCTGGGAAGCCTAGAGTGGGATGTCAAAAAATATCCCATAAGAAATGCAGTTTCTGCTATCTGGAACCCATGATGGAGTCGGGCTCAACTGGAATGAGGTTCCTGTTTGCCTTCTGTTTGCCTCTGAGGCCTCAGAGTTTAAGTAATGACTAGAAATAGAATAGGCCGATATGGTAAATGAGCCTAGCAATCCTTGGGAAGGGTTTGATGCCTGCAGCATTAGTCACACATTATCAATGTGTTATTCCCGAGGATGCTTTGTTTTAAAGCCAGTTGTTAGAATGGGAGATGGTGGTGAAGGATGCTTTTGTTTTATTTTTTACAGGAGCTGCATCAGAGTTGTAAATATAATCAGCGCTTTCTGATTCTGCTGGTGTTATTTAATTTGGTTTAAGAAAGCAGAAATCCTGCCACTCTCTTACGTGATAATAATCCAACTTAATTGGATTGACCTCTAAAGAGATTGTATCGTTTGAGTAGCAATATCTCCAAACTTTCTCTAAGAAAATAGAAGGTTCATAGATGGATTTGTACTGGATGGAAAAATTGGAGAAGGAATGATGCAAAGACCTGTGGCTTATAATTCATTGAGGGTTTGTTTTTTGTTTACTTTCTACAAAGAAGTTACAACTTGCTTCACTGGAAATCACACTGAAGCTACGGTAGTAAGAATTCTGAATATGTTTGCAGACCTTTTCTGGCTGCCCTGGCTTTTACTTCTGAGTAGACATGCAGAGGACATGGAAATGCAAATAATGCTATTGATTGTTTCCGGATGCATTCATACACATAGCACCTACATACTTAACTACTTTAACTTTGGCCTTATCAAAATAGAATGTGACCCTCAAAACATTTTTTTAATTATTTTATTAAGGGGTTTTTAATTACAATAGTAAAAAAATTACAAACTAAAAAGGAAAAGGAAAAAAAATAGAATAAAAGGTGCAAGAAGGCAAAAAAAAGGTTAAAAAACCCTTAAGTGATTTCCCATCTTAATCATGACAAGTATAAACAATTTCATTATTTCTTCACCTCCTCTTAATTAGCAGATACAAAAAACACCTCATTCCATAACTCTTAATTATAGGTAAATCCAATAAGTAACATCTCCAAGCTGGGTATTAGCAAAAAATCCAAACTGCCCTAAAGTGGTAACATTAATTAGCAGATATAATTCTCACCATATCTCAAATCTTAACAGCAGATGCACATTTAGAAGGCATAAAGTGATCTCAGTATCCTACTATGAACAAAAGATTGATACTTAAGATAGCAAGAGGGACAAATTCTCCTTTAAGAAGAACAAGCTCACAAAAATTTATTTTAAGTAAAACGACCATTAGATAGATACAAAGCAATTTAAATACTATTACATAAAATGACTATAGGGAAAAAGGCCTAAGCGCTATGTCAGTTGTAAGCAAATTCAATACACAACATTTTTCCAGTCCAAATGTCAGCAAATTCCAAAAAAAAACCCCACCCCAAATAACATGTCCCATTTTAACCCGTTTGTGTTCTTTCCATTTGCATAAAATAATCTTATTCTATAGTGCATTTAGATTATTGATCCTTGTCTCTATTTTTTTCAAAATGTTAAAAAAGCCTCTTTTATAGGTCTAGCAAGAAGAAATTTTTCCAATTGCTCTTTGGGATTGGCATGTTTATTTCCTATTCATTTTTAAAGCCTCATCCAATTTTTTTTGTATGTGTAATGACAAATTGTCCATGTTGCTTTCAGATAAATATTGCTGTAAATCTTTTTCTGTAACAAATTCTTCTGGGAACAAACAGTTCCTAAGAACACACAACACAGCTGACATTATTGATTAAAGGTCCTGATGCAATTCCTCAAAAATGTCTCCGAACTTGTCACCTTGTTATGTCTCCAATATCAAAAACTAATTTTTTCTCTCCCATAAATGTGCATTTACTTTTTAAAAATTAATTTCAAAGTCTTAATATTCAAAATCAAATATTCTAATTTTTTTCTGAGCTTTTAGTCCGCTTAAAATGTTCTATAGCAAAAAACCTATCTTGATTTTTGTTGTTTATTTTAAATTCTTAAAGCTTATGAAGATAGTTTCTTTTTCTTATATGAAGAATTGAAGGCACTCGGTGTTTCAGCCTTGTCATTTTGAAAGTGTCCAACTTATCTAGAGAATTAATAGCCAATGTCCAAAAGTGATTAGCGAAGGAAGTGCAAGCTTGGTGTCCTTTGAAAGGCTGATTGTGGATGGAGCAAATGTGACAAATTCCCTTGTGCTCCTGGTTTTCCCATGCTTCAGAAACCTCTACTGTGCAGGCTCCTTATGAGAAGCAACCATATGAAGTGCAGCTTGGGAGATCTTGAGTCCCCTCCTTGATCAGAGACGGTTAAAGGGGTTGATCTACCCATCAGCTCCTCTTTTCAGCCACAATCATCAGCTCTATTTCATACATAGAGCTGCCTTCGGCCTGCCATTCACCCTCAGAAGTCCCATCCTCAAAACGTTAACTCAGAACTAGTTTCTGAAGGATTCCTGTCACTAATAGCCATCATGAACATAACATGTCTCATCCACATTCTGATCATTAGAATTGTTCGCAGGCCATTCAATATAATAACTAAGAACATAAGAACATAAGAAGAGCCATGCTGAATCAGGCCAAAGCCCATCGAGTCCAGCATTCTGTGTCACACAGTGGCCCACCAATTGTACATGGGGATCTTGAGCAGAAGGAGAAGGCAAAACCCTCCCTTTCCCTTGATCCCCAACAAATGGTACTCTAAATATATAAGAAGGAACAATACGAATACCTAAATTTCATCAGCAGTAATGAAGTCGACAGACATCGGGGAGAGCCAGCGTCAGGTTGCATAGAAATCACTGGGTGAATTTGGGTTAGTCGTGCACTCAGCCCAGCCTACCTTGCAGGGTAATTGTTATGGAGTGTAGTTGTTGGCAAGAGAAAGTGTAGGAAGGGTGCTCCGAAGATCACCCTGAACTCCTGAACAAATGAAAACATTATGGGTGTCTTGGCTGAGGCCTCTCCCTTTATTTCTGATAGAGGCATTTTGACAGAAATGACTAATGCAGCTGTTGACCTACTTGCACCCATTGCCCAGACAGAGCCTTTGGGTCCTTGGTTGTGAGTTTGGCCTTTGACCCTCCCCAAGCCCCATCCGATCCCTTTCCTATCACCTCGTGAGTGCCCACCCCAGCCCTATTCGACAGCTGGCCTGCTTTAATCCTTGGCCACTACTGCCCTGCTGATGGAATTGTGAATTTTATCTTCCCTAAAATGCAGGCTTCTATAAAATGCTGGACTGTGAAACTGGAGGGGAGGGGGATTATAAAGTACTTAACACACCGCTAAGGCTCAGGGTGGGGAGGAATTAAAGAAATAAAATGCCAGGGATTGAGCTGGGGTGGGCAAGTCTTTCTCTGCTCTGAGCTCTGGCCACGTGGCGAATGCCTTGTTGTGCCCACCAGGCTCTCTGGGTGCTTCTGATAATCAGGCCAAGCCTTATCTGGGTAGGCCAACCCTGGAGGGAATAGCACTTATTTTTATAAACTAATATAAACTGATTTCCAGGTGCATAATCTAGCAAGTGAGGAAAGAGCGGGGTTGAAATGAGGTGAACGTGGCTCAGAACTTTGCTGAAAGCTTGAGAGAATGTCAGTGAATACATGAGCAAAGATGTGTATAATTAGACTTTTCATAAAGCAGGCTATAAAGTCCACCATCAGAGGCCCCTGTATCAGGTTAAGTCGTTCTGGAGGGGAGACATCCTTTTGTGGATAAGCAAGTGGCTGAATTATAGGAAATAGAAGGCAGGCATAAATGGTCAATTTGCACAGCAGAGAGAGATAAACCGTAGGGAGCCTCAGAGATCTATAATGGGACCTGCGCTTTTTTAACACATTCATTAATGACTTGGAAAAGGGATTGAGCAGGGATGTAGCAAAATTTGCAGATGATAAATTATTCAACATAGTTAAATCTAAAGCAGATTGTAAGGAGTTCCATGGGGATCTTATAACAGTGGGAGAGTGCATAATGAAATGCAGAGTTGATAAATTCTGCACAGCGCATGGGGGCGAGTGGTGGGGAAGGAGGGAATAGCTTCAGCTACTGTGTTTAGAATTGGCCATGTCCATTAATAAAAAGAAAAGCAGCACTCTGGTCCCAGGCATATTTACAGAGAGTTAAGTCCATGGCTCATTCCAGAGTCCATCAAAATAGGGCAATTTGCCAGCATCTTGAAAAAAAGAAGCAACTAGCATAGGCATTTGCAAAGAAGCTGGGCGAAATAAAAATAAACGAACAATAATAGTCTTCAAATAAAACCAACAGCTTTGAAAACAAAACCTAGAAAGAGGGTAGAGGAATAAGGGAAGGAAAGTTGCCAACAACTGTATTTTCCTCCACTCACTTCTTTCCACTGTGGGGGAGAAGGGGGCAGCTTCTGAAATGGATACGAGTTTTACACACAGAAACACAGACAGGCAGACACACACACACACACAAACACACACCATTGTATGTAAAAGTTTATGTAAACCTTATTGATTTGTATATTCCACTGACTCCCTAAGTCAGTGTTTCTCAACCTTGACACTTTTAAGGCATGTGGACTTCAACTCCCAGAATTCCACAGCCAGCAACGCTGGCTGTGGAATTCTGGGAGTTGAAGTCCACATGCCTTAAAAGTGTCAAGGTTGAGAAACACTGCAAGTGAACAGAAGCTCACAGAACTTTTCCACTGAGCAAAATTAATCTCAATATCTGTAAATTTGAATGCATACTTGATGATTTTTGTGCATTTAATGTGAAAAAAAAAACCGCCAGTGAATGCAGCAGGTACAGAAGTTGCGACACTTCGACGGTCACCACTTTCCTTTTGCAGAAACAACAATAATTTCTGAATGATTTGTATTTCTAGGCGAGAGTCATTCTAGCCTTGCTTTGGGGTTGTTGTTTTTTTCCAACTCTCCCTTGCAAGAACTTGCCTCAGAAATATTCGTAGGCCCTGTGGAGATTCTCAGTTATCGTCAGTCAGAACTGAAGAAGCTTCTTGGAAGTGAAACCTCTTCAAGGAAAAGCAAAATCCAGCTGCCTTTTGAAAAAGCACCTTTGGGATTCTTAGTTCCTCTTGCATGCCCTTATCTTTCTTGCACTTCATGGTTGATTTGGAGGCACGGTGTAAATACTTGTCTTGCTGAAACATCCAGCCTCTTTGCTGCTTCACTGACTTTAGGACAATAGATTGAAGACTGAGAAAAACATCTACGGTACCAGAATTGCCCCCAAACTGATTGTGTCAGCAAAAACAGAACTCATATATCACAGGAACAACCTGCTGAAAAGCTAGCAGTGGAGTGGTCGTCCACCAGTTGTTGCTTCTCCCACAGTGATCTGCATGGAAAAAAATTCAGACGGAAACCCTTTCTCCAACCTCAACAGTCATTGTCTAAATTTGCAGGAGAAAACCTTGGTAAGGCTGAAACATTTTGAAATAAAAACACTTTAAAATATTAAGACAAAATTTGAATTCTTTGGCCACAATCACACAAAGGTCTTGGCATTTGCCCTCCCCTTTCATAACCAACCATTATAAAGAAAGTTGTTGGGGGCGGAATAATGTTGATTTGTAATGGGGTAGGGGAATTGTAGGAATCTAGGATAGGATCAAGGGTAGCAATGCATGATTTTGAATAGAGGATTATTATTCCAAGCAGGATTTCTTCTTCCTTTGATTTCCCCTTGTGTATAACACATAATCTCTCTCTCTCTCTCTCTCTCTCTCTCTCTCTCTCTCTCTCTCTCTCTCTCTCTCTCTCTCTCTCTCTCTCTCCCTCCCTCCCTCCCTCTCTCCCCCTTCCCCTGTCTCTGTCTCTGTCTCCATCTCCCTCCCTCTCCTTCTCCCTCTCTCTCCCTCTCCTCCCTCTCTCTGTGTTTCTGTCTCCATCTCTCTCCCTCTCTCTGTCTCGGTCTCTCTCTCTCTCCTCCCTCTCTCCCTCCCCTTCCCCTCTCCCTGTCTCCGTCTCCCTCTCCTCCCTCTCCCCCCCTCTCTGTCTCCGTCTCCCTCTCTTTCCCTCCCTCCCCCCTCTCCTGTGTAAACATAACTGAAGAAAATCACATTAGGTTGCAAGAAACCATCAGTCCAGTTCTGAGTCAGTGTCTGTCTCCTGACATTGTCTCTGTACTGGGAACTGAATGGCATAACATGACATATTGCTGCATAATTGAACTACCTTGCTATGTCCAAGAGCTGTAGGAAAAAGCAAGGATGGGAAACTTTTCCAGTATTGTGCATCTGCACTCTCGAATTTCAACATTTCGAGAAGCTGCTAAAGGCACTGGAGCTCTAATACGGTATGAAGAAGATAATTTATCTTTCTCAATAAAAAACAGTGCAGAAGAGAACTGTTTCATCAACTTAATCTGTGGGTGAATCTCATGTCACTGCCAATCATATGGAAGGTTTATATTCTGGCCTTATAGGGTCATCTTCTGGAGTGTGAGGAAGGAAGGAAGGAAGGAAGGAAGGAAGGAAGGAAGGAAGGAAGGAAGGAAGGAAGGAAGGAAGGAAGGAAGGAAGGAAGGAAGGAAGGACCACTTTTTCTGAACTACAACAAAAAAGTAGAGTGAAAAAGGTAAATTTGTATAACTTTCACCTACTTTCTATAGCTTCTTTTTCTTTTATCAGATGATGCTAGGCAAGGAATCCTAAAACTGGAGAGTTGGATATGTTTTAAGGACTATCATGTCAGGTTAACTGACACTTATTGAAAAGCAAATAAAGTAGGGAATTCTGAAAAATTAAATACAGGAAAGTGCTTGGGAGAGCATTATAACTGAATGGGCAAAAATGCTTTCCTCTGACAAGGTGGTTGATGTGCCTTCTGGGATTTTTGGTGGGCAATTCATTCCTCAGAAGAGATACCAAAAAAAAAAAAAAAAAAAAAGAGTAACATTCCCTTTCAGAAGCAAAGGGATTGCACGGGTTCGTGTGCATTGCTTCACAACAAACCTCTTTGTTGAAATGAAGCAGCCCTTCAGTTCTGTGAAGCATTCACATGTCCACCTATAATCAGTGTTTCTCAACCTTGACAATTTTAAGGCATGGGGACTTCAACTCCCAGAATTCCACAGCCAGCAATGCTGGCTGTGGAATTCTGGGAGTTGAAGTCCACATGCCTTAAAATTGTCAAGGTTGAGAAACACTGACCTATATGATCATAAGGAGAATTTTTAAAAAATCCTGTTACAATATTTTATTTCTTTTTATTGTACAAACGAAGGCAATTCTTTAAGAAAAACATTGTTAATTCAATAAATAAATATGACCAAATTTTGAACAAATTTATCCTTACAGGTAAGACTTTTCAAAGCTCTGTTTCGTGACGTCGATTTTTCAGATGAAGCCATTTTCAACTCTATTAAATATCAATGAAGCAACAAAAGATGAATCTTAGGGAGGTTTTGTCTTGATGTTTGAGTTGTTAAATAAGAAAGTAGGATATAGTCTTACTGTTCCATCTGCATACCTAAGTTATTCAACCGTAGTGATTGTCAAGCCAGAATGAGATTCCAGCCCTGCTTCTCTTGTGTGCATGAATGAAACCTTTACCATCATCTGCCATACTTGAATTGGGAGACTAGCATCTTTCCTCCCAAAAATGGTTGAGGGAACAGTCAGACAATCACATCAGTCCTTTCCCCAAGTAAGAAAACTTGGGGAATAAGCTTGGCTTGGCTCTCTTCTTTTCCAGCAGGTTTTTTTTTTTTTTGCCAAAGCAATGTTTAAAAAATTATTGGTGGCGTGATTGGGTCAGCACTCTGCCATCTCAATTTATCTTTGCAGTATTTGTCTGGAAGACACCCCCCCCCCACGAAGAGTAGATGGAAAGTTGATTTTTTTTTCATCTATCAAACATTCCTATCTTGTGAGCAAGGGCCAGCTTCCCCACTCTACCAGACTTAAAGTTACCATCTTTAACTAAAACCAGCTATCCTATAGAACAGGGGTTCTCAACCTTGGCAACTTTAAGACTTGTGGACTTCAACTCCCAGAATTCCTCAGCCAGTTGAAGTCCACAAGTCTTAAAGTTGCCAAGGTTGAGAACCCCTGCTATAGAAAGTAACTATGCATGCATGCATGCATGCATGCATGCATGCATGCATGCATGTATGTATGTATGTATGTATGTATGTATGTATTCTTGCCTGAATATACTGTAAAAAGGGGAGAGAAAAAAGAGTGAATTAAAATCAATAGCCTGCAAAGTATAACGCCCAGCTTACATAATCAATTGATTCCCATCGTCTTAAGCCAACCAAACACGCTGACTTGCACACCACTCAAGGAGGAGGAGAAGGAGAAAAGAAAACCTAACCAACTGGAGATGCGGGGAGGAAAATGAATGCTGCACTGTAAAGTGATGGAAAGAGAAAGGAGAAAACTGGGTGGAGAAGGGAACTGGTAAATGGAAAGGGAAGAAAACGGGAGGGGGAAGATCTGTTTAAGAGATACAAAAAGGAATTAATTCATCAGAGAAGCAGCTCCCATCTCCACCCCCATGTCTAATTTTCAGGCTAATCTATGCTTTTCAGCAGCGACTTAGAATAGCTGCTCGTTCCTTTGTTTTCAGCAATTTCTTTTGTGCTTATCAGAAGAATGTTATTCCATTCTATTAAATTCACCTCGATTCACAGGCAAACGCTTTCCCATCTTTAACTCATTTTGCTTCTTTTCTCTTTGCTTTTATGTACCAGATGAGTTTCTAAACTGGGTTTGAATTGGCAATGTTACACATTGCCAGCAGAGGGCAGTATCGCCATACTAAGATTTTTTATTAGCCAATTCGCACCTTCTTTGGACATATTATTCGAGAGTGAAGGATAGAAGCAGACATCTTTCTTAGGCACACACCCTCTAATTCCCTGTACAGATTAGTTATTCCTTAACACACTTTAACCAGCCTTGTTGTACAATCAAGTTGATAAAGAAGAGCTCTAGGGCTATATTTCTCCAACTGGACTCTCTGCGAGTGATTGTGAGCTCAGAACCACACAACAATAGTAGTCATCTGGTATTAATTGCCATGGAGGAAAACAGAATGATCTTATGTATCTTGATGCTCAACACTTTTGATGGCACAATTTGAGGTGGGGAGAGGGAATATGTAGTTCAGAATGACAATGGGAATGGTTTGCCCCAATCCCACCTTTAACTGCACCCACACACAAAAAGGATCCAAACAATTAATTGATTCTCATCTAGCCATGGGGCCTTACAAGCTTCCTGCAGTCTGCCAGCTGTTGAGAACAGCAAGAAGCCACCAGTGACCAGCCTCAAAACTCTCTCTCTCTCTCTCTCTCTCTCTCTCTCTCTCTCTCTCTCTCTCTCTCTCTCTCTCTCTCTCTCTCTCTCTCTCCCTCTCCCTCTCCCTCCCTCCCTCCCTCTCTCCTTTCCATCCTGTAGCGCAGTATTTCTCAACCTTAGCAACTTGAAGATGTATGTACTTCATCTCCCAAAATTCCCCAGCCAGCATGAATTCTGGGAGTTGAAGTCTTTGTATCTTAAAAGTTACCAAGGTTGAGAAACAATGCTCTAACTAACCAACTGAAGGGAAAGTCCTCAAGCTCCAGCTTGGCTAGAAAAGCAGCATATGGCACAAAGGACACTTGCTGAATTGGAGCAGAGGGAATCTAGGCCAACTCCAGGATCTCCTAGAAGATGGCTGGCCTTTGGAGGGAGGTTCCATCATGGAAGGCAATGAGACAAATGCCCTTGCTTTGTGTCTGGAGGAGATGTCGTCCTTGGAGCTGAGTGCTGTGTTGGCTGCCACACAGAAACAATGCGTGCTTGCCCCCAGTGAGGCTGGCATCTCTGGGACAGGCATCCCTCTGCATGATAAGTGGTTGCGTGAAGGGACAATAGAACAGGATGGGTATATATTGGGGATGGAGAGGTATGACTCTTCCATCTCTTCCAATTTTCATTCACATTCCTCAGATTCCCCTTGCTCTACTCTGCCAAAATACTTCTCATTTCAATCCCCCTTATTCTGAAAGAAGAGTAAACTGGGAGGGAGCAGATAGTGGATAGAAACATTATGTGTCTTGGCCACAATAGAAAGGACTGCAAGGGGGGAGGGTTCTCTACAACTTAGAGAGGACTAACCTCATCACCTGCTTTAAGGTTTCAACCTCAGCAAAAGGGGGGGACCTATCCCATTGCAAAACAGGTAATAAATCATGGTGGCTCCTTTCCTCTTTCAATGAAGAGCCAATTCCATACTGCCCACCCAACACACACACACAACGGCCCACCTTTGAGACACCCATTTGATCCCTCAATTGTGGATCCCTTGCCTGCTCTTGGATTGTATCCCTCTCAGTTGGCTTTAATTGTACTATTGGAGAAAACACTTTCCCTCACGAGCCTTAAGGATACAATGACTCACTCCAAATTAAGATTTTAAAGAATGGCTCTTGGGAGAATTTTGGATGAGGTTCTCCTCAAACTGTTCCCCATCCATGACACCTCCTGTCAGCTTGCTTTTGTTCCAGGAGAACTCTTATTTTTCTTAATGCTTATTAGAATGAAATTCATGACATCTTTATTCCTTTTGTCAAAAGTCACCTCTTTTTTTAGCTGGTGCTCCATGTTGCTGTCTTTCACAGCGGCTCCATATGGGCAGGTTTCCCCAAGGGTTTTCAGGAGCATTCATATGAAACAGCAGAAGCAATGGCCGCATCAGGGAACACGGTTTTCCTGAAATAGTTGGCTTTTTCAGGTCTGTGCAGTTGGCAACAGCTCTCCGAAAGGAAGCCAGCTTGCCCCTGGACACAGCAAATCATTCCTTTTCAAATCGACCTCACAGGGTTATTGTGAAGATAAACATTTACAGCCATGAGCTCCTCAGAGGAAAAAAAAACCAAGGTTGTGGTTGTAATAATCACAAAACACTTTGCAGGCCGTAAGGATTTACATCATGCTACTTCCAGCATGTTTGTGAATATAATAATAATAATAATAATAATAATAATAATAATAATAATAATAATAATAATAATAATAATAATAATAATAATAATAATAATGTTGGAAGGGACCTTGGAGGTCATCGAGTCCAACCCCCTGCTCAGGCAGGAAACCCTACATCATTTCGGACAGATGGCTGTCCAGTCTCTTCTTAAAAATTTCCAGTGTTGGAGCATTCACCGCTTCTGGAGGCAGGGTGTTCCACTGGTTAATTGTTCTAACTGTCAGGAAGTTTCTCCTTAGTTTTAGGTTGTGTCTCTCCTTGATTAGTTTCCACCCGTTGCTTCTTATCCTGCCTTCAGGCGCTTTGGAGAACAGGTCGATTCCCTCTTCTTCTTTTTTTTTTTCATTCAAAGAGTATTTATTGAGAAATTCAAGCAAATTAAATACTGTATAATCCTGATAAAATGAGTTGCCTTTCTTAAAACAATAATGAAAGTTAACACTTGGAAGTCAGTATGTGATTTTATGCAAAACATCCTCTTAGCATATCCCTTCTCTATAATTGTGGCAGCCCCTGACATATTGGAACACTGCTATCATGTCTCCTCTTATCCTTCTCTATATAGCATGTGAATCAGACCAGGGTTCAGGACAGGGGGATCTCTCCTAGTCCATGGGGTTCAAGGAACATAAGCAACCATGCTCACCTCTTCCAGATAGGAAAGAGTTCCCAAAGTCTTCCCTCTGGAATAAAATCTTCAGATGTGAAGCCAGCATTCTGGAAATTACGATCCAAGAGCTGTAGAAGGATTGCAGGAACAGAGTTAGGCCATGCTTCCTGCAGATCCAAGGAAACTCAGGATCAGCTTTCTCTCCCCCCCCCCGCCCCACATAGACAAGGTGTGTTTTGCACACATCCCAACTGCGGAAAGTTGAATATGCATAGGAATTTGGAGCAACTTTAATTACTGCTGGATCAATAGGCTGTACTCAGCAAAGCAGAATCCATTAGCTGGCCCCTGGAGACTGGGCCACCACTAACTGGAACAGAAGGTAATGGAGAAGCAGTGGGGCCCCTGTCCCCCCATAGCCCAGGCTGAGTACCCTGTCTGAGTACTGCATCTTTCGGGGGGGGGAGCCTCTTTAGTTCAAATGTTCCTCCTTGCTTGCTATGCTTGTGAATAAAAGTGAGGATCTGGAAGGCAGAATAGCACAGTCCACTTGGTTGATTCCCCCACTGTGGACCTCATATTTTTCTCCTTGCAACAAGCAGCCCCTGCCCCTTCAAAAGCCACTTCTACCTCTGTGTCATCCTGGACCTTGGCCTTCCACCCATGACCAACATGGGTTGACTTTACCCAGATTGATGGTGGGGACAAGATATAAGGAGATGCCACAGGTCCCCGCTGAGAATTTGGTGCTTTGCTGTCACAACAAATCAAACCAGCGTCTTGGCTACTTCTGTGACCAGAGGGTGGAATGGAGGCAGGAAAAATGGCAGTGTCAAGAAGAGGGTTGGAGGAAGGGATCAAGCGAAGCAGCAACAGGCAGAAGAAGAGCAACGAAGAGAAAGATTGAAGCGAGGGGTGCCACAACGGAAGAACCAATTTACCCTTCAGGCAAGTGAGTCCTGCCTGCCATTTCACAGACTGGAGGAAGCCACCCTTTCCTGCTGGCGCATAATCTCCTACCGTGCCATGCTCTTGAGAAGTAGTTCAGTCCCTTCATTTTTGAAAATTTAAATTTAAATTTCTGCCCCCCCCCCCGGTGCCTGAACTTATAATACTGCTGATTTGGTAAGATTTCAGACAGGCATACAGTATGTACTGAAGTGCTGGGCTAGTCCTCTGGGATAGACTGTTCACTGTACATTTCCAGTGACATTCACAGCTAAGCATAATAACCCCCATATGGAATGTCATCATGCAAATACCACTATTAGGTGTTTGCAGATGACATTTGCCTCATAAATGTTTTGCCATTTGCCCACCCCACAGATGCCTATGTACTCTTCTCGTGATTCAGCTAAACGTATGGGGAAAAGGCTGATGTGTGAGTCCATTTGCACTAAGCAATAGGTGTGGATACATGTGCATGACTTAATCCATGTGGCTATATTGTGCAGGTGCATGTGTTTACATAACTTGGAGTGTAGTGGCTGCTGTGTCTCCCAGCTGCTTTCTTTTATCAATGTACATTGCACCAGCAAACTCCCATCTAAAGCTGCCTAGGCTGGGGAATGTTAATGAGGCACCAGCCACGGAGTTTATCTCCCCAGAAATAATTGGGGCGCTCACGCTCGCTCACAAATAGAGTTTCCAAGCCCAATTCAGCCCATAAAAGTGAAAATCCTGGCTGGCGCTTGGCACAGAGTGCAGATGAGCTAACCCTTTGGGAACTGCTTGTGAGGGGCTGGGAATCCCTTCCCAGAGCAGCTCAGTGAAATGTGGACGTCTCACCATGGCTGTGTAGCCTCTGCAGAATGCCTTTCCTGGACAATTGGGAGGAGGGGGGGTCTCTTTGATTTGGCTACCCAAAAGACTGTATAATGCTCCCGATACGAATGGAGTGGCTTGCGGCAGATCTTCTGACAGCAATAGTTTACCAGAGATGATCACCAGGACAATGGGCCCACACTGACCCCCGATGCTGACAGAGTCTGGTTGCCATGACAGCAGGCAGGGGGCATCAGTCTCTGCCTGCCAGACAAGCTATGATCCCTGGGAGATTTTGTGCAGTGCAAGTGCCAGTTGGGATCCAAGTCAAGAATTATTGCAATGTGTCACATGGGAGGGGGGACTGGAAAGGGGTGCAGACGTTTTGAGTAGGTCCCCACAAGTGGCAGACGTCCTTGCCCCGATCTAGGAATGAGATGGGCAACTGAGTCAGCCTTTCCAATTGTACAGAGGGCATGACCTCACAGAGACCATGAAGCAGGATTGCCCCAGCGGTGTGGGTGCAGTGTGTGGGTCAGTGCATCTCACAGAAAAAGTGAAGGCAGAGGGAAAGGGGGGGAGGGGGGTTTATAGTACTTTCTAAAGCAGGCAAGCTATGGGGGGTTGAGACCACAGTGTCACAAAGCTGGCATTTCCAAGTGCTTGAAGGGGGGGGGATGTTCTTTGTTTTTTAGATTTACGCTCCCCCAAACAGTAGGACCTTTCACTTCAATTCACTGAGGACAGAGAACATGTTGGGGGCTTTGGGGCTCACAGAAATAGCCCACAACCTTTTTATTGCACACACCTGAGCTAGACGAATGCAGAGTCATTAGAAAGGAGGAACTGAAATGGACATTGATTAAATCAAGTGAAGAATGGATAAAACACCTTTCAAATTTTGATATATTGTATTATTTATTTTTGTGTATAGCAAGCTATACAGGAGCAGAAAACACAGTTAAATTCTGTACTACTTGCTTTCTTTCTCACCCCCGAACAAGCAGCGTTATTGATTCTCATCATCCCTCGTATAATCATGAAATATAAGGGAACAGCCCAGATGGCTGAGTTAGAATGCAATTCACCAGTCCTCCAGCTACATAAATTTGCTGCCCCAATTGCAAGTCCTATATTGACTCAGGAATAAGGGCTCCAGCCGATGCTATCCTTACTGCTTAAATGTGGAATGAATTAAAGGAAGCGATTGGTGCATTACCCGGCTTCACTTTTTCTCACACACCAAGTGTTTCCACCAATGTGGACCAGGTTAAGATGGGCAAGGATGGGTGGGCACTTGGAATGGCCTGTTTTGCTACCTGTCAAATTGCTGAACAGCTAGCAATGCACAGGACCTGCCAGTCACGCTATTTTTGAACGTAGGCTTAGCGCTCTTCTGAAAGAGCACTGGACTTGTGTCCAGACATAGGCTACCTCACAAGGTTAGAGGTGCAGAGAAAGGGCTCGGCTGATGTGGGAGGGATTAATCAAAGCCAAGCAAGTCTTGTCCTCAACCACATGGGAACAGCAGGGAGCCCAGTTTTGCTCTTATGGGACTTATGGAGGGCCATGAAACAAGGATAGAGTAGGCCCAAAAAAATTGTCCCCACCAAAATAATAAAAAACCAGTTTAAAATGTGCAAAAAGCACTCAAACTTTATGTGCAAAGAAGGTCTTAAGCTTTTTCAAAAGATGGGCCTGACAGTTCCATTCTTCAGCCTTCCTCCCTTCTGGCCATGGGACCCAAAGCAGAGCTGCTATGAAAGGGGTGTGCAGAAAACCACTCTCTGCTAGCTTCCCCTTCCTTGTTCCATTAAGAGCAAAAGGTTTCAGCAGAAGCTGAGATAAGCCAGAGGAGGGGTGGATGAAGACATAAGTAGCTGCCTTCATCTCTTGACACACAGAGACTCTTTCAGTGCAATTCTATGGATGCTTACCCTTAACCAAGCCATCGGCTATTTAACAGCACAATATCCCAGGAAGATACAGGATTGTAACTCTCCTTGATTTTCTGATTGCACTTCTCTGAAGTGACACCTGTGGTTCACCTGAGATAATGATAAATTGTTGATGTATATTGATAGAGTTCTGGTGTGGATGTGGTTTGTTTTGATGAATTAATAATCGGGTTTTTAGGGGCCACAGTCAAGTTTCCCTTTAATGGATCCTATAGATCAGTGTTTCTCAACCTTGGCAACTTTACGATATGTGGACTTCAACTCCCAGAATTCTCCAGCTAGCGTTGCTAGCTGGAGAATTTTGGGAGTTGAAGTCCACACATCGTAAAGTTTCCAAGGTTGAGAAACACTTCTATAGATGGTTCTGAGTCTTGTCCATCCCCTGGAGTTCCTTGAGTAGATAGTTGGCTATTGGCTATATAAATTTCTTAAATTATCAAACAAATAAGTCTACCAAATGATAGTTATTTGTAAAAGCAGAATTTCAGTGGCACTGATGGAGCAGCTGATCTTGCAATTATTGCCAGGAAAGTATGTGCCCTTGAAATCAAAGCAGTCCATAGCATTTATAGGTGTGGCTGATCATTCATTTGTCCAGCTTTATGGTAAAATGTGATGGAGTCACATCCAATGTTCCTTCAATACGTTTAGAAGGAACATTGGGTAAACAAAACATTCCTAAGACAAAGTAGGCATTTGAGCAGATCTTAGACACCCAGGCTTAAGATTCATGGATGCAAAGTGTATTGGTGGTTATTAAAACAGATGTCCATGTGCCGCCTCCATGTTGGTTGAGGCAGGCAGGATTCCCTTGAGTACCATTTGTTTGGGGGTCAAGGGAAAGGGAGGGTTTTGCCTTCTCTTTCTGCTCAAGATCCCCATGTACATTTGGTGGGCCACTGTGTGACACAGAATGCTGGACTTGATGGGCTTTGGCCTGATTCAGCATGGCTCTTCTTATGTTCTTATGTCATCTCTTTAGTAACCCAAATTGCCAAATACCAAGCAAAATTCAATTTTCCTAGAGTAGTATTTCTCAATCTTGGCAACTTTGAGCTGTGTGGACTTCAACTCCCAGAATTCCCCAGCCAGCATTCTGAACTTCATACAGAACTTCACGCAGTCATTGCTGGCCGGGGAATTCTGGGAGCTGAAGTCCACACAGCTCAAAGTTGTCAAGATTGAGAAACACTTTCCTGGAGCACAGAGAACTTTTGTCAGAGCCCGTCAGAGAAGCAGGCTGTGGCTCCCAAAACTGTAGAGTGAAAAGTATTGCCTGCATGCTTATGACACCCATCTGTGGAGCTGATTCCTTTGGGGCTCCCTCCCCCCCCACTCCAGTGGCTCTGCCTCTGCATTAGGAACCGCACTGGGAAATGTCAGCACTTGACCTTTGCAGCTTCTGGATTAGCCTTTCTAAACAGCGGGAATGCGTTTTAGCAGGGAACAATTACGCTGCTATCGACTGATCCCAGCGGAGCTAATGGAGTGGCAGCCAGAGGCAGAGGGAGGGGTGAGGAGAGAATGAGAAGAAGGAGCTCGGTTTTCTTGCAACACTGCATGTTTCCTCTCTCTCTCAAGACTGGCCTAAGGCCCCTTTCACAGGCGCCTGCCTTGGTGTGTGGGAATTGCTTTCCCATGGCGAATAACCAGAAGTGTAAACTTGTTAAGGTAAAAGTGCTCATGGAACCTTGCCCCACTTCATCTCTCAAGGCCAACAGTTTGGCCTTCCCTTGGTTTGCTACTTATGGTATTGACAAGAAGGGGACAAATAAGACCTATGAACATAGAAAGTGGAAGTATATCAGGTCAGTATATTGGGTCAGATATGCCAGTGATGATTCCACTGGTATATCAGGAGGAGTGAGGAATATGAGAGCAATTTCAGTCCCCTGGCCTTCAGAGACTTGCCATCTGAAATACAGGTGTCACTAAGAATGCAGGAGTGGAAAACATCATAGTAGTGACTAAAACAAACATGGAAAGAGACATGAAAATTGACCATACTATTGACATTACTCTCTGTATTTTTTTTACCTCTTTCATTATTTATCCAGTTATTGAATACTGGGGGGGGGGAGATCCATTTCTGATTTGTTATATGTGGTTATATACACTTTGTAGCAACATAGAAAAAAATCATACAAGGGTATCTAAATTTGTGAGTGCAGACAGGTGTATGAAGAAACAGAAGTGACTATTATAAATCTCATTTACCTTTTCTAATGTGGCCTGTAGACATGAAGCAACAGGGTGGATCCGATTTATTTTATTGCTATCCAGGAAACAGGTTGTTTCAATTTCACAGGAGCCTGCAGTTGGCCAGAGACAGCAGTCCTTTATCATGTTAGAGGAAAAAGAGATTTTGCTTAACATATTCACTATTGGTGGTAAGGCTGTGGAGGCCTTAGCCAATTGTTTGCTGAGGAAAGTACTGATTGAATAACAAGATACCTCAAATGCCCTCTGTATAAAATGATGTAAAACTGGGAAGATAGAGATAGACAAATTGGTACTTTTTTCCCCTTAAAGCAATGATAGGCACATTGGTACTCACCAGATGTATTATACAATTGTTGCAACACAAAGCCACTGATGCTAATTAGAGATGATTGAAATTCAAGTCTAAGTCAGTGATGGTGAACTTTTGGACCTGGCATGTCAAAAATTCTGAAAATGCCTAACTTGAGTCTGCTGGAATGTAACCCAAAACATCATGCTTTGTCTTCTTTGACACACAGGTTCATCATCCCTGGTCTGAGTTGTCTCCCTCATCCTAAAGGATTGGTTTTTGATTAAGGGTGTGCTCAAAAATAAGATTGAAAGAAAAAATTATCTAGATTTATGTGGCCACAGATCAGAAAGATTGTTATAAGACATATCTTAGGCATGACTTTTTAATTAGACAGAGAGGTTGAATATCCCCATCTTGCAGCGTGTCACAGGCAAAGTCAGGAAATTATCAACTTCCTATCTTGGCAACTTGTCAGGTAATGACTTAAAAGTCCTTGTGCATCTGGATATCTTTTGTTGGGTGGTGGGTATGGGAATTTTGGATTTTGGAATTTTGGATTTTGGAATTTTGATGATCTATAAACACATTCTGTACTATTTGCTAGACGTTCTCTAGCTGATGAATATCCTATTACTCAGTATCTTCCTTTTGAAAGAGGTCTTTCTGAGTTCATACATCGTGCTAGTTTGCTCAGCCATAGTTTATTAAACAAACTACAACTGGTTAGGTTCACACAACATGCTAAGTCAGGGGTTCTCAACCTTGGCAACTTGAAGACTTGTGGACTTCAACTCAATTCTGGGAGTTGAAGTCCACAAGTCTTCAAGTTGCCAAGGTTGAGAACCCCTGTGCTAAGTCAAGCCAAACCAATCCTATTAGTACAATATATAATATTGCTTTTCCTTCAATCCCTGAGGAAAGTTGTCAATTATTGTTGCCATTACCAATTCTTCACCCCCACTTTGGCTGTCCATGGAGTAATCCATTTGCTCTCCTGCTTTCCCTGTCCCCGCGGCCTTTCAAACAGCTATAAGAGGCCCCAGTTTGCTCTCCTGACCACACCCAGACCCTGTGCTATAAAGAACCTTCTCTCTGACTTTGAGCAGCCATGCTGGCCTCTTTGGGAAATTAAGAGATCCTGCCCAAAATAGTGCTACAATCTGAAACTGCATGAGCAGTATTAAGAAAAGGGTCGTTTCCGTTGTAACCCAATATTAGTCACTTTAATAAGACTGTACATTGTATATTGTTCTCTTTTAACTGTATTTTAGTTAGACATCTCTATAGTGCTTTTTTGTGTTATGTATGTATATCTGCCTTCAAGTCAGTATTGTCTCCTGGCGACTGGCTGGATCAGTCCCTGCAGTTTAATTCATGGTCTCCCAGTTTCTAACTTGATGTCAGACGTGTCCCGACTTCAACATTTAGGAAAGAAAGACCCTCAACTCCATTCTTTGAAGTGAAAAGTTCTTTTACTAAAGGCAAGTGGTCACAGCAAAAGCAAAGCTGGATCTGAGTATTCCCGCACAAAGTTTGCAGTTTCCCCCTTCCTCTGGCCCTCTCTCTTGACCAGTTCATCAGTGTCCAATAGCACTTCTTTTTGATGATTTGGGAATGGTGTTGAAGGTTGGTGCCTCTCTGGTGTGGTTTTGCATTCCATTCTCAGGCTTCATCCTTGATCTGTTGGTTTAGTCCAGATCGATGCCTCTTGTTCCCGTCACCCTGTCACCCACCTCCCCCTTTCCTGCTCATTCCCATGTCCATTTCTTACTTTCCCAGTTGCCTGCCCCTCCCTTTCATTTTATGGAAGGATGTCAGTGAAGCAGAGTATGCTGAAGATGGCATGTCTGACACTACCCCTAACTAACTAATCTCTCTCTCCCCCTCCCCCCCACAATATAGTACTTAGATTACAATATCTATGTTGCTTTAACTCAGGCATCAGTCTCAGACTGAACAACCACAAAAAAAACCTCCCTCTGTTTCATTTCCTCTCTCAGCTCTAGATTTCAAGACTGAAATCACTTGTTCCTCATGCCTTGAAAAGGGGAGTAGGAAAGTTGGCGAGCAGAACAAACACAGTGTTATGATTTGGGGAAGCCTTTATGGAAACCCGTGCGCCTACTAGCAACATGCCAGAGTCCCTACAATTAAATAATCTTTTCTGCAAAAGATTTGTGGCAAAATAAAACACACCATACCAATTCTTAGCAGCAGCTGTTCTTGGCTCAGCTTTTCCTCCATGCTGTTGAAATGTAGTGTCATGTATTTAGAACATCTCTATGAAAGATTTCTTTAATCTCATATTTGCTTTGGGATGTGTGCACATGTGAATGTGTTTGCATCTATGAATAAACAACACTATCAGTCTCCTGTCTTTATCCATACAGTAAATAAGCTGAGAAAGAGCAACTGGTGCAGAGTCACTGGCTTAGATTTATGCCTCAGAGAATAACCAATTTTGTTTTTTTTTTCAATTATTTATTCTAACGGTCTTAATATCAACATTGCACTTGCACCTGCAAGTTAATTCTGTTCCTTTGTCAGTTCTTTTGCAAAAGTCCACTTACAATCCTTCCATTGGCTGGAACAATGAAGGCCAGTTCCTTACTCCAATGGTGTGGGCAGTAGAATAAACTTATAAAAAGAATTGCCCAGTACAAAATGGCCCTTTTGGGGATAGCACTCTGAACACAATTCAAAGTGTTGGTTATGACCTATAAAGCCCTTTATGGCAATGGACCAGGTTACTTGCAGGACCGTCTTCAGCCTCATGAATCCCAGCGACCGGTTAGGGCGCATAGGGCTGGCCTCCTAAGGGTCCCGTCCATCAGGCAATGTCATCTGACGGGTCCTAGGACAAGGGCCTTCTCCGTTGCTGCCCCAGCCCTCTGGAACCAGCTTCCCTCAGAGGTTCATACTGCCTCCTCCCTGCTAGCTTTCCGGAAACTTTTGAAGACCTATTTATGCCGACAGGCTTGGGGGGTATGAACTCTGTTCTGCCCCCGGGCCGAGGAATGTGCTTCCATTGTTGATTGTGTATTTGATTGTGTTTGCATGTTGTATGTATGGATCTTTGGATTGGATGTTATCATTATTATTAATTTTTATATGTAGCTGTATTGTTGTTGTGAGCCGCCCCGAGTCTTAGGAGAGGGGCGGCATAAAAATTTGATAAAATAAATAAATAAATAAAATATATTTCTGGAGAAAACTCTTAATGGTGGGGGAAAGGGAAGAAAAGAGAAGAAGAGGATGACTGGCAGAAAGGTGGATGGTCTCAATAAGGACAACAGTGTGATGGAATTAGTGAGGAGGTGGATTTCCAGGAAATAGAGGGTGCAATCCAGAGGAGTAAGCGGCAACTCAGTCCAGATGTTACATGTGAGAGAAAGAGGTGAAGCAGTCCCTCCCTAATAGTTCACGGAGTATATTGTAGGTGCAGATAGTAGAATCTTCAATCTAGTAAGGTTTTGCCTATGGGTGTGAAAGAAAGAAAAAAAGAACTCAGCTTGGAAGAATCACCACATGTCATTCTTGGTCTTGGGCCTGACCAGCAATGGGTGCCTCATTGAGAGACATAAAAGATCGGGTTGAGCACAGATCATCTTGGATAAAATCTGTATAGTCACTAAGAATTGACATTCACTTGATGGCACATAACCAATCAATCAACTAATCAACCAAAAATTGATGACTATGGGGAAATAGTGGCAGACTAAAACAGCTTTGCTTTTAGTAGAACCAACAATCAGGTAGGAAGTGGTGAAAGAATCAGCTCGCTGAATTCCTCTCTGGAGAAGAAGAGGAGTTGTAATCACCCAGAGTGTTCCTTGCAGATGTTCCCTTTGACAAGACCATAAAGGAGCAGTCCTCAGTGGGTTTTAGAGCTCTGGGAATTGGGAGAAATAGCTTTAACCAAGCTACAGTTAGAGCAGGGGTTCTCAACCTTGGCAACTTTAAGACTTGTGGACTTCAATTCCCAGAATTCCTCAGCCAGTTTTATAATTCTTTCCTGTAATTTATACAACCCTTTGTCACTTTCCCTAAAGCTCATTTTCCCATGTCTTATTTTCATATCTGAAAACCAATCTTTAAAACTACATTTAAACTTAATCAAGAAAAATTCCATTAAGAGGTACTAGAAACACCAAATTGAAAATATTAATCCTTAATCCCTTCAAATTATGTTCCACAAATTATTTTCTTATCATCTTCTCACTCTCCTCTCAATTATATCACTTTATCTAAAAATACAACAAAATTCTTTTTTTCCCATATCTTATTCATAAACAATTTTTTAAAACCTTATTATTCAGTCCTAACCAAGAAAACCATAGAAAAGCAAGGATAATACACCGTTCAACCTTGAACAGATATGCCCATTTTGTATGCCTTAGTTTTAGCTTTATTATTACTTTTTAGGTCATGTCCCCAAAGTTGATTTCTTCTCTCTTTTGCTTTTCTCAGGAATTCCTTCAAACTTTAAAAACATCTCTTGTGTGAAATCCAAAGGAAGAAAATTGTCCAAATCACTTTTCTGAGTTAAGATCCATGTGTCCAAGTCATTCTCCTGGTTTATTATTTATGTGTCACTTAACTATTGAAATTCATCCAATTTTATTTATTGATCTTATACAACATATAGTATTTGTCAATATCATTCTTATATCCCGTCAATTTTAAATCCATATTCAAATTCTAATTTTCAGCTAAGAAATCTTTTCTTAAGCCCATTTTTTATTGTATCCAACAGTCTAAATAGTAAATCCTGGATACTTTGCTGCCAAATATAAATTCTACCAGAGTTAAAATATTTTTCTCCATTCTGTATTAGTGAGAATTCTCCTATAATTATAATCTTTAATTCTGGTTGACTCATGCAGCTTTCACGGTCTCTTCTGATTACATTTTTCTCTCATCCAGAACATTTCCCAGAAAGAGATCTTTTTATACTTAAACTCAAAACTTACACATATTTAAATAGTATTTTTGTAAGGACCCACCCCACTTTGCATCTTAAGAAGACAGAACTCTTGCAATATTTTTTCCAACAGGCATCCTTTATTAGGAGAAAATGGTTGCAGGCGTTCTAGACAGGACCTGGGGCCCAAGCCCTACGGTTCAAGGTTTTAAGGGGTCCCCAGCAGCCCCACCCCACCCCACCATCGTTCCAGTGACAATTGCAGGCGTTACATTTCCACCCCCTTTTTCCTCACTGCCGGTGGAAGGGAGACCTCAGAGAGGAGTAGATGAAAGCTGATGGCCCCATTGTTATGCTTTAGTCCTTTTGGTGGTCTCCACATTCAATCCCTTTGAAGTTATACCGAAGGAAGTGAGGGCCATAAAACCCCTTTGTTCACCCCCCCTTTCTCTTCATCGTATGACAGAATCCAGAGAGGGCAGAAATGGGGTTTTCCATAGTCGATAACTAGAGATGAAATATAATTGGATTCTGACAATTTTAAGCAAACAAGAAATACTGTTATAATTTTTTTAGAGACTTGTTTCCAATCAATCTGGCCCCTTAGTCTATTTAAAAACTTTCCAAAATCAGCATTCCAATCACACTTTTTGCTGCTTACTTCCAAATAAATAAAAGTTTTTCTTTAGCAC
This sequence comes from Bothrops alternatus, assembly GCA_034064705.1. NCBI lineage: Eukaryota > Metazoa > Chordata > Lepidosauria > Squamata > Viperidae > Bothrops > Bothrops alternatus. The sequence goes on along the minus strand of JARGCV010000248.1, from coordinate 27,174,528 downwards.
CACCAGTTTTTAAACTTACATAACTCTTTCATTGCGGGTTGGAGGGAAATCTCCTTGTGTAATAAAACTTGTCTTTCTAGGGGTTTTTAATGACCAAAAAGCAATTTATAAGCCATTTCCAATGAAAGCGATTAAGAGGGGAAGTCGGTGAACCCACTTTCCTTATGAAAGACTCTAACTCAGGGGTTCTCAACCTTGGCAACTTTAAGACTTGTGGACTTCAACTCACACACACACACACACACAATATATATATATATATTATATATTGTTATTTATGTTAGCTCTTAATGGACTTTTGCTGATTGAAATATGAAGTTTTATTATTTGCCAATAGATAAAAGATGAGATATGGATGAAGTGAGTTTGGTTGAAATATTAGAGGATGTGTTAAGCTATTGAAAATGTGTATACTTATATTGATAAAAGGGAAAGTTATTTCTTTTATATATTTTTATTTTTTACACAGTTTTCCCTTTTCCCTTTTTTGTCCACTTTCTATTTTTTCTTGTTTATATTCTCTTTGGTTTGTATTAGTTTTTTTCTTTGTAATTTTAAATTTCAATAAAAATTATTAAATGATTATTATAATGGCACTAGAAATGAAATAGACAAATATTTATTTATTTATAATTATTTATTAAACTTATATGCTGGCTTAAACCAAGTGATACTTTAAAATATTTAAAACAAAACTAAATAAAAATAGAAAACCAAGAAACTGAGTAGGTTCTTAATCCAAGCATTTTACAATAAAATAACTAGAGAATGGAAGGAAAGGGAAAATGTGGATGAAGGTAATATGTACAAATAGAATAATAAGATAAGATAACCTTTATTGCCATTTTTTACTGTGGGCATGACACACATCAAAAATGAAATTTAGTTGCCCGCTCTCAAAGTGAAATACATACATGACACACACCTAAACATACTATATACAATATATACATACTATATACGAATAATAATAATAAAGTTGGAAGGGACCTTGGAGGTCATCTGGAGGTCATCTAGTTTCAGGCAGGAAACCCTATACCATTTTTGACAAATGGCTGTCCATTCTCTTCTTAAAAACTTCCAGTTTTGGAGCATTCACCACTTCTGGAGGCAGGTTGTTCCACTGGTTAATTGTTCTGTCAGGAAGTTTCTCCTTAGTTCTAGGTTGCTTCTCTCCTTGATTAGTTTCCATCCGTTGCTTCTTGTCCTGCCTTCAGGCGCTTTGGAGAATAGCTTGGCTCCCTCTTCTTTGTGGCAGCCCCTGAGATATTGGAACACAGCTATCATGTCCCGCCTCGTCCTTCTCTTCGTTAAACTAGACATACCCAATTCCAGCAACCGTTCCTTATATGTTTTAGCCTCCAGTCCCCTAATCATCTTTGTTGCTCTTCTCTGTACTATACCCCTACATATGTAATAATAATAATAATAATAATAATAATAATAATAATAATAATAATAATAATAATAATAATAATAAAGTTGGAAGGGACCTTGGAAGTCATCTAGTCCAACCCCCTGCTCAGGCAGGAAACCCTATACCATTTCAGACAAATGGCTGTCCAGTCTCTTCTTAAAAACTTCCAGTGTTGGAGCATTCACCGCTTCTGGGGGCAGGTTGGTCCACTGGTTAATTGTTCTAACTGTCAGAAATATTAAACAATGTCCATCTAGAATATATAACGGAAGGAGGAAGCTTGAGAGTTCATAAGGTTTATACTATGTGGAATGAAACTATGGCTTCATCTGGATGTTCTGCTTTGGATACCACGGAGGCTCCTCCCAGAAGGTAGCAAGGGAAACAGGTTGTGAAGAGGATGTGTAGTGTCCCAGACAATCTTTCTGCTCAAGGATGGGAGGGAGGGAACTACCAATGATCTTTTCGGCCATCCTCACCACCCTCTGCACCACCTTCCTGTCTGAAGCAGTGTTGCTTCCAAACCATACTGTGATGCTGTAGAAAGTGATAACGATAGGAGAAGGAATATGTGCTTTTCTCATGCGACGCAGAAAATGCAGGCGCTGCTGTGCCTGCTTCACCAGTGTCTCGCTGTTGAGCAACCAAGCCAGCCTACTTGTTAACTGCATACCCAGGAATTTGATACTGATAACCATTTCCACAGGTGAGTCATTTATGCACAAAGAAGTGTGGCTGTGCCTGCCTTTTCTGAAATCAACAATGATCTCTTCAGTATCACCAAGCATAGAAAACTTGAATGACGTTTGGAAGAAGGATTAAAAGGATAAGGTCAAAAACTTGTCCAAAGAGAGGAAGGAAAACATTGAATTTAGAACAATAGAACAATGAGGGATGGGTATAAGTATGAGAGAAATAAGAAAAAAAAATGGTTTGATACTTGTTCATTTTGAATATGTTTGTTTGCTTCAGATTGTAAAGTGTATGTGGTATTTTACGTTAGAGTTAAACAAAAGGGCGTATGCATGATGCTAACAGCCAACTTCGGCCATCCAGATGTTGTTGAACACCAGTTAGCCTGGTCATCTGGAGCCATCAGTATCATTTACACAGAGTTCTTCTTACGTCTCTCCACCTTAAGAAGTTCCCAGGGCAAGTGCAGTGGAGAGGCTCTTGCTATCACCTAGAGTCTTAAGTCTATGGCCAGTTTAGTTTCACTATAGCTCCTCTTGCTGAAGAGGGAATAATAACTCCACTTCTTTCCAGGAAACTAGGTGCCAGATGAGCCCAAGAAGTGTTGTAATAAGGAGAGTGCTCAATAAAACCAGGCCAAGTGAACTCACATAGGTAACAGATGGACTAATTAGAGAGAGTCCTTTGTAGTTTAAGCAACCAGTCAGCTGAAATAAAGGTAAAATAAAAGCCAACTGTGTTTCCCAAAGACCAGCCAACACATGCTGCCCAGGAGCCCAAGTACTTCTTGGACAATGTACAGCCAGCCATAAACACAAGAGAACAGGAAGATCTCAGTGGAGGAAAAAATGTTTGCAATTAGCATAGATTTCAGTGGTGGGATTCAAATATGTGAACAACCGGTTCTCTGTGTGGATGCTGCTTCCGGAAGTCCAAAAAAAAAAATGTATTGAACAGCAGAGATGAAAAAGAAAGATATGGGTGGGTTTCCAAGAAAAGTAATAAAAATCATGCTTTCTAGCTAATCACAATACTGTGTGATCATGTCAGCATAGTGCTGTCTCCAGATATCAGAAATTAGGACAGAGGTCCCCAACCTTTTGGGCACAAGGGACTGGTTCCATGGAGAGAGGTTTTTCTGTGGACCTGAGGGTATGTGGTTTTGTGTGCTGCCTGGATCCCACAGATGAGGCTTTGCTGTTTGTGCGGATTGGTTACTGGCATGCCACGGCCCGGTACTGGTCCACAGACCGGAGGTTGGAGACCCCTGAACTAGGAGACCAGTGGCAGAAACAAAAGCCCTAATGGCATCTAGATCTGAACTGCAAAAATCTCAGTAACCACTAGATGTCAGAAATGTCTGGTTTTTCTGTACATTTTTGGCTTTGCTGCCATCTAATGGTCACCTTGAATTTTGCCACCCTTTTCTGGTACCCCTAAATGGGTTATTTTGTAAGACATTTAATAGGATAAAAAAAGGAAAACTAAGCAAAAGAAGGCCAACTAGTTAAAAGATGACATGGATATAAGATACCCTGATTTTACATGTTTGTGTTGTCAATAGTAGGCCTATTGTAGACCCAAGCCATAGTCAACCTCTTGACAAGTTAGTTCCACAAGTCATGCAAATTCAATCAGAAGTTCTTATTTTAAAAGTTAGGAGCCTAAAAACCTAGAACTCATCCAAAATGTCCAGAAGAAGCTGGGTTTTGAATAGAAGTATTCATTGGTTGAAAAAACAGCTCATTCCTTCTTATCAGAAGTGCTGTAGGCTGGCATTCTGAGATTGAAGTTTCTTTACCTTCTTTTCCTAAATTGAATGACAATTATTACAGCCTCATGATGCCTTCGTACAGAGCCTAAGAAACAATGTTTGAATTTTAGCAAACCAATCCTCACATCTTAATACTTAATTAATGGTCCACTGGGGGGGAAATGCATTAATTTTAGCAAATGGAAAGAAACTGGAATTATACGTTATGCGTCCAGGTAATGAGTATCGGTCTTGGGAATTATTTTCATTAATATGACAGAGAAGCGCACATGGAGGTAAAAGACATAAACATTTATTCAAGTGTTGGGGGGGACTGTAAAATCTTTTAGATATATGTACCCCAACTTGGGAACTATATAGAGATTCATTCTTGACTCATTTGTCACTGATTCTCTCCTTTGGCCAATTTTTAAATGCAAATTCTATCTTCTGCGCTCCTTTCATCCATAAATCTGCTCTGACCTTTTTCAGTTCAGCGTGGTTGTGAGCTGTGTCTGGGAAAAATCAAACATTGCCTATTTCGTTGCCAGTAAGAGCTTTCCTCCAGGTGTTTACTGGCTTAATCTCATAGCCAGTTGAGTTATTTCTGACTAATTAACTTAAAACGGAGGCAAAATGGTTCTCCTTTTGGATTTCTGTGAGTTTTCAGGTCTTGCGGGCAGTCTTAGGGCCTATCAGTGGGAGTTCTTATATCATCCCTCCTTCTATTTTCTGATAAGGAAGGCCGGCATTTACCTTCTATCCTCTTGGATTTAAACTTGGCAATTTTTTTTCTTGGCTTATCAGACAGCCACTTCTCATGCTAGCTGGCAGGTGATTATTGACATTTTCCTCATTTCTGCCCTGGAAAATCATAAATCCCAACTTATCTCCCAATTGCTTCATTAAAGTAGCCTACAGTTCTTTTTTGTTCTTTTTTCTCCTAGGCTTCAGCAAGGTGCTGTGTTCATCCCTCAGGGAGGGAGGAGCCAAAATACCTATTCTGATGTTTTCTGAAGTTTGCATAGTCTTGCCATCTTATTCTCTAACCCTGGAGACCTAGATGCTCCCCGGAGGATCCCAAATGGGGCAGCCCTTTCTCTACCCCACTGCTCTACCCAATCAAATGGTTTTGTGAAGTATACTGCCTCTGCCCTTGGAGGTACAATTTAGCCATAGTAACTGGCTGTTATAATAGCTCTATAGCAGGGGTTCTCAACCTTGGCAACTTTAAGACTTGTGGACTTCAACTCCCAGAATTCCTCAGCCAGCTTTGCTGGCTGAGGAATTCTGGGAGTTGAAGTCCACAAGTCTTAAAGTTGCCAAGGTTGAGAACCCCTGCTCTATAGAATTGTTAAGGCATCTGAAGATAATGAAACATATGAATGAGGTCCATTTGAGAAGGGGGTAATAATGATTGAGATCCTACAAAAACTCCTCTTCTAAAAAAATATCATTTGAACTGGAAGAAGAGTTTTCCTTTCAACACCAAGGTTCTGTGCCAATTTACAATTTCTTCCAGCTTCAAAACAAATACTTTTCAGAAGATAAATCTTCCCAAGGCCATAGGAGATGCTGAAGAGATTAATTTCCTTCTCTATACTGGCTAGTCCAGAGTATGATTAGTCTATGAAATGCACAAATTACAAACCAGTTGAAAACGCAGGGGACTGCAAACAAGTAATCTATATTATGGTTTAGCTCAATATATGAATCCTACCCAAAAGGACTATTTAGTTAAAGACGTTGACTTGAGAGAGCTGGGTCTGGCAATATCAGAAACACCAGCCTGAAATCAGTCAAGTCCATTCCAGTAACAAAAGATAGGTACTGATCTCCTTCTTTTGTCCAAAAATGAGGCTCCAAGAGCCCATTACACTGAGAAAATAACTAAATTGTGAATTCACTATAAATAAGTCTTGTATGTTATGCCTAGCAGTCACTGCTCTCCTTTCTTAATGGCTTTCCTTGTCTTGCAATGAATTGATCTATTGGAGATTCGTATCCGGTGCAACTTCAAGTTCTAACATCAAATAAGGGAAGCCTGACATCCTGACATTTCACAGAGTCTGCAAAAGGAGTCTCTGCATGTGCATAAGCCAGACAGGGTTGAATACAATCTATGTTAAATCCATAGACGTTAGGAGATATAACCAGTTGCCACAATTCTCCTCCGTTTATATACTGACCATATAACTAGTCCTCGCTTAGAGTCTGCCTCACACAGCAACTGTTCACAATTTTGACAGTGATGGAAAAGTAATTTTGTGACCAAGCCTTTGCAGGTCTGTAAAGCAAAGCAAAACTGACATATGTTCATAAGCACAGTCAGGGGTTCACTTAGTGACTGTTTTACTTAGTGACTATTGCCAGTACCAATTGTGGTCACTAAGACAGGACCACCTGTGTTGAAAGAAATATAGGAACAGGACTATTCACAGAAAATGGCAGAATGAGTAATAGAATTGACAGTGTTCTTTTAGACTTCCAAGGGTACATTTTTTTGATGTTTCCCTATCAGATAGAAGATAGAAAATAAGAAAGAAAATAAACATCTTGAAGTGAAAAGTTCCAGCCATGTCATGAATCCCTTGTTCTATCTTTCTATTTGCCAGGAGATTTTAGCACCTGGCAGCATTCAGTAACTTGGTTCTCCCCCTCCCATCTCTGCACTTGGAGATGATGCAGGCCATTCGCAGTTCTATCATCTTGCATTCTATCCCAATCTTCTCAACCTGCTGCCCTCCAGATATGCTAGGATTTCACCCCTCTCATTTTCCAGGCCAGATGGTTGTATCTGTTGAGCAATATTAGAGGAGAAAGGGGAAGAAGATTGCTAATACAATCTTGGCAATAGCCAACTAGCGCTCTCAGTTGTCTCCTGCCCCACTTGGTTACCCAGTGCAAATCCTAGCTCCCTTTCTTCCTTTATTGCTGATCACTATTCAGATCTTGCTAGCAGGGTCTTTAGAGCAATTGCAGACTTGACTGCCAACATAAATTTAGAACAAAAACAAATGTGTCTAGTTTTTTTTTTGTGTCTGTAATTTGAACTGAAATGGACTTTTCTTTAGCTACTGAATTTCATAGCTCCAGGGTGACTCCAGTTTTTATGAGCTTTTAGACAGAACTTCTTCACAGCTAGTATACCCAATCCACAGAGTCCTTGTTCTTCTGGGAAGGAAATTATGGGAGCTGAAGTCCACACATCTTAAAGTTGCTGAGGTTGAGAAATACTGCCTTATAGGATGACTATGGCACATACACCAGATAACACTCCTCCATAGAAAAATAACCAGATCTAGAAGCTCCAGTCCAAACTTGGTATCAAAGAAATTAATCAAAGCAGGACATGGAAAAGCAGTTTGCAGATGACATTTTGCGTAGGGGGAACTGAAAGTGTGAGATCTGAAGGGAGAAAACCAGAGCAGAGTAAGCAATATCTTCATCTTAGTGGCCCCATCGGACTGGCCTTCAGGCATGTGTGAGAGTCTCCTTCTGGAGCAAGTACAGTACAAGCACAGCCTTGATAAAGTAATTCTGCCTGGATCTGACAGCTCCAAAACAGGCAGATTCACAGGGGAAAGAGCCCAGCTGTTTGCATCTGGCTGAAATGTCTCTTTGTGAAGGGCACATGGCCCTGGTTTTGAAGCCTCTGAATCAGAGCAAATCTTCTGTTCCTAAAACAATCTGTCTAGGTGGTACAATGAGGAAGGTAGGTAGATGTGTGTGTGTGTGTGTGTGTGTGTTGTTGGGAGAAAGAGAAAGAATGGAAGAAAAAAGCAGCCTTTCAATGGGACCAAATTCGTCTTTTGGTCTTTTCTTCTCTACTGATATGTTCCTTCCACCCCTCCCCCTTCCCCCTTAAAGCAACCAAGGATTCATGGTTGTACATGTTGCTTAATCTGGGACTCTGAATGGAGACATCAAAGCAGGATCAGTGTTCCCCTTTAACTTTAACTAATTGGGTTGGAATAATCAATTAAAGCCTCTTTCAAAGCCTGACTTGGTTGGCAAGAGTAGCTTTGGTCAGCTACGAGGTAGGCATTTTGGGTGAACCTCTCAGTCCAGCATCATCAAAACAGTCTTCAAGGCTCTGCATTTTTGCAGTTAGAAGAGACCCTTCTCTTCATTTTTAGGGTCTCTTTCTCTAAAATAGTATCCCCCTGAAGTGTTCATTTTAATTTATGCATTTATATTGCTTTGCTTAAAAAAAAAAAAACCTTGTTAGCCACCTGGACTAGCCACTGGAGTGGAAAGATGAAATGTACACCAATCAAATGGTATAGACTGTATATAAATGAACTTCTATCTGTATTAAAAGAAAGGTCCCACAAATACTTGAAAGAGTGTTTGGATTTGTTACGGCTATTCTCACAATCATTTTAGTTTTGCAGATTTGTCCATTGTATTTGTTACATTTCATTGAGCAAATGTCTAGAACCGTATCACTCAGCAGAAGGAGCAGGAAGGTCTTGTAAGGCAGCAGGACTGACTTACCACAAGAGTGCAGAGAGCACAAGACCATAAAAATCAAGATGAAAATTAATTCAGCACAATAGAAGTGACCAGAGGTCTATAGAGCTGACACTTTAGGCCAGTGATGGCAAACCTTTTAGAGACCGCGTGCCCAAACTGCAACCCAAAACCCACTTATGCATCGTTGAGTGCCAGGTGGGTGTGGCCCATTGGCTGGGAGTGGCCAATTGGGTGTGCGTGGCTGCAGTGGTAATGGCAGACTGGGTGGGACTAAAAAGTTCAATCAATCAATTCCAACTTTGCAAGATCTTTTTTTCCTGGCGAGAAGTTGACTTTGACTAATTGATTGAACCTTTTTTTTTTTTTTGCACATGGCAGCGGAGGCCTAAAGCGAAAAGGTTTTATAAAACCCAGCTGAAGGCCTAGGACTGGGGCGACGGCGCACGTGCCCACAGAGAGGGCTGTGGCACCCATGCAATAGGTTCGCCAATTACTGCTTTGGGCCCTTAATATGGCATACTTGCAATTTTGGTACGTACGTAACTTTATTGTCATTGTGTGTGTATACACAGTATACACTTACAACAAAATTTACATGACACCCAAAGATCAGGTCCCACACACATAATCCCCAAACACGCTCCCACCCACAACAACTCCCCACCCTAAACCACCCAACATCCACCCAACAGACCAAGTAATACTGTCCAACAGTTCACTTATGGTGGCCCTGAACTGTTGGACAGTATTACTTGGTCTGTTGGGTGGATGTTGGGTGGTTTAAGGTGGGGGTGTTGGGTGGTTTAGGGTGGGGAGTGTGTTTGGGGATTATGTGTATGGGACCTGGTCTTTGGGTGTCATGTAAATTTCATTGTAAGTGTATACTGTGTATACACACACAATGACAATAAAGTTACGTACGTACCAGAATTGCAAGTATGCCATATTAAGGGCCTAAAGCAGTGTTGGCGAACCTATTGCACGGATGCCAGAGGCGGCACTCAGAGCCCTCTCTGTGGGCACGTGTGCCGTTGTCCCAGTCCTAGGCCTTCAGCTGGGTTTTATAAATTGTGCACTCTTCTTTGGATCTCCAATCTAACTCAATTACAGGAAAAAGTAAATAAATGCTACCTCTCTTGTAAACTTTCCAACTTCATCATGACTGAATGATTTAGTCTTAAACATGCTTATATGGGGGTGATTGTCACTAACTTTATAGGCTATAGTTTGAAAGTTCCATATACCTAGTAAGACTTCAGGAGTATATAAATCTCTTAGGATGAAAGCCAATTAACTATATATTTTATTTTATGTTATTATTTTTTATTTTATTTTATTTTATTATTTTATTTTATTTTTGTTAATCATATTTATATACTGCAGCTGCCCCTCTCACCCAAAGTGACTCTGGGGAGCACACGACAGAAGAGCAATTTTTATTAGTCTTTTGCAGGTGGGGTTTAGGAAAAATAATTTCTGTATGTTTAAGGTAAATGATGTCAAGCCCTGCGAGACTGGTAAAGTCAGGAAATAAGATACACTTGAAAAGGTATTTTTTGCTGGTAGGATATTATATGTCTGTTAAAGCACAACACACAACTCATTCCTAATGTAAGTAGAAAGTACACGTACTTTGTGTCTCATTCTCACTTCCCCCCCTTTTGCTGGATTGTAGTGTCTTTGAAGTGACCCATGTTCCTTTTCCACATGCCATCTTACCAAATGTTGGAGATGCTTAGCTTCACTAACCCTTCATCCTGTTTCTCCTTGAAGCACTCTTAGCATTGAAAAGTGGGCTAATAGCACTTTTGACTTTACTTTCAATATGAGTAAACAGAATTGTAGTGACGATAAGAGCCGGGGTGGCGCAAGGGTTAGAACAGCGGTTCTCAACCTGTGGGTCGCGACCCCATTTGGGGTCGAACGACTGTTTCACGGGGGTCGCCAAACACCGCAGTCCGCCATTTTCCCCCCATTTCCCCTCGGCCATCGCGCGCACACCGCGCATGCGCGATTCGGGCTGTCACGCACGTGTTGCGCATGCGTGGTTCGGGCTGTTGCGCCGCGCATGCACAGTTTGGGCCGTCGCACCGCGCATGCGTGGTTTGGGCTGTCGTGCCACACATGCGTGGTTCAGGCCGTCGTGCGCGCACCATGCATGCGTGATGCGGGCCGTCGTGCACGCCACACATGCGCAATGCAGGCCGTCACGCCGCGCATGCGCAATGTGGGCCGTCGCACCGCACATGCACAATGCGGGCCATCGCACCGTGCATGCGCGGCACAGGTCGGGGTCACGCTGTGCATGGGCAGCGCAGGTCAGGGTCTCGGGCTTAAAAAGGTTGAGAACCGCTGGGTTAGAATGTAGTATTGCAGGTTAACTGTATTCCCTCTGCCAGCAGTTCGATCCTCACTGTCTCAAGATTGACTCAGCTTTCCATCCTTCCGAGGTCAGTAAAATGAGGACCCAGATTGTTGGGGGCAATAGGCTGACTCTATAAACCTCTTAGAGAGGGCTGTAAAGCACTATTAAGCTGTATATATGTCTAAGTGCTATTGCTATTGCTATCCGCACATATCATTTCCTGAACCAGCTCAGGTTCAAGCCAAGATATTTTGCTGCTTAAGTCAAACGTCAAGACAATGCCCCATCCTCAGCCTCATCTAGAGTAGCCACTGGCACATCTTTATGGATTGTTAACCTGTCCTTTGCCTGCACGGTAATGCTGATTGGAGATGAGCATTTTTGGAGATCTTTAGTTGGAGGAAGGAAGCTACGACCTTTTCTAACAACAGTGAAGCCACTGTACCAGCTTCAACAATTTCTGAACTGAAGCTTGCCCAATTTCTATCGTATTCTACAGCACCTAAGGGGTTTGGATGATGCACATTGCCCCCCCTACCCACCCACCCCACAACACACACACTTTAAGAAAATTAAAACATACTGAGATTTGACTAGCGAGTCCTATTATTTCGATAAGCTAATACAGTCTTTGATCCTATGAGAATATGATTAATTTCCATAAGTTGCCCAAGAGTTTAGGGAGGGGGAGAAGAAGTACAAAGCTAGCTTTGATACTTGGGAGCAAATCATTTTTTGCAGTCTTGTTTTGCTAAAGCATAAGCTAGGACAACACTTTTTTCTTTCTGCAACTTTTGTTCTCCCTCTAATTACAAACAATGCACTTAAATGCTGCTAGTTTTCATTTCAAATGCTGCTTTACCAACCTGGCTTTTCTGATTTTGGAGAAAGCTTGCTATTTCTAGTTTAATACTTCATAAGAGACAGGCTTATTAGCTCTGAACCAAGAACATATATGCCTTTTCTTGCAAATTAATTCCGTGGAAAAATTGAGGCAAGAGAGATAAATCTTTTGGAAACTTTACATCAGTGGTCCACATGAAACACCAAAGAAGACCACAATCTGAGCAGAATTGGTTGGGTAAGAAATTGCAACTGAACTCAGTGGGACTTCTGTATAAACAAGTTTAAAGTGTGACTATAAATGCTACCCACACCAGCATCACATGCCTATTTCTTCCGATAAGCACTCCAAAGAGACGTGTTCAGGTATCTTCTGGCCACCCCTTGCGTTCAGTAACTTTTCAGCTGCCCATGTGCTTCACTATCTTCAGCTTGCCATTTGCTCCCTATTTCGAGAAATAAGGAAAAGAAAGCTACGCTTAATCAGGTCCAGAAGCAATCCACTTGCAGCCAGAATGCTAAAAAAAAAAAATTGTGGCACCTTAAAGGCTAACAAAATAATTATGGCAAGAGCTTTCAGCAGCTAAAATCCACTTCATTAAATGCAGGAAATGCTTTCTCAAGCTGTCTGTAACTCAGCATAGAAAAGATAGATAAATGTGGATAAAGATACATTTTCTCCCATCTGCACAACGCTAGCACTCTATTAAAACTAAACACAGAGAGATACAGGACTGATAAAAGGAATTACTTCTTTACACAATGCATTGTTAAAAGGTGGCATTTGCTATCCTCAAATGTAGTGGTGGCCTCTAATTTAAACCCCTTTAAAAGGGGGCAAGAACAAATTAATGGAGAGGAGGACTGTCAAAATTCTGAATCACAGAAAAGGTAGAACTATTCAGCTTCTATTTTGATTCTGTAGTCTCCAACCAGAATGTATTTGTTCCACTAGGCCAGCGGTTCTCAACCTGTGGGTCGCGCCCCCATTTGGGGTCGAACGACCATTTCACGGGGGTCGCCAAGCACCGCAGTCCGCCATTTTTTTATTTTATTTTTGGTCGGCCATTTTTTCCCCTTTGCGATGCGGGCCGTCGCGCCGCGCATGCGCGATGCGCCCCATCATGCCGTGCATGCGTGATGCGCCCTGTTACACCACGCAAGCATGGCACGGGCCGGGGTCAAGCCCCGGAAAAGGTTGAGAACCGTTTCACTAGGCAATTGCGAATAGCAGAATCAAAGAATGGAGCTGAAGCTCAAGACTGATAGAAACATATTAATGGAATACCTATTTATTTTGAATGAGTTTTAGTCTCCAGGGCCAGATGAACTATATCCTAGGCTACTAAAGAAACTTGTTGATGTATTGTCCAAATGTCGGTCCATTATCTTTAACAACTCCTAGAGAAGGGATATAGTCCCAAATGACTAGAGCAGTGGTTCTCAACCTTTCTGAAGCCGTGACCCCTTAATGCGGTTCCTCATGTTGTGGTGACCCCCAACCATAAAATTACTTTCGTTGCTATTTCATAACCGTTATTTTGCTACTGTTATGAATTGCAATGTAAATAACCGATATGCAGGATGTATTTCCATTGTTACAAATTGAACATAATTAAAGCATAGCGATTAAAAAAAACAATATGTAATTTTATATTGTTAAATATTTATTTCTACTTACAAATACATGAAATTTTGTCTTGAAGCATGGTGTAGCATGAGTAACAGTCTTAATATAACAGCAGTGAACTACATTGCTACATTTTTAAACAGTATGTCTAAGAAGCCAATGTCAGTGCGAGGGTTGAGATTGTTTCCTTCACACCAGATCAGCAATTCTCGGGGCAGTCTTTGCAAGAGCACAACGAAGATATAACCCAAAATGCATGGTTACAGTCATCTTTGAATCCAGTCTTTGCAAAGCAACATTTATGGCACAGCCTGTGTCTCAAACAAGTCATTTTGGGGCATACAGGAAACTATGGCCTGGCACAGGGGTTTTAAACCTTGGCACAGGGGTTCTGAACCTTGGCAACTGTAAGGCATGTGGACTTCAAATCCCAGAATTCTGGGAGTTGAAGTTCACAAATGTTAAAGTTGCCAAGGTTCAGAATCCCTGCCTTGGCAACTTTAAGACTTGTGGACTTCAAATCCCAGAATTCTGGGAGTTGAAGTTCACAAGTGTTAAAGTTACCAAGGTTCAGAACCCCTGGCCTACTAATATGAGTGAATGTACATGGAATATCCTCCCCTTCTGCTTTCAAGGAAACCTGGTTTCGACTTGTCCTTAGGAAAGCCATAGTCTGCTCTGGTCCTAACTTGGAAGCCCCTCGGACCTAGAGCAGGCAAGCGCCCAGCCACCTGCGGGAAGCTTGGGGTCTTCAGCCTCCCGTCACTTCCTTCGGTGTCTGGGCGGAGCCCTGAAATCGCGGAGGCTTTAGCGAGGGGCTTATTGCTATTTTTAGCCAGTTATTGCTCGCACCCTGGAACACACAGCTTGACTTGGGCGGGTTCCCGAGAGGGGACCCCTGTCTGGCTTCATCAGCCGGGAGGGGTGCAGGCGGGGTCCCCTCGACGCCCCCCCAGCTATGGCTACCTGCCGCTCAGCAGCAGCAGCAGCGCCGCCGCCACCGCTCTTCGGCAGAACCTTTCCGCCCGTAAGGGGCGGACCGTGGCACGGAACTTGCCTGACCATCTTCCTTCCTCGGGGGACTCCCGGCCGCCCGCCCAGCATGCGACCAGCCGCTGCGTTGCCAGAACCACGTCCGTCTGTCCCGCGCAGCCCCGTGGCTCCCATTGCGCCACCGCACACATCGATGGCGCAGTGCTTTAATTCGCCACCCGAGCCGGACAACAGTGTGGGGCAGTGGGAGAGTGCAGACAGCAGGCAGGCAGGCAGGCCCAGATGGCAGCAGGCGATGTGGGCCAGGCGCTCCCGGGAGGCCATGTAAGCGCAGGATGAGGCAGCGGCGGCGCAGGTCCAGCACCGGCCAGGCCAGCCTCCCTTTCGCTCCATTCAGGGGCCTGCACGGAACCCTTAAAGCCCAGAGGCTTTGGCGAGGGAGTCTCTCTCCAGGGCCAGCAGTGTTGCTCACCCCGGGCTGCCTTTTGGGATGGCCGAGACAGGCCGATTATTCTTCGCGCCCCCTACACCATCAGCTAACCAGGCCCGCAGCCCCGATGCTACAGGCGTGGATGATATTGAACCTGGCCGGCTGCTCGGACATCTGCTTTAGCACGCAGCGGCAGCAGCTGCCCCGCCAGAACCTCGGCCGCCTCCTATCCCGCGCAGCCCCGCTGTGTGAAGCGGGGCCTGCGGCTCCCGCGGAACCACCCGCACACCACACCGATGACGCACGAGGTGAGCAAGCTTTTTCGCCAGGTCAGAGTTAGGCACCACTACCCACCTCCCACCCCTGGTCCTCTTTTACTCACAGTTAGTAGCGTAGAAGATGGTGTTCCTTAGTTGCTCAGCAGGGAAACTTGCCTTTGCTGCAGAGAACTTCCAGCAACGTTTGCCGGCTGGGGATTTTGGCGTGCTCGTCAGCCCAGAAGCAGCCTTTAACGGCCAGGTCTGGTCAACTCCTATTGGCTTTCGAAAGTCAGTAGAATAGAGTCTATTCTATTGGCGTTCGAAAGCCAATAGATTAAGAGTCTATTCAAAATGAATCTATTCTATTGGTGCTCAAAAGCCAATAGAATAGAGGGAGTAGCACAGCTCAGGGAAAAGTTGAAAAAATCCAGCAAAAAAGATGCCGGAAAGCTGTTCTGAGCGTTCCATGCGCAAAAAAGGCCTGGTCTTTGGCAACCCCTGTGAAACGGTCGTTCGACCCCCAAAGGGGTCGCGACCCACAGGTTGAGAACCGCTGGACTAGAGGATGGCAAATTTTTGAAAAAAAGGAAAGGAGGGTCAAAGAGCCTATAAACCAAGCTGATACACCAATACCTGGAAAGACATTAGAACAGATTCTTAATAATAGTAATAATAATAATAATAATAATAATAATAATAATAATAATAATAATAATAATAATAATAATAATAATAATAATAATAATTGCCAGAAGCTAGCATGGATTTGTCAAATACAAAACCTGTAGGACTATTCTTACCCTGTTTTTAAATTAACTTCCTTAGTAGAGTATGGCTATACATAGACATAATATATCTTGATTTTCAGCAAAATATTTAATAAAGCATCCTTGATTCTGATTATTGTATTAGATATATAGACTGAGTGGGAAGACAATTAAATGGATACATAGATGGCTTGAAAATTATGCTTAGAATGTTCATAGGTGGTCCTTCCTAAGCTGAAATGAGGTGTCAAGGACTTGGATAAAGTAGTGGAGGTAATGATTCCAGACTAGGTGGTATCTGATATTTAATTCTTAATGTTATTTAAATATATAATACCAGAATAATATTGATAGGTTAAAGAAATGGGCTGAAAATACATAATAGAATGAAATTTAGTAAAAATACATCCAAACTCAGAGAACAAAAATCAAATGGACAGCTATAGTGATGATGTGACATTTACGAGGAAGATTTTGAAGCAGCAGTTACTCATAACTGAGTATCAGTTAGCA
The DNA here is from genome assembly GCA_034064705.1 of Bothrops alternatus. Classification (NCBI taxonomy): domain Eukaryota; kingdom Metazoa; phylum Chordata; class Lepidosauria; order Squamata; family Viperidae; genus Bothrops; species Bothrops alternatus. The sequence continues at coordinate 27,158,385 of JARGCV010000248.1, read as the reverse complement.
TAGTGCTATAGTTGTGCAGACCAATGCAATTTTGGACTGCATCATAATAGTTTTCCGGAACTTCATAGATTCTGGATTGGTCAGATCTCAACTCATATATTATGTCCAATTTTGGATGTACATTTTAAGAAGGATTCAGAAACTACTTCCTACGAATTGAGATTGAAGGGAATGGGACTGTTTGTGGTGTGGAGATATGATAGTATGTTTCAGACTCTTGAAAGGCTGCCACAGAGAAGAAGCCCAACTCCTGTACTTTGTTGTTCCGTATTTGTTATTGTGTTTTATTTTATAATATTCTGATTCCATTGGAATATTACCAAATAAAAGCTCCTACCCATAGAAGCAGTTTCCACATTGGAATGAATTGCACAGAGAGCTGTGAGCTTGCCTTGAAGGAGAGGCTAGACATATGTTGTCAATCAATTAATTTAGAATCCTGCTCTAAGCAAAAGTTTGGATTTGATGGCTTCATTGCCAGTGTCAGTACTATGATTCTCTTTCAAATGCCATCTACTACGGTAGGTCAGTGATGGCAAACCTTTTAGAGACCAAGTACCCAAACTGAAACCCAAAACCCACTTATATATAGTCGGGTGCCAGGTGGGCATGGCCCATTGGGTAGGTGTGGCCAATTGGCTGGGTCTGGCTACGGTGGTAACGGCAGACTGGGTGGGACTAAAAAGTTCAATCAATCAATTCCAACTTTGCAAGATCTTTTTTTTCCCCACGAGAAGCTGAAATTGATTGATTGATTGAACTTTTTTTTTCCACACAGCGGTGGAGGCCTAAAGCAAAAAGGTTTTATAAAATCCAGCTGAAGGCCTAGGACTGGGGCGCTGGCGCGCATGCCCACATAGAGGGCTCTGCGTGTCACCTGTGGCACCCATGCCATAGGTTCGCCACCATAGTACTAGGTGAAAGAGGATTGTCATCCTTCAGATTAGGAGTCTGACCTCCATGAATACAACAGGTTGTCCACAGAACGCTAGAGTAGATGGACCTGTGGTTGAGTTATTCTTATGATAGGATATCAGTGTGTAGTGCACAGGCTCACTTGAAGGGTTAGATTGCTTAAAGCAAAAGTGAGACATTTTTCTCCCTAGACAACAAAGGATGAAACACTTTAGACCGGTGTGGGAAACTATGGCCCCTTTACAACCTGTGGACTTCAACTTCCTGAATTCCTGAGCAAGCATAGGGGCCATAGTTGCAAACCCCTGCTTTAGACCAACCAGGTCTAAATGCCTTTCAACTCTGGAGCAATAAATGTATGCAAATAATTTGTACTTGTTTCCCATTTTTCCCCGAGGATGGGATATTGCAGTTGCCTCAGTCATCCAATGGCAGGCCCAGTCCTGCTGCACACTAGATTCTAGGTCACAAAATTTTATGTCATATACTTCCTCAACCTTCATGTCAGGCAATCTGTTGAAGCTGTGAGGCAAAGAAAAGGGGGTATTCAGCAAATAAAAACAGGATGCTTTGCCTCTGCCAGCACAAAGTTTGAGGAAATAGTGAATAGCCCAGCACAACCTGTCAACAGAAAATCTCAGCCTTTTGAAAAAAAAAAAAAAGGGATAAAAATCACATTGCCAGGAACTTGTATAGATTAAGGCTGTTTTCCGAAGCTCCAGAGTATCTCACCCAGTGGTTGCTGAAACTCTTATCACACCAAGTCATGAAAAATGCTTTAGGTTGCTGTGCTGCATACTAAAAATGCCATTGGCTTCAATGAGATTTCAGTGTTCTTACCCTCTGCTGAGCTACAGCCTTTATTATTTGGGGGTTTTCCCTTCATGTATTTCATGGCATTTCCAGGCCATCAGTTTTTAGCAGGTGAATAGGTTGGACATTTATTCAAGCCTTGCACAGAGGCCAGACGCCTTTCAGGGCTTCATTTCAATTGCAGAACAGCTGCATTTTCTAAACACTAAGTCTGACCTTGGGTATCATTGTTGTTCAGCAGGAGTGAGTAATAAAACCAGCCAATCAACCAGCTTTGGGCCTTTGCAACATCCTGTGGCAGTGAATCCCATTAATTGAAAGAAATTTTTTTCAAGTTCTTCTGAACACATTAATCAATTCTGCAGGACAGACTTGGGTTTGTACTATTATAAGAGAGGGAATAACATCTTGTTGTGAGCCGCCCCGAGTCCTGGGAGAGGGGCGTCATACAAATTTAATTAATAAATAAATAAATAATAAATCTCCCTATGTTTATTTTCTCCATTTCATTTGGGTACTTTAAAAAAGAAAACTTGGTATAATTCCCTCTTTGTTTGACTTATTTCAAAATTAAAATACCATAACGTGACAGAACATTCACAGAATCTTGACTCTTTGTGCAGAGTCTGGGATAATGGACAAGATATTGCCATGTTATCTTGGGTTTGTTTGTTCTGTACTTTGAAGTGGTTGGGCTTCTCTCTAGTTTCACTTTTACCACATGGAATTTGGTTCTCCCTCCCTCCCTCCCTAACGTCTTCAAAGATCAGGTGGGAACCTGGGGACATAACTGGCTGCATCCAGGAGACTTAAGAATTTTTGTGCAGGAGAAGTGACGTCTACAGCTTAAATTTAAGAAGCCCACCATGGCCATATTTGACAACTGTTATACAAATTCCAAATTTCTCTTCTGTTGAGAGGATGGTAGGAATGTAGTTATAGAATGAATTAGAAGAAGTGGCTTACCTGGACCTTTTTCAGTTAGAGCTCAGGCCTGGGCATAGAATAGAAACAGTGCTGGCCGTAGTGGACAGCACTTTGATGGGGCCAGAGCACCCACACACATTCATCAATTAACTGTTCCATGAAGCCACAAGGAGAGATCATCTATCAGACTGAAGTGTGATATTATCAGTACCTGTGAGCTGCTGGGTAAACTAAACAAAAAACACAACTAGATGGCTACCTTAACAGAATTGTGCAAGTCTGAAAGAACCTGCTTTAATTGCTTGAGCCAGTGGAGTGAGTCCTTCTTAATAACAATAGCACGAGCATTTACACTTATATACCTCTTCAGGGTGCTTTACAGACCCTCTGAGCGGTTTACAGAGTCAACATATTGCCCCCAACTATCTGGGTCCTCATTTTACCAACCTTGGAAGGATGGAAGGCTGAGTCAACCTTGAGCCGGTGAGAGTCGAACCGCCACCACCGCTCATTTCTTCTAAGCTTCTTTCTCTGACCATTAGGCCCTTGGGAGCTCCTGCCTCTCTTGTCGGATTGTTTCCTAGGCAGCATCTCTTCTCCCATCCCCCAAAATGATTCCCACATTCCATTACAGTCCTGTGCCCCTGGGACCGTGCTGGTGATGTCATGGAAGACTTCTTGAGGTCTGGAGGCTGTATGGAATCTGGAAACTGGCTAAGACTGAAGCCAAGCAACACAAAGTACAGGTAGTACCTTGACTTACAATCACAACTGAGCCCAAAATTTACATTGCTAAGCAGGATAGTTGCTAAGTGAGTGTTGCCCCATTTTGCAAACTTTCTTGCCCCAGTTGTTAAGTTAGTAACACAGTGGTTAAGTGAATCTGGCTTCCCCATTGACTTTGCTTGTCAGAAGTTCACAAAAGGTGATCACATGACCTGGGACACCGCAGCCATCATGATTACATGCCAGTTGCCAAGCATCCGAATTTTGGTCATGTGACCATGAGGATGCCGCAACAGTTGCACGTGTGAAAAACAGTCACTAAGTCACTTTTTCAATTCTGTTGTAACTTCAAACAGTTAGTAAATGAATGGTTGTAAGACAAGGTCTACCTGTATTATTGGTTTACTGGATTCACAGTAATTTCCAGTGTTGTTTCTTGGTCAAGTGATTGTGCTCTTGTTGGAGCAGATGTGTGACTTCAGGGTCTTCCTGGACTCATGATTACTATTTGACAGATAGGTGGAAGCCATGGTGCACCAGTTGCAGCCCTAACTGGAGCAGGAGGATTCCCATAGCAATGAATTATACCAGCATTATTATTCAAAATAGACTCCTCTTCTATATGGGATTATTGCTTTTGAAGATGTCTCTGGAATTGCAAGTGGTATAAAATTGTGATGATCCAGTTACTAGCATATGTTATTCATCAAGACCACATTACACTTGCACCATAAGCTGCAATGTTTGTCAATAGTTTCCTGGGTACAATAAAATATCCTTTTCATCTATGAAGCCTTAGTCTGACTTACATATTGGTACCTGCATGTCCACCTTGTCCAACAGAAATTGGTTCATCCAATATGTCCATCTTGGTGGGAACCCACTTTTGTAAAAACAACGGTGATTTGAAGCCAGGAGATGCTGCTTTTCTGTCATATTCCTGGCTTTATTAGAACAGTTTCACTGTAGAACAGTGGTTCTCAACCTTTTTCAGGTTGAGACCCCACTTGCCCCGTCCATGCGTGGTGTGACCCCGGTGCGCACGTGTGCGCGCGCACTTCAGGCCGATCCGTGCATGCATGGCGTGCGCGACGAAAAAAACCCCAAAACAAAACAAAATGGCAGACCGCGACGGGCCTATCCGCGCATGCGCAGCACGCGCGCGACGAAGAAAAAAAAAATGGCGGACCGCGACGGCCCGATCCGCGCATGCGCAGCGCGTGCGCAACGAAGAAAAAAACAAAAAAAACAAAAACAAAATGGCGGACCGCGACGGCCCAATCCGTGCATGCGCGGCGCGCACGCGATGAAGAAAAAAAAACAAAAACAAAATGGTGGACTGCGACGGGCCGATCCGCGCATACGTGGCACGCGCGCGCGACAGCCCGAACCGCGCATGCACAGCGCGCGTGCGATGAAAAAAACAAAAAAAACAAAAAACCAAAACAAAATGGCGGACTGCGGTGTCCGGCGACCCCCGTGAAACGGTCGTTCGACCCCAAATGGGGTCGCGACCCATAGGTTGAGAACCGCTGCTGTAGAACTTATTATTTGTAAATCATATTTATATGGCTGAAAAATTCACAGAACCTACCTCTGGGCAGCATATAATAAAACCATAAAATAACAATATTGAAAATAGTCATTGAAACATTGATAGTATTATTTTATAAAAAGGCTAAGTGATGTTGATTTTTATTATTTACAGTATTTATATCCTGCCTTTATTATTTTTACAAATAATTCAAAGCAGCGAACACGTCCAATATACTTTCCTCCTATTTTGCTCACATCAACAACCCTGTGGGAAAGATTGAGCTGAGATAGAGTGACTGCCCAAAGTCACCTAGCTAGCTTTCATATCTAAGGCAAGACTAGAACTCATGGTCTCCAGCTTCCTAGTGTGGTGCCTTTACCTCAGGAGATCACTGTTCCCTTGAGACCTCCAAGCCTGTTGACACAGCCAAATTTTGAGGGATCTCTTAAAGGATGGGAAGAAAGGAGCCAACCTCACCTAAAGAGGGGACGGGATATTCCATAGAGCTGGTGCCATGGCTTATTCTATAGATTATAATCTTTTATATTGGCCAACAATTGCTCCATCAATATGCCTGTATTATATTATTAAAATTATATTAATTTTATATTGGTTTAATTATTACACCATGATTTGTAATCTACGCTGTTATTCATATTATGAATGCTTTAACTCTGATTATGTCTGTAAATTTCTGGGAGCTCAGATTTTGTGGTATGTAAATAGAATAAACAAATATAATTCTTTAACTTTTTCTCACAGGAAATATGGTTCACCTCACTGGCCATTTTGGTTGTCTTTCTCTGCATATTTTCTCTCAGACTAGTTCTGTAGCATTTCCTTTTGAGAAGGCAACTAGAAATGCCACAGTATTCCTAACATGGCCACACCATTAATTTCTATAAAGGCATTAAGGCGCCAGTAGTCTCATCTTCAACCTTTTTCCAAATAATTCTTAATGTCAAATTTGCTTCTGAGCCACCCACTTTAATGCAACTAAAATCACAAAGAGATACACAATACAAGATAAATCCTGCCCAAAGGCCTACAACCTAATTTGAGGTTGGACACATTAGACGAGAAAGGGAAAGAAGACAAAAGGTAAAGAATGGTCAGTGAGGGTAAAAAGATTTCTCGTAAAAGTAGTGCCTGGATGTGAAATTAAACAAAGAGAGAAAAATCTTAGATGGAAGTGCTTTTTAATGGTAGGGAACTGCAAAAGAAAGTTGTAGAAAAACAATAATTAGGCTTAAGTGGAGGGCTGGCGTCTGCCAAGAGCCAAAGGCCTCTGTGTGAGGACATAGCAGCGCTCGTACCGGTACTACAGAGTATAAGGAAGGAAGAGCTTTGTAGACCCTTGTTAGAAAACTTGCATTGGGTTAGACCAAAGGCCGATTTAACCCAGCAGATTCTGTCCATCCTCATGGTTGACCAGATGTCTTGGGAAGCCCCTAAGCCAGCGGTTCTCAACCTATGGGTTGCAACCCCATTTGGGCTCAAATGACCGTTTCGCGGGGGTCGCCGGACACCGCGCTCCGCCATTTTGGTTTTTTTGGTTTTTTTTGTTTTTTTCGTCATGCACGCGCCGCGCATGCGCGGATCGGGCCGTCGCGGTCCGCCATTTTGATTTTTGGGGGGGGGGGGTTGGGGTTTTTTGCCACACGCACCGCGCATGCGCGGTTCGGGCCGTTGCGCGTGCGCTGCGCATGCGCAGATCGGTCCGTCGCGGTCTGCCTTTTTTTCCGTTGCGCGCACCGCACATGTGCAGATTGGCCTGGCGTGTGCACGCATGCGCGCGCGCGCGCCAGGGTCGCACCACGCATGGGCGGGGCAAGTGGGGTCTCAACCTGAAAAAGGTTGAGAACCACTGCCCTAAGCAGAAGATGGAATATAATAGCACACTTCTATTTCAGCAACTGGTATTCAGAACCTATAACTTCTTAGATTGGAGGTGATATATAGCCACCATGACCAGTGGCCACTGGTAACCTTATTTTCCATGAATTTGTTTCACACCCCCTTTAAAGTTTTCCACCTTAGAGACATCACTGCTTCTTAGAACAGCAAATTGAAGGATCAGTTAAGCAATATGTCAAGAAATACTTCCATTTACCTGTTCTGAATTTCCTTTTTTGGAGTTCCCCAGACTCTAGCATTATAATGAAGAAAAACTCTGCACCTCTTTTTTCCACAACATATATTCACTTCTCTCATATTCTCCCATACTCTCCCATGTTTCTACGTTTTAAAAAAAATGCTGCAAGTCATATCTGTTGCTCTTATTTGCATCTTTTCCAATAATGCACTACGTATGGATGTAGTACTTATATGGAAAGAGAGACAGGGAGAGATAAAACAGAAACCCTATTGGACCTCTCTCAAATTTTAGCCGTGTCATGGAGGTCAGTGAAGAAGGTGACAAAAGGGAAGAAGCCTTCCGCTCTCTGAGGGCTAGGCAACTAGTGGCACTGACCCCAGAACTGCTTGACTCTCAAGCCTCTGTGCCTTCTCTGACAGGGATTGCTAAAAATGGATGCAATAATTTCCTGCATTCTGAAATGGGAAGCAGAAAAAACCATGCATATGCCCTAAAATGGTTATACTGTAGGAAAAAATGTTACAGCCTCCTCCTTTCTCTAAATAAGCACCGCTCATACAATATGCGTCATGGTTGTATCCACACTGGCCACAAAATGCCCCTGCCAAAATTTCATCTAGGACAGGGGTCTTCAAACTCGGCCCTTTTATGACTCATGGACTTCAACTCCCAGAATTCCTCAGCCAGCGTGCCTGGCTGGGAATTCTGGGAGTTGAAGTCCATGAGTCATAAAAGGGCCGAGTTTGAAAACCCCTGATCTAGGATAGAGGAGGAGGAGGAATAAAATTTGTTACTTTCTGGGTAGGTGTTCAAGGAGAGAATTTGACAAATAAAATATAGAAACATTTTCAATATAAAAATGTTTTCTTTTATTAGTTTGAGACTATGCCTGCTGATTCCACCAGGTACCTTCCTGTGCCTGAATTAAGTGAAAAGGTGAGCAACTATTCTTTGTTCAGCATATAATTATGCATTCTTCAATCATAGTCTTTCTTTGCAACTTATTTTCTAAGTTGCCATGCTAAACATTTTACCTTTGTCTTGTATGGACAGCATATCATTTCATGTTCCACAGAGTACATCTTTATGTTTTCTCCCACAGATTTTATAAACAGGATGACCCAGGTTGACAGCCTATTGAGTATGAATGTCCATTCATTTCTATAAAGTTATTCCTATTTTGAACTAGTTTTATTTCCTTCCTAATAATAAGAGCTTCAATGAGATTAAGGCCTTGCTCACTTCTAATACTGTTTTAGCACATTTCAATGAGCAACTGCCTGTTTGCATCACATGCGATGCATCTCCTTATAGGGTGGGAGCAGTACTTAGCCATTTGAAGGCTGATGGGACACAAGTCCCTGTGGCCTATTATTCAAGGACTCTGTCATCTGCAGAGTGGAATTACGCTCAGATCAACAGAGAAGCCTTGGCCATAGTGGCTGGCATAAAGAAATTTCATGATTTCTTATATGGCTGCCACTTCACGGTATATACAGACCTCTGTTAGGGTTGTTTACTACTAATAAACAGACACCACATATCATTTCTTCTCGTATGCTGAGATGGTCCATTTTCCTGTGAGCATATGACTATACTCTAGTTCATAAACCTGGAAAAGAAATGGGCCATGCAGATGGCCTAAGCAGATTGCCTTTAACTCAGGTAGAAGCAGACCCTGCTCCTGCCATAAATATTCTTTCCATTCAGGAGTTGCCTGAATCTCCCCTCAATGCTAGGGACGTGGCTGCTGAAATTGCCACTGATCACACAGTTACACGCATGCTGACATGGGTGTTGTCAGGATGGCCTGGCTCGTGTCTAGATGTGACATTTCAAAGTTTTTGGCAAAGGAGACATGCACTTTCTACCTTTAATGGGTGCCTTTTATGGGGTAGCAGTGTAGTCATCCCAGCCTCATTGAGATCTAGAGTCTTGATCTCTTTGCATGAGGGACATCCTGGGATAGTCAGGATGAAAGTGCTTGTGCGCAGCCATCTTTGGTGGCCTGGGCTTGATAAAGCTATCGAGGCTCAGGTGCACGGGTGCCAAGTGTGCCAACAAACACGGCCTGAAATGCCTCAGGCCCCTGTACACAAGTGGGAGGAGATACACACCCCTTGGTCAAAGGTACATTTAGATTATGCTGGGCCCTTCCAGGGGCAATTCTTCCTTATCCTTGTTGATAGTCATTTCCAGTGGCTAGAGGTTGTTCCTGTTTCCTCCACTATTACTGCCAGGACTATCCAGGTGTTGAGAGGTATTTTTGCATCACACGGACTTCCAGATGTCCTGGTTTCAGACAATGGCCCTCAATTTACCTCTTCTGAGTTCCAGGCTTTTCTCTAGGCCAACCTGATCCGGCATGCAATGTCAGCTCCCTTCCACCCTTCCACCAATGGGCAAGCTGAAAGGATGGTGCACACCACCAAGGACGCACTCAAAAGACTCACGTTGAGTAGCTAGCTTCATAGGTTAGCTGACTTTCTTCTTGCACACCACACCACACCTTGCACGACCACTGGGAAGAGCCCAGCTGAACTCCGCTGGGGTCACAGACTCATTACTAAATTGGACAGGTTGCACCCAGACCGGGTGGCTTCACAGGTGTCCCAACCGCGGGCACCCAGGAGACTATAGTTGGGTGATCCAGTCTGGGCTAGGAACTATGCTCCTGGTCATCTGTGGGTTCCTGCTGTCATCTGTAAGATCTCTGGACCTCTATCATATGAAGTGACCTTGGGAGATGGCCGCGTCCTGCGGCGTCACATCGATCAACTGCGCTGGCGGTTGTCCCCTGTGGATTCAGCCCCTGCCTCCGCTCTTGGGGGGGAGGGGGCCCAGGAATTAAGTTGCACTTCAGGTCAACCTTCTGAGATACAATCTCACACTTCAGGTCAACCTTCTGAGACACAATCTCACTGTTCCTGGGACGTACCGCAGGTCACTAGGGATTTCCCAGGGGAGGTGCAAGGACATCCTCAGAGTTCAGCTATTGTGCCGAACAGGGAGTCATGCGTATCTGCAAGAGCTCCAAATAGGAATTCACCTGGGATGGGGTTTGCCATAGAGGCAGCCCCTGACCTAGGCACCTTGGCCACCGAGGACTGGGAGTATTGGGGCACACCTGCAACGCAGGTCACATCCGAGACTGGTTGCGGGCTCGAGGAACTAAGTTCCCTGAAGCCATCCAGGGTAGTTAGAGAATCCTCAGCCAATTCAGAGGGTTGTGAAATTTCAGCTGCTCTAATGGAGCCTGGGGAGAGCTCTGGAAATTCTGCCAGTACACCTCACCAGGGGTCACCTGCAAAATTTGTGCATAAAAGTCCTAGTCTAGCGAGCCCAACAGACGAGCCGGTAGGCCAGGCACCCTTAAGAACAAGTCCTGGTCTGCCTAGCCGGGCAGGTGAGCTGACAGGCCAGGCGCCCTCCCTAACCTTGCGTAGGTCACAACGGGCTAAGGACCCTCCTAAGCATCTAGGCGAATATGTGAGGTTCTTGTCAGTACAAGGGACTTTACAGGTCTAGGTTGAGGAGATGGGACCTATGTGGGATAGAAGATAGACACATGAAGTCCACATTAGAGAGTGGGTTGGTTAGCTAACTCTGTTAGTTATAAGAAGGGTGTCTGCATGTGAGCAGACTATTATTTTCTTTTCTTTTATTTTATTATTATTGTAAAGACATTTGGAATTGTGTGTGTTCTATCCAGGGGGGAGGGGTGTTGTGTCCTCGGCCTGATGAGGAAACTCAGCAGGCCCAGAATTGTTGCAAATGGTCCCGGGCATTCTAAAAGCTGCCCGGGTCCAGATAGAGTAGCCCCAGCCTTGTGCACTTGTGCAAGGCACAAAGAAAGAAGAACTCTCATGGGTCCACTCTGTCCGGGTTTCAAGCCCTATAAAAAGGCCTGCATGCCTTTTGCTTTTTGCTTGGTTGTTGTAGTTTGAGAATAAAGCGTTTGTTTAACATCGCCATGTGTCTTCATCATTCGCACGCGAACGAAGTACACAACAGGCACCAAAAAATCCTACATCATGTGCCATTTTCAATTATATACTATTTCTTTTTTCAGAATAGATGTGTTGAGGGAGAGGATGTATCTAAGAGCATTAGATAATAGTAACTTATAGTAACTTTAAACATTAAATCCCTTCAGCAGAATGATCACTATTTGTTCAGTCCATTTTTATAAACATTCTACAAGATATTGTTATCAAAACATTCTATTCCATTGTTTTCTGGGTGGTCTTTTATTCTCTTTTTTTTCCTGAGCTGATTTTTTTTAAAACTTAAAATGCAATAGATGTGTCAGTGTGTCCAATGGGGATTTGCTAAGCACTAGTGAGACATGTCTCTGCTCCTGGCCCTTTAGTTAGTCAGTTCCTGGTTATCTCCAAGCCAGAAAAGACTTTTTCTGCCTATAGTCTGAGCTTGCTCCTTAAAATGAAATTAAGTATTTTCTGTTGGCCATATAAAAGGCAGCAGTAGGGAGCTTGTTTCCCCTCCCCCTCTGCCACAACAAATTTGGGATCAACAATACTAAAGGGAAGTGGGAAATCTGATTCTGAGTCCCAAGAATTCTAGCACTATTTTCCAAACAAGATCAGCAGCAATAGATAGCCAGTCCATTCCCTAGCTGGGCATAAATGTTTATTTAAACCCAAGGGATGGGCTGAACCTCAAAAAAACAGGGAAAATTTTACTTGGAGAAAGACTGGCCCAACTCATCAGGAGGGCTTTAAACTAAAATTGAGGGGGAAGGGTGACCAATCTTTAGAATTTCTGGAACACAAAACCAATCATAAATCCGAACAAAACAAATCAAACAATGAGATGAGGGGAAAAAAATCAAACAATCAGGAGATCCAGGAAACATACCAACAGGCAGGCATAAAAGTCTTAAATACTTATATACCAATGCTCAAAGCTTGGGGAACAAATGGGATGAACTAGAAGCAATAGTATACAAGGGTAGGTATAGTTGGCATTACAGAAACCTGGTGGGATGAAACCCATGACTGGAATGGACTTATGGATGGATACAAATTGTTCAAAAGAAACAGAACTACAAAAAGGGGGGGGGAGTTGCACTATATGTAAGAGAACACTACATATCTACAAAAATGCACATGATCAAAGATAAAAGGCCTCCAGAATGTATATGGGTCAATATAGAAGGGGGGGGAAGTGACATTGCCATAGGTGTATAATACAGGCCACCCAACCAATGAGAAGAAATAGATGAACTCTTTGCCAACCAGTTAACAAATGTATGTAGGAAGCATACCACAGTAGTAATGGGAGACTTTGACTACCTAGATATCAGCTGGGAGACAAACTCTGCAGCGAACTGGAGATCAAACAGATTCCTAACCAACTTAGCTGACAACTTTGTCATCCAAAAGGTAGAGTAATTCTTACTAATAGAGAAGAAGTGAGGGAGTTGAAGTTGCCAGAATCTTGGGGGAAAGTGACTACGTCATACTGGAATTCAATATAATGCAAACACAAGCAATAGAAAATAATTCAACCAGTGTCTTAAACTTCAAAAGAGCTGATTTTAACAAATTAGAGAGAATCTAGGAAAGATTCCATGGATGAAAATCCTAAAGCGGAAAACAACTCAAGAAGTGTGGGAAACTCTGAAAAATGCTATCATAAAAGCCCAGACCAGCACAATACCACTGAAAAAAGAAACAAGAAAGCATCTTTCAACATTAAGGAAATGATTGGTCCATTAGTGCGGGAAAGTGGCAAGAAGGTGACAAGCAATAGGGAGAAAGCAGAACTATTTAACTTGTTTTTTGCATCAGTCTTTACACAAAGGGAAAAAACAGCCCAACCTATCAAAAATAGTGCCATAAAATAACCAGAATAGAAACACAAGTTAGGTAAGAAAACGGTAAGCACCTGTCCAGCCTAGACGAGTTCAAATCACCAGGACCAGATGGATTATACCCCAAGGTTCTCAAGGAACTGGCAGATGTGATTTCAGAACTACTGAACTATATTTTTCAAAGATCCTGGAGCACTGGGGAACTACAAGGGGACTGGAAAAGAGCTGATATAGTTCCCATCTTCAAAAAAGGGGAAAAAATGGATCCAGGAAATTACAGACCTATCAGCCTGACCTTAATACCTGGGAAGATCCTGGAAAAGATAATCAAACAACAAATCAGCAAACACCTAGAGGCAAACAAAGTTATTATGAAAAGCCAACATGGGTTTGTCAAAAACAGATCATGCCAGTACAGCCAGCTGATTCCATCGCTGTGTATTGGGGGTGAAAAAGTGGCTCCCACAGGAAGGGTTCGCAATTTGGGAATCCTCCTGGACTCACGGCTGTCCTTAGAGGACCATCTGACGGCCGTGGCCGGGAGGATGTTCTACCAGGTTCGCCTGGTGCGCCAGTTGCGTCCCTTTCTAGACCGGGACTCGCTACGCACAGTCACTCATGCCCTCGTGACCTCCAGGCTGGACTATTGTAATGCTCTCTACATGGGGCTCCCCTTGAGGTGCATCCGGAAGCTCCAACTTGCTCAGAATGCGGCCGCGCGGGTAGTGATGGGAGCGTCATGGCGCTCCCACGTAACACCGCTCCTGCGTGAGTTGCACTGGTTGCCGGTGGTCTTTCGGGTGCGGTTCAAGGTGTTAGTGACCACTTTTAAAGCGCTCCATGGCATTGGACCCGGATACTTACAGGACCGTCTACTGCCAGCAAATACCTCCCGCCGTCCGGTACGCTCCCACAGAGAGGGCCTCCTCAGGGAGCCGTCGGCCAGAGAGTGCCGGCTGGCGACCCCCAGGGGGAGAGCCTTCTCTGTGGGAGCTCCCACGTTATGGAACGAGCTCCCCCCCCGAACTCCGTATAATAACAGATTTACGCACCTTCCGTCGGGAACTAAAAACATTCCTTTTTCGACACGCCGGCCTGGCATAGAAGCTTCGGTTCCAATAGGGTCAAAATGTTTTAGGGGGACTGAGTATTTTTTAAGATTTTAGCTTTGTATGTTTTGGGTTTTAAATGGGGATTTCGGCCAAATTATTTAATTTATTTTTAATTATTTTAAATTTTGTATATTTATATGTTTTTTAAATTTTAGGCTGTACACCGCCCCGAGTCCTTCGGGAGAGGGGCGGTATAGAAATTTGATTAATAAATAAAATAAATAAATAAAATCTTATTGCATTCTTTGATCAAGTGACAAAATTAGTGGATCAGAGGAATGCTGTGGGTATAATTTACTTGGACTTCAGTAAGGCATTTGATAAAATAGATCACAACCTACTACTTGATAAGATAGAAAAATGTGGGTTAGACAGCATCACCACCAGATGGATTCGTAGCTGGCTGACCGGCCGTACTCAGCGTGTGGTCCTCAATGTAACTGCATCTACATGGAGGGAAGTGTGTAGTGGGGTGCCCCAGGGCTCTGTTCTGGGCCCAGTGCTCTTCAACATCTTCATCAACTATTTGGACGAGTGGATAGATGGGGAATTTAGATAATTTGCAGATGACACCAAGCTGGCAGGAATAGCCAACACTCCAGAAGACAGGTTTAAGATACAGGAGGATCTGGACAGTCTTGAACATTGGGCGCTATCTAACAAAATGAAATTCAATGGTGAAAAAAGTAAGGTTCTATATTTAGGCAAGAAAAACCAAATGCACAAGTACAGCATAGATGGTACCTTGCTCAATAGTAGCAACTGTGAGAGGGATCTTGGAGTCCTAGTGGACTATCACTTAAATATGAGCCAGTAGTGTGCTGCAGCTGCCAAAAAAGCCACCACAGTGGTAGGCTGCATTAACAGAGGCTGAACATGAAGTGTTAATACCACTTTACAATGCCTTGGTAAGGCCACACTTGGAATACTGCATCCAGTTTTGGTCACCACGATGTAAAAAAGATGCTGAGATTCTAGAAAGAGTACAGAGAAGAGCAACAAAGATGATTAGGGGACTGGAGGCTAAAACATATAAGGAACGGTTGCTGGAATTGGGTATGTCTAGTTTAACGAAGAGAAGGACGAGGGGGGACCTGATAGCAGTGTTCCAATATCTCAGGGGCTGCCACAAAGAAGAGGGAGTCAAGCTATTTTCCAAAGCGCCTGAAGGCAGGACAAGGAGCAACGGGTGGAAACTAGTCAAGGAGAGAAGCAACCTAGAACTGAGAAACTTCCTGACAGTTAAAACAATTAACCAGTGAAACAACCTGCCTCCAGAAGTGATGAATGCTGCAACACTGGAAGTTTTTAAGAAGAGACTGGACTGTCTGAAATGGTATAGGGTTTCCTGCCTGAGCAGGGGATTGGATTAGATGACCACCAAGGTCCCTTCCAACTTTCTTCTTCTTCATCATCATCATCATCATCATCATCATCATCATCATCATCATCATCATCATCATCATCATTATTATTATTATTATTATTATTATTATTATTATTATTACTTCCAGCTCTATTCTATTCCAGTTCTGATTTCCTTCTGGGATTGTCAAACTGATCACCCTCCTCCATCATTCCTTTCCTCCTGTCTCTTCTGTGACTTGCCTCTTCATTATAAAAGCTTTGCAAGCAGAAACAAGAAAAAAGGAGTATTTGGGGAAAAAGAACAACTAATTGGGGGAATGTGAGAAACATCTTAAGGAAAGCCAGACTGTTCAGTGGCCATAAAAAGGAGACAGGGGAGAACAATAATCTGGGAATTGAAAGGGGTGGTTGGAATCCAGAGTGGTGAGGCAGCGTTTCATGCTGTGACGTTTTGCTGCAGCTTCCAGTTTTCAGTTTTGTAATCCCAAAGTCAGCCTGCTGTTCTTGGGTGCCTCATCACTGGATGATTCCAGGTCATTCAGTTCTTTTATTTGAGAGGTATTGATTTAAAATGACTATTTGAAATTCTTTTTTGACGCTATATAAGGTTGTGGTTATAATTAGACTGTTTTTATCAACCATGAATCAGCTACCAGTCAGCTTCAGGTGATCACACATTTTATAGGATTATGAAAGGGGGAGAAAAAAAATCTTTGAAAAATCAGAGAATTGGAAAACGGCAGTTGAGGCATCAAGTTCATCTTCTGCTCGGTGTAAAATCCAAACTGAAATATTTCTGACCAATATCTACCCAGTTTCTGCTTGGAGACATCTAATGAAGGAGAATCTCTCTCTCTCTCTCTCTCTCTCTCTCTCTCTCTCTCTCTCTCTCTCTCTCTCTCTCTCTCTCTCTCTCTCTCATCTCTCTCTCCTCTCCCTCTCTCTTTCTCTTTCCTTCTCTCTCTCTCTCTCTTTCATCTCTCTTTCCTCTCCCTCTCTCTTTCTCTCTTTCTCTCTCTCTCTCTCTTTCATCTCTCTTTCTCTCTTTCTCTCCCTCTCTCTCTTTCCTTCCCCCCTCTCTTCCCCCCTCTCTCTTGCTCTCTTTTCTCTCCCCCCCGTCTCAAGTGAAACATTTTCAAGGAAAAACTAAGGAAGTCCAGTTGCTTTTGAAAGCACTTTTTTTTAAATTTTTTATTGAATACAAAGAAAAAAAAAGAATTAAAAACACTGAACATGGTAAATTGTCTTTGATTGATATCTCAGTCCATATTGTACATCAATTACATATATCTATATACAAACTACGCAATTCTGGTTTCTATCTTAACTTATCTCTTTATTTGTGACCGCCATTATTTTCGCCTCCATCTATAAAATTTATTCCATATTCGATAAAATTCTGTTTCTTCCTGATTTTTTAATCTTTTAGTTATCCTATCAAGTTCTGCGCAATACATAATTTTTTTAATTAATTCTTCCTCGCTCGGTACTTCCATTGCTTGAAAGCACTTTTGGGACAGCCATGACCTGAATGATTGAGAATCTCCCTAGACACTGACTCCTGCATTTTTCTTGGCAAGATTTTTGCCAGTGGTTTGCTCTTGCCTCCTTCCTAGGGCTGAGAGGGAATGCTTGGCTCAACTAAGTCACCCAACTAGCTTCACGCCTGAGGGAGGACCAGAACCCGTTGTTTCCTGCTTTCTAGCCCCATGCTCTTAACCACTATTCCCATGGCCCCCCTTATATTCCCGTTAAAGTTTCAAGTTTAAACACACTGACTGACTACTTCTGAGTAAGTAGCACATGTTTGCCTCTCCTGTCTAATAACTTCTGTACTGAACATGTTCCTTCTTGCATCATTGGAAAATGGTACATGATGAACTTAATTATTCCTTATTGACTGCCCTTTAAGCAAAAGGCTCATATCACAGTTTCAGCTATTTTAACAAGGAAACGTTAATGTTGATTTCTGGAATTTGTTCTTTTCTATGTTCTTTTAATTACTTTCTGTTGCTTTTGCAACCCTTCTTTTCAACCAGTACTGAGAAATTACGTCTGGTATTTCTGTATGCACTCAATCATTATGTTTTTTCAAGCTTGGCAACTTTAAAATGGGTGGACTTCAGTCCCCAGAATTCAAGCGGGCTGGCTGGGGAATTCTGGGAGTTCAGTCCACACATCTTAAAATTGCTGAGGTTGAGAAGCACTGTTCTAGGTGCATGTGGATGCCAGCACATGTTTTCTAGAAGCAGCTGCTTGCCATTTACTCTGCCTGAAAAGCATGTATCTCATAATTACAGGAGAGGTAAACAAAACCCTTAAATGCGAGCTCAGCGCCAGGTGATTTCGTAGATAAGTTCATGTGGCTTGTGATAAAAATGGTAATATCATATAAACTAGTATTAATGAGCATCTAGTTTCTCATTCTAAAGGGCTTGCTAGTGTGATAGATTTAATCTGCCCCATACTGAGTTTTGTTTCCCTACACCCATCAAATGCTCCTAACTCTTCTTTTAGATTCCTTTTAGAGTTTTGTTTTTTTGTTTTTATATATACTTCTATTGTATAGTTTTTAGTTTTTTATAATTATTTTTTTAAACTCTGAGGTACAGTATTTAATGCTTTTTAATTTACTGTACCCGGTCGTCCTGATGCTGATCTGACCTTAACAAAGATTTGATCTGATGCTGATAATGTGGATGCAGGCTGTTATCACTTTTTTTCCAGGATGTTCCCCCCCCTCCCAATTTCTCAGTCTCCTCCTGGTATTTTCTGACAGAGTGGTCTTCCATCTGATTACTAACTGGCTATGAGCCTGCTAATTTTTATTTATTTATCTGTGTAAGAACAGCCAAGGTTGGCTAAATGCTGCTACTTATCCAGGTCTGTGAGATAGCAAAAGCTGCTAGAAGGGCTATCTTTATTTGATAATCAATCATCCTGCAGCGGTAATCCCAAATTGCTGCAGTGGCATGGGGAGATTTCTTTGGTCCAACATTCTGTCTGCAATATGGATGGATGCAAATAATTATTCCTTGATTGCTACATATTTGTTAGCAGTTTTGTTATTTTAAAATCAGTCATTTTCTATTCTCTTGTTTTTTTTGAAGGAGGAATCAGGCATCATCATCATTATCATCATCATCATCATTATTATTATCCCAGCTTTTTTATATATAACTCAAAGCAGCAAAAATACCTAAAGCTTCTGCCTCCTATTTTCCCCACAACCCCAGACCTGTGTGGTGGGTTGGGCGGTGAGAGAATGACTGTCCCAAAATCACTCAGGCAGTTTTTATGTCTTACAGAGGCCTAGAATTCACTGTCTCCTCCTGGTTTCTAGGCCAGCATCTTAACCCCTGTACCACACTGGGTCTCATTTCTCTTTCATTCCATGTTTCTTGACGTGCTGCCCATTCTCAACTCCACAAACCAATTTTATTAAAAGAACCCAATCAAATCAATTTCATAATCCCTTAGTCAGTTTCACAGTGCTAACCATCCACTCTCTACTTGGCCTTCCCTGCTTATATTGTCTATGATGCATGTAAAACTAATATTACCACAAATTGTTTTACATTGTATTCGGCAGTGCGTGGAAGGTCTTGTTCGCTGAACACATTTTTTAAAAATTTGAAATGTAAATCCTTTGTTTATTTACTGGTACTTTATTCTTCATCCGCGATGACTTTTCATTTTCTGTTTTTCCTTATTCTGTTCTTTACATTTTAAAAAAACAAATTATTAATTTTAACGAAAGAAAAGAAAAAAGCAGCAGTAACAACAAAATGTTGTGGCTATGAATTTGAGGTCCCAGCCTTTCTTGTACATTCTGAATACTATGCATGCAAATAAAAGGTGTGGCTTTGTTCACATCTTTATACAGTAGCCGCCATCTTAATTATTTTGCGTGCCAATATTACTCTCACCCTGGCATTCCAATGATGCTTTTCATCATTAGACTCCCCTATACAAGCACAACTTGCAAAGATAAAATCATTCTGAGAAAAAAATAGCATAAGGAAATTGATTTGGACCATTCATCATGCATTGCATGATTAGGCAGGTGCCACATTGATAGAATACAAGACACTAGGTAACTTCACTCTTAGGGACATGAGTTTTAAAGCAAAATAACTGCAACAGGTAGTGGTAGAAGACTTAACTATGCTTAGTAGAACTGACCTACAGCAAATCAATAGTGACTTGCCTTCACTTCTTGTTCTTGGAGCCAGCCCAAGCCCAACAATATTCATTTTGTCAAATTTTCCCAGTTGCATGTGTTCCAATCAACACATTAAATAAAAGGCTACCATTAAATTTGGGCTGAACATATATTCGGGGGTTGTAAGTGGAGGAAACCTTCCAAAAGGTCCTTGCCATTGAAAGCAGTCCTCCACTAATTGTCTGTTGATTAAAAGAGGAGAACACTGCAGCAATGACCGGATTGTTCTTGAGTCTGCAGATAAAGCTATGAAGGACACCTACACGGTCATGTTAAGAGAGTAGGGAGGATTGGCACTGTTGAAGCTACTGCTATGGAGTTTCAGCTGTCTGAAAGACCTGTGTTGTATTCACCTGGGGGATCAGAAGGGCTTTGCTGTATAACTAGCAAAGCAAAGTGCCAGATCTGATAGTGCAGGATCTTCTGGTGGAGCTCACCAGTTCATCTTCTAACACCAGCACTCTAACCATTGTAGTGACATGGCACCTGGCTCTCCTCCAAGTGCAACGATACTGGATTATGTGTTAGCTGTTTCAAATGAGCTAGTAATTATCATAATCTGGTAATGGAGAAAAATCTAATTATGCAAAGCTAATGGATTTAAAGCCTTGCTGAAGGGGTGGGGGGTGATGAGGGAGGTTGATCTTTTTGAAACGGAACGTTGCTATCTCGAGCCCATGTCTGATGGGGCAAGCCCATTCCTCTTCACATGGCTTAACATTAGCTGGAGGGGGAAAGGAACTTCTTTATCAGGGAATCAAAGGATGGAGGCAGGGCTGGCACCGTTCTTGGGCAGAATGAAACATCTACTTAAATAACAAATGCTGAAGATGGGAAGTAGCAGCAAGAGTAGTGTATGCCAAAAACCTGCCTTGCACTCCATAAGCTATGGTTTGGCTACAAAATGCAATGGGAGCTGTCTGTTTGGCCAGTTGGCACAGATTAGTTAGATACTACTAACTTGGAAATAAGTAGGGAATGCTCATATATATTCAGTGAATGAATGAATGAATGAATGCATGAATGAATGAATGAATGAATGAGCAAGCATCTGTTACTATGTACCTATCTAGTAGACAAATACTTTGCTATCAAATGACTTTTTTTTAAAGTAGAAGACATAACAAATGCAGAAGAAGCCATCATGATTTCTCTTACTCCATCATCTATTGCTTTCTAGTCATTTGGTGCCCTATTGCACTGGGAAGTCCTGATTTCAGCTCTGAATTCCAGAGTTTATTGCATCCTTGCTGATCAACCCTTCTTAGTTATTGGCAGATCAGAAGAGTCACTGTTCCACACACTCAAGCTGCAATATAAGCATAGGCAGATGAAACTGAGATGATTGTTGCTGTGGCCTCCAGTACAGAAGGTTCCATAAAGGGAGTAGATATTCATGAATGAAGGCAAATTACGGTAGATATTAGGATATTAGAAATTAGGATTAGATATTAGTTGCAAGAGAATCAGATTGAGACAGGGCTGTCATGCTGTCATCTTGCTCAAGAGTTTCCCACATGAACTTGCTTGACTTTCATATTTTGTCTCTGACTTGTTTCTGCCTAAATCTAACAGTGTGGTCATTCTCTGGGTCTTTCTATGAAGCAAAGCCAGCTAAATTTTTTTAAACAAGGCTGTTCGGGTTTTAATTGGGTTTTTAACAGGTTTTAGTACAGCCTTGTATTAATATTAATTTAATTTAATTTAATTTTAAATATTTATTGTTATTATATGTTTTTATTGGGTTGTAAACCGCCCCGAGTCCTACGGGAGAGGGGCGGTATAGAAATTTAATAAAACTAAACTAAACTAAACTAAACTAAGGATACCCAGGAGAAATTCCTTCTCTGTTACAGAAAACATCCCACCAAGATCCAGATGGCATCTCCCTGTTGGCCTTTGGTTAAAACCTTAAAAACATGGCTACTCCCCAAGCTTGGGGGCAGGCAGTTTGGTAAGCTTAATTTAGATGATGGTCTGTTTACTTTGAGGGGTCTAAGTCAAATTTTGGCAGCATATAATTGAATTGGTCGTTATATTTTATATTGCATTATTGCTTGTGTTTTAAATTGATGTTAGCCACCTACGGTAGAATCACACATTGAAAGGGGTGACGATTTAAGACTTATAAATAAAACAATAAACAAGCAAGCCTTTGGTCTGATCCAACAATTTTTTTTCTGATGTTCTCCAGTGACGGTTAAAAAAGACATTCTTAGCAGCTGTCTTAAAAAGTGCCAAGAAAGCAGAGCTACCGGTAGAGACCGAGATCCACTGTGGGGTCAGTGACAGAAAACTTTTAAGAATCCCCTTGCTCAGTTCCATCTCTCTTCCAGGGAGCTGCATTTAGGCTAGCTGACCTTCCCTCTCATTTGCAAGCTCTGTCCATTACTGGCTCTGTATAATAGCTTTCCCTCAAAAGCTTTCAGCTTTTCCCTTTCCTCTTTCAGAGAGACATTTCTTTACCCCCTGCCAGCTCCTAGTTCAAATCAATTACCTTTCACCCATCAAATGAAAGTGTGTTTGCTCATTCAATTATTGCATATGCTTGGTCCACTGTGAACTAAATCAAACATTCGTTAATTCTACTTTTCTTTATAACCTTTACATTCTGAATAATATTCCCTTTAGACCATGTTTTGGGGTCCCATTAATCTTTTTCTTTGTATATAATTTTTATTATAACTTTAAAATAAGGTAAAAACTAACACAAACAAATATAAAGCAAGGAAGAAAAAGTAAAAAAAAAAGCAAAGAAAGCAAAAAAAAAGTGCAAGAAAAGATAGGATAACCTTTATTGTCATTTTTTTTTACTGTGAGTATACTGGCCCACGTTAAAAATGAAATTCTGTTGCCTGCTCTCAAAAGAAAGTATATATCTACCCATATACATACATAACACACATGTACACATTATATGTATCAGAAGGAGGAAACTTGAGAGTTCACAAGGTAGATGGTATATGGAACAAAACTGTGACTGAATCTGGATGTTCTGCTTCAGATACCATGAAGACTCCTCCCAGAAGGTAACAAGGACAACAGGTCATGAAGAGGATGGGTAGCATCCCAGACAATCCTGAGGATCTTGCTCAAGCAATGCTTATATGCTATGGCCTGGATAAAAGTTAGTGAACTACTAATCATCTTTCCCACCGTCCTCACCAATCTCTGCATCGCCTTGGGAATAATGCTTCCAAACCAGACAATAATGCAATATGACAGGATGTTCTCAATCGTCCCTCTATAGAAAGTGGTAAGGACAGGGGAAGGAAGATGTGCTTTTCTCATGCGATGCAGAAAATGGAGGTCTGCTGTGCCCGCTTCAACAATGTCTCACTGTTGAGTGACCAAGCTAGCCTACTCGTTAGCTGCACCCAGAAACTTGATGCTGCTAACCACCTTCACAGGTGAATCATTAATACACAGAGATGTGTGTCTGTGCCTGCCTTTTCTGAAATCAACAATGATCTCTTTGGTTTTTCCTACATTTAAAATGAGGCTGTTTTTGTTACACCAGTTCACCAAACCCTGAAGAACACTGAAGAAAAACACTGAAGAATAATAGAAAAGCAAACAAAAAAAGATATAAAGAAATGGCTACCTATATTCTTCAGAACAATTATAAGCACAAATATTTTTAACCTCTCTCCCCAAAGTTACATCATTATTAGTCTTCTTTCTATAATCTGCTCAAAACCTATAAATTCCAAGTTCATTTTTTTTATTTTTACCCCAAAAGTCTGCAAGAAGTTTCCAGTCACCAATAAATGTAGATAATATCTTTTTTCCAATCAAGTAAGTCAATTTATCCATTTCAGCGAAATTTGTCAATTTCATCAATCATCTCTCCATAGTGGGCAGTGTCAAATGTTTCCATCTCTCTGCATAGAGCAGTAATGGCAAACCTTTTAGAGACCATGTGCCCAAACTGCAACCTAAAACCCACTTATACATCGTCGGGTGCCGGGTGGGTGTGGCCCATTGTCTGGGTGTGGCCAATTGGGTGGGTGTGGCCCATTGGGTGGGCGTGGCTGCGGTGGTAACGGCAGACTGGGTGAGACTAAAAAGTTCAATCAATCAATTCCAACTTTGCAATATCTTTTTTTTCTGCAAGAAGTTGAAATTGATTGATTGATTAAACCTTTTTTTTTTTGCACACGGCGGCAGAGGCCTAAAGCAAAAAGGTTTTATAAAACCTAGCTGAAGGCCTAGGACTGGGGCGATGGCATGCGTGCCCACAGAGAGGGCTCTGAGTGCCTCCTCAGATCATAACACAATATAAATTTCAACCCTTTAACCACATATTTCCCCATTGATCCATCTGTATATTATAGCCAACATTCTTAGCTCACTTTATCATATACAGTATTTTTGACCTGTTCTTCCTCTGTTTCAAAATTTAGCAAAGGTTTGTACATTTTACCTGTTTGTTACATGTTCATTATCAGTACACAACTGTATTTTGAATTCTGACTAATTTTGTTCCATACTTTAAGTCTTTTCATACATTTTGTATCTTTCAAATAACTTTAAATGGGAAAATCATTGGTAACTATGTCCTTTTGCTATTAATTGTTCTCTTGATCTGATTTTAAATTCCCGTAATTTTCCAGGAAGCCCCAGTACATCAACCATTTATCTTTATCTACCATTTCTTTTTTATAATATGCTTCTTGAGCTGAGAGGTGATTCCTTTAATCTGCTACAATAATAATTCAGACATATTTGGATTTCATACTGTTCTACGGTCTTCTTTAGTCATTACATCTATATCAATTCACTAAAAGAATTTCATGTTTTAAATCTTTTTTTTTTCACTCCCAGAAACTTCTGGGAATTATTATTTCCAAGCCCATTTGGAGGGGCCCAAACTTTTCCCAACATCTGTATCTGTGACTGCATTTTTGAATGCATACTTGCAGCAAAAAAAAAAAAAGCCTAAAACAAGGCACTGCATTGCATCCATTTTCTTGCCCACATTGGTCTGAATGTAAAAACATTTATGCTTTTTGTGCCTTTGCTATGTTAAGCACAAGTCACATATTGCAGGATCCAATCTGGGTCGGTCACCGGGACCAGAGGTATAGTCTTCCAAGCTTTTGGACTCATGCTGTCCATCCTCCGGGAACTTCTCTCTAGCAGAGTGTGACAGCTATTTAGCTTTCAGATAGCAGGCTTCTCAGCTAGAGACAGATCGTGGGTTAATCTGGGTATGGATGTGCTTAATTGGGACTTACTGCCAAAACTGTGGGGCTGTAGCTTGCAAAATGCTATGCTGTTTCCTTGAATCACGGTCTATGTGTCAAAATAATCCAGGCTAAACTCATAATCCTAAAAAAAAAACCAAAAACCATTCTATCCCTAAAAAGTGGAATAAAAATATCTCTGGGCTGAGAGTATATTTGGAATTTGGAAAGCATGTATAGTATGGACTCAATGAATGGCTGACATGCACAGTTTGTCTGTACATAAACTGGCAGCCATGATGGGCATAGTTAGAAATAAAGCATCTGTGTACTCTCAGGATGCTGTTGATGACTCCTAAAAGCTTTTCTGCAAACAATTAGGATGCTATAGTCCAGTGCTTTCCTTCATAGCACTCAGTTTTCTACTAAATGCTTTTAGAATAATCTTTTACTTCTTTTTATTTACATCAGGTGCTACAGGAAGCTTGGTGAAACCCAACCACTGTGCTTGAAGACCCCCAGTGTCCACATACACCATATTACTCCCTTCTGCCCTAAAAGGGGTTAGAGTTTCCACTTTGAAGTCATGAGGGGAAAATTCCCCCTCATGAAGATTTGAACTAAACCATGGGTCTCCCCCTCCCAGTTCAGATGTTTATTGAACTTTCTTGCCTTGAAAGACTCAGGCAAAGCAAGTCCTGCTCCTCTGGACAATTCCCCAAATCTGGATATGTTTGCTTTTATTAAGTGCTGGCGGGAATCGATATATCTCGCTAATCAGCAGCCCAAGCTCTGTGGATTGAGATGAACTTAGCCTGTGGTTTTTAAGGAAAGTGTTTGCTCCCCCACTTGGCAGCAGCTCTTACGGGATCTGGCCTTGCTAATTGCCCAGGATGAGCATGTTTACTGGCTTCAGATTCCCAGGAGGGGCCACAGCAAGGCATAGAGCCAGGTTACTCCCCACCCCTACAGCTGTAGCATCCTACTGTGAGTCAGCTCCATAGCTTGAGAGAGAGAAAGGCAAACTTCAGTAGCCCATTCAAACTCTGGAATCTATCAACAGCAAACTGAAAACCTTAGCAGAGTTTGTACCTATGACCTGTTCCTAAGAAGGCATCAAATTATGCCTGGGCCTGGGTCGCCAGAAGAGATACCATGTTTCTGCACTCTAGCCGAAGAAGATCAGCATATTAAAGATGGTCCTCAAGTGGAGCAGTCACTTTCTGTTATGTCATCTACCCCCAACCTGGAAGAATTTGCTAATAGCTCAACGCTGCATGGCATCAGTCATATTTTCCATCATGGTCGCTGTACAGCCCACAACATTCTGTGGACAACGGCCTTCTTGGCTTCGCTTGGCTTTCTCTTCTATGTCTACACTGATCGAGTGGAATTCTACTTCCAGTATCCACATGCCACCAAACTGGAAGAAGAGACGCTCCATAGAATGATTTTCCCAGCAGTAACTATCTGCAATGTCAACCTCCTGCGCTTCTCAGAAATATCTGGTCATGACCTTTATTGGGCTGGAGAGTTCCTGGGTTTCTTGGACAGTTCTGACAAGATTGTTGCACCTCAAAAAGCAGATGCAGACGTTGTAAAGATCCTGAACCAGAAACTGCAGCAAAGCAAGGGGGAAAGAAACTTGCCTTTTGACTTTGGGGAACTCCACAATCGTGCTGGGCACCAGATAGACCAGATGCTGATTAAATGCAAATTTAGTAATGAATCATGCAATGCCAATGACTTCAAAACAGTGAGTCACTGTCTGCTTATGGGGATTTTGAATCTTGGGAATGACCCTCAGAGTTTCTGGGGTGGTGGTGGTATGTTTTTGTCTCTGGGCCATGGATGAAAGTGAAGCAAATGTACGAGCTTCTGTGCCCTCTGCTAAAAAGAGATGCCACTCAGAAGAACCATTTCAAAATGCCTTAAATGTCCTACTCAAACTCAGTAGGGGTTGAGTAGATGCTCAAATGGAAGGCTATTAATTTCATGGCTTGGGGAATATTTTTCAGGTGTTAAGGTGAGTAAAGGGCTCTTGCACCAGTCTCAGAATGGCAGAAAGAATGTGTTGCTTTGACAACTAAGCTCTTGTGAAAGAATCACCCACTGTGGACTTTCCTGGAACAAGCAATATTTCTTGTCTATCATTCTAGTTCTTCTGTCTGCCACAAGACGTGCTTGCTTGTTTCAAGTGCCAGATCACCTTTTAGACTCAGCCATAATTGCTGGGTAATTATGACTCTTTAAGAAAATGTAAGTGCTTTGGCATCTTTCTAATTATGGGGCTAATCACAGAGAATATATCATCCCATCCGGCTCGCTCCCCAATATGATATGGGATTTAGTGCTTAGATTTTCAGATTGGGAGTCCATGGCTTCTGCTTCTTACATTTTGTATGGCTGATCTGCTTACACTCATAAAAATTCTTGTGTTAGTTTCAGTCATTTCACCATGCAACCATATTGGATGATACATTCATTTTCTGGATAGCAACAGGGCTGGAGGTGGGGGTGGGGAAATAGCCCAACTTGGTTCTAGTTATTTGTTCTCAACAATGATGACATTAAATAATAATAATCAGCAGCAGCAGCAGCAACAGCATGGCTGGTTATTTTCTGCAAGGGAAGCCAGTTCTTCTGCCCAAGGAAATAAATCTGTGATTGTGTCTTTCTCTTGCAACTTTCCTGCCAAAGTGCATCTTTCCTTACTGTAAGAGAGAGAGAGAGAGAGAGAGAGAGAGAGAGAGAGAGAGAGAGAGAGAGAGAGAGAGAGAGAGAGAAGGGAAAGAAAGAAAATGAAAAACAGTGAGAGAGAAAGATAGAAAGAGAGAGACAAAGAAGGAGAAAGAAAGAAAGAGAGAGAGAGAGAAAGAGAAAGAAAGAGAGAGAAAGAGAGGGAGAAAGAGAGAAAGAAAGAGAGAGAGAGAGAAAGAAAGAGAGGGAGAAAGAGAGAGAAAGAGAGAAAGAAAAAGAGAAAGAAAGGAAGAAAGAGAGAGAAAGAAAGAGGGAGAGAGAGAGAAAGAGAAAGAGAGAAAGAGAGAGAGAAAGAAAAAAGGGAAAGAAAGAAAGAGAATGAAAAACAGTGAGAGAGAAAGATAGAAAGAGAGAGAAAAAGAAAGAGAAAGAGAGAGAGAGAGAGAAAGAGAAAGAGAAAGAAAGAGAGAGAAAGAAAGAGAGGGAGAAAGAGAGAGAAAGAGAGAAAGAAAAAGAGAAAGAAAGAAAGAGAGAGAGAGAGAGAGAGAGAGAGAGAGAGAGAGAGAGAGAGAGAGAGAGAGAGAGAGAGAGAGAGAGAGAGAGAGAGAGAGAGAGAGAGCCTCTGTTTCTTGGAGCAAATACCAGATTTTGCTTCTTCTTGTTGTTTAACTTGGCCCTTCCCATCTGGATGAGATGCCAAATGAAGGGGAATTAAAGAAGAGAGGGGAGAAAAATTTGACCTACCCCAGCATGATGCTGTATGCGCTGGAGATCAACCGTTCTATTATCTCTGCTTGCAAAGCTTCAGATACAATTAATACTATTAAGCTTTACTAGATTCCTGCTGATCAGCACTCCAGGTCAGTTCAACGCCACAGATATGGATTGTGATGTGTCTACCTCAATAATTTCTTCATGTGCCCCTTCATTTTGGCACAACATATTTGTGAATATTTGCTTTGTTGTAAAAAAAAGGAAAGTCCATTTTTAAAAGAAATATTAAGACCATTTCAGCTATGATAGAAGAGGGGATTTTTAAAATTTATAATAATTTTTATCAAGATTTAAAAATACAAAAGCTAAAAAATCATACACACTAAGAAAAATGTAAAAATTAAAAGAGAGAAAAGGCGGAACAAAGAAAAAATATAAGATAAATTGAAAGATAAAAAGGACAAGTATAGAAAGTGGAAAGAGGGGCACATAATTAAGTCAGAATATCAACAAATAGCCCGAGCCTGCAAAGATGAAGTGAGGAAAGCTAAGGCTCATAATGAACTAAGGCTTGCGACCAAAGTCAAAAATAACAACAACAACAAAAAGCTTCTTTCAATATGTAAAAAACAAGAAAAAAAGTGAAGGAAATGATTGGTCCATTAGTGGGTGAAAGTGGTAAGAAGGTGACAAGCAATAGGGAGAAAGCAGAACTACTTAACTCATTTTTTGCATCTGTCTTTATACAAAGGGAAAAAACAGACCAACCTATTAAAAATAGTGCCATAAAAAACAGTATAGAAACACAAGTTAAGATAAGCAAGAAAATGGTAAGTGAGCACCTGTCCAGCCTAGACGAGTTCAAATCGCCAGGACCAGATGGATTACATCCCAAGGTTCTCAAGGAACTGGCAGATGTGATCTCAGAACCACTGAACTATATCTTTCAAAGATCCCGGAGCACTGGGGAACTACCAGGGGACTGGAAAAGAGCTGATGTAGTTCCCATCTTCAAAAAAGGAAAAAAATGGATCCAGGAAATTACAGACCTATCAGCCTGACCTCAATACCTGGGAAGATTCTGGAAAAGATAATCAAACAATGAATCAGCGAACACCTAGAGGCAAACAAAATCACTACTAAAAGCCAACATGGGTTTGTCAAAAACAGATCACGCCAGACAAACCTTATTGCATTCTTTGACTGAGTGACAAAATTAGTGGATCAGAGGAATGCTGTGGATATAATTTACTTGGACATTACAAGGCATTTGATAAAGTAGATCACAACCTAATACTCGATAAGATAGAAAAATGTGGGTTAGACAGCATCACCACCAGATGGATTCGTAGCTGGCTGACTGGCCGTACTCAGCTTGTGGTCCTCAATGGACCTGCATCTACATGGTGGGAAGTGTGTAGTGGGGTGCCCCAGGGCTCTATTCTGGCCCCAGTGCTCTTCGACATCTTCATCAATGATTTGGATGAGAGGATAGATGGGGAACTCATCAAATTTGTGGATGACACCAAGCTGGCAGGAATAGCCAGCACTCCAGAAGACAGGCTTAAGATACAGGAGGATCTGGACAGACTTGAACATTGGGCGCTATCTAACAAAATGAAATTCAATGGTGAAAAAAATGAGGTTCTATATTTAGGCAAAAAAAATCCAAATGCACAGGTACAGCATAGATGGTACCTTGCTCAATAATAGCAACTGTGAGAGGGATCTTGGAGTCCTAGTGGACAATCACTTAAATATGAGCCAGCAGGGTGCTGCAGCTGCCAAAAAAGCCACCACAGTGGTAGGCTGCATTAACAGAGGCTGCACGTGAAGTGTTAATACACTTTACAATGCCTTGGTAAGGCCATACTTGGAATACTGCATCCACTTTTGGTCACCACGATGTAAAAAAGATGCTGAGACTGTAGAAAGAGTACAGAGAAGAGCAACAAAGATGATTAGGGGACTGGAGGCTAAAACATATAAGGAACGGTTGCTGGAATTGAGTATGTCTAGTTTAATGAAGAGAAGGATGAGGGGGGACCTGATAGCAGTGTTCCAATATCTCGGGCTGCCACAAAGAAGAGGGAATCAAACTATTCTCCAAAGCTCCTGAAGGCAGGACAAGAAGCAACGGATGGAAACTAATCAAGGAGAGAAGCAACCTAGAACTAAGGATAAACTTCCTGACAGTTAGAACAATTAACCAGTGGAACAACCTGCCTCCAGAAGCGGTGAATGTTCCAACACTGGAAGTTTTCAAGAAGAGACTGGACAGCCATTTATCCGAAATGGTGTAGGGTTTCCTGCCTGAGCAGGGGGTTGGACTCGATGACCTCCAAGGCCCCTTCCAACTTTATTATTATATTATTATTATATTATAAAGAAGAAAGTTCCCCTTCATCAAGACAAGTATCAACAATTTTAGTAATTTAATTCCTTCTCCAACACTTCAACCAAAAGTCTCTGCTTCCCATATCTCAACTCTTTATCTATAAACAAATTACAAAGCCTCATGATTTAATCATAATTAGTGAAAGTCCATTCAGAATCACCAGAAATAACAACAGATGCAGTATATTTTAATCTTAAGCAAATAAACCAGTTTGATAATCCTTTACTTTTAATACAGTAACACATTTTCTATAAAACCACACCAAAAAAGTATCTTTTTCCCATATCTTCTCTCTTATCTATAAACAAATCTTTAAAGCTTTATCATTTGAATTCAGTAAAAAAAAATCCACTAAAAGCCACCAGAAACAGCAACATATTAAAAAACTAAACCTTTAATCCCTTCAAATAGTGTCCAGCAAAGTTAATTTCTTATCACTTTCTTCTTCATCTTCTCTCAGAACATTCTTTTCAAGTTTAACAGATACCAGAAATAGCAACTTATATATTTTTTAAAAATATATCTTCTTTCTATATCTTACCTGTAATCAAATCTTTAAAGCAACATCATTCAGTCCCGGTCAGGAAAAACACATTAAGAACCACTAGGAATGATATATTTTCACCTTGATTGAATAAGCCAACTTTTTTACTTTTAAATTTTTAATGTTTATTCCTTTAAAATAATGTTCTTTTCATTTTCTCTTTGGCTTTTCTCAGGAAGTCCTTCATGAGTATAACATATCACTTTTGTAAGTTCAAGATAAGACTTGACAAAGTCCTTGACTTATGTATTGCTGTATTTTTTTCTTTTGGAATTTCCTCTGCCTTATAAAATATCTCATAGTACTCTTTAATTTTTTTTAATTGTATCATTTTGAAACTGTAATTCACCTTTTGGATCTTGCAACTTCTTTATCCATTTTTTCTCTTTTTCTTTTTTCAGTCTATATGCTAACCATCTCCCCGGCTTGTTGGCATTTTCAAAAAAGGTTCTGTTTGGCCCTTTTAATCTGTTGAGCCATTATTTCCATCTCAGCTAAATTTAATGTATGTTTTATTATTTCCATTTGTTTCTTAAGTATTTTCTTTTGTGCATCTATTTGTAATTCTGATTCTAACTTTCTGAGTTCTTCCTTCAACTTTAACTGTTGTTGTTTCTTTTCTTTATTCTTTTTAGCGATGTAAGTTATGGCCAACCCTCTGAAATATGCTTTAGCCGTATCCCACACAAAGTCCTTGACTTACAATGGAGCTATCTGGGGTTACTTATGACCCGGGTTCAAGTTCCAATGATTGCCTCTCCCACCCCCCAGCAGAGACATGATCGTACTTCAGGCGCTCAGCCACCAGGTTGCATTTGTAGCTATTTGCCGCATCCCGCAGCCACATGACATTTTATTTCTGGCATTTATTTCTAGTTTTCTGCAAAAGCAGCTTCTCGCAAACCATGGGTTTGGTTAATTATCACAGCGATTACTGCAAAAAAGATCATAAAATCAGGTTGGTTCATTTGCTGCTTATCTCAGAATAAAAAAAATTAAGGTTCTTAAATATACATAGGACTTCTTTCACTAAGGATTGAAGGAGGATTAACTGGTGTGATGAATCTTGTTGTTCCAAAGGTTATTAATATCTAAAAAGCAGCTACTGATCCATTTCCAGAAGTGATTAAGAATGGAAGTGGGCAAACCCAGTTCCCGTTTGATGCTCCAAACTGCAGTTTGGGCAAAGTTGACTTTTCCTCAGCTCCAGCGCTTTAAAACCCACCAGAGACTGCTGTTTTATGTTCTCCTTGGGGAAGAATCTGTATGGAGCAATTATGGGTGATTCCAGGTCCCCCCCTTTATCTCCTTTATAAGAAGAAAGGTTTTGTTATCCCAGATGCTGACCAATCAGTTGCATGTGCAGCCATTTTCTGCTGTGCTGCTCAAGTACCCTATTTCACTTGCACTGAACTTTTATGTTTTTCCTGATACATATATCCAGTTCTGATTTCCATATAACGAAGTGAGCAGAATAATCATCTATGCAGTCATTTTCATTTCTCTTGACAAGCATTCATTCTTTGCACTAGATCACATACTGGTCATTGCCTTTCTACAACATTTGTATACCATTTCTGTATCCATTTCCCCATCTTTAGTAAACATTCTATCAAAACACAGAAATTCAAAAACCTTTTCTAAGTCTTTGACATTTTATGTATAACCTGCAATTGTTCGACCCAATTTTCTCTGTCAAATGCAGCTCTTTGATCTTTGATACATTAAATTTCAGATCTACAATTCTGAAAATTAGACAATATATGTAACATATGCAACATTCATTTGGGTCCTCAACCAACACTATGGTATTGCCAGCATACAAAAGTATTTTATCATCTTCAAATATCAGTATTTCATACACTTTTATCTATAAATGTACTAAACAACTAAGGCAACATCACACATTGTCTTACTCCCTGCTTAGTGTTGAACCATTTGCTAAGCATTCAATTTATTCTCATGTATGTTTTATTTCTACCAATTACCATTTTATTGCATTCAACAACTAATTTTCAACTTCATTGTCATGTGACATATTCCACAATTCCAACCAATGCTTATCATATACTTTCTCTAAATTAAAACTATATAATTATAACATATAATCTTTCCTTCCATCCATCATACATTTTTCAATGATCTCTGGATAGCAAAAATGGTTTTCACAGTGTTCCTCCCCTGCCCCAAAGTAATGCATTTCACTTCCCAAATTTTATGCAGTACCACCTCTTGTACCTTTTCAATAAGAATTTACGCAGATATCTTCCCAGCCAAATTCAACCAACTAATCTCTCTGCATTTACACTGATATTTTTTATGGGGGAACAATAATAGTCTAATGGCCTAATGGGCAGGCACAGATATATATACTTACGGGACCGTCTTCTGCCACATACCGGTACTTCCCTACGACCGGTGAGAGCGCACAGGGTCGGCCTCCTCCGGGTCCCGTCAGCAAAACAATGTCATCTGGTGGGCTCTAGGGGGAGGGCTTTCTCTGTTGTGGCGCCCGCCCTCTGGAACCAACTGCCTCCTGAAGTCCGTGTTTCTCCCACTCTCCCGGCCTTCCGAAAGAATCTTAAAACCTATCTTTGCCGGCAGGCCTGGGGATGATTGTGGATTGTTGTGTGACTGATGAATATGTGTGGGGTTTTATTTTTAAATATTTTTTGCTTGGACTTAGATTGTAATTGTTGTTTTATATATATGTTGTAAGCCGCTATGAGTCTTCGGAGAAGAGTGGCATATAAGTCCAAACAAAATAAATAAATAAATAAATAAATATTCTTTACACATATGTTAAAGAAGTTGCATAACTCCATGAGCAAAGCATATTCATACTGCTTGTGTGTGGTATTGCAGAGGTCCCCAATCTTTTGGGCACCAGGGACCGTTCCATGGAGAAAACTTTTTCCACGGACTGGAGTGTGCATGGTTTTGTCTGCTGCCTGCATCCCACGGATGGGGCTTTGCTTGTTTGTGTGGACTGGTTGCTGGCATGCTGCGGCCCGTTACCAGTCCATGGACCGAGGGTTGGGGACCCCTGTTATATTGTATTGTAACACTTCTCAGTTATACAGTCTATGCTGGCAGCATTATACAGTATACTTTTCAACCTTCTCACAGGATTTAGTGCATCTTTTTCATGAGCTTTTTTGTACTAATGTTTCTAATATTCATTTAAATTTCATTTTTCAGTTGATCATTTTAGTTTCATCCCATTTTTTTTTATTTCACCACTTTCATTTAAAATCCTATTCACTGTGTTGGTAGCTCCTTGTTTAGCTTCATATACCCATTTCCAAAACAATGTTTAAAATTTAAATCAAAATTATCTATGTTGTTCTGTCCTTTAAAATTTTAACCATCAAGTTGCAACTTTCTCTTATACCTTTCTCAGATTATAGTTTACAGCAATCATTCTCTTATATGTGTTTTTCCCCTCATCCACTGTCACTTTCACTTCATAATCCCACTAAATATAGGCATGAATGGGGGAGGGGAATAATGCTTGGAGGACACCTGTTAATATATGTGGTACATTATCTGCTATTTATAACTTTGTATGTTGTAATGTAGACAATCCCAGCCTGTGGCATCCACACTCCCAGAGATGGAATTTCAGGTGGTGAGACAAAAAGTGGCTTCTGTTTCTTAGTGATATGTCATGAGCCACAACTACCGGTACTTTTGTGGAGGTACAAACAATCAAACATTTCCTAGGAATGCATGTTGTAGGAAAGGTTAAGAGCCAGTGTTCTAATATATCAGTATCAATTCACATTATTCCATTTGTGGAAGAAGAAGGAAGAGCTAGGAAAATCACGTGTTTTTATAAACTTTGTGTCTTTCATGAATACGTGCTACAAACCAATGACAACACTGAAAGAAAAAGGGAAATAGAAAGTTGGTGGTACACTTTTAGCTAGAGTTTAATAATTAAAAAGAGTTTGCTGATGACATATGGAACTCAGCAGTTCCACATCTGTGCAAGAATACAAGTTGCTTTGAGCGAGCAGTTTAACTTCCATTAGATTCTAATGGGTTTAGTTTAATTTTCCTCTTTTGATAGAACCAGTGAATACATTGTTTTAGTTTTATTTTTTTTATCTATCTTTGTTGTCATTGTAGATTTATTGTAGAATAATTTTTCATAGTCCTGCCTTGGCAGGAAAAAAAAGCAATCTGAATTTTTGGGGCTCAAATGGGGGAGACTTAGAAATTCCCTTATTCCTATCTGAGGTAAAAAGAGAAAGCGGGAAAAATATTGCACAGCATATATATTCTATAGCTTTTGAAACAAACTGAGTAGTGTTCCTGAGTAGAGCATATAATATCTGAAAATATTATAAAAATATTGGGTGCAGAAGAGAGAAAGAAATGTAAAGATAAAAATGGCATCAAGGTAATAGGTTTAGGCATAGATGTTTTGTACATTTGGATTTTGTGAGCAATCCAAATGTTGCTTATATACATATCCCTCACACAATTCCTTTGAAGAGTAAGCAATGTTATGTAAAGTACAGAAAAACAGTAAGAAGTAGCAAGGAAATACATTGGAGATAAGAGAAGAAGCAAGGGAATATTATTGAATTAGTATACAGTAAGATCATTCGCTGCATTTTGCCATACACTTCTACCCATACAAACTCTCATTTCTACCATGTTCATATATAGATTCATACACAGATTTTCATCCATTGAAAATTTCATTTCTTTCTTTTTCAGGATCTCATCTAACCGTGCTTCTCCCTAGCTTACCCTGTCTTTCATTCTCTTTACAATTGACTCACACAGTCTTCCATATGTCATGGTTGTCACCAGAGAGCTCAAAAGTGTAACCTCCACTGCTTATCTTGGCTTTGGTCAATCATAGCTTTCCAATAATGCTTTCAATAATAAACAGAAGGGATATGCCACTTGCAGCATCCCCTGCCTGGTCTACAACAACTCACCACAGCCAACTCACCATGGCCAACTTGCCATGGTCAACTCTCCATGGCCAATTTGCCACAGCCAATTCGCTGCAGGACAACTCGCCGTGGGACAAGAGTTACACTAATATCGAAGAAATGGTCAAAGAGAATCATTAAAGAAAGGATGCCAGAGGGGGGACAAAATAAAATGTGAATGACAAAAATTAAAACTTTTTTTTAATTATTTGAAATAATTAAACTGAATTGTCGAATTGTCCTACAACGAGTTGTCCCGATGCAAGTTGGCCATGGTGAACTGGCCATGGAGAGTAAACCATTGCGAGTTGGCTGCAGTGAGTTGTCCCATTCCCTGCAAGTGGAAAGAAAAATGAGGCTCCATTTTGGCATCATTTGGCTAGGATAGGGGTAGGCAACCTTGGCTCTTTTATGACTCGTGGACTTCAATTCCCAGAATTCCTGAGCATGGAATTCTGGCAGTTGAAGTCCACGAGTCATAAAAGAGCCAAGGTTGCCTACCCCTGGGCTAGGATGTCACAAATGCCATCAAAGCCCAACTTTACCCCAAACATGTTCAAGCCATTCTATGCAAACAGAGATCTCTGTTTAGAGACTGTCTTGCAAGTCAGTATATCATGATCCGCCTCCTATATCAATTCAGAAGCAGAGACAGTGGCTTCACACATACTCAGAATACCACAGTAACAAGATAAAATGCTAAGATAGATAATGCCCTTCAACAGCTATCACGCTTACACAAATACAAATACACTTTCCGGAGGAGAACAGCTGGTAGTAAAAGGCAATCTAATATTGGGAGATGGCGGAGAGTGGTTGAAGTCCTGCAGATTATTTATAAAGCAAAAAGGATAGAACTCTCCGGGGAAAATCCTAAAAGCAAGTAGGATTCATAAATGCATAGATGAAAAGAGATGTGAATAATAACCTTATCTGGGGCCTTGTGCTAAGGCAAGTCATTCTGTATTTAAAATGAGACGTGTTTGTCCTTTCAATTCAGGAACAACAAATCAATATACAACAGCAAAATCCAATGAATACGATAAATCCTCCTTTGGCACTCCCCTCCCCCCAGCACCTTGAGTCTATTCCTGAGTTCATCTTAAGGTTAAGATATCATGAGAGCCACTACATCCCAGTTCTCTTTTTTTAGTGAACAACAGAACTCAGTAGTTTAGTTTGCACAAGATGCCAACAGGGATATTATGGATGCCTCCATATTCAGAATTTCCATTCCCCAGTTCCTCACTAACTAGCTTGAAATTGACTTGTGATTGTCTTTACTGATCTTTAAAAGACAAAGGAAAAGTAGGAAAAACCACAAGCCAATCAGTGTTCAGATGATCAATGGGGGGGGGGAGATCATTTGATTAGGGCCCCTACATATGCAAAACTTCTGCAGATCTGGAGCAACAAAATCTACTCGTCTCCATACCACACAAATAAAATAAATGACTGACATACATTCTAGTTTGTTCCTCTCTATGTTTCCAGAACATATTATGCACATATTATGTCTGGTCTTTTCCAAAAACATTTGAATGTTTGAATTTGCTGCAGGCTGCTAAGCCATTAGTTCACTAATGCATTTGAATATCTCTTACAAGTAGTCCTCGACTTATGACTGTAATTGAACCTGCTATTTCAGTTGTAAGTCACCGTGGCTGAAAAACAGGTCATCATTTGACTGTGCCCAAATTTACAACGTTTTTTGTGCTGATTGTTAAGCAAATCTGGCCATCGTA
Organism: Bothrops alternatus; assembly: GCA_034064705.1. Lineage (NCBI taxonomy): Eukaryota > Metazoa > Chordata > Lepidosauria > Squamata > Viperidae > Bothrops > Bothrops alternatus. Next base: position 27,120,583 of record JARGCV010000248.1, on the reverse strand, counting down.
AAGTGAACACTACAGTCGTTAAAGAGACCCTGTGTTTGCTATGAGGAATCCAGAGGTTTCTAGAGGAAAAAAAGGCACAAATTGCGGTCACATAACTGCTTGACACTGCAAATGGCCATCAATGCGGGACAGTCGCCAAGTGCCCAAAATGGGACATGTGCTGGGAGGGGGTGTGGATGTCAAAACTTCAAATCCAGGTCATACATTTTTCAGGGTTCATTGTCACTTTCAATGGTAGTAAGTACTAGGTGTGATAGCAGCAAGATAGTATGTTGGGAGCTGCACGGCCAGTGGAGTTTCCCCAATAGCTCTAATCATAGTTTCATGTGGCCTCAGGAGTGGCTGCATTGAGGAAAGAATGACATATATTCAAAACAAATGCCCAGAATTAATTATCAGGAATAGGATACTGAAAGTTACCTCTAGAGTCAGTGAGAGGGAGGGAATCTGGAGTAAAAGAAATCACCATCGTTGTTTCATTCCACACAAAAGGGAAACAAAAGAAAATACTACCTTCCACTAGCCCAGTGGTTCTCAACCTGTGGGTCGCGACCCCATTTGGGGTCGAACGACCATTTCACGGAGGTCGCCAAGCACCGCAGTCCGCCATTTATTTATTTTTGGTCGGCCATTTTTTTCCTATCGCGATGTGGGCTGTCGCACCGCGCATGCGCGATGCGCCCCGTCACGCCACGCATGCACGGTGCAGGCCCGCCATTTTTTTTTTGGTCGGTCATTTTTTTTTTGGTCGGCCATTTTTTTTCCTATCACGATGCGGGCCGTCGCGCCGCGCATGCGCGGTGCAGGCCCGCCATTTTTTTTTGGTCGGGCATTTTTTTGGGGTGGTCGGCCATTTTTTTTTCCTATCGCGATGCGCCCCGTCACGCCGTGCATGCATGGTGCGGGCCCGCCTTTTTTTGCGCGATGTGGGCTGGGGCCGCGCCGCGCTTGTGCCCCGGAAAAGGTTGAGAACCGCTGCACTAGCCATAAAGCGGTTCGCTTGTATACTCACCTCCCAGCCCCTTAGTGCTTTGTGTCCTGGCCTCTTCTTTGAAGAAAACAAGGTAGAAACAGGGGCCATGTCCTCATTTGCCCCCAATCATAACTTAAGTATACCATTGGAACACCTGTTCTTCTCTTTTACCTCTTGACATTACCTCCATCTTGTCCAACCCATGTGTGAAACTTCCTTAAATCATCAAATTATATTACATTTAGTATTCCACACACACCCCACCACCATCCCATTCTGACATAGTCTAAGAATAGTCTCAAGATATATAAAACATCTGTTATGCTTTGCTCTCCATCACTGCCCCAAGAGACCAATTGCGGGTTTTCAGACCAATAAGGGCATGCATGTCAAGCACCGGGGAAATCAGAAAATTCAGGCAGTTCAAATGAGTATAAAGATTTATTGTGGGACGCAGGGACTCATGACTTATGATGCGTTTGACCCCCTCCCTTGGGCTCAGTCTGGTCACCTCCTACAATGCATTTCCTTTCCTTTCCAATCCTTGATCACCTTTTCTGCTACCCTTCTGCTCCTGTCTCCCCAAACAGGTGGACAGAGCTTGGAATATGAAATGTCAACAAAATGGCAAACTAATCGTATTGAAAATTAATGATGTTCTTTTTGACTTTGATGGAGTCCTTACATTACTATTTAAATGTAAACAACAACCTGGAGTACAGGCCATCACCATATCAACAGTCAACTAGATTAATACAATAATGCTAAAGGGCTTCAGCCAGCTGTAATTCTAGCAGTTTGCACAAGGCTGAAATAGCTCAACAGTGAAATGACTAGATAAATCCTAAGTAAAATTGCTTTCACTCACTTATGGCTGCTGGTGATTCAGGTTCCTTTATGATATCTTTGTGCTTGTTTCCCTGCTCTCCTCCCCCCAAAAACTTTACTTGTTTTAAAACAGACCCCATTCCATTCCTGCTGCAGAATTCTGATGGTGTCATGCTGGATTTCCCTTCCCTTCCCTGATTTGGGATTTGCTGAGGATGAAGTCAGCTGCCTAACGCAGAGGGCTCTGAATCTGGAACAGTGCAAAGACCCAATGGAAATGTCCTCAGTTTACTATTTTCTCAAAATAGTTTGGGCCATCCACTACCCAGTGAGTGGATACCCAATATTAAATGTTCTGTGAGCCTAGCCAATGCGTGTGTAAGTTCTTGTCTATCATAGGACCCAAATGTAGTTTTCTCTCTGTTTTGTTTTTTAGCAATTTGTTTGGGGCCGATCATGTTTAAAGGGAATAACACTTTGGCATCCTTCTGAACACTTCACAAATGCCAGGGAACTCTCAGGGCTTGAAACCAACATCAGACTCTAAATGAGTCATGTGGGTGTGTGCATCCACACGTAATGGGATCAACCTAGCAAAGAAGGGCTGAAATCTCTACTACCGGTATGACTGCCTTGCAGGAAAGAAAATTTGTTTGGAAATGGAGGGAAACACACATTTAATTCAACTGTATAGGTTTCTTTAACTCAGCGGTTCTCAACCTATGGGTCGCGACCCCATTTGGGGTCGAATGACAGTTTTGCGGGGGTCGCCGGACACCACGGTCCGCCATTTTGTTTTTTTTTGTTGGTTTTTTTTGCTTTTTTGTCGCGCGCGCGCCGCGCATGTGTGGTTCGGGCCGTCGTGGTCCGCCATTTTGTTTTTGGTTTTGTTTTGTTTTTTCGTCGCATGCGCGCCACACAGGCGCGGATCGGGCCATCGTGCGCATGCCGCGCATGCGCGGATCGGGCCATCGCGGTCCGCCATTTTGTTTTTGTTTTTGTTTTCATTGTGCGCGCACCGCGCATGCGCGGATTAGCCTGACGCACGCGCACGTGCGCGTGCACCGGTGTCGCACTGCACATGGGCGGGGCAAGTGGGGTCTCAACCTGAAAAAGGTTGAGAACCACTGCTTTAACTGCACCAATTTATCATTCCTCATTCAGCTGCATTGCCACCCATTGCCCAACCTGGCACCAAGCATTGTTGCTAGAATTATGGCTTTTTAAGCAGGGTTTGAAGAGTTACCTGAAGTGGGTATTTTGAGTGCCTTCCCCCATGATCCTCTGGGGTGGTGATGGTGGTGATGATCCTTATTTGTTTAGTTAGCAAATTTTTATAGGTGTCCATTTCATAACCAGTGACTCTGGGCAGTGTACAACAAAACTAAAAACCAGTTAATGAATACATAAACAATTATGACTATAATAGTAATTAAAATATTAAAAATATTAAAATGAGAGGAATTTTAAAATAAATGTCTCTTTCAATAAAGAGCACCAACAGAACTTAACTACTTTTATTCTGTTCTTGGTTGGAGGCCAAATTAGCAAGAATTGAGAGACTAAGCTGAACCTTTGGCTATAGTCCTCTAGTCCAAAATCTCAGATGCTGCCTTCAAGAATATGGCCAGCTGGGGCCTTTTTTCTGGCATACTGCAGATTATGGGGACTGAGTCACAGGTCCTCAAGAGCCTTTTGCAAGGCTTTGCCCCTCGTCCTGTGACTCCTTGCTGGGAGTGGAGACAACTGCCATACAAGCTAAAGCTGGAAGCCCTTATGGCTGGAGGTTACAGCATGCTCAGTGGCTTGGAGCTCCGTACAGGAAGGGCCTTAATTCAGTGTGACAGCTCCACTCATTGGAATAATGAGAACAAAGTGAGGCTGCTGAGCGGCACCGCACGCAGGTGCCAGCCAACCAGCATTCATCACTTTTGAGGATTATAGTGACAAGCAAAGCCTGGTGTGAGGTGTATATGTGTACGAAAGAGAGGTTACCAGCAGGGAGAGGGTTCTGGCCATCGGAGCCAAAGGCAGCAGCAATCATTCTTTAAATGCCCTGATTCTTGAACCAGAATACTTGGTTCAAGACCAGCTGCCAATATACAGCTACAGGGATTCTGGTAAATTTAACCTTCTGGATCTGCTTCCACTGGCACCGCGAAAAGAGGAAACGTGCCATCTGACCCAACACATGGCATGCCTGAGGCTGCCATTTTAGCCCTGACCCAGACTCACTTAAGCATGTCCCAAACCTGTCGAAGCCCCAGCCAAAGCTAGCCATGCGTATGAGCACCACCTGCTTCACTCATTCATTTAGGAATGTTTTCTGGACAGAGGTGCAAGTATGTTTGCCAGCATGGTGAAGTAACTGCCAAATCTGAAAGAAAAGGGCACAGCTAGCCTTATACTGCCAAGTCTACCCTATGGGGGTACATGGTAGCAGGGAGAAGCGCGGAAGCGTTCTTCTGAATTTCCCGGGCCTGAAGTAATAATATACAGCTGTAGATTCTGCCTCCAAGAGAGAGGTTAGCAACCAGAGGTATTTAAGTCATTTTTCTTCTCTGACACTTCTCTGCAGCCCTCTTCCACACTGGCTTCTGAGAGCTTCTGAGAGCAGTGGCCAGGACAGGTTGAAGGAGTCCAAGTTTGTAGTATGTCATCATTGAGAAGAAGGAGTTCCCCCTGCCTCTCCTTCTTCCGAATGTCCTGAGTCAATGAGGCAAGGATTATGAGCCATAAAGCTAGTGATCAATGGATGCTGGTGGAAATGTTTGCAGTGAATAAAGCTGGTAAATGGGAGGAGAAGAAGGACTGAGGAAGGGGAAAAAGAAACTATAAGACACATAGGATGCAGGTAGTCCTCGACTTACAATAGTTCATTTAGTGACCGTTCAAAGTTACATTGCTGAAAAAAGTGATTTATAACCATTGCAGCATACCCATTATCATGTGATCAAAATTCAGACACTTGGCAACTGACTCATATTTATGACCCTTTTATGACCTTCTGACAAGCAAAATCAATGGGAAAGCCAGATTAACAACCGTGCTACTAACTTAACAACTGCAGTGATTCACTGTGGCAAGAAAGGTTGTAAAACGGGGCAAAATTTACTAACAAATGTCTCATTTAGCAACATAAATTTTTGGTTCTGTTCTGAGCGTTGGTAAGGCATTGAGACGAGACAGGAGTAACAACAGTTGTTTCTTTATTCAATCTTCAACAGAACAACACAAAATGGCACGGATCCCTTTTATACCCTTCTGCAAGGAGCAGCATCAACCGATAAATGCAATGTATTTTTCCAGCCTTGCGCATGCGCAATAGGCTGGAGACAGCCTGTCTGGTCCGGGCAGCCTCGTGGTCTGCCCGGGACTCTCTGCAGCTTCCTGCACCTGCTGTGTCAATCACAGCCCAGGACATAACAGGTTCCAACAATGTAACCATCACCACTGGTACTGAGTCCATCCACCTTGCTGCTGGTCTTCCTCTTCTTTCCTTTCCTTTTACCTTTCTCAATATTAGAGCTTCTCCAGAGAGGTTGTCCTTTGCATAATGTGTCTAAAATATGATAATTTGACACTGACTATTTGCACCTTGGGTAAGAATTCTGGGTTGATTTGTTCAGTGATCCATTTGTTTGTTTTCTTGGCTGTGTGAATGCCATTCTCAGAGGTCATCTCCAATACCAAAGTTCAAAAATATTAATGCTTTTCCCATCTTGTTTCTTCAAAGGTTGGGGAAATGTTTCTTCTTTCACTTCCATAGAGTATCTGAGGGAGTGCCATTGCTTGTGGTATTTTAATCTATATAGGTATTGACACATCATGGCCTCTGAATGTCTTCCAAGGCCTTCATGGCTACTCTTCCAAGTGCTAGTCCAGTGGTTCTCAACCTTTTCTGGGGCTCAACCCCGGCCCGTGCCGCGCATGCGCAGCGCGACGGGGCACATTGTGGCGTGACGGGGCGCATCGTGCATGCGCGGCGCAATGGCCCGCATCGTGATAGGGAAAAAAATGGCCGACAAAAAAAATGGCCGACCAAAAAAAAATGGTGGGCCTGCATCGCGATAGGGAAAAAAATGGCTGACCCCCCAAAAAATGGCCGACCCCCAAAAAATGGGCCCGCACCACGCATGCACGGCGCGACGGGGCGCATCGCGCATGCGCGGCGCGATGGACCGCATCGCGATAGGGAAAAAAATGGCCAACCAAAAAAAATGGCAGACTGCGGTGCTTGGCGACCCCCGTGAAATGGTCGTTCGACCCCAAATGGCGTCGCGGCCCACAGGTTGAGAACCGCTGTGCTAGTCTGTGGCATATCTCTTGACTACTTGCTTCTTTCTTGTTGGTGGCTTATTCTAAAAGGCAGAAGCATCTCCCACTTAGATGTCTTCAGTATCATTTCTAAGATTGGTTGTTGTACTTGTTACAATTAGTTCGGTCTCCTTAATATTTGTGGTTGCATTTTTTCACTGTGCTGCTTGACTTTTACTACTAGAACTTGCAAATCCTTTGCATTTTCAGCTATCAGAATAATGTCATCAACATAGTATAGGTTATTAATATTTCTTCCTCCAAGTTTAAAACCATTCCAGCTTCCCCAAACATACACTCAACATTTGTTTTGTGTGTGTGTTTGTGTGTGTGTGTGTGTGTGTGTGTGTGTGTGTGTGTGAGAGAGAGAGAGAGAGAGAGAGAAAGAGAGAGAGAGAGAGAGAGTTCAAGTCAGATTTTTTGACTCCCGGTTGCTGCCTGGATTAGTTGCCTGCAGTTTTCTAAGCAAGATTTTTCAGAAGTTGATTGCTTTTGTTTACTTCCTAGGGCTGGTCCCTCTGCCTTCATTTATTTTATTTATTGACTTGTATCCTGCCTTCATTATTTTTACAAATAATTCAGAGCAGCAGACTTATCCAACACATCTTCCTCCTATTTTTCCCACAACAACCACCCTGTGAGGTGAGTTGGGCTAAGAGTGAGTGACTGGCCCAAGGTCACCCAGCTGGATTTCATGGCTAAGATGGAACTAGAACTCACAGTCCCTTGCTTTGTAGGTTGGTGCCTTGACCACTAGACCAAACTGGCTCTACATTCAACATATAGAATGAATAAGTAATGATTTGCAGGTTCTGAGGTTTTGCTTGATATAAAATACAGGAAACCAGAAGTTGCCTTCAAGCTTATGTGTTTATTCAGCTGAATAGAGACGGACTCCTCTAAATGAGAGAAGCCCTGAATGACAAGAAATCCTTGTATTTATTCTTTATGATTACATAAGCAACCCATCCAGCAAAGCTGACACACATAAGATAAAGATTTCAACCAGTAAGTCTGGCACACTGTAGATAAGAAGGGAGAAAGCAGAAGTAGCTAAACATGTTCCCCTTGGGGTGTTTCCCTAAAGACATCGTATGTTCACGGGTGGGTTAGGACATTGGGTGTTTTCCTTGCTGTCCTTTCATGACCCTGCATCCAGGACTCTGCAAGTGACCAGAGAGAGAGAGGCCATCTGTACGTATTCACAAGTCCTGGTCATCAGTCAGGGGAGAGTATACAGTTTTGACTTACTTTTTTGACAACTGGTCTGTCCTGCCATGTTCTGACTGTATTGTGGCTTCCTGACATGTTTATAGGTTTCTTATGAGGACAATGAATTATTCTGGGGTTCTTATTTTTCTAACACATTCCATGACTCGATATGATTGACAAAATTTAAGGTCTTTCTATAATCAATGACGAACATGCTTCTTTTTGGTATTTTTCGGCTTTCTCAATTATCCAGTTTGCGTGAGAAATAATATTTCATGTTCCTCAGCCTTTTCTAAAGCCAGCTTGAATGTTTGGCATGCCTTTTCCCACCTAGGGCTCTAATCTTTGTTGGGAGGTCCTAAATGGACCGTTGCTGTGTTGGTATTTTTCCTAACAAAGCACAAGTCTGAAAATACCATCCATTTCCTAAGAATTCTTGTAGGCTGAAAGGCATTATTAGAAATAAAGATTCTAAAAGTCAGCACTTTGCATATACCAGTTTCCTTTATAAAACAAATACCATTTATAGCTGGAAAAGGACAGGGAACCTAGCAGGTACCAATATCCATGAGCCCATTAATATCCAACTACACCATGTGGCCTTCCCCAGTTTTGGAACCTATCCCTGAGATCTCTTTAGAGTAGCTTCCTACAGAAGGTCACTGTGTTTCGTTTCTGTGTCTAGTAGATAAGCAGACATCTCAGGAGAAAGAAATTTCAGTGAGGCATAGAGACTCTCGGCACCTGCCAGGTAGTTAATGAAAAAGAACTTAGCAAACTTCATGGCTCATTGCTTTGTAGAAACAGGGTTCGTAATGGAGTAGAAATATGTGTTGGCCTATACAGAACTAATTGTTCAACAGCTATTATTCAACCCCATGTTTGCTAGTTTGAGTCTGTTTTCACTTTCCCTTCTAGTGTGGCAACTCCTTTTCCTTTACACTGATCGAGGTTGGCTCTCTTCAGGGAAAAAAATCAGAAACAAAACTTCTATTTGCCCTCCCTCGGATGTTAAGGCGAGATGCTTGAATCACGGAGAAGTTCTTGGTGTTTTCTAGCCTTACATTTCTTCTCTAGAAAAGACAATAGTATATTTTTGTATGCTTTAAGATACACATGAGAAAAATAAAAACATTAGAAACAGAATCCTCTAAAGTCGACAAGTTTATCTCAGTCCCCCACTGTTATACTAGACAATATGACACTCTGTGCTTAATTAAAGCCAACAAAAATAAACTATAAATTTATAAGGTAATGAAAACAGTTAGATGAGGTGGTGGGGGAAATGGAATATAGTAGTTAGTGTGTCAAAATGAAATTTAAATACATTATTTGTCTATTCTCAGCGTGTACAACACAAACAACACCAGTAAATATTTTCTGGTGTCCCAGACAGTGGTAAATGTTCACATTTTTTTTTTCCCCTTTGGCTTCCAAGTATCTTGAGATTTATACAAGCTATAAAAAGAAAATACAATAAACTACTCTAAAGCATCATTGGTTTCCTTGCCCCTTCCTTCTGGGTTTGGCAAATTGATTCTACAGTTTTCTTTGGGTAAATTCCCCAGTCAGACCCATCATCAAGTTTCTTACCTAGCTGTACAGAAATCCAGCTTCTAGCTTGGCGCATGGTAAAGGTATTGATCATCACCTTCACATTTTTGTCATGTTGCGCAAGTATTAGATAGAAGAACTCTTGTTTTAGTCAATCATAACAGTTCCGGCAGGGGGTGAGCCGCTTTGTCAGCTGAAGCAATAATGCAACAAAGAAACAAAAAGACTTAAAGGCTAAGAGATTTGTTGCTGTGAGGCAACTTCATGTGTAAAGCTGAAGACTAGAAGACAATGGCTAGAATTAAAACTCTTAATGTTTGACACTGCCTTTCCCCCTTTTTTAATCTTTCTTATGTTTGTCTTATATGCCACCCCAATCAACACTTATGCATCTTATTTTCATAAGTTAGGTTTAAAAGGTAAAGGGTTAGACCAGGGGTAGGCAACCCAAAACATTCAAAGAGCCACTTGGACCTGTTTCCCACCAAAAACAAAACACTGGGAGCTGCAAAACCCTTTTGATATCTAAAATGAAGATAACACTGCATATATCCTTTTTTACCACAACAAAGCCCCCACCCAAACAGAACACTCCCCCATCCAATCAGAGCACAGCCAACCCCCATCCAATCAGAGCACAGCCAAGCCCCTAACCAATCAGAACACACCTCCACCCAATAAGAACACAGCTGAGCTCCCAGCCAATCAGTTCAAACCCCCACTGGCAGTTAAAAGGAAGAAACAGCTAAAATCTCATATTGCTCCTAGAAGCAGAAGCCGAAAGCACCAGCCTGAAGATGACGAATGATTGATATATATATATATTTCTTAATCTAAAAAATCCTTTGCATTGCAATCTAAAAAATAAACACTTGACACATATCCTTACTCCCTGACTACTGACAAAGCGGGAGAGAACTTGTGGCTCAACAGGTTAAAGCATCTGCTTAGCATGCAGACTGCCCAGGTTCGAATCCCAGAAGGGTGAGTTCTGACTGAAGAGAGTTAAGAAACTCGAAATAGCTATATCAGAAATTCCCTTATTTCTTTGTCAACAATTTTAAACAACATATATATATTTGTGCTTGCAAGATGGCTCTGGGTTGAGCTGAAACAAGCAAAAGGAAAGAATGATTCCTTCCTCCCATATTTGGGTTTACAGGGTGCAATCTAAAAAATAAACACTTGACACATATCCTTACTCCCTGACTACTGACAAAGCGGGAGAGAACTTGTGGCTCAACAGGTTAAAGCATCTGCTTAGCATGCAGACTGCCCAGGTTCGAATCCCAGAAGGGTGAGTTCTGACTGAAGAGAGTTAAGAAACTCGAAATAGCTATATTATTATTAAATATTATTAAAATGTTCAGTTTTGGCAATAGTTCTGGTCTTTTTGAAATCAATTTCATGTCCTGTGGCTTTAAGGTGTTGGACCAGGGAAGAAGTTGGTTCCTCTTTTTTGACTGAGTTTTTTGTGTTCTTCAATGCGTGCACTTATTCTTCTGTTGGTTTGTCCAATGTATGTAGTGGGGCAAGCAGTACATGGGATTTCATATACTCCTTGATTTTCTAACTCAATTTTGTCTTTAGGGTTTCTTAGGATGGTGGATATTTTTCTGTTTGTGCAGAATGCTGTCTTGATGTTATGTTTGTGCTCTCCTCCCATACATAAAAGGCACCACAGACAAGATCAGCAAAATCCTGCACAAACATAGAACCAACTTCTTCCCTGGTCCAACACCTTAAAGCCACAGGACATGAAACTGATTTCAAAAAGACCAGAACTATTGCCAAAACTGAACACTTTAATAACAGAATAATCAGAGAAGCCATCGGGATAGAAAAACGCCCTCACAGCATGAACAAACGAGATGATACCTCCCGCCTACCAGCCATTTGGAAACCCACCCTTATTGACAGGCGAATCCCTAACACAAAGAATGACACCAGAACCACACAGGATGCCACCACCACACATCCACGCAAAAATCAAACCCAAACCCACACCGATGATGAGGCACGACCACAGACCAGGAGCCAGACCAGAGCTGCATCATTGGCCACTTTGAACCCTCCAGCACAACAAAGCCCCCATCCAAACAGAACACTCCCCCAGCCAATCAGAACACAGCCAACCCCCCCCAGCCAATCAGAGCACAGCCAAGCCCCTAACCAATCAGAACACACCTCCACCCAATCAGAACATAGCCAAGCTCCCAGCCAATCATTTCAAACCCCCACTAGCAGTTAAAGGGAAGAAACTGTGCATTCTGCACAAACAGAAAAATATCCACCATCCTAAGAAACCCTAAAGACAAAATTGAGTTAGAAAATCAAGGAGTATATGAAATCCCATGTACTGCTTGCCCCACTACATACATTGGACAAACCAACAGAAGGATAAGTGCACGCATTGAAGAACACAAAAACTCAGTCAAAAGAGAGGAACCAACTTCTTCCCTGGTCCAACACCTTAAAGCCACAGGACATGAAATTGATTTCAAAAAGACCAGAACTATTGCCAAAACTGAACACTTTAATAACAGAATAATCAGAGAAGCCATTGAGATAGAAAAACGCCCCCACAGCATGAACAAACGAGATGATACCTCCCGCCTACCAGCCATTTGGAAACCCGCCCTTATTGACAAACGAATTCCTAACACAAAGATTGACACAAGAACCACACAGGATGCCACCTCCACACATCCACGCAAAAAGCAAACCCAAACCCACACCGATGATGAGGCACGACCACAGACCAGGAGCCAGACCAGAGCTGCATCATTGGCCACTTTGAACCCCTCCAGCACTACAAAGCCCCCACCCAACCAGAACACTCCCCCAGCCAATCAGAACACAGCCAGCCCCCCAGCCAATCAGAGCACAGCCAAGCCCCTAACCAATCAGAACATAGCCAAGCTCCCAGCCAATCAGTTCAAACCCCCACTGGCAGTTAAAAGGAAAAAACAGCTCAGACCACACATTGCTCCTAGAAGCAGAAGCCAAAAGCACCAGCCTGAAGATGATGAATGAGACTTCATCGAAACGTCGCCCAGACACTTCAAATTCTACATGGGAGAAAACCCGAAGAACCAAAGACCTACATACAAATACCCGCGAAAACCTCAGAAAACATAATATATATTATTATATATATATACAATTCAGATTTCTTTTTGCTGACAAAGATATATATATATATATATCTCATAAAGGTAAAAAAGGGTATATGCAGTGTTATCTTCATTTTAGATGTCAAAAGGGTCTCTCTCTGTGTCTCTCTCTCTCCCTCCCTCCCTCTCTCTCTCCCTCTCTTTCTTTCTGCCCTTGGTCTGCCAGTCCTCTTCCCCCACTCTCTCTCTCTCTCTCTCTCTCTCCTCTCCCTTCCCTCTTTTTCCTCTCCCTCTCTCTTTCTCTCTTTCCCTCCCTCTCTTTCCTTTCCCTCCCTCTCTCTTTCTCTCCCTCTCTCCCCCCCATCTTCTGCTCACCTGGCAAGCTGGCTTCAAGCTGTTCTCCAACAAGCTCAGGGGTAGGCAACTTTGGCTCTTTTATAACTCATGGACTTCAACTCCCAGAATTCCTGAGTCAGCATAGCTGGACTAGATAGCTCTCTCCTGCTCTTCCTGCTTCCTGCTTCCTGCTTCCTGCAGAGACCCAGCCAAGGCAGGAGCCCCACCCAGTAAGCTTTTCAGCTCCTCAGAGAACACTGTGAGTCCACTCTCTTTTTACAGAGAGAGAGAGAGAGAGAGAGAGAGAGAGAGAGAGAGAGAGAGAGAGAGAGAGAGAGAGAGAGAGAGAGAGAGAGAGAGAGAGTGAGAGAGAGAGAGAGAGAAGGGAAGTGCAAGTGCCTCTCTCTGTCTCTGTCTCTGTCTCTCTCTGCAAATGGCAGAGGAGGCTGGGAGCCACAGGGGAAGGCTCAAAGAGCCACATGTGGCTCCAGAGCCACATGTTGCTGACCTGTGGGTTAGACAATATACAAATCAGGAACAATACAACATAAGAGTAGAAATCAAATTTTAATGCCAGAGATCCTTAATATAACTTGTAAGTCTCAGGTAATGAGGTAGGATAGTTCAGTCTTTTGTGCCTTAAACAGTGCTTTTTTCTAAAATCAAACACAGGAAAGGACAGTCAGATCTCACGGGGGATTGCTGGTCTGAAGAAAGGGGCCAGCAATTGAAAAGGCCTGTGTCTGCAGCCCTTGCACTTGCCATTCCCTGAGTAAAGGGGGCCTGGAGACACCTACCTCTGCCTGATCATATCAGACAGGCAAAAATAATTGGCAGGCAAAGGTCCCAAAGATATCCAGCTCCTGAATCACCAAGGAGTTTAAAGGTGACAACCAGCACCTTGAATTATACCTGAAAGAAAACTGGCAGCCAGTACTAATGGTATTCCATGTGCAGATGGCAAAACTCTGATAATTTCTGGAGTAGTTGCATTTTGGAGAATTGCAACAGTAACATCTGAGTAGTCTTCAAGGGCAGCCCCACGTAGAATGCTTACCAGTAGTCCAAATAAAGAGAGAAGGACCTCCTGTTCCATGAAAATAAATGTAGCATCAGATGGAATTGTGCAAAGGCTTTCTTGTTGCCAGCAGCTTATGAAAAAAGCTGAGAGCCCAGAAGGACTTCTAAGACTAGTTACTAACTGCCTTGGCACAGAGAAGCAGAAACCCATTTGGAACAAAAGATAATAATCCAGGAAGCAAGAATCATGAAGATTTCAATAAGGAATTTTAATGTAAGAATTTGGGACCCATCTTGGGAAGTGCAATAGGAACTTCCTGCCCTCTTTAACTTTACTGATGATGTGGGATCTCTCTGAACATTTTGGATCTTTTCATCCCAAGCTTTTTGGTAGTGGGAACTAAACTGCTGCTTGTGAGATAAGGTATTAAGCTCTTCTCCCCACTGTTGGTTCTTTATGTTTAAATTTCCTCCTGTTATTTTCTCAGCCTCCTTGCAATCTTTTATAGGAGTCAGATGGTTTCTAATCCCAAAGCCATTTTGTTTTGCTGGGACTGAACCTAAGATTGTTTTTCCTATCCTGATTGTAACAGCCTTCATGCACTGAGACAGAACATTGACTACGTTACTTGTTCAGCCTATGATACAGTAGCATGAAGATGACATCTGAGTCCCTGTTGATGGATTGCCTCCCCCAGCAATTTCATGTAGAAGAGAAGATGTGAAAGTGCCAAACTCCAGAGGCTTGCCCTCTCCCTCCCCATGACCTACTGATATGCCCCCTCAGAAAGGAGAACAACCACGATGTATTGCTCCAAACACCCAACTTTTGGATGTGGACACCATAATTGATGGTGTCATAAGCCACTGAGAGGGGAAGCAACCCAAGAAAGATCCCTTCCCTCATACTGGTTCTTGCCAAAGGCAATCCACAATAATATCCAATACAGTTCTGTACCCGTTATCTAACTGACTAAAAAGGGTCCAGATACTCTGTTTTCTCTGGGATCTGTGCAACTACAGCCCCACCTCCTCAATAACTTTCCCCCACAAAGGAGAGGTTACAGATAGAATAATAACTTTCCAGTATTGTAGAGTCAAGTGATGATTTCTTGAGAAGGAGCAAAGGGCCGCTATCTCCTTCAAGGTGGATGATACCACCTCATCTTCCAAGCATGTACCCCCACTAGCCTGATCCAACCTCTTTGTGAACCAGGGAAGGACTGGATCTACACCACACCACGTCACAGGCTTCCTTTGTCCACTTCCTTGGAAGTAACTGTATCCAATATATCACAGACAGCATTACTAAACTGTTTTTAGTCACCTCTAGAGGATTTGCCCAAGCAAATATAAGGGGGCTTTATTCCCCCAGTGAAGAATATTCCTCACAATAGCTCTTTAACTGTCTATTCAGCCTGTTCTTCCCAAGTAGAATCCATTTCAAATCAAACACCAGGCAGCAATTCATAGAAATAATAAAATGAAGAAATACTAATGTTTTACCACCACTACTGATATCACTAACTTGTAGGCTTGAATGTGTGCTCTAACATATATCCAGTCACAATTGTTTTTCTCAACAGTGCTCTAGGCATTTCCTCTGCCACTTCATCTTACCGAGCTCTTCAGTGAACTATGAATCAGTGCACAGGATACTCAGGCACAATACTATCCAAGGTTGTGGCTGCTCCCTCATACCAGAGGTGACTAAAACCTTGGAAGAATTGCCCTCCGGAGCCTAGGGAAATTCCCAAGCCCGCTCTGGAAACCAGGTGGTTCTGTCAGACATCTGGGGTGGACCAATTGCATGGGTTCCTCCTCCCTGAAGATATTAGTAGCATTGTTCAAATCCATCTGATAAGGGATCAAGATTAATGCCCTCCACGATGCATCTATCTCTCAAACCAGATCAAGAATGTGAATTCTCATTTGAGTCTTGTCTTCAGTTACCTGGAATAGGTTCATAGTTGTCATGGAAGCCATGTCCTCCTAGCCTACTTCAGACCCCTTCCCCATGGAAATCAGGCTGAAAACCTCCAATATCCTAAATCTGGGGAGCCCCACCACCATCCCAGTAATGAGTCCAAGCCCATGGGCAGCAGGAAGGATGGTATAGCAACAGCAATCCCAACTTTTCTCTAAAACCTTCTTTCACAAGCAAGCACTCACATCTGATTATCTGTGGAATGGTGCCTTGGGTTGCAGCCAGAGTTTCCCAGATGACAATTACCATCTTGCCCTGAATTTATCTCACTGAAGAGCTTTATGTGATCTAGTCACTTGACAGCTACCCTAGCCAATCCATTTCACCAACTTCCAATCAATAATTTCAGTTCCTAATTTCCAGCCTGTGTGACTATTCAGCATAGGTGATGAAGTTCAACATTTCTGAGAGTAACCAGAGTGGGGAAGATGCTTTTAGGGGTCAAAAACACTTTTATTTAAACCAGTTATTGCTGCACTAGAAATGAGTATACCTGGCATAACAATAACATAGAAAGAGCCAATAGGTAGAATAGAAGCCTAGCCAAAAGGCTTCTTCGTGGTAGCTTATTGAAAGATTTGTTATCTCAATTAGGCACCTTGGAGAATTCAGATGTCCTCCCTAAAAATAAAGCAGACCCTTGTATTTGTGTCCAAGAGTGAGAAATGTACAACAAAAAGCTTTAATGGACCCATAGAGTTGGCATGTAAAATGATATCTGCAGCTGGCAGATTATGTCTATCTCTATATCTTCGCAGGAAGAGAGATGGGAGCAAGAAGGCTGCTGCAGATGGAGAAATTATCAATTCAAACATGAAGGAATTTTATTGGTTCTGGTGAAAGATGAAAGATATATTTGGAAGACTCAAAGATCCAGTAAGAGTGTGTGAGCAGGATCCACAGCCAGAGGGGAACAGAGGTTCAGAGGCTCCGAAAGTACCACACCCAAAAATCTAGTCAATAGGTTTCTGATGACAGATGTAGTTCAGGAATTGGAGTTCAGCATATCTTGCCAGACTTGATAAGGCATTGACAAAACAGCTCAGCAACATCTAGCTGGGTTGGATTATAACTTCCATCAGCCCCAGCTACTTACCATAAAACCCCAGACAACCAGTTTCTGCAGTGTGAGTTACTCCTTGCTTTTATTGAGTTCAGGTGTTCAGTTCAGATTTATAAATGAGTTCCAGCTTCATCCTAGCAGCCTTCCTTTACAAACTTTTAGTTGAAATGCAACTTCAGATCTTTTGTTCAATTCCAAGTCAGATTTAAAAAACACATTTCCATAGTGGGTATTCAGACGGAGCTCTGCCTGATGTGTTTAGCGTGTGATAAAGACCTCAAAGCTCTTGCTGACCCAGAGATTACTTGCCTCCTTCTCTCTACCCAATGAGCTGAGAACAGCCCCTTGACCTCCCTAGTACCCTTGAAATCTCATCACAATCAGATTAAGAAAAACAGGTTAAGAGGTAGTCTAGTGAGCAGTGAGTCAGGCAATTTGAGGCTCCTCCCCGGGCATGCTCTGTCACCTACACAGCCCCAATGGTGCCAATATGGCCAGGACAGAAACTGTTTCATTTGATCCCTGGGCAGGTCCCATCCTTCCCACAGTAGGCCTTAATCGTATCTCTAGCCCCATGCAATTGATTGTAATACTGCAGGGTATTAGCTAAGGAGAGGAAGATGGAAGCTTGGCACATCTCAGGAAACGTCCCTGCAAAAGGCTTATTAGAAAGGAACATTTAGAGAAAGGAAAGGGTTAACAGACTCCTCAAGCTTAGAAAAATATTGAGGAGGCTGTTAGAATAGTAGCTCTTTATAGAAACTGAGAGTTTACCCAAGGATAGTCAGTCTGCCTAAGAGTGCATTAAGAAAAATCAAGGTGACTGTGGACACATGGATAGGGCTGTGGACCCTCTATCAAGGCCTTAAGCCTGAGGCCCAGTTCAGATCCCTATTGAAACATGCAACACAGTGGGTGACTTTGGATAAGTCAACCTACTTACAGGGTTGTTGCCTTGAGGACAAAATATGCCCTCTAAATACAGTCTTGAACTTCCAGAGAAAAGATGAGATATCAATGCAGAACTCAATTCAGAAATCAATCAAACTCATTTTTATTAGCATTCCAGGCAACTTTGCTGCCAAACTGAACTTGAGGAAAGTCCCCTTCTTTCGAAGTGTGAATTCAGCTGAGATGCTGCTATAGGATCCAAATTTAACAAGCCCTGCCTGGGTAGCCGCCTGGAAATCTTTGGGCAGGACTGGTATCACATGGCCTTCCACACTCAGTCATTGCTTATGGGAATAGCAGCCAGACTATTTAATAGGCCAATATCTCAGCTTCACCAGGAGTCTGAACTATGAAGATGTTAAGCTGTGAGTTGGCTGAGGCTCTCCTGCCCTAACATCTTTTCTACGTTTTGGAGGTCCCAACAAAGTGAAAGAAAGAACAATTCCTTGGGAGTAGTTCAGGGACCAGTCCTAATCCTAGCTGTATTTCTAACAAACAATGATGCCTTCTCCAGGTCTTACACAGGCCCTAGCAGGTAAATATCAGGCTATTTTTAGAAGATCCTTCAGTGTGTGCTGCAGCTGTTCCCTTTGTTCAGATGAACAGATCTAACTCAATTTCACATCCCAGTGAGGCCCATGCCTAATCTCCCAGAAATTAACCTTTCCTGTTTCCCTGACTGTCTTTCCCCTGGGCCTGGCTACTTGGGATCAAGGACTAATCTGCCTGTAATGAGGTGGAACTAGAGCTGACTGTCGCCATATTTGCTATGGCATGCCTGGCAACTTCAAGCCCACCAAGGGAGTAACTGCCTTAAGTAACCCCTGATCCCTAGGGGGAGAGTAGCTTTGTCTAAGACAGGGGTTCTCAACCTTGGCAACTTTAAGACTTGTGGACTTCAACTCCCAGAATTCCTCAGCCAGCTTTGCTGGCTGAGGAATTCTGGGAGTTGAAGTCCACAAGTCTTAAAGTTGCCAAGGTTGAGAACCCCTGGTCTAAGAGGACACCAGGACTTCCCTAAACTTGAGAGGAGATTATTCAAATCTGGAGATTAAAAACGTGACTTGTTCTCTTCATTCTCCTTTCTACATCTTATAAAGCTGGAGTAAAGTGAGCTGAACATAAAAACACAATTTCATTGAATCTGGATGTGTGGTACCTTAATAGATCTTGTCCACCATTGACAATCAAGTGTCATCCTCTATCGGCAGCCCCAACAGCCACACCTGGGGCATACAAGACTCCTCCACTGAAAGCTGAGTACACTAAAAATAGCACCTCCAACATGTGGCTGTTCACCTTGCAACTCATTTAGGGTGTGGATGAGAAATGCAGATAACTACGTAAGGCATTTTGCTCCAATCTGGCGCTCTATAGATATCCTGGGCTCTGTACCTACCATCACCTCCAGCCAGCCTGGTCTTTGGCTAACACAACTTTGAAGATAGAACAAACCATCTATTCTACCAGAACAATACATGAAGGGGTCATAATGGTTAGATTAGCATTTTGTTACATTTTAATGAATCCTAATTAAGATATTACCCTACCAAGATTTTTATTTGTTTCCCCCAAACAGGAAGAAGTATATTGCAATGGCAGACTAACAATCAGAGGCATAGTTTCCTACCATTTTAAGATTATTTTATCTTTTTAAGCATTAGTCTCTCTCTCTCTCTCTCTCTCTCTCTCTCTCTCTCTCTCTCTCTCTCTCTCTCTCTCTCTCTCTCTCTCTTTATATATGAAGTTTTACACAAAAGTTTTAATAAAGGATGAACATACTGCATTATAACCATCCACTCACACGTTAAGTTGTTAAGCAACTTGTTCATCAATTGCTATCTAATATCACTCTTCTGTCCTCTGAGTGATTGGGGTCATAATTTTCATGTTGCTTTTCTTTCCCCTCTTTTTTACCCTTTTGTTCTGTTTTTTGTTCTATTCTCTTAAATTAAGTCAGTTTAGTCAAATTAACTCCCCACCAAGTAAAACCAACAGAATAGTCCTGGAAAATCTTGATCTCACCCAGTACAGATTTTCTCAAGGTAATCCCTGGTGTAAAAATAGATTTTTCTGAAATGGTATAGAGTTTCTTGCTTTAGCAGGGAGCTGGACTAGAAGACCTCCAAGGTCCCTTCCAACTCTATTACTCTGTTATTTGGATGGATGGATGGATGGATGGATGGATGGATGGATGGATGGATGGATGGATGGGTGGGTGGATGGATGGATGGATGGATGGATGGATGGATGGATGGATGGATGGGTGGGTGGATGGATGGATGGATGGATGGATGGATGGATGGATGGATGGATGGATGGATGGATGGGTGGGTGGGTGGGTGGGTGGGTGGGTGGATGGACAGATAGACAAAAAACCCCACTGGTCTAGTGTACAATGCCTCACTCTGGCCTAAGGGATTAAAACGATTGGACATACAAGAATTACATCAGGGTCTTCTCCCTCTTTATGTTATTAAATCTTCTATTTGATCAGTTACAGGCATAAATATGTTTTTAGCTTTTCTAATCTATTCTTCCATCAATGTAATGGGACTGCAATCCCATAACTCTCATGCTGGCTGGGAATTCTAGGGGTTCTGGTCCCAAATATTTGATCCAGGCAAATTGCTGCCACCTCCTTCTTAAAACTGGAGGACAACCGATCACGGGGGCCCTGTAAAAGCGCATTCCGTATTTACTTTTCTGCGACAGAGTGAACCCCGTTCTTTGGCACATCAACCATAGCACCAGCTTCAGAGGGTCAAAACAGGCCCATCTCACTAACCAAAGTAAGGCTATGTAGGAGGACTGCAAGACTTGGAAGACTGAAATCAGCTTCTTGAATCTGCTGCAATTTCATCAACTCTGACATTATGTGCTCTCTGTGGTCTACCCCGGCAGCCAGCCAAGCAGTGGGAACTGGAACCAGCTGCACTTTCAAAATTCTTTCCGGTGATGAGTCTGTTATGTAGAGATTGATTGGAGAAATTGCAAAGACAGAGAGGATTGGGGCCATGTGCTTGTTCTTGAGGAGGGATTGCAGTTGACATATCAGCCCAGAGTTTGATCCCCATGGTCTTTAGCACAGAACTTGCTGCTGGGATGTCCCACTTAGTGCTTTAGGCTGACTCAAGCCCAGACTGCCGTGTTACTCTACCCACTGTAACTTTAAGATGCTAGAAGAACCCTGCTGGATCAAGCCTGATGCCCATCTAGTCTAACATTCTGTGTTGCATGGGGGCCAACCATCTGAGAAGCTCACAAGTAGATATTAGAAGGGACAGTCCTCTCCCATGGCTATTCTTACAGCTGTTATTTAAGGCTTACCACCCGTAAAGAGAGGGGAATAGTCCTTGAAACCTGATCTCCATACATTTGTACAGTCCTTATTTATTTAGACATTCAGAGAGTACAGATATTTCATAGAAAAAATTGATTAATGTATGATAACACTTCAAAATTGTACAAACTATTCTAGTGGAAGAAATAACTCATTTTTTCCTTACGTATTTATGTATCTGTAATTTGGGTTAAAAGAAATATAATTTCCCAGCAGTTAAAGCTTTCAACACGTTTATGTTTACTATTATTAAGATCAAAGTTTAGACCACTAGCTAAAATATCAGTACAACAAAAATAGGCCAACGTTTTAAAAAAAAAAAAAGTTTAGAATCCTTATTCTAAGGGACCTCAGGGGTGACAGCAAGCCATGTGCAGAATTGTACTCCATAAGCGGTTTCCAGGTTAAATAGAAACAAACATCAAACTTGTTTCCAACCCTTTTTAAAAACCGTTTAAATAGGTTGCAATTGCTATGCCTGATGGCAACAAATTCCACAGCTTAACTACCCGTGTTTCCCCTAAAGCAAGACAGGGTCACACTTTCTTTTTATCCCCAAAAGCCCCACTATGTCTACTTTCGGGGTACGGCTTATATTGATTGGAAAACAATTGTCAGTTTTATTTTAAGTATTTTAAGTATTTAAGTATTTTAAGCAGGAGGCGGAAGTGGGCAGGAGTAATATGTCTTACTTTCGTGGTACGGCTTATATTAGCCGACCCCCTGAAAACCCCGATACGTCTTACAATCGGGGGTGTCTTACTATCGGGGAAACAGGGTATTACATTTTGTGCCTTGTTCCTTAAGCTCCTCACATTTAACTTTGGTGAATAATTACAAGTTCTGAGACCAGGAAGAAACCGTCACTGTCCCTTTCCCATCTGGTGCAGCATTTTAAATATCTTGAATATTATCTCTTTTATCCACCTTTAATCGAGACCCACAGTCTTAGCACCTTTAACATTCTGGGAGTCGATGACCACAGTGTAATGTTGCTAGGGTTTAGAAACATTGATTTAGATCCAAAGCTGTCAATGCACTTATCTTTTCAAAACTGTTCTCAACCTCATTATACACCCTTTGAGGTGACAACGGAGGAAGAAACATTTTCCACTAATGTGATCACAAGGCAGGGAATAAATTTATTTCTTTCAGTCATCTTTGAGGAATACACTCCCACACAAAAATACTGTATCCTGCTACTCTAAATTTCCATCTGTAATGTTTGACATTTAGCCCAATTTTGTAAATACAAGAGAAGTATCCTGGGTATTCGAAGAACAGATGAAAGCTGGGTTCAGAAAACAAGCTAACCCCTCGTTCAAATCTTGCCTGTGTGACAGCAGAGAGAAAATCATTCCCTCAGCATTGCTTGAGGCAGAAATTTCCAACCTGCCTCAGGGCTCTGCTGCAGGATTCTTCCTGGGAATGCTGAGGGCGGTCTAGTCCAGGGCTTTTCAATCTTTTCACCCATTGTACCACTTTTAGGATATGGCAATATCCAAGTGCCACCAGTCGCCAACAAGGTGTCAAAAACTTGACCAAAAAAAAAAAAAAAGGAAAAAAGTGATAAAGTACAGGAAGTCCTCGACTTACAACAGTGACTGTTCGAAGTTACAATGGCACTGAAAAAAGTGCTCCCCAAGGCACAGCCGAGCAAGACACCTGCCTGCCCACCCAGTGGCGCTCTTCCTCCTTTCCAAGGTTTCCATTGTTGTGAGCGTTTCTGTTGAGGATTGGCAGCGGGGGTGGGGTACAGGGTGTTTAGTTTTTATTTCCCCCGTCTGCTGGGTGGTTGCAGCAGATTTTGGACACTTCACATGACCCTGGGACACTGTGACCATCATAAATATGAATCAGTTGCCAAGAATCTGAATGTAAATCACAAGACCCTGGAGATGCTGCAACATTCCAGCTGATCGGCGCTTCTTCTGGTCTCAGCAGAAGCGTCAGGATCAGTGCTGCTTTCCAGCTGATTGGTGCTTCTTCAGGGCTCAGCAGAAGCGCCAGGATCAGTGCTGAGCTCCAGCTGGAGCCTGACGCTGATCCTGGCGCTTCCACTGAGCCCTGACAGCCCTGCAGCTCCAGCCATCTCTCACTCAGGCTTGTGCCGGTTCAGCTCATTCCCCTCCCCCGCTACCACTTTTCTAGAATGGTCGCGTACCACCTGCCAGGTGCCAATGTACCACAGGTGGTATCCATACCACTGGTTGAAAAGCCCTGGTCTAGTCAATGTTAAGCCTTCTTCCTTAGTCCTACTGTACTATTGTTTATCATTACTGTCCTCTAGGATCTAGCTTTCAAGAGTAACACTGCCATGCAGGCAATTCTGTATATTCAGAGGAGAAAGAGACTTGAAGCCACCTGAGAGCCACAACTTTGCAATCTGTTCTACTTCTGTGTTCCCTTCCTCATGGCCAGGCAGTGCCAACCAACTCACCAGCTGGCAGCTCTGTAAAATTACCACTATCCTTCATGCCACCCCAAGAAGGCATTTCCTGCAGAGCGTTCTGTCCCCCTTTGGCTGCTGAGCCCTTTGTGATTCTCTCTTCTCTTCTTTTCCCCCCCTGACAGCAGCAGGTTCCTGGCAAGAAGGGGAGAGAGGACCTAGAGCAGTGGTGGCAAACCTTTTAGAGACCGAGTGCCCAAACTGCAACCCAAAACCCACTTATACATTGTTGAATGCCGGGTGGGTGTGGCCCATTGGCTGGGTGTGGCCCATTGGCTGGGAGTGGCCCATTGGGTGGGCATGGCTGCAGTGGTACCGTAACAGCAGACTGGGTGGGACTAAAATGTTCAATCAATCAATTCCAACTTTGCAAGATCTTTTTTTTCCCTGCAAGAAGTTGAAATTGATTGATTGATTGAGCCTTTTTTTTTTTTTGCACACGGCGGCAGAGGCCTAAAGCAAAAAGGTTTTATAAAACCCAGCTGAAGACCTAGGACTGGGGCAACGGTGCACGTGCCCACACAGAGGGCTCTGAGTGCCGCCTCTGGCACCCGTGCCATAGGTTCGCCACCACTGACCTAGAGCTTTTTTTTCAACATCAGCCTGGCTGAAAGGGAGAAATTGCAGAAGGGCCCATTGGATGCACTCCCCAGATTTCTATTAGAAGCCCATTTGATAGACAAAGGCTGCTTTTATCCTTAGACACCTGATGAAACTGTGGCATCTATGCATATACCTTCCTATCTCTCACTCTGAGGAGGGGGAGGTGGGAGATGCAGCCCATGGAGCAGAGTTTCTCCTTTTTTATGTTCTCCTTCCTTAGGGAACAGAAAATGTCTTGTATCCTGACTGCTAAGCTGAAAAAAAGTCAGGGCAGGAAATTAGGATCGTGTTCAGTTCCACGAGCAAAAGAAAGAGCCTCAAGCACCGAGTGATCCCATGCTTCAAGATAAAACCCAGGGCCTCTGCCAGCCTCAGAGCAATTTCAGACTCAGTGTTGGAAGTCCCTGGTGAGCCTGAGACAGAGCTAGCACCTGGTTCAGACCTGCAAGCCAACCCTACAAGGCTATTGGCCCATTTGCTTCATCTGATGCCAGCCGGCAAACAGAGAGAATCCCAAAAGTGCAAGGGGGAAGCTGCCTCATATATGTCTGGAAGAATTAAAGGCTGCTCCGGAGGCACACGGGCCGGGCATTCTTCCCTTGTCGTATTTATTGGGAATAATCACTATTTCCTGGGGGCTGGGGGAGATGCACTGCAGGAGAAGCCATCACTCATGGCTTGCACGTTGACAAGGGGGTTGGCATGGCAAGCAGAGTATGCACTGAGCGATCCCATTTATAATTGCAGGGATTGCTCAGGGGGAGTGTGGCCTATCATTAGAGCAGCTTTGCCAGACCATCAATAACGCTCTCCCTGGGCTCCCGAGTGCAACAGCCAACTTATTATTTATGCTATCGTGTGTTGTGTCAGGCACGGCTTGACTACTAGTGCTGCTGCCCAAGAATGGCGCTGCCACAAACAGTTGGCTAGACCCCTGTGGGTGTGGGCCTTATGTTTTTTTTCCTTTGGCTAGACTTCCAAAGTCTTGTTTAGCCCAACAGCAGCTTCTACACCTCACTAGGTCTCTTTCTGACTTTGCTTTCATCTTTTCTCAGTCACTGCTTTCAAAGGGGGGGATGACGTTTGCTCTGATGTTTACTAGCACTTCTTCCATTATATCAGCCTTCCCATCATGACACCCTCCTTGTGTGCTGCACTATATAAATTCCAGCCAGCTGTGCAACAGGCATCTGGGCCAGACATCTTGAAGGATGTAGTCCAATGCACCTGAATGTCACCAGCTGGTAGAAGGCTGCATTAGAAGAGCAGAGCCATGTGCTATATGCCCTTTGAACACCAGAACCATCGTCCTCTTTTGGCTGTTTTCTAGGACACACTTTCAGGTTGGGGTGGATTAATGAGAAATTAATTAAGTCTGATTAGTCCCTGTGCCCTCTGACAGATGCTTCTGAGTTATGTATAAAACGCTTGAAAACAGCTGGTTTAACTAAAGATCCTTTGTGCTGCTTTTATATTGGCTGCACTGACTAAGAGGTATGGAGCTGAATTCAAATGTGAAACGTATCAAATTGGGGAATGTTATTATTCAGATTGGGAATGCGCCTCTGCGGTGTTACTTCTCATACTGGGGGGGCTCAGGCAATACACCTAGTCCTTGATTTACAACTGGTTGTTTAATCATTGTTTGAAGTTACAACAGACCCTGAAAAAGGGACTCCTGACCGGCATTCAAAGTTCTGATGACGGCTTGCCACCCCCACAGTCACATGACAGCATTTCGGGCACTCAGAAACTGGCTCACAATTTATGGCCATTTGCAGCATCCCGCAGTCATGTGACTGTGATTAACAATGCTTTTTCTGGAAACTAGCATTTACTTCTGATTGGGGGGGGTGGAGAACACTCCACAGTAAACAATGGGTTTGCTTAATGAACACTGCATTTGCTTTATGACCACCAGCTTTATTTAATGACCACTGCAAAAGAAAGTTGTAAAATCAGGTGTGGTCACATTATGGCCATCACAACTTACAACAGAAATTGTGACTCGATTTCAGTGGTAAGTTGAGGATTACCTGTATATTGAATTTGGTCAGGTCTTTGCTACATTCACAGATGCTAAATTGAGTTAGTTGTTTTTTAGGATTGAATGTGTTATGTGAACATCGTCAGTTTGCTTGGTTGATGATCCTTGGAACACTCCAATCTATTGGATTTGCCACATGTACCCAATTTGCCTCTGGTCAATCCTACTTTGTGTTCTACTTTGGGAAGGAGATGGGAAGGGGGAGAGAGAATATTGAAGCTGGGGAGGGGAGAGGGGAAATATCCTCCTGGTTCTTTCATTGCTCTGTGTAGAGTTTTGTAGTAATTTCCGGCATCTTGCTTGCAGCTGCTCTGCTCTGCTCTCCAAAACAAAACAAAATAAATATCTGCACACCAGTGCCAGGGGTTCCCTGCTCATCACTGGCAGCCAATTTTGTTTTGTTTTCCCCATTTTACTCTGAAGTGGTTCCACTTTGCTGTTGGTGTGCCATAACAGCAACGAGGTTATGGGTGGGGGTGGCCTATAGCAATTGACTTCAATTGTGTGCTTTTCGATATGTAGGGGCTGCAGCTCCAAGATTTCAAAACACAGGGCAAGATACTCTGAGAATTACAATATATTCCCTACATATCCAAAGGATCCCATTATGAACAATGTCCCACCCCCACCCCACCCCCAAATTCTTCCTCTTATCACCCACCACCAATTTCTTCATATTCCAAGGCGACCTTGGCTGCTGTGACTTTTCCATTTCTTTGGCAAAGGGTATCTTTTTTTTATTCTATTAATAGTTTTTTACCCCTTTAAATTATTGATCTGTGTTTACAGCCAGAGCAGGCACCAGGCAAATGGTGCTTTGCCTGAGAATAAATCTAGTCTGACACAGCAGATACTTGGAGTTAAAGTGATAGGAGCTGAGAGCTGAAGCTCAAGAACAGGAGAGCCTGTGTGAGACAGGCGAAGAGAAAAAGACAAGGGCCCGAATGGGCAGGTTATGCAATTTTTTTTTCCTCTCATTTTTGTCTCTTTTGAAAGCAATGTGACCTTTTTGTACTATTTCAGCAAGTGTCGGCTTCTATGCATGTCAAGGATATAACACTACGATCACTGTTCCCAATTGATTCGGTTATTTTTAGGAGTTCATGGGCATCATGTCACATATTCTGTTGCTAATTTCTTAACCAGCTGTTCCAAAGCACAGTCATTTAAGGAATCTACACCTGTAGTCTCTTTCTCCTGTCCGTGCATTTTCCCAGTCTAAGTGAGAATGACTAAGTTGCCCTTTATATTACTGCTTTAGAGAAATTCCTTCTATGCCCAATCACATTTGGTCAATAAAGTGTTCTGTTCTACTCTGTTCTACTCAACTCTAGCTTTGCTTTTCAGATGCCTCTGTATTTTTTTATCCTCCATCTACAGGTCAACTTTAGCCTGTTAATCCAGAGGAAGTAGCACATCTCTAATTTTAGTTGGTTGATATGATATCAACTTTAATATAGATACTAGAGCTCTGTGATGCTTTGGAATTTAAAAGGAAAAAGCTGCTTTGTGGTGGGCACTCACACTTGTTTTGGCATCTCCTTAAAGCAGCGGTTCTCAACCTGTGGGTCGCAACCCCATTTGGGGTCGAACGACCATTTCACGGGGTCACCAAGCACCGCAGTCCGCCATTTTTTTTATTTTTTTTTTGGTCGGCCATTTTTTTTGGGTCGGCCATTTTTTTCCCCTATCGCGATGCGGGCCGTCGCACCGTGCATGTATGATGCGCCCCGTCGTGCCACGCATGCGTGGTGTGGGCCCGCCATTTTTTTTGGGTCGGCCATTTTTTTGGGGGGTCGCCATTTTTTTCCCTATCACGATACAGGCCGTCGCACCGCGCATGCACAATGCGCCCCGTCGCGCCGCACATGCGCAATGCGCCCTTTGCGCACGCATGCGCAATGCACCCGTCGCGCCGCACATGCGCGATGCGGGCTGGGGTCAAGCCCCGGAAAAGGTTGAGAACCGCTGCCTTAAAGCAACTGGTTCTTTTCCTGTAATCCCCCCCAAATGCTTCTCTGCAGAATTGAAGAAAAGGTGCTCTTAGTTTAATAAGTTGCTGACAGGTGCTGCTTATACCCCTACTATTTCAAGACACTTTTTTCCCTTTTGAATGCAAAATAATGCAGAGCACTAATGCACACCCACAGCCATTCTGTGCAAGAGTTTGCTTCATTAGAGATTTCTGCTTTATAAAACTTCATGCTCTCTTTGACATACAGCAAATCATCTCCAATGCACCCTTCACTTTTTTTTCCTTAGAGCTTATATCCAGAGATAACCATATTCCATTAGTTATTTGCTTTCCTCTGTGCTTTTGTAAGGCTTGCTCATATCTATATTTTCTTCAGGCATTTCAACTGTCTCATTTTGGTTTATGAGCCTCTAGCATTTGCATATTATATATTCAAAGCTTACCAAAGGATTTTATAGGGGTCTACCATACTCGTTTCCTAGATTTAAATCAATGTTTCTCAACCTTGGTGATTTCCAGATTATGGACTTGAATTCCCAGAATCCCCCAGACTGTGTAGCCACTGCTATGAATTCTGAGAGTTCTCTCACACATCTCTAAGTTACTCAGATTGTGAAACACTGATCTAGACTATTTCCTATTGAATGGTCAGACATAGTTTCACTCTTATCCTCTAGAGGTAATTTTTCCCAAACCAGATGTTACTCACATCCTGTTGGTTCCCTCCTGGAATTCACTTGAAAGTCGTTTCACCACTCTATTGCTGCCTGATACCTTCCTGGTTGAAGTGCAACATGTGGTTTTTTTATGCAGACCTGACTATTCTCAAAAGGTATTCCAATACCTCACAAATCTTTCTCCAAGTAGCACTGCTTCCTCTATGTATTGAAATTTTCAACGTTTTCTATTAGCTCTGCATGTGGAACCAGTAATGTTTCCAAGAAAACAGCCTTGGAGATTCTGAATTTCAACAGCCTACACAGCAATATTTGACTTCCATGATTATCCACTTACTTTTCTTCAGATCATTGGTATCAACATGTATCATGATTGCTGCTTCTCACCAGCATTGCCTGCTAGATTTTTCTAGATGGAACATGATCCTTCATATCTTCAAAGTTGATGGTTGGCACATTAATCACACTTTATGGCTGCTAGATATCCTGGTTTGAGGACTACATCTCCTTCCATCTTCTTGCCACCAATTGCTCACTCTTTTGCATGGTCATGGAGTGCTACTGCCTTCAACAACCTTCTTTTCCCTTAGTACTCTGAGCAAATGACATCAAATGTTAATGGATTAGTCATGCCAGCATTTGCAGGTGGCTGAATCGTTTGGGAAATAACCACATTATAGCCCTGAGGGGTTGGTAGAAAATTGTGAGCCATCTATAAATGTGCCTTTGGATACCCTGTACTAGGTAGTCATACTTACAGATCTTTTATATCTCTTTTTTTTTCTGAGACACACAACTTCTTGGGGTTTCCCACCAGTATTTGCCCCTATCTCTTCTCCCTTCATTTTACCTTCTGCCTTCTCTACATCATCTGGCCTTGTTTACAGAGCAACCATTCCAACCAGATGACAGCTTTGCCTGGATTTATGGCTGGCGACAGGTGTATAAATCTGAGGAGATAACTGCAGGATGTGGGGAAGGAAAGTAGGCGTAATTTAGCAGGGGAGTTGTGAAATAGGACCAAGGGCCATTGGCAGAGCTAAGGGAGCAGAACTGAAATAATAAGAAAGGGATTTCAGGACTCCAACTATGAAGAGCCATCCCCCCCCCTCCATCCTAGGCAATCACTTGGCAATTAGTGATTCATCACAGTCCTAGACTCTTCACTTTCCATCTCTGCTGGGATCTATCAACTTTTCACCCACCATCCTCCCACCTTTTCCCCTCCCCATCACAACATCCCTATTTCCTCTGCAGGCCCCTGGGAAGCTACTATCTCTGCAGCTCAGGCTCTGCTTGGACTCAGCATCCAGCTGCCTCCAGGAACATCTGTGTTAGGTTCACATCGGTAAATTATTTAAAGCTTTCTCTGGTGCAGCGTAAAGATAATAAAGCGGGAAATGAAAGAATCAATAGCAAGAACTGAAACCGGGCTGGGAAAGTCTTCCCTCGTGGCTCCCGGTGCAGGTGGAGGCAGATGGCTACAGAACTGACAGGGTAACTTCTGCCGCTTTCCTTCCTCACAGGGGCCTGGTGGGGGGAAAAAATCTAGGAAATCCCTGATTCAAACAGCCACAAGCACAGGATAAATCAGATGCAACATTTTTGGAAGAGTAGTAAGGGCCATCCAAAGGCAACCTTGTTGCTGTCTCTCAGTGTGTATTTCTTTTCCATATCGGGGGGGGGGGAAATTCTGGAAAAGGAGGTTCTTCATATCTTATGTGTCATATTTTGATGTGGGAAAAAGTTGCTGTACAGGGTGTGGTCAAAAAAGTCAAGATGGTGACCATGATGGGGCAATGAAAGCCCTGCTTGTGTTTTAGATGTGGCTGGCATCTTCACTATGTCTTTTTTTTTTTTTACCTCTCATTGATGTTTGCAGAATTTTTCTTGCATTCACTGGAGGATAAACTTTTATGCCTCTAAATGAATATACATATATGCACTCATCTGATAGGTAGCCAAACTGAAGGTTCCTTAACTACTGTGAAATTATTGTGTGCATACTGATTTTGACTTTTCACAGCTAGCATCCTTTTATCTTCATGCTTTCCTACTAAAAGAATTTCCCTGTGTATCTATTTCTACCATGGATCATCTCACAATCTGCATTTGATGCTTCTTCCATGGCAGATTTGGTCTTGCTCATGGATGTCCACATGGTATGATAAAAAAAAAGTCAAGATGATGGCTGTGATACACATAAATACATAATATGCATAAATACAGATTTGCGTTTTAATCGCATCACCTTGATCTTTTTTGTGTTTTTTTTTTTACAGTTTCCTGCAGCGTGTTTTGCTACTTTCAGTGCACCACAGCTGATTGGCAGAAAGTAGAATGTGACTGGCAGGGGCATGGCTGGCAGTAGACCCAAGGTATAATCCCTGCGTGAGAGAGACCTTTGCAACTAGGTCAATGAATAATCCAGGTTATTATTCTACAAGGTACAACACAGCCCAAGACTACGGTAGTTGCTATGTTTGGGCTGTGAATATCTAGATGTCTGCTCAATGACTGGAAAGAGCTTTTAAAAGTATCTAGTGATTGCTTGGATGTTTGCAGCCCAAATCTGATGGCCCTATTCAACTCTGTTTTCTTTGTACAGCTTCAGGACAGAGCCATACCCCAAAGTCAAATGCCCAAGTCAAGAAAAGGTCTTTTTCTCTTGGGGCCCTACTCAACAAGGAGGGGTTGCATCTAGATTTAGGATTAGCTTTCAAACTCCTGGTCACTATTGTTGCTTGTAACAATCTCTGTGCACTGGGTTAAAGTCCAGTTTGATTTTTGGGATCTTTCTGCCCGACTGGACTTCTATCTCTTGACTCCAAGACTATTTCTAGAATTGGTTATGGTGGATTTTCATTCTTCCTAAAGATCCGCTGCCTGTTTTGACCACTTGCCTGATTATTGACCTTGCTGACATGTCAGATTACTCTTTAGCCTAGTGCAGGGGTTCTCAACCTTGGCAACTTTAAGATTTGTGGACTTCAACTCCCAGAATTCCTCAGCCATTCTGGGAGTTGAAGTCCACAAATCTTAAAGTTGCCAAGGTTGAGAACCCCTGGCCTAGTGCCACTTGCAGGGGATACTACTCTTCTGGAACCCTGTCCCACTGAAACATACCCATATGTTTACAATAACTCCTTCACTCTCTTTTTTCTCCTAAACTTTAACAAGCTTGCTGACCAGCTCAAGGTTGACTCAGCCTTCCATCCAAGGTTGGTAAAATGAAGATCCAGATTGTTGGGGGGCAATATGCTGACTCTGTAAACCGCTTAGAGAGGGCTGTAAAGCACTGTGAAGCGGTATATAAGTCTAAGTGCTGTTGCTATTGCTATTGCTAAAGTGTTCTTAGAGAATCAAATGCTTGCAGCAACATTGCTGCATTCTTTAATCTGAATGCCAGGATTGTAGAAAAGAATGACCTAAACCAAGAGCACAGGACAAATCTTGGCATGTAGCCTTCAATCGGGATCCAGATAAGTCCAGTTTGGGAGTTCTAGTTCCCCCTTCAAATTAGTAAAATATGATGTGATTTGAAGGAATTCTGAAGCCTGCCAATCATTTGGGGTGGGTTAGGACCGAAGCTAGTACAGTACAGACAAGCCCACAGCCAGTACTTAAACGAATGAGGTATTTTATTCTGGCTAATATGACTTACAGCATATTAGTGAAGTAGTGTTATCTAATGATTTATATTAATGAAAGTATTATTTACAAAACAACTAAAAGTAGTCCTCGACTTACAGCCACTTGTTTAGCAATTATTGAAAATTACAATGGCACGGAAAAATGTGACTTACAACTGGTCCTTGCATTTATAATTGTCACAGCATCCCCACCGTTGTCATATGATCCAAATCTGAGCTCTTGGCAACCAGCATGTATTTACAACTATTGCGGTATCCCAAGTCTTGTGATGGCTATTTTTGGCCTTCCCTGCCTCCTCCTGACAAGCAGAGTCAATGGGGAAAGCCATATTTGTGCAATGACTACATGATTCACTTAACAACTGTGGCAATAAAAGTCATAAAATCTGGTGCAACTCATTTAACAATTGCCTTGCTTATTAATGAAAATTCTGGTCCTTTTGTGGCTGTAAGTCAAGAACAACCTGTATCTTTCTCTATGTATGTATAGAATAAGAAATCAAGTCTTAATTTTCTTCCTTTTATGTCCCTGTTCCTCACTTTCCACTTGTAATTTATAATATCTTCTTCTCCCTCTCCTTATCTCACTTACTGATACTGGAATATCTCAGAGTTTTCTTCCAGCTGTCCTGCTGCCAAACAAAACTTTTACTGGCAAAGTTCCACTTCACAGCATCTGAGCTTCCATACACACAACAGGGTCAGTCCTGCTCCTGGCCCTTCCATGCTCTCACAAAGAAGGTCCAGGCTTTTTTCTCCCAATCCCAGGGATGGGATCTCCACACTACACAGCAGGCTGGGTCATTCCTCCACTCCCCTCTACATTAATTATGTGACATTTTCTCCAATAGCATGTCCTACAGCATCTGAAATATAAACTTGCTCCCTCTGCTTTTCCTTTCCTTTTATATATTGTATATCTAAGGCATGCACACTTTACAGGTGTGTTCTAGTATTTCCCTCTTTTTTCCTTACATGTTCTTGGTCTGGTGCCTAGTCATTGCCTTCCCTAAAAATAAAAATAAAAATCCATGACCTTAGCACAGACCCAATCATTTCCTTTCGGCTGGCACTTCATCCTGCCACTGGGAGCACAGAAGACCTAGGGGCTTATGTACAGATGGCTTCTGTGCTGATCTGGTATGGTGAACGCAAGAAGGACCCCTATAGGTCTTGACTAATGCCTAGTACATTGAAAAAGCAGCTGGGAGCCAGAATGCAATCATCTCTACCTTAGGTCTTTGTATACTTGGAAGGAACCTTGGAAGTCTTCAATTCCCCAATCGGGGCACCAATCCTTGTAAGCCATTCAACCTTTGCTTGAAAACCTCTGTGGTGAAGCAGCCACATATCTCCAGGAAGCAGGCTGTTCCATTGTTTAATTGTTCACACAGTTACCAAAGTCTTCCTTGTTTCAAGTTTGGATCTCTCTCTGTAAACACAGGTTCCTCTCCTACCAGTACCCTCAGGAACTCTGAAGAAAATCCAAACTCTCTTTCCTGTGACAGCCCTTCAACAAGACTTCCTTCACTACTTCTCCTTAGCGCTAGATTTGAACCAGTTCCAGACCTATCAGGTCGTTTTGAGAGCTGAATAAAGTTTGAGGATGAAAGTTGTGCTGCAGTTTATTTGAAACTAGAGCAAAGTTGATGTTCTATTTGCAATCTTTACTTCTCTGGTGCTCGGAGAACATGTTCAGTTTTCAATCAGTGGAAAGTTTTGACTCAACCTGCTTCCAGACTCCTGGGTTCTCACCCATCCTCACTACTAAACTATCATTTCAGCCTTGGAAGCTTTTAAATGCGGTGGGGGAATGGTAGCTAGGCAGATTAGATATTGATAAGTAGCCCTCTTATTGTGTAGTGCAGGGCTTTTCAACCTTTTCATCCACTGTACCACTTTTAGGATATGGCAATATCCGAGTACCACCAATCGCCTAGCAAGGTGTCAAAAACTAGATGACCAAAAAAAAAAAGTGATAAAGTACAGGTAGTCCTCGACTTACAACAGTTCGCTTAGTGACTGTTTGAAGTCACAATGTCACTGAAAAAAGTGCCCCCCAAGCCACAGCCAAGCAAAACACCTGCAT
The DNA here is from genome assembly GCA_034064705.1 of Bothrops alternatus. Classification (NCBI taxonomy): domain Eukaryota; kingdom Metazoa; phylum Chordata; class Lepidosauria; order Squamata; family Viperidae; genus Bothrops; species Bothrops alternatus. The sequence goes on along the minus strand of JARGCV010000248.1, from coordinate 27,086,390 downwards.
ACCCACCCAGCGGCGGTCTTCCTCCTTTCCGAGGTTTTCATTGTTGTGAGCATTTCTGTTGAGGATTGGTAGCAGGGGTGGGGTGGGTGTGTTTGTTTTTTATTCCCCCGTCTGCTGGGTGGTTGCAGCAGGTTTTGGTCACTTCACATGACCCTGGGACACTGTGACTGTCATAAATATGAATCAGTTGCCAAGCATCTGAATGTAAATCACAAGACCCTGGAGATGCTGCAACATTCCAGCTGATCGGCGCTCCTTCTGGTCTTAGCAGAAGCGTCAGGATCAGTGCTGCTTTCCAGCTGATTGGTGCTTCTTCAGGGCTCAGCAGAAGCACCAGGATCAGCGCCGAGCTCCAGCTGGAGCCTGGCGCTGATCCTGGCGCTTCCACTGAGCCCTGATAGCCCCGAAGTGCCAATCAGCTGGAAAGTGGCACTGATCCTGGCGCTTCCGCTGAGCCCTGACAGCCCTGCAGCTCCAGCCATCTCTCACTCAGGCTTGTGCTGTGCTGCCACCGGTTCAGCTCATTCCCCTCTCCTGCTACCACTTTTCTAGGATGGTCACGTACCACCTGCCAGGTGCCAATGTACCACAGGTGGTACCTGTACCACTCGTTGAAAAGCCCTGGTGTAGTGGGTTTGAAGGCAATAACTAGACCAGTAGTATGCAAAAGTGTTTATTCAACCAAGAACAGAACTGTCAAACACTGGCAACATGCCTGCTATTTATACATTCGCCTCTAGGGCATCAACCAATCACAACACTAGCTTGCTCCCGCTCAAACTTGAATCTTTTGACGTTTCCCTCCAAAACTGTTGGAGGTAACTTAGCTTTACAGTACCCTAATATCAGTATTAATACATAACACCTCTCTTGTATAGTTGCCCATAATGTACAAAGCTGAATGACCACTGTAGATGTTAAGGTGTTGCAGTAGGAGAACGGAAGCTCAGATTCTCTTCCATCCTCAGCCATGGAAGCTCACCAGGTTTTTACGGGAAAAAGAGGAGAAACAAGGTACACCTTGAAGAAGAGCTCTAATTGACTCTTGGTGAGGTTTACATCTGCAAAAATGAACGCAGCATCTTAGACTGGCTTTGAACTGCTTTAGAGAGATTGGCAATGAAAGCAGCAATGATGTGAAAGTATGTTTATCTTGTAAATATCTAATTCTGGTTGGGACACTTGATTAGCTACTGAATTTTATTTGAATTCAGTGAGCTTTGTGCAGCCTTATCTTAATCCAAGGCCTGCACATTACCTAAAAAAAAAAAAAAAATCCTACCTGGAAGCACAGACAGGGTAGCAAATTGGAGTCTGAGATATTGTTACCGGTACCTATCTGTAATTTCCAAATTAGTGCATCACGGTTAAATGCAGAAATATTTGGTGTTTATCTAGTCAACTTCTGAGGTGGAAGGAATTCATACCAGTTCTTCTGCAGAACTACCTATTTTTAAATCTGCCTTTTTTGCATTTCAGCTGAACAGGAACATCCTTTGTCTCTCTTTCCCCCCCCTCCCCAACTCAGAATATTTTGGGTAAATTTTCTTAAGGTTTTTCCCCCCAACCAGTTTGTATCACGCCCGGCACAATTAAGGAAGGATGCCCCCCCCTAAGAGTCAGCAATTCTGTTAACTAGCAGTGTCAAAGAAACTATTAGTTGCGGGAAGGATGGGGAGGCTTCCTTTAGAAAATGGAAATCTTGCCAAGACAAGCAGAAAACTTATAAAAAGCTATTAAAAATGTAAACCAACAATGAGGAATGCAGGAACAGAACTCTCTGTGCGTCTTACTCTCAGCAATCCCTTTTGTAGCTCTTGGATACACTTACGTGGCGCAGATTACAAAGAGAGTGTTTGCAAAGTGGTGGTATTGAAATGTAGAGTCTCTTGAGGTTTACTGGGATGTGTAAAGGTGAGCAGAAAAGGTAAACTTCGTCCTGTTGCTTTGTCTTTGGGGTGTAACTGCAGCCTGCTTTGAGTTCGGTGCTGCCCTCTGTCTTGTTCTTCAGGGATAGCAGGCAAGGTTCAGGAGGGGCAGGAAAAAGTCAAGCACCACCCCTTACTGTTGGTTGCAATTCCATCTGGCAGGAGATGTAAAATCCGCATAAATATTATAATTTAATTATCGCTTCTAGGGTAACTGGGATCCAGCATGCTGCGGGAGGGGAAAGCAGCAAGTTTGTTGGATGATTGGTTTTTTAATTCAGGGGTTCTTTTTTATATGTATTTTAATGTTGATTTCTATTTATGCTGTGAGCCGCCCTGAGTTCCCGGAATAGGGCGGCATAGAAATCCAATAAATGAAATGAAATGAAATGAAGACATCAGTTTTCCCCAATCTGTTTTAAGGAAAAAGGGTGGAGCACACAGAAAAGGTCTTCTAAATCTGGAGGTCCCAAATCTTATCTGTTTTCAAATCCATGGTCTTTGGTTGTTGTTGTTGTTGTTTTTTTAAAAAGCAAGATATCTTTGCTTACAAATGCACTCCACTTCTCCAAGACTTGTGGTGATCAAATTATTTCCAAAATTTGGGAAGATTTCCTTTCCTGTTTGGCTCATGCCAAACATCCAAAGTCAAATAACAAGACTGCTATAAGGATCGAAGATCCCTAATTCAGCTGCTCCCAAAGGACAGTCTGGCACCAGAAACAGGACTGTTATGAACAGCCAAGATCTGCAGTAAATTGAAAATATGGATGGAATGTTTCAGAACCAAATTGGGGGAAAAGCATGTTTGGAGCAAACCATTATCAGTTGCACACAACTGGGCAGTAAAAAGGCTGTCTTCTCTAGCTGTCCCTCCCATCTTGCATCAAGTTGAAGCAGACTGCTCCCTTGTTTTCCAAGCTGCTTATCCACTTCCAGTTACAGATTCAAAGTGTGCTTTTATGGGGGGGATAGAAAAAAGACATGCATGCAATATGTAATTGGGCTCTATGTTTCCTCATTATCTTTTCTTCCCAAAGCTTTGAATTGACCAGAATTTAATTCCAGCTCACTGGTGGCTGGATTAATCCAACATTTTAATCCAAAATCCAATTTAAATGTCAGTTCCTCACCACCTTTATCTTATCAGTGTTTCTGATAAACCAGTAAAACAAGATAACTAGTACACTAAAGAAATAATTATGTTTGTGTGCGTGTACCTGTGTGCCGATATATATATGCATGCTTGCTGCAAATAGCCTTTTTTGTTCGACCTTTGCAGCTACTAGCTGTGCTGGCTGGAAATTCTGCAAGTTGCATTCCCCAACATATCTGAAGAGTTCAAAGTTGCAGAAGGATGGTGCTGAGCATAATAATATTTGGATTAAGAAAGTATCCAGAATGAGAGGAAGTCCCTCCCAGCCCTATTATGATTAGAAGAAAAGGCCACCAGAAAGTACTTACTGCATCTTTAAACTCTGATTCACACATAACTTGAAATTATGTTTGCAAATGTATAGGTACAGATACATAGATTTTTAGGCAGCTGGTCCTTATTCTTGTTATTCTATCCAGTTGTTATTCCACTTTTTTCTCCTCTAGATTCTGGACACAAAGCAATATCAAGTTACCATATACAACACTTGTGATAAATTGATCAGCTTTGGAGTTTGGAGTTGATGACCAATATCTCTCTAGCTAAACCATCCACCACGTGTAGGGACTTTCCTTCTAATACATTCTTCCTTTTAGCTAAATATGGATGGTGATGTTTGATAATCATGTGGTCTAGATTAGATGATCTGGAGAGATAAGAAATTCCTCTCCTAGGAAGCCTAATCTGACAGGATATTATCCACAAAAACCTCATTTCAGATCTCAAGGCCCTAGCAGCGGTTCTGCCCCAGAAAATGGCACAGACACCACTAGTCATTCAGGATTACATGCAGCCTGCAACACCTGGCACTGCTGGATGGTTTAAACCAAAAATGTCAGCAGCTGTAATGTGGTCACTACAAAAAGCAGACAAGTTGGGAAAGGGAGGAGCTAGTATTTGCACACCTAACTGCCACTCATGTTTTTTTTTTCTACTTATGTTGAAGATAAAAATAAAATGATACCACCACCACCCCAACAATAATAGGGTGCTTCAGAGCTTGTTCACCAGTTTGATGGACTGTCAGCATGCATCAAATGTTTTTCAGCTAAAGAGCTTTCCAAATGGCCAGCAACACATGAAACATTTATTTGCAGTAAACAAAGTAGAACAGTATAAATAGCACGTTAAAAACACATGCACAATAGTCAAAGCTCTGTTCAATAACATTACATCAGGCAACTAATTAAGCACTTTGCACAATATGTAAACAAATCATTTTAACTCCTCCTCCTCCTCTCAGCTTCTTAATAGATTTGGACAAATTATCCTTTAGGTATCTTTAACCCAAATTGTAAAAGGCTTTGAAGATTAATAAATTCAATAGCTGTTATGGAAAGATTCTCTTTTCAGAGACACAGGATCAAGCCTAAAGAAAGAGAACGTGCCACCAACAGGTCTTAAACATGATGTGTGAAAGAATAACACAGCCAGGCTAACTGAAGGTGGTCCTAGACCAGGGGTAGGCAACCTTGGCTCTTTTATGACTCGGGGACTTCAACTCCCAGAGTCCCTGAGCCAGCTGCTCTTAAAAAGCCTTTGATTCGGGACTTCCGGTTTCCGGTCGAGCCGTACGGAGCCATCTCTAGGAAGCTCCGTTACGGCGATCGGATTTTCGGCGGCTTTTTGACAGCCCGAAGCGCCAAATTCAAAAAGGGAGACTCCCGGCAGATAGCGGAACCTCCGGCGACCCGAAAAACACCCGATTGGAAGCAGGATCGCCGGAGGGGACGCGAGCAGAAGAAGAAAACGGAGAGGCCGGCTGCGGCCGGCCAGAAGAAGACGACACGAGGGCGGAAACAATAGAAGTGAGGAGAGAAGACCGAGGAAGCAGCGAAGAAGGAGACGGGAGCGAGAGGCGACCAGGAAGAAGCGGGACGAGGGAAGAAGAGCCCGGGACTTACCCAGCTGGAGGCCTGAAGAAGCTGCAAAGCCGCCCAGCCGCAGCGGAGGAGAGCCAGCTGATACAAAGAAAGGACGGCAGGCAGCAGCGTCAGGAGAAGACAACGCAAAACGGTGAGACCGGCGGGGGTGGAACCGAGCGCTGCGGGACGCCGACCAGAGGGTGAAAATAGCAGCGGGAGGAGGAGGCCTTCACGGGACCCTCAGAAGACCCCCCTAGGCCCCCAAGAAAGGTAACAGAGGCGGCAAGAAGCCAAGCGGGCGGAGCAAGAGAAGACAGACCAGGTGAGAGGAGGCTACAAAGCAAAGGGGGAGAGAAGGGAGGGGAAAAACCCTGCAGAGACACTGTTTCCTCCCCCCCCACAACGGACGGCAGGGAAGAAGAAAGCTGGAAAGCAACCCGGTGAGCAATAAGGGCAAAGTAGAGGGGAGCAGTAAACACAGGCTGAAAGAAGAAGGGAGGAAGCGACTTGGGCAAGAAGGCAGAGAAAGAGGGGGGAAAGAAGGAACCAGAAAGGAACAAGGAGAAGAAATAGACTGGCAGAGGGGAGTGAAGAGGAAACCAAGGCAAAAACACTGAACTGGTTCCCTGGCTCCCTGAACATAAAATTGCCAGAATACAGGCCCCTACCCCCACACTGCCTAAGCCCTGAAGCCCCTCCCCCCTCGAAAGGCTAGACCACCGGACCAACAACAGATCACAACCTAGCGCCCAATTTGATCCAAATTGGGACCCAAAACAGTGCCAAGACAACAGGAAGATAACCTCAAAATGGCCTCCAAGCAGACCACACTAACACAAACGAAGGGAGTTGTATCCACCCCAGCCCAGCGTTCTAAACCACCAGGAACTACTCTACCCATCCCCACACCCTCCCATTCAAATGCAGGCACCCAGAACCATACACCCACACAGACCGACCCAACAGCACACATGATACAAAAATTACACGAGGTAATAGAGAAGCTGGTTGAAAGGATGGATGGAATGGATAAAAGGTTGGTGGAAATGGGCACACAGATGGAGAAAAGACACAAAGATACAAAACAAATGCTGCGAGAACAAGGTAGAGAGCTAGAGAGAAAATGGGAGGAGCAACGCAAAGCAATAGCTGCAGATTTGGTGCAAATGAAAGAGGCAATGCAAACACACTACAAGGAAGTAGGGGAGGAAATGGAGAGAAACTTTCAGGAAATCAGGGAAAAGGTGGACGAGCGGATGGAAAAAGTGGAGAATCAAGTAGAAGGCCAGAGAACAGAGATAGCAGTGATGAGAGGGGTGAACAAAGACCAAGCCACCACGATACAGTACTGGCAACTGGCGACCACAATCAGGTTCAGGGGCCTGAAAGAGACATCAGACGAAACCCAAGGAAGCCTGGCCGGAACCTTTATAGAGGCCCTGGCAGCATTTCTGGGACTACCAGCCTCAGCTATCGAATGGCAAATTGACGGAATCAACAGAGTGGGCGCACGGACGACAACAAACAGACACCAACCAAGGGACGTGGTCATCCGCTTTGTGACGCAGGGATTCCGGAATCGCATCTCAGCCACGTCTTACCACAAGAGTTTATACATAAAGGGGCAAGAAGTGAAAGTACTGAAAGAGATCCCCCAGACGATGCTGCGAGACAGAAAGGAATATAAGTTCCTGGTCGACGAACTGAGATCACGTGCCTTGCGATTCAGATGGGAAACCCCCACGGGGATGACATTCTACTATAAAAATAAAAGACATCAACTGAACTCGGTTCAACAAGCCAGAGAATTCCTGGAAAAGGAGCTGATGCTGGAGGGATCCCAATACGCCACGAGAGAAGACGCAGAAAATCCACCAGACCGACAGACTGCTGCAAGAACACGAGAAAGGAAAGGACCAACTAGAGACACGACGACACAGAGAACAGGAAGCAACAACAACAACAAGGGAACAAGTCAGATTGCAGAGGGCAGGATAACAAGATCCACCACCAAACGCACAGATCAACACGACGCGATCCCTATATGCAACTCGAACACAAACTCGGATACCATGGGAGCGAGACCAAAGACTATCACAGGAGATAGAATGAAAGCGGTCTCGGAAGAGTATCCTGAAACCGATAATGACGACTAAATACTTGACATGGAACGTTAACGGACTAAACTCTCCACAGAAAAGGAGGAAAATATTTCATTATCTATTTCATGGAGGAAACGACATAATTTGCTTACAAGAAACACACATCAGGGCAGCAGACCAGAAATATCTGACCAGCTACAAACTAGGTGCGCAATTTGTGGCAGCGGCGCCAAGAAAAAAGAACAGGATTGTTATATACGTAAAGAAACATATAATGGCGAAGCTAATAGAATCCGACCCCCAAGGTAGATACCTGGCAATTGAAATAACACAGGAAGACAAGAAGATTCTAGTAATGGGCGTATATGCACCAAATCAGCAGCAAGGCAAATTCTACAAAAAACTACACAAGAAAATAACACAACTTAACTACAGATCTTACATCATCATGGGCGACTGGAACGGGGTCATAGAGACCGCTCTAGACAAAAAAAGAACTGCACCGAACCCACAAAAACACTCCAAGTTGCCTAAATCCTTCTTTGACATGAAGGAGGAACTCGAACTGACAGATGTATGGAGGAAAAGACATGGCAGAGAACAAGAATTCACCTTCTTCTCTGGCAGACATCAATCCTTCTCCAGAATTGACTTTATATTAACTTCTAGCGACTTGCTAACTAGGCTAAACGCAGTGGAAATCCTACCCAAAGCTCTGACGGACCACAACCCTGTGAGGATGGAGCTAAGACACGGCCAGACACAGAGGAGGTCCTGGAGAATCAATGAAAACCTGTTTAGACATGGAGACAAGGTGGCAGAATGCAAAAAAGCTATGAAGGAATACTTCAGCACACATATGAACAACGGAACACCGATAGAACAGATCTGGGACGGCAGCAAGGTGTACATGCGAGGGATCCTCATATCCATGAATAGCTGGCACCGGCGCCAACAAGAACAAAAAAGAAAAGAGTTAGAAAATGAGATAAGCAAAATGGAGCGGCTACTGATAAAAAGACCAGAAGACAAAGTCACCAAAGAAGGACTCAAGATCTTAAGAAAGCAATTTGACATGTTGATGGCGGACCAAGTTGCAAGGAATATACAATATGCAAAACATAAGACATTCTGCAAGGCCAACAAACCGGGCCGCTGGCTAGCCTACACTATAAGAAAGAAACAGAAATCCCGCATAATTGAAAAGATAGAATACAAAGGCAAGCTAGAATTCCGACAAAAAACCATCAAGACAGCCTTCACAGAGTTCTACTCGAAACTATATGCCGAGGATAAGATACAAGACAAAGAGATAGATGAATTCCTACAAAACGAAAAGATACAGGCGATTACCGACACACAAAGAGAAGCCCTGAATGCCTTAATCACAAAGGAGGAAATACACTCAGTGATCACACAACTGAAAGCAGGAAAATCGCCTGGGACGGATGGGATGACAGCGACCTACTACAAGCATCTACAGGAGGAAATGCTAGAACCCCTCAGAAAGCTATTCGCCAGCATCCAAGAAGGAGGCCAGGTCCCACCATCCTGGAAAACAGCCTACATCTCATTAATCCCAAAGGAAGGGAAAGACGACACACAGCCCGCAAACTACAGGCCCATCTCACTACTAAACACAGACTATAAAATCTTCACAAAAATTTTGGCCAATAGACTAATGACTGTTCTACAAAAAACAATACACCCGGACCAAAGGGGATTTATACAAGGACGCCAGATGAAAACCAACGTGAGACAGCTGTTGAACATAATAGAGTACCTGCAAAGGCACAACCAGATACCCGCCGCTCTAATGTTTGTGGATGCAGAAAAAGCCTTCGACAGACTGAATTGGCCGTTCCTGACGAACTTGGTCCTGAAGATGAAAATGGGAGCACAGTTCTTCAACTCCATAACGGCAATTTACCAGAAACAAACAGGCCAGATCATTGTCAATGGAGACTTAACAGACTCATTTAATATAGAGAGAGGCACGAGACAGGGCTGCCCGCTGTCCCCCCTGTTATTTGTCCTAACATTGGAAATTTTACTGAACAGAATAAGAGCGGCAGAGGATGTACAGGGCATACAGATTAAACAACAAGAATACAAACTATGTGGCTTTGCGGATGACCTGCTGGTGACAATGTCGCAACCAGCACAGTCAGCAAGGAAATTGATGGAGATAATGGAGGACTATGGTAGGGTGTCAGGCTTCAAAGTAAATATATCAAAAACAAAGATGCTAGCCAAAAACCTAGACAACAAAGCAAGACGGAACCTGGAAAGAATAACGGGTTGTGAAATAGTCAAGAAAGTCAAATACTTAGGAGTGGAGATAGAATCAACAAATGTGAAATTATACAAGAATAACTACGAGGTCCTGTGGAATAAGATACAAGCAGACCTGGAAAGGTGGAAATCGTTACGTCTGTCCCTGCTCGGCAGGATAGCGACAGTAAAGATGAATGTATTACCCAGATTTTTATTTCTCTTTCAAATGCTACCCATACTCAAGAAGGATGCGGACTTAGACAATTGGCAGAAAGGCATCAACAGATTTATTTGGGACGACAAGAGACCGAGGGTGAAACTAAAAATCATCCAAGACGCAAGGGAGAGGGGGGGACTCAAAATGCCTAATCTAAAGCTATATTACTATGCTGCAACGTTGGTGGCGGTTAGTGACTGGATCAACATGACAAATGATAGAGTTCTGAATGTGGAGGGGCATGGTCTACGATTCGGCTGGCACGCATACCTAATATACGACAAAAAGGCAGATAGGAACTTCAAGGAGAACCCACTACGAATCCCATTGCTATGGGTCTGGAAGAAATATAAGCACCTCCTACACGACAAGATTCCCATCTGGACGATCCCTGGACACGCAACAGGAGATATGAACACATCCCAGGGGCAAGAAGTGGTGCCCTACAGTGAACTTGTACTGGGAGAAGAAAACGGGTTCCTCTTGAAATCTCAAGCAACGCTGGCAAACAGAGGAATAGGAAGTAATTGGCTATCATATATACAACTACAGTCAAGGTGGCGTAAAGACAAGAAGAAGGGCTTCTCCCAGAATGACGAGAACCTAATTAAACAGATCAGAGAGCAGGGGATTATGCACATCAAACGAGTGTACAGCATTCTGATAGAAATGGACTCTGAAACCGAGCTAGTCAAGAACTGTATGATAAAATGGGCGCAAGACTTCAGACACTCTATAGCCATAGACACGTGGGAGAAAATCTGGGTGAGGAATGTAGAATTCACGAAATCGCAACACTTAAGGGAAAACTTCTACAAGATGTTCTATAGATGGCATCTTGACCCGAAAAAAATATCACTCATCTACCCGGGCACCCAGCCCAAATGCTGGAGGTGCGGAGATGGGGAGGCTACTTACTTTCACATATGGTGGGCATGCAGAAAAATCAAAGCATTCTGGAGGAAGATATGGTGGACACTCCAAACTATTTTCAAAAAGCGTATAGAATTTCTACCTCAGGCTTTTTTGTTAGGGATCACAGAGGATATCACTACCTCAGAGTCAAATTTATTTTTGAACTTAATTACAGCAGCAAGATTATTGGTGGGACAGTACTGGAAGAATCCAGAAATACCGCCTATTGAAGAATGGACTGTGAAAGTAACAAATCTGGCGGAAATGGCAAAAATATCGGCATATTTGAAAAATCGCTCCAATGAACAATTTGTGATGGACTGGAAACATTGGATAGACTATATCCAAGAGAGACACCAATCAAACAGAATGCAGATGGCGTTCAGCTAGGGCTCGACGGGAGGAGGGAAGAAGGGTTAACAAATCAAAGGTTTACAAAAACTAACACCCAATGTTGAATGTATATGCTCTATAACTAATGCCTCTTAACATAACCTTATGACTAATGATGTTTGCTTTAATATGGCTAAAGTAGACTGAATCTCTACCTCAGGATATGAAACTCTCACCTCAGGACCTCTGGTTAGGGACTATAAAAGATTGCACTAGTAATGGGATGAAATCAAGTCAGAAGCGCAAACATACAATAGGCGATAGACTAGAAACAGTAGATAGACCATATATAAGAGAAACACCAATCCAACAAAATGTATTCGGATTATACTTGAAGATGCAAGGGAGGAGGGTAGAATGTTTACTAAAACAGATGTTTACAAAGATTAATACCTAATGTTGTATGCTATGTTCTAGGAGGGTTGTTTAGCAATAAGATCTTATGTTTCATGTTGACCACATTAATTTCGAAACAGATAGAAGAAACGCCAATCAAATAAAATATAACAGGAGTATAGTTGAGACTAGACGCGAGGGGTGGGGGGGGAAAAAAGGCTTACTAATTCAGACGTTTTCAAAGACGAATACTTAGTATTGTATACCAGGTATCATGTTGATTGCTGCATAATATGTTTTTATGTCCAATGCTGATTGTTTTAATAAAAGAATTTTTAAAAAAAAAAAAAAAAAAGCCTTTGATTCATCCACTCTTTAGGAACACCGGATCCCACCATACTGGACAACTTTCATCCAGTGTCCAAACTTCCTTTTTTAGAAAATGTTGTTGAGAAGGTGGTCATACAACAGCATCATAGGATCCTAGATCAAACATTATCTTGCCCCTTTCTGTGAGATTTTAGTCCTGAGCATGAGTCAGAGACAGCATTGGTCACGCTCTAGTACAAAATGCAATGCTGAGGGTGGTCATGTACGGTATGCTTCTAGAGCTGCATGTGCACTTCTACCCCATGAGTTTGCTTCCGGGTCCAATTGAAGGTGCTGGTTAGGACTTTTAAAGCCCTATAGGGCATTGGGGCACGTTATCTGAGGGACCTCAGCTACATCAGTTACCGTGCCTATTACATCAGATCCAGTAGGAGGGGCATGTTGTGGGTCTTGTCAGCCAAAAGGTATGTTTGGTGGGACCTAGGAGGAGAGCCTTTTCTGCCATAACATCTGTCCTTTGAACATCTCTTTTGCCCTGACCCCACCCCAGATGGGATTGGTCCCAATCCTGTTGCTCTTCCAGAAGGTCCTTAAAACTTGGTTTTGTCTTCAGATCGGGAGAGCCCATGGAAATATGGAGCCTATTAATTGGCTACACTATGTTTAAGCTTAGAAAGTACTCTCCCATACTTTTATTCTAGTTTTAAACAGTTTAAATTGCATTTTAATAATTTTATTTCTACTTATTTTAAATATTTGAGGTTTTCTTTTGATTTGCTTTTTGACTGTGCACATTGCTCAGAGTCACAACATGAGATGAATGGTTATAATAAACAAACAAACAAATAAATAAATGTTATATACTTAATTACCTGCTCAGTAAGTCAAATGACTGGGTTTATGGGCTCTAGTTACCCAGAGGGTATGTATATATATCCATAACTTTTGTAGTATTTCAAGAGAAACAATATGCTGCTTAATCCTCACTCTTGGTGACTGGAGATGAAGAGAATTATGTGGTTCACACATTGCTAGCAGAGTATAATCCATGGGTAAGCTATGATTTGAAGTGAGAGAACCACTTGTTCAGATGGAAAGAAGATTTATTTTGATACTGTTGCTAATATTTGTACTTCTTTATAAATAAATGTATGACCGTGTTAGGACATAACCTCCATTTTTGAAGCAGGGGAAAAAGAAACACATTGTTTGCTTGCTCAAGTCAATGAGCTATCAGTCTCATAATGCTTTTCTTCCTTGAATATCAGGCAAAATCAACATTCTTTTGTTTTCTGTTAGGAGAAAAAGCCTTTACCAGACAGAGCAAGTGCTTTGATTAATGACTCCTTGAATTCTTTTCCTTCCATCCTATTCCTCCTGGGAAATCAATTAAAATAGTAATTTCCTTCATCATAATGGGAGGTTTGGTCAGCCCGGCTTCTGACTCATGAACACATTTGGACAGAAAGGGCTAGAATTGGTCCCAGAGCCTGGAGAGTGAGATCATCCTTCTCTTGGTCTCTAACCACATGACTTCTTCTTCCAACTTTCTGGAATGAATAAGGGGGACAATTTTTTCCTGCTTTTCTGCATCTCTGATAGGTGTTGCACACATATCCTTCTGGGTGATAAAATGAGTTGAACAGGATAGCCAAGATTGTCTGATAATGGCCTTGAACAATTAACTTTCAAAATTCTAGCAAAGACCATATATCCTTTGGAGTAAAGCTTTCACATTCAAGTTGTCTGTCCTTCATATTACTCTCATTGCCCACTGATGAATTTACCTTTTTGATGAGAAAATACAGCCGGTCTACCTGGGTGATTTATATTAAATGTCTGCCCAAACCATTTGGAGCCTGGCCTTTTAGTTTTCAATGATGTTACAATAAAGAGAGGAGGCAGTGAACTTGATAAAGATCCAGAAGAGAGATTCTCTCATTGATCCCTAGCCATAGTGCCCAAGACAAAAACTTGCATTATATACATCACGGCTTGCCAAGGACCACAACCTTATGTGGAAAGATAAATAAAAGTCATGTCAAGCTGCCCCATAGTAAGACAGACTACTGTGCCACTTGGCTGAAACTATTGTCTCGGCCTCGTTAAAGTTCTCCAAGAACTTTCCCAGATCTACTAACTGTGAAAACAAATGAGTGAAGACCACTGTGGAGCCTCTTTCACATGTGAGGTGCTGTAGGCACTGTTGTTTTGCAAAATACATTTACTGCTCATCAGGCACTTGACCAAGAGTCTGTGTTGAGAACATTTGCACCTGGCATACCTTGTTAAGTGCAGAGGAAATAGGTGCAAGACACACCTCATGTTTAGAAGGACAGTAGCATTAGATGCTGCTGTGTGGTGCATGCTTAATCCAATTCTCTGTCTGTGACACGCACAGCTTCAAACCCACTTTTCCAAGGCACTGTGTGCAGTTTCATTTTTTTCAAAGAAAAAAAGAAATCTCTGCCTACCAGTTCCTGGGTCAAGGAGAGATCAGGGAACGTTGAATCCTCAGAAATGACCCTCTTCTTAAGTCAGTTTCACACAGTAATCTGACATCACCAGATCCAGCCTAGTTAATCTCAGAAACCTTAGTTGGCTTCATGATGCCAAAGGTAACTTCCTTGATTTTTCTCTTGGCATTTTCCTTCAAAGGATGACATTCTGATATCCCACCCTATCTTGTATGTCTCCATATCTACTCCACAGAGTAAACAGCAGGTTGGAAAGGATTTAGAATAAGAACAAAGCATTTAAAAAAAAAAACACCCCTTCTCTAGCCCATCTGCCAGTCCTAATTTGATTTGGAAGCCCTACAGCTGCTCTAAGTTAAAAAGAGAGCAAGAGAGAGAAATCCATTCCAGTTACAGATTTTTCAATAGATAATTGTGCGCAGTGCCCATTTTCACTGTCCAGTTTGTTCTCTCCTGCTGGCTTCCGATTGCCAGGCAAAGGGACAGAATATTGTAAGTCAATCACTGTTTTTTCCCAGCTGATTGAAGGAAAGTAGAAAAATATGTTTTTAGTACTTCTCCACAGGGGAGATGAAGCGGGCAAGTAAGTGGCAAACTCTGCCCATTATGAGCTTGTTTCCAATGTTGCAGTGCAAGTCTGAAGAGAAGCAGTTTGTGTCTGGACTTCTTGATGCACATTTTATTATCACTGTGGATGGCAAAAGGTGCCTTTGGTAAGTGCCCTGCACTCTGAGCTACATGATCTTCTAAAGTGATAACGATCTCCTTGCTGCACAGAGAAAGTGGGGTGGAGTGGGGGGGATATTCCTATAACTTGCCTTCCTGATCTTCTCAGTACATATGTTTGGTCTTTTTTGAATAACCTGTGATGAATAAAGACAAATATCCTGCGTGTCCCAGGATCATGTTGCAATATCCAATCTCGGCCTCCAGAACTGGAGGTTTAGTCTTCTGAGCATTTGGACTCATGCTGGACCCCATCCTCGGGGAACTTCTCTCTCCCCAGAATTCTGAGGATGGGTTCCAGCACTTGGAAAACTAAATCTCTCATCCTGGTGACCAACCCAGATTGGATCCAAAAACCTTTGAGCTGTTGGTGTGATAGGAAAGTTGCTTGGCAGTCAAGAATATATATTTTTACTGCATATAAATTCCTATTGAAAGCTGTGATGATGACAGACCGCCATAATTTTGCAGTCAAGATTTCCCCAACAACTGCAACCATGTAGCTGTAGCCTCTCTGTTTATGTAGTAGGGAGGGAAAGTCATCTCTCACTTCAGTTCCAAATCTGGGAGACTGACCAAAGCGAGAGTTCAGGGCATGATGTTTATTTGAACAAGCCAAATGTTTTTTTCCACAGGCATTGGGAAACTAACTAGTAGTAAGACTGGATTGGGTGATAAAGCTGTCTGTCAAGTCTACTAGAGTGCCACATTCAGATGGCAGAAAGTTCCACAAATGGAAAAGCAGCAAGCCACCGAACCCTACAAAGTTCTAAGGTCACAAATCAGAAAATCTGCACTTTTAGCCAAGACAGAAGAAAATCAACCTGGCTGCCCAAGAAGGAGGATGGCATGTGGTCAGGATGGGATGGAACCGATGCTGTGTGTACAAGAGTGCAAGATCTAATTGAATTTGCTTACCCTATTGTTTTAGCTGTAGTATGAAGAAAGGGGCCTTAGAGCTTCTTTATGAGAACAGTATAGTCTACAGTTGAACATCTTAATTCAAGGTTGTCAAATTGTGGGCCATGACTCCCCAGCAGGGACAAAAGCAATTGGGGGGAGAGGGAAATCACACACTTTGAAAAACAAAACTGATTGGGGCTGTGCAGGTACAACAGGAATGTTGTCAAAATGTGCTTCAGGGTTTGCTGCCTTCTTTGCCTGCAGGTGGTTATGATACCAAAGATTTGAAAAAACCCACGACTTATGGCTTCAAATGTAATTTTTAAAAGTAAGAAATATATTTATTTCTCACCCAACCCTACCCCCAATGAACATTCCATTATTCATAGGGAGAACACAAATCAATTTATAAGGTTAGCGGGTGATAATTTGAGGAAGCCTGCCTTAAATAAAAAGGTATATAAAACTCATGTTGGTGAATTTTCATCCAATACATTGGCTCTAAAGCCTCTGCCCCCACCCCCAATCCCTGCTTTGTTATTCCTGCTGACTAAACATAACTGTGAGCACCTTCAGGGCATAAGCATTGAGAACACTGGTAGGAAGAAGGAAGGGACACAAGTACGCTAAAGTGGGAGAACCAAGATGGAGATACAAAGAAGGAATATGGGCAGAAAGCTACTTCCTGGGTGAGCAAAGTACTTGTCCCTTCTGTAGATGGAATTTAATACTGCAGTACAAAAGCATGTGGTCTGTATGAACAAAAAGATTGGACTGCGTATTAAGTAGAATAAAAGCCTTTTAGTTGTAAATCCACATTTCTTAATGTTTATATCAACCAATTAGTATGCATGTTTGTTTAGGAATAGCTGAAGTACAAATTGGAAACTTGATTTAAATCAATGATTTAATTCCAACTTCTCTCTTGGTGATTTAAATTACTGATTTAAATCTCCTGGATTTAAATCAGGGCTGAGCAATAAGACTCAGCTGGGATGATAACAGAGTGGCTTGGAGTTATGGGGACAGAGATTGTTAGGAAGGAAGGAAGGAAGGGAGGGAGGGAGGGAGGAAGGAAGGAAGGAAGGAAGGAAGGAAGGAAGGAAGGAAGGAAGGAAGGAAGGAAGGAAGGAAGGAAGGAAGGAAGGAGGACAGACAGGATTCCATGCTCAGGTATACATCTTCTCCAGGGGATAATTGGAATATGTCACAAGGACAAATGAAACAATCCCAGAATCTGTGTAATGAAGGTGACAGGATTAACCAGCTGGTCCCTTTTGGAGATGCCACTACTTCTGAGAGGAGATGAAGCAGAAAATAATTAATACAATTATGCAGGCTGTTGTTTGGTGGTCCCAGCTGAGAACCAAAATAGCTCCTTTATAACCCAAATATTTTCAGTTTCACCCTATGTTTAAATGTCTTTCATGCATGCCTGTCCTTAGGCAGTTGGAAAAACATAGATTAGGCTTCATAAGCTATGAATCTGGACATCCCTCCGATGTTGGAACCAGGAAATTGCTTGCACCACATGCTGTTATTATATGGTGACTTGGCATACAACCCAGCTTTCCTGGAGAAACTAAGGCCTCACTTTCCCAGCTCTCCCACCTTCTTCTCCTTTTGTTGTATTAGTTTATTTCTTGTATTTTGATCCCACATTTATTTCAGGAATTTGGTTTTACCCCTTCAATGATATTTTCACAATAAACCTATGAAGCAGTTTGCATTGAACAGTCATGAGTGGTCCAGAGTTACCCATGGATCTTCATAGCTAGATAGGACTTAAACTTGGGTTTCTCTGATCCTAGTCGGACACTCCTATACTACAGTAGCAGAATGATATAGCTACCAACAGATAATCTCAAGATGAATGTCAACTAAGGATGTAAATGGAATATTGGGATCAAGGACAGTTTCACTTTTCCAATGCAAACCCACCAAGAGATTCCGGGAAAAGCTTGTCAACCCCATCTATGTGTTTATGGAGTAGTATCATCTATGACAGTGATGCACCCATTGGATGGTAGAGACAGAAAATGGGAGTGAGGAACTATAGAAATTCTGTCTCTTCTGTTTAGATGGGACTGTTTCCTAATTTGGGGAATAAGGCTTGTTTGCGTGTTCAGCAAGATCAGGCAAAAACTGAGAAAGCACTAGCAAAACTCTCCAGATTTGGCCATTATTTCCAGTCTTCAGCAGCAAGCAAAAATTAAGGAAACTCTGGTAGTCCTGGCATTCTGGGGAAACTGGACTGCAATTAGAAGTGGCTTCATTAATGAGTGTTCAAGTCGCAGAAGGAATATCGATAGCTTTCTGAATCAAATTTCCCCTCTCGCCGCCTTCTGCCCTGGGGGACCTGGCTGCCACTGACCTCCAGGTGCTGATGCCCCCTTGGCTTCCTCTTGCTTGCTCTCCAACCCCCCAATTTTGCCTATGTTTCTTTAGAATAACATTTCTGCTAAAGACTTTAATCAGATTAGTAGCAGTGTCTGCAGTGCTGTTAAATCAATGTTCCCCAACACGGCTCGGCGGATGGAAATCAATTACTGTTTAAGCCATGCCTTGGTCCCTGGCCTGCAATCAATACACCAGATGTATTACTCTCTCCAAGTCCTTCCGACTAAAAACCTTTCATTTGTGTAACGGGCTTTAAAGGGAAGACCGCCCCAGTGCTTCTTCCAGGGCAACCCCCACAGTTCTACCTCTCCACCAGAAGAGTGTGAAACTTCAGGAGCTGGGGGGGGGATCAATATAGATAAGAGAGAAGGGGCATCCCTGGATTTAGGCCTCTCCAAGCTTCGCTCATGACAAGTGCAATTCTTGCCTCCTTTCTAAAAAGGGCATTCAATTGTGGGTGCAGAAGGGCACGCAACCAAATTCTGAATCCACTCCCCCCCAACCCCATCGAGCAGTCCTCCTATCACAATATTTTGTTCCCTGGTTGCCTCTCTCCCCCCCTTTATGGCATCATGTGGCATTCCTCTAGCTCAGTCCCCCAAAGACCTAGCCACATTCAGGCGCCAGCTAGTCAGGCATTGAACTGCTGCTTATGTTCCTAGTTTTTCCGAGGGCTTGCGGTCTCTGGTCTGGGCTTGTAGAATAAGCAGAATTAGTCACGATAAGGATCTTTAATTAGCCGTGAATATTAATGGATTGCTTTGTAATTAATCAGGCTTTCTGGGTCACAGCTGGGAAGCTCCTGTGCATACAGAAGGACAAGCTCATGAGCTCTTAACAGGGGCCTGGGTGCTTCTCCTGGATGTCAATATCTTGTCCTCCCTTTAAGTCAGGTATGAGGGTGCCACAGTCAACCAAAAAAGGGGAAATTCTGCAACAGGTAGCAGGCCACTCACCTCTTTGCCCATGCAAAAATGTAAATCAGAAAAATTGGGGGGGGGGAGAGATCCACTTTGCAATCCAAAGCCTCTTTTTTTCCTGTTTAAATGGCTCCATAGTCTGGATGTGTGTTCCCCTTGCTACCTGCATATTTGGAATTTTGCTTTCCCCAAAGGGAGTGGGAGTAATTGTAAAGGTAAAGCAGAAGGTGTGTGGTTGGGGGGTGGATCTTCAAGGTATAATCCAGTGGTGGTGAACCTATGGCATGCGTGCCAGAGGCGGTACTCAGAGCCCTCTCTGTGGGCATGTGCGCTATGCCCCGGATATGGCAACCGTCCCTCTTCAACCAGCCGCCTGCTAACTCACCAAGGTCCCATGTGGCCGGATACATCCCAGCATGGCTGGTTTCCTCCCCCCCCCCGTTCCATCCCTCCTGGCCTCACATGCTCTCCTTTTCTTGGGCACGACCCACTGCATTACCTCCTCAGCTGTCGGCCGGCCGTCCAACTCAGAGGCGGCTTCTCTGAACTGCTGGCGGCGGGCTGTAGAGCCCCAGAGTGCATTGGTTGAGGGGCCGGCAGGCTGTAGCTGCTGACAGACACTGTTGGCCCCCATGCACTCACTGGCCTCTGTATGTGGGGTCGATGGTGTCAGGCAGCAGACTCCCCGGCCCCTGCATCGCCTTGCGACAATGGCACCACCGCCCTGCCATGCCTTGCCTTGCCTCCTGCCCACTGCCCCAACTGCCAGAGATCCCTTGGATCTCCCCCAACCCTGCCCAGCCCCCACAGGCATCCTTCCCCATGAGCAATATCAAGGTGACCACGCCCACCTTGGCCACACCCACCCAGTCTGCCATGACCACCACAGCCACGCCCACCTGGCACCCAGCAATAAATGGGTTTGGGGTTGCAGTTTGGGCACTCGGTCTCTAAAAGGTTCGCCATCACTGGTATAATCTGTTTGGAAAGTAGATTTTGACTTGCAAAATCTGGGCTTTCCTTCTTTCTCCTCTTCCTCACAGAGATTTGAAATCTTTTTACCTCACCTGCCTACTCCTTTCTGTCCCCGGAACAAGACTATATTGTAGAGGGTGACTAGGTCTCCCTCCCCCGCAGAATATCCAGGGATGATGCTGATATTTTTTTTTTCTCTTTCCAGAGCTCTTATCCAAACCTTCTCTTGCTATATAATACAGACTCTTTCACAAAAATCCAAGATCATTAACTCAGGGCGATTAGGACTGTCTGTAACCCCAGCTGATCAATGCATCACAATTTGTTTGAAGTGAAGGAAGATCATTTTTTATCTGAAATGATGAAAATTAATAACCAGCCACCTCCAAGATCCTCCTGTCAGTATTTTTGTTTAAGGTGGGGAGGGAGTGTAAGGTGTCCATATAATACCCAGTTCTAGAATAACCTATAAATGTGAAACATCCCTTTTCTTCAATATAAGATCGGGTATGTGATAAAGAGAAAATGATGTATTAAGGAAATGCATGCATTTAAGCAAACAGGCTGCATTGGGCTTTACCAAGTGGAGGCTTTCTAGACGTATTTGACAACAGTTCCCATCTCCCTCCCAGTCATCAGGCTTATGGGCTGGGAGAAGGGGAGGTTGGCATTTTAAGCACAACACATCCAGAAGGCCCTGGATTAGAAAACATGAAATTCTGAGGTACAAAAAAAGTTTCTTTTTGAGATTCAATCTAAGTTTCAAGCAAATTGCTTATAGAGCTCTTCTGCATGGTATTTACAAGGAAATGTAAATCTGGACAACCCCACTTTGCTGGAGATGGAACATTGTTGAAGTTAAATATTGTGCAGTCATTATCAGTACAGTGACCATATGTGCTTTATTACAAAGGACAATCTTTTATACTAGAAAGCTGTCCTTTAGATATATTTATTTATATGTTTTCTTAGTTTTGCTCTTGGTTTTTCCTTTGAAAAGCAAAGTTATAAACAATTACCTTCTTTAATCCTCTTTTAGATTTGTCCTCCTTTTCAGGTTTGCCCCTTATTTTTTCCAAGAAAATATAGTCCCTGTACTCATCAGTAATGATCAAGGCTCTCTGGTTTTAGGAATACTTGTACTTCCCCAAGTCCTGCAGCCACCAATCCATAATAGTTTTGGGAGATGTACTGTAAGTCAATAATCAGATCAAATCAAATCTTTATTACAGTCACAGACCAGCATAGTAAGTCAATATAATACATTTAGAAGGGGAGCAGAATTTCATAACTTTGGAGAGACAATGCTTTAAGGTATGTCATTTGATTAAAGTTTCAAGTTTTCCTTCAAAATTCTCCCATCACTCTCTCCAAGGTCATGTCTGTCCCACTGTACTCAGAACAGAGTGTGTGGTTCTCTCTGCTCTGTTTCCTTCTTTGCAGCTGGAGTAAAACTCCCAATTATGATCCATCCAAATAGTTAGCTGACCTTGCCATAGAGGTATCATCAACCTCCAGATCGCAGAGATATTCACACACATTGATTTCCCTCATGTCTCCTGCGTGCTGTTGACAATTGTTAATACACACTGTCAATCTTAGGGCCTGTGCTGTGATTAGTAGTCTGGTGGTACCTCTCGTGTGTCACAACAAATTTATACCATGAATCAGCATTTTACATCTGACAGACTACTAAGACATTTGCTGTTACAATCATTTGCAGTGTGTAGGCTACACATTTGTTCCAGCACTGAAATTTATGGGCAGCCTCCCCAACTTGGTATCCTCCAGAATATAATGAACAATGATCATCTCTGAGCAGCATAGCCTGAGAATGATACATAGTTATTCTGACATTTGGTGGGCCCCTGGGAGGAAAACGTTACTCTGAACTTGCTATATCTTTCTATCTGGTTATGATTTTGTGCCATGAAAAATACTGGAAATGTTTTGTGCCAATCTTAAAACTAGAATAATGAAGATACTTGGGCCATTCTTGATATTTTAAGATGTCTTTCATTTTTATTTGGAACCAGCCACAAAAGTTCTAAATGTGATTAGTTAGAAATTGTTTAAACCTTCTAACAACTCCCCCGTCATTATTTAAAATAAATCCCATCCAACCATCATCCTTGCAATTAGCCCTGATACTACCGGTAATTCTTAGATTCTGGGTCTGTGAAATAT
This sequence comes from Bothrops alternatus, assembly GCA_034064705.1. Classification (NCBI taxonomy): domain Eukaryota; kingdom Metazoa; phylum Chordata; class Lepidosauria; order Squamata; family Viperidae; genus Bothrops; species Bothrops alternatus. The sequence continues at coordinate 27,064,283 of JARGCV010000248.1, read as the reverse complement.
TATTTGCACATAAGCCCTAATAAACTCAGCATTTCTTCTACCTTAGCACTAAAATGGCATTGTTTACTCTTCTCCAAGTTTACTTGAATGTTATGTATTTTCATTGGTATCGTAGAATTACTCTGAAAGGTACACATGATATTACACTTGTACAGAAAAAAACCCCACTCAGATTGTCCTTTTTTTCCTTGCTACTCTGCATATAGCTTTAACAGTACAAGACACCCCAAACTGTAGCAAGGAAGGCTTTGCTCAGCATCTGAGCTGAATTATACAATTTTAAAATGATTTTTCAGCAAAATATAGAAACAAAGTTCTGTTAGAAGCAACATTTAATGGAGCCTAATAATGATAGTGGTTGTTGTTGTGTTTTCGGTTCGTTGGCAATTGACGAAGACACATGGTGAAAACAAGAAGCTCTTTATTTCTCTCTCCTGCAACCAAACAAACAGCAAAAAGCACACAGGCCTTTTATAGTGCCTGAAACCTGGACAGTGTGAACCAATAGAAATTGACCATTTTCACGCCTTGCACATGCTCACAAGGCTGGCGCCACTCTGTCTGGTCCCGGGCAGCTTTTGGATTGCCCTGGACCATTTGCAACAATTCTGAGCCTGCTTTCAGCTCTTGCAGGCTCAGGACACAACACCCCTCCCCCTAGATGAAACACACCTAGCTTACGCACAGGTGCATTGTGCAATGCAGGGAGAGTGGAACACAGATGCATTATTCAAATGCAAGGAGGGTGGAAATGCTCGGGTCTGTACGCAGGCAGACACCTTTCAAAATAATTATTTAACTCCGATAAAATATATCCAAAATCAAAATAGTATATGAGACTCTTACTGAGTGTTACCCCCCCCCTCATTCAGCGACCTCATAGCAAGGTTCCTCATGTGTTGACAGGAACCTCACATAATCTCCTAGGTGTTTAGGTGGGCACTTAGCCCGCTGCAACCTCCTAAGGGCCGGTGAGGTTGCCTGGCCTACCTGCTCGCCTACCAGGCTAGGCAGGCCAGGACTTTGATGCCCCAAATACCCAGGTGCCCCTCCCCAGCTGCTGACTGGCTGGACCCTCTGAGTCCAAGCCAGTGTACCTTGGAGGGGTGGAAGTCCCCGAGTCCACAATGGACTCCTCTTGGGAACACTGTCCCTCGAGCCCAAGGCTACCAGGTGGAGAGGCCTGAGTGGCGGAAGTGCCCCAGTACTCTGTAGCCCCCGAGCACATGCCAGAGGTGCCAGAGTCAGGAGCCACCTCCATGGCAAACCCCCTTGCTACTGACTTCCTTTTCGGAGCAATTGCTGAATTATGAGTGTGCCCCTGTTGGAATTCCCTTTCTATGGCTATGTGTGATTTATGCTGTGAGCCGCCCTGAGTTCTTTGGAATAGGGCGGCATAGAAATTAAATAAATAATAAATAATAATAATGTAGATACCCCCCGGTCTGTCTCCCTCTCTGGAGCACTATCTGACATATTTGAATAATGTGGATACCCCTGGTGTGACTCCCTGTCTGGAGCAACAACAGATGTGTGGGATGACCCCCTATCCTGGGAATTCCTGCTTGGAGCACTTGTGGAATCTTGGGATGACCCCCAAATAGCCTCAGCAGCTTGTGAGGCCCTGTTAGGCCTGGGAACCTGTGACCCAGAATGCATATTATGGTCCTCCTCCCTCACAGAGCAGAGCCAGGAGCAGAAACGTGGCTGTCCAGTCTCCAACGCAGTTGGTCTATGTGTCTGCGAAGAACGCGGCCATCATCCAGGGCAACTTCATATGACAATGGCCCAGAGACCTTGCAGACCACAGCTGTGACCCAGAGATGTCCAGGCCCATGGTTCCTTGCCCAAACCGGATCACCCACCTGAAGTCTCCTAGGTGCCCACGGTTGTGACACCTGTGAAGCCACCCAGTCTGGGTGCAACCTGTCCACTTTGGTGATGAGGCGGCGACCCCAGCGGAGTTCTGCAGGGCTCTTCCCTGTGGCTGTGCAAGGTGTGGTGCGGTGTGCAGGGAAGGAAATTTGATAACCTGTGATGCCAGTTAGTGTAAGTCAGTTTCTTGAGAGCATCTTTGGTCATGCACACTATTCTCTCTGCCTGTCCATTGGAGGATGGGTAGAAGGGAGCAGAAGTCGCATGCTGGATCAAGTTGGCCTGAAGAAAAGCCTGGAACTCAAAAGAGGTAAATTGAGGGCCATTATCTGAAACCAGGACATCTGGAAACCCATGCAATGCAAAAATTCCTCTCAACACCTGGAGGGTCCTGGCAGTAGTAGTGGAGGAAACAGGAACAACCTCTAGCCACTTGGAATGGCTGTCAATGATGAGAAGGAAGAATTGCCCCTGAAAGGGCCCAGCATAATCTATATGCACCCGTGACCATGGGGTTTGAGTTTCCTCCCACCTATGTACTGGGGCCTGAGGCATTTGAGGCCATGACTGTTGGCACACTTGGCATCCATGCACCTGAGCATCGATGGCTTTATTGAGTCCAGGCCACCAAAGATGGCTGTGCGCAAGCGTTTTCATCCTTACTATACTAGGATGTCCCTCATGCAGAGAGAGCAAGATTCTAGACCTCAATGAGGCTGGGATTACTACCCTACTACCCCATAACAGGCACCTCTTGAAAGTGGAAAGTTCATGCTTCTTGTGCCAGAAGCTTTGGAACTCAGTATCTGGGCACGTGTCAGGCCATCCTGACAACACCCAGGTCAGCACACGTGTGAGCGTGTGATCAGTGGCAGTTTTGCAGCCACGTCATTTTGCAGCATTTAGGGGAGATTCAGGTAACTCCTGAATGGAAAGAATATTAATGGCAGGAGCAGGATCTGCCTCTATCTGTTTAAGAGGTAATCTGCTGAGGCCATAAGCATGGCCCATTTCTTTTCCAGGTTTATGAATTAGAATGTAGTCATATGCTGACAGGAAAATGGACCATCTCAGCATACGTGGAGAAATAATATGTGGTGTCTGTTTGTTAGCCGTAAACAAACTCAGCAGAGGCTTATGGTTTGTGTAGACCGTGAAATGGCGGCCATATAAGAAATCATGGAATTTCTTTATGCCAGCCACTATGGCCAAGGCTTCTCTGTCAATCTGAGCATAATTTCGCTCTGCAGATGACAGAGTCCTTGAGTAGTAGGCCACAGGGACTTGTGTCCCATCAGCCTTCAGTTGACTAAGTACTGCTCCTACCCCATAAGGAGATGCATCGCATGCAATGCAAACAGGCAGTTGCTCATTGAAATGCGCTAAAACAGCATTGGAAAAGAGCAAGGCCTTAACCTCATTGAAACTCCTGTCATGGACTTTAGTCCACTGCCATGGAGCTTGCTTGTCTAAGAGCTGGTGTAACGGCTCAGCCACTGCAGCCTTATGTGGAAGGAATGCGTGATAGAAATTTAAAAGCCCCAAGAAAGCTTGCAGCTCACTTTTGGACTTGGGCCTTGGGTCCTGCTTAATTGCTTGAAGCCTGGATTCAGCAGGGTGAATGTCTTGGGCATCAATCCTGAACCCTAAGAAGTCAGTGGAAGTGACTCCTATCTTGCATTTATCCTGCTTCAATTTAAGGCCTGCTTTGAGAAAACGAAGCAAGACAGCCCTTAATCTCTCTGCTAAATTTTGAGATGACTCCCCAGCAATGAGGATGTCATCGAAATAGGGACAGACCCCAGGAATATCACGAAGTGTGCTCTCCATGACACTTTGGAATATGCCAGGGGCTACATTTACCCCAAATTGCAGTCTTTTGACCTTCAAGGCCCCCCTGTGAGTTACAATCATCTGGGCCTCTGCAGCTGCCTCATCAACAGGTAGCTGTTGATAGGCCTGTGCCAGGTCAAGTTTCGCAAAAATGCACCCCCCCTTGAGGGAGGCCAGAATGTGGCTTACAACTGGCACTGGATATGCGTGCTGTTGCAACACTTTATTCAGTGTGCACTTATAGTCTGCACATATACGGACTTCCCCATTAGCCTTTAGAGGCGTTACTATGGGGGTTTCCCATGGACTAGAATCTACAGGTTCTAAAATGCCCTGCTGGAGCAATTTGTCCAGCTCAGCATCTATCTTACTTTTGAGGGCAAAAGGCACCCTTCTAGGCTTGACCCTAATGGGCGTGATAGTTGGGTCTAATTGTAGTGCAATGGGAGGCCCCTTGTAGGATCCTAGCTCTGAACTAAACACATCTGCAAACTCCTTGCAAACCTCTGCAAGGCCCAATGTTTGCAAGCTGTGCAGCCCAGTTACTTGGATTCCCAGAGCCTCGAACCAATTGAGTCCAATAAGACTCGTACGTTCACCCCCAACTACCACCACATCCAGGAAACCTTCAAAATCCTTATGCTGTACCTTGAGTGTGGCCTCCCCTTTTACACAGACCTTAGAATTTTGAAAATCAATGAGTATTAGATTTGATTAACTGAGTTTAACTCGAAGGCCACTACTGCTGTAAATCCTTTTAAAGGTGCCCAATGAAATGATTGATTGAGCAAACTCTGTGTCCAGTTCCATCAATGAAGGAACTCCTTTCAACTTCACATTAATGTGAAGTTTTTTCTTAAGGGGCTTGTGTGTCCCTGTCCTTAGAATACTCCTGTGCGATGCGCAGAAACCCACCCTGTGTTGGCTGGGGACCCTGGTACTTTTTTGAAGCAATTCTTCCCAAGGTTGGACCTTCTGGGGACTCAAACAGATGGAGGCAATGTGGCCTTGCCTGCCACACACCCAGCAAATGGTGGAGCGAAACCTGCAGTCAGCTCACTTGTGGTGTCCTCTGTACCCGAAGCATTGAAGAGATGCTGGGGCCTTGTCTGGATGCCCCTCCGGCCTTCTTTCTGCTGGCTGGTGAAGTCTGTCCACCTCCTCTTCAGGATCTGCTTCAGATTCTTCTCGAGCATCCTCTTGATGGACGGTAGCGGTGGCTGGAGGGTTCCTGGCGAGCTGCAAACCCTTCACAGTGCCGCCTGCTGCTTCTTCAGCTGCCACCTCTCTTAATACATCTTGGAAGGAGACATCTTCTTTTGCAAATATCTTTTGTTGTAGGTCTCTGCTTCTTAAGCCACACACGAAGAGATCACGCAGCCTCTCTTCCAGATCCTTGAACTCACAAGGCCTGGCCGCTTGTCTTAAGGCAGCAATAAAGTCTGCAGCAGATTCACCCGGCCTCTGCTCAAACACGTGCCTACAAGCAATAACAGATAATTTCGGCTGGAAATGTTCCTTCAACATCTTCTTCAAGTCAGCATATGATACTGACTCCAGAAGTGCAGGGGCTACCAGATTTTCCGTGATGTCAAAAGCTTCCTGTCCACAGACACGCAAAAGAGTTACTGCCTTCAGGCCGTCTTCTCTTATTTGATTTACTCTAAAGTAGTTCTCCACCCGTGCTACGTATGAATTCCATCTCTCTGGGTGGGAGACATCAAAATCAGTCAAACGGCCAATCTTCGACATCGTAAGCTTGATGGTCTTCACTAATTGCTTCCTCTGCAAGCTAAGATTTGGGAAAGGGTCCTTTTGCCGAGCTCACCTCCAGCGACGCTGTACTGGCAGGCTGAGTCGCAAATGCAGGACGCCATCTTCTCGATCGTCAGGACTTCCTTGGTGAGTCCTAATTCTTTTCCTTGCTTGCAGGGATCCCACCTTTGTCACCAGTGTTGTGTTTTCGGTTCGTTGGCAATTGACAAAGACACATGGTGAAAACAAGAAGCTCTTTATTTCTCTCTCCTACAACCAAGCAAACAGCAAAAGGCACGCAGGCCTTTTATAGTGCCTGAAACCTGGACAGTGTGAACCAATAGGAATTGACTATTTTCGCGCCTTGCGCATGCGCACTAGGCTAGCACCATTCTGTCTGGTCCCGGGCAGCTTTTGGATTGCCCGGGACCATTTGCAACAATTCTGAGCCTGCTTTCAGCTCTTGCAGGCTCAGGATACAACAGTTGTGATTATATTTTGTATGCATTCTGGAAAGAAATCACCAGTATGCCACTTATGTTATAGAGCTACAGTTTACAATGATTCTCTATGAGGCCTAAGCACAGGAGACTATTAGGTAGAATGAGGTATGTTGAACTAAGATTATTGATAAATATTTCCAAAGTAAGAGAAAAGGTTTAGACGTGAATCTCCTCTATGAAGATGCATGAGGTTATACTGCTCTGCAGGCAAAAGTTAATCTATGAGACACAGAGCATTTAGTTTTTGCAAGCAATAAGAATCATCTCAACCATTTTCCACTGAAGCAGTCTGCATCCTAATTCTACATGCAAATTACATTAATGGCTGGCTTAGAGCTAGCTTCAGCTTCTTCGCCTTACAATTTATTTATTGCTTCACCAACAAATGTTTATGCCCATCAGATATGTTGGACTTCTGTTCCCATAATTGTCAGTCAACATGATTAGTAATTATGGGAGTGGAAAATCAACACATCCAGAGGCACCATGTTGCCCTGTGAGTTGACACCATGACTTAGACTACTACACTAAGCAAACAAAGCATTACCTTGGATTCGACAACTCAAATTAACAACTACTAGGAATATAACTAATCATACTGCATTATGATTTATACTTGTAGTTTTCTAATACAGCATGCTCAGTCCTGATTACCTCCTGATCTGTAAAAATTTTACTCATAGTCCCTAGTCAACATGGCAGTAGCTGAGAATTAGAAGGGGTGGAATACAGCACATCTGAAAGGGAGCATTAGGTTGGAGAAGGCAATTCTAGCACTTCGTAGTTCACAAAGCTTTGGGGTTTCTTCATGTAAGTCCTGCATTCTTTTCATATGCTGATTTATTGTAAACACAAAAGGGAAATTGTTTCAAGTATTTGGACTTTGTGGTTTGACATACAGTATATTAATTTCAAACCATTCAGAACAGTTGACTTGCAGAATTTATTTACTCAATTCAATGGGATGGATAGAATCTTAAGTCCACTTGCTATGATTCTCTTCCCTTCTGCTTGCTCCATTAACTTTTCTGTAAGAGACTGTAAGCTCCTAGATGACAGGGATCTATGGGTTTTGCTAGTAAAGCCTTTTAAAGCTCCATAAATACATGGACAGTACAGGATAAAAAGTACTTGACAGTAAATCTAAGTGTCTTCAGTGGGGCTTCTTCCAACTTAGGGCAATTGAGCTGCTGCCTTAATGGATCTCAGCTGGATCATCCTGAATTTATGCAACTCCTTGATGACACAGGAGTCGGAGCCCCACACATTTCTTATTACAAATTTCCATCATGGTGCCCTCTCTCTGCTTTCACACCGAATGAGCTGGAGCTTTAGAGATAAATGGGGCAAATGCATTCCAATAAAGAACATAAAATATCAGCCAGAACATAAGGAAGTGGCATCAATCCAGAAAGCCTTCCAATCATATCAACAGGTCTGATTCTCCTTAGAACCTCCCACCTCGCCAAACATTTAGAAAAAAATGCAGGAACACAGAGTACTTCAGGTCTTGTCAGTCATTCGTTTCATCTGCTGAAAAAAGATAAGAGTGAAAGAGAGAGAGAGAGAGAGAGGGAGAAACTAATTTAACCAAATTAGATTCTGTTGCAAAGGCCACATACATGCTGCAATCTAAACTCCAGCTAATCTCTCTCTCTCTCTCTCTGTGTGTGTGTGTGTGTGTGTGTGTGTGTGTGTATGTGTGAAATGCAAACAGAAGAATGCTTACATTCTCGGATGGTCTTTCAAACATATGTGAGTGTAGCTGAAATCCTTGTGACTTTATGGATATATCTGTGCAGGTTTTTTGGAAGCAGTAGAGAAATGATTTTGCCATTGCCATCTTCCTAGATATTTTTCCCTTCATAGTCTAGCCTCCAGCCCAAGAGTTTCTTGCTGCTATCCTATCCAAATATTAACCAGGTCTGATCCAATTTTGTTTTTAGTGAATCAGCTTTTTTTTTAATCAGCTTTTGACTCCTAGAGATTGCCTGGGCAATTCCTTGCAGTTTTCTTGGTAACATTTTCAGAAGTGGATTGAGGGCAAATTTAGGCTAGTGGTTAAGGACCTAGTCTAGAAACCAGGAGACTGTGAGTTCTAGTCCTAACTTAGGTACAACAGCTGGCTGGGTGACTTTGGGTCAGTCACTCTCTTTCAGCTGATGAAAGGGCTTGAGTGACCAGCCAATCAGCCAATTCTGTTGCAACCAAGGGATCAACACTTGGTGGACTCTGCACTTGCAGGAAAATGTTAGGAAGAAACAAGAAAAAGAAAGAAATGGAAGTGGTTTGTCATTATCTCCTTCCTAAGATTGAAAGTGAGGACTGGCTAAAGGTCACCCAGATGACTTTCTTCCAACTGGCTCTTTTTTCTTTTCCTTCCTAGGATTTTCCCCGTAAGGACAGGATCCCCCTTTTTTGTTCACTTAACCACAATTTATTGCATTAACTACAATTAGCTGAGTTGAAATCTCCTCTTAAACTATTAAAGCCTGATTCGCAAAGAGCATTGGCTAAGCCAGACAAACAAAGAGCAATCCTTTGTATGCACTGAAAAGGGATATTATTCAAGGCTAAATTCTCAAAAGCAAGAATCTTTGGTGTGGTTGTGTTTTGCTAATGCAAATGCGATTATGTCAAATGTTCTAATGCTGTCAAGTCAGCACAAAGTAGCTCTGCTTCCTCACCTTTACATTTAAAAAAACCAAAACCCTAAACCTCTGTTCATAGAGACCAAGGAGTTGCTTTGTAATTTCTGTAGCCATCATAAAACCTGAATTTCCTATACACTTTTGGGAAATGCTGATACTCTGGCTTTAACTGACATTTGTGCAAGCTAGACTTCTCCTCTGATCACTTGACACCTTCTTCACATTGAGTAGTAGTTCCACATTTTCTAGTGAAAAAAGAACATGAACCATAGCACTAAAAGATACCATAGTAATCTTCAAGGAGTGGGCCCACAGAAGCAAAACCCTGGAGTGGGGAATGCAGAGAAGCTATAAAAAGAAAGGATATATGCAGCATTAAAAAAACAAACAACCAGTGTGGAGAACAGTCATTGCCCCTAGCAAGTTGAAAACTGATTTATTAAAAAAAGAACAACTCAATCATGTAATTTAAGCTATTTTTATTTTGCTTTGTGCCTGGCTAGTCATCAGTAATTTCCTACAACTCATACCTGATAAATAAATTTGTACAACAATTTTAGTTTTATTACAGAGAATTATGTTGTGGCTGATCTCCAGATAAGTTTTTTGGATCTTTGTAATCCTCTGGGCAGATTTGCAGGGAAGATGTTCTGCTATGGGCAACCACTTGTGAACTGTGGTTGGATAAGGACCACCAAGTACTATACAGATTGACCTGACCAATTCCTGCAATTACTGTGAAAGAAAAGCTTGGTTAGATAAGATCTTTTTTTTTCTACTCTGTATGTTGTGTCCTGGGCCTGATGAGGAAACTCAGCAGGCCCAGAATTGTTGCAAATGGTCCCAGGCATTCTAAAAGCTGCCCGGGACCAGACAGAGCGGCGCCAGCCTTGCGTGCATGTGCAAAGCGCGAAGAAAGAAGAACTCTTATTGGTTCACTCTGTCTGGGGTTCAAGCCCTATAAAAAGGCCTGTGTGCCTTTTGCTTTTTGCTTGGAGTTGGAGTAGGAGAATAAAGCATTGTTAGTTGTCACCATGTGTCTTCATCATTCGCACGCGAATGGAGAACTCAACACTGTACACCTCTATTGATTCAACTGGCAGGGGGAAAAAAAACAAGTGTCTAATTGCCACTGGGTATGAATCCTGGATGAAATCTCAGTGTGACCAGCAGATGATTTACCTATTCCCCAATATTATTTGTGGCCTTGATGTACTTATGAAGCTTCTAAAGCAAGTCGAATCATACACACTTTAGAAAAACAGATACCCCCCCTCCAGTCCACAGTTACAGCCTAAAAAGTGCAGTACAGAAGCTAAAGGTATAACTACAGTCATTTAACAAAGATTAGTTAACCCTGAGCACTCTTTAACTACCTTGTGGTTAATTAAATTAAAACTACAATTGGATTTGTAACAGAATGTGGGTTATGGATGAAGTGGGGATTCATGTAAGTGCCTCTTGGAGAGGCACAGGAAACAATGGTTCCAAAATTGCCATGAAACTTTAACAGCTGTGGTTTTCAAAGATTTTTACATCTTAACCTTATATATCATATATACCGGTACCAATTCAGAGTTCTACTCAGGTAATTGAATACTGTGTAGGATAGCTCTAATATTTTGGTCCTAATAAAATCAGTTTCCCAAATATGTAGGGACTTCAAAATTGCAGCACAATGGGTATCGGAAAGAAAAATAATAAGTTAGGCAGCCACTGCCAAGGCACTAGGATAACATTTTATTAAATTAAAGCTATCCTTGCAAGTGTGAGGAAGCTGTGGCTCTCTAAATATTGTTGAACTACACTTTTCAGAATCCTTTCCCACTGACTGGCACCACTGGAAATTGTAGTTCAGCAGTAGATGAAAGTCCAGATTCCCCAATCCTGTATCTTTTAAAATCTGGTCCTAAAATTGTTAGTTGAAACAGAGCCTAGTGTTGATATTCAAGTATCCTACAAACATTGCAAAATGTGAACTAAAGTGTAAGAAACAGCTGATATCCTTCAAACTTTCCAAGGTTGCCAAGGATATGGTGACACCAGAAAGAAAACCATATGATGAGCAAACAGAAAGCAAAACAGAGCCATGGATGGATTGTTGTATATTTTAACAAGGGAGTGGACTCATCTTCCATCCCCCTAAGTGTCCATTGAAAAGCATGACAGCAACACTCCCTCCCTCTGGCTGTTCATCTCCGAGGCTGTTCTTAAGAGTCTCACTCAAAATGAGCAAGAGACTGGCAGTAGCTTGCAGGTACCTAATCAAGCTCAGAATTTATGGATTAAGATAACCTTCCTCTACTTGGTGCCTTCCAGATACAGACCTTTAGTCATGTTGGTGGAGATTGGGGGGGGGTGTTGCCTGGCACATTGGGATGACTATATTAGGATATAAAATGATGTTAGAATCATAACTTGGTTCAAGATAACTTGGGTTATTTTGAAGCAGCTGGGCCATCAGGCATGATGAGAGGCAGAATTGTATTCCCCTTCTTTATATTCCTGCCTGTTCCCATTTTTCCTTGAAGAAACCACATTTATACAATTGCATAAAGAAGTTGTTCATTCTCTGTATTCCCAAAATCAAGACTATCAATACAGAGTCGTGGCATCTTAAAGACTAACCTACTTATTACATAACCTTTTGGGATCACAGCCTATTTCACCAACGCATTAAACAAGATCCTAAGAAAGAAGGCATTTTTAATCAAGGGAGCAACTTGGGATCAGGAAGGGAAAGAAGAATGGTGAAAGAAAGCATAGGTAGTAATAAATAACAATAAAATTCCTTCCATCCAGGAGAGTGTGCTAATATATACAGGGCAGTTTACCTTAGTAGCCCCTCAGCAACTGTCAGTGCTTGCTGCCCTTAGACAGTGTGATATGGGATACTGTCAGAACAGTGATGGGGTGACTTTACCTTCCCTTCTACCCAGTGTCATCTGCCAGTGATTAAGTAAATAATAAAAATGATGGGCCAAACACCCAACTGTGCCTCATCGTACATTCAGGAAAGCAATTGGCAATGTTGGATAAGGGATAAACCTATAATATAATAAAAACACTTGCTTTTGGCTTAATCTGTGAAATGGTGTTAAATCTTATAATTAATTCTAGCTGTTCAAAGCTGTGTTCCCATAATGAAGCAAACCACAAACTAATCAATCACATTTTATTCCAGTGTGTTGTATGAACCTAGACAGGATGGCTTGTTCAGACCCCAAAAATGGAGGTAATTCAGTAAATCTTGGGGTAAGCATATAAACATATTCTACAAGCTTATGCAACACTGAAAGAGGGGCAAGGCAGGAGAGGCAGGGTTTTTTTGGCGGGGGGGGGAACCAATTTATTGTTTCTTAATTTTTAAGGCAAGGAAGTGTCTGGAACTGGGGGGAAAGCAAGGATCTAAAGGAAAGCCTCAGCATGGAACACTGGTAATTCTAATTCAAAGGATGTTTTACTGCACAGTCAGATTTGTAAATCAGGAAATTTGCCTGTCTGCTCCAACGGTTACAGTTTTGAGAAACCACCTTGTACAATGCTTGAACACAGCTGTCAGTACAGATCAGGTGCATATTACAGGTGCTGCAAACTGGCCAAGTGCTTTAGCTGCTCAGAGAAGCCAAACATGCAATAAGAGGCCCACTTGGTGTTTCTCCCTGTCTGGAACTGGAGAAGTCCCATCAAGAGACCAGATAGGTAAAAGCCACGTTTCAACCCTGACCCACCCCCAGTACACACTCATAAGATGAAAAGTCTGTCTGTATGCACCAAGCTGTGCCTACTGTTGATATCATAGACTCCTGCAAAGGAGAGTTTGCTTAAACTGCGTGACTCTAACAGCTCCCATTACCCTAACTGATAAGCCCCATAAAATTTATGGCTCTGAGTGTGTGGGAGCTACACTAATGGTCCCTGCCATCTGGAAAAGATGGCTCCGTAGAGGCTGTAGGAGCCCACCCACTGGAGTGTTGCCCCATCTCCCAGCTGTAGCAAGAGGAGGATGCTGAGACAGCACATCAGGTACTCAGTCCCCGTACAGGATAGGAGTGGGTGGGGGTGTCTCCTGAGAGAGAGGGAAAGAAAAACAAAGGGAGGAACTGGCAAAGCCTTTGATTTGACAACAAATGTTTTTTCACCAAAATAAATGTAATGGGCCTGTTACAGCAAGGAGGCTCATCTGCTTCTGCCTTTAGAAATTAAGAGGCAGAATACATAACTTGGATCTTATCTTTCTGTATATTATATGCAGACAGAACAGTTGCAGAGTGTTAACTTTTAGACCAAGGGTTTCCAAATTTTCTCAGTTCCCAGCACCCTTAGAGTCTAAGTAATCTTTTCATGGCTCCCCACAGTTCCCAAACTGGCACCACCATTTATGAGCTGTAGGCATAACAGAAACAGAGAATTCACAAGGGCACTACAGGATATTTTAAATTTTTGAGGGAAACACAGTAATATTAGGCTAGTCGGTTTTGCAGTGTCTGACACATGTCAACACATACTGTAGTTTGGGAATCACAGTTTTAAGTAATACAGACACCCAATAAGCATATATGCATGTAAATGTACATCAGGTGGAGAAACGTCTCAAAAGGGATGTACAATGTGAGGCCCATCTGTGCAGCCAATGGAGCTTGCTCCCCTGTCTATATTGTCCCATCAGAGAACAGGTTGGCTTCGCTGTTCTCTACTGTGTGGTAACTCCTTCAGTGAGACTTTGGAGGGAGCAAGTTTGTTGTCACTTGCATGCAGTGAACAATTTGCATTGCTCTTTGCAGACAAAATAGAATATATCAGTCTTGGTTTGGATTCCTGAATTGGGCAAGTCATGAGGATGTATCCTTGGCAATCAGTTGTTCTGTTATTTGTAGATTCATCTTAGCTTTCAGATCTCCAGGACATAGGTAAAAAAGACAAATGAAGGCTATAACCTGCTTACTTAACACTTGCATCAGATGTCTTTTATAACAAACCAGTGTGGAAGTCAACAATCCAAAGAACACATCTACCATTCCTAATATTGATGTATATTGATGTATATAGTGGTTAAGTCACCAGGCTAGAAACCAGAGGCCTTTAGTTCTAGTCTAGTACTAGCCTAAAGCCAACTAGGTGATCTTGTGCCAATCACTTTCTCTCAGCATTGGGAAGAAGGCAATGGCAGACCACATCTGAAATCTTGCCAAGGAAATTGCAGGTACTTGTTCCAGCAGTCACTAGAAGTCAGAACAAAAAAAAAATGTATATATGCTATAGTCTCACTTTTCATCTTGCTCATTTTCAGGGTAGTGGAGAAGAAAGTTGTTTCTTTAGAAAGGGGTGGGGTATCTTGCAGTGATAAGTGACTGTGTGAAACAACTCTTACACTTTGGGACTAGCCTCATGGTTAAGGGAGGTGATCAATGCTCCCACTGGTGGGACCTCTTCCACCCAGCCCAAGAAGGAAATAAACAAGAACATTATTGAAAATGTCCTTCTTTGACCCAGAAGATTGTTGGAATATTCATGAGCACGAAGAGTCATGTGGTAACTCAGTCAGCCAATGTGAAGAAAGTGCTACTGAGTCTGTGCAAAAGGGTATTGAGTTAGGAGCTGGATTTCCAGTCTCAGGTTTGTCTCTGTATCTCTCTGTAAGAAGTCTTCATTAAGCTATGTTGCTGTAAAGAAGAAAGTATGGTATTGTAAATATTTTGATATAAATATGAAGAAGTTTTTTTTTTTTGAATTATTTTTTTTTTAATTCTTTTATTAAAACAATCAGCATTGGACATAAACAACATATTATGCAGCAATCAACATGATACCTGGTATACAATACTAAGTATTAGTCTTTGAAAACGTCTGAATTAGTAAGCCTTTTTCCCCCCCCCACCCCTCGCGTCTAGTCTCAACTATACTCCTGTTACATTTTATTTGATTGGCGTTTCTTCTATCTGTTTCGAAATTAATGTGGTCAACATGAAACATAAGATCTTATTGCTAAACAACCCTCCTAAAACATAGCATACAACATTAGGTATTAATCTTTGTAAACATCTGTTTTAGTAAACATTCTACCCTCCTCCCTTGCATCTTCAAGTATAATCCGAATACATTTTGTTGGATTGGTGTTTCTCTTATATATGGTCTATCTACTGTTTCTAGTCTATCGCCTATTGTATGTTTGCGCTTCTGACTCGATTTCATCCCATTACTAGTGCAATCTTTTATAGTCCCTAACCAGAGGTCCTGTGGTGAGAGTTTCATATCCTGAGGTAGAAATTCAGTCTACTTTAGCCATATTAAAGCAAACATTATTAGTCATAAGGTTATGTTAAGAGGCATTAGTTATAGAACATATACATTCAACATTGGGTGTTAGTTTTTGTAAACCTTTGATTTGTTAACCCTTCTTCCCTCCTCCCGTCGAGCCCTAGCTGAACGCCAGCTGCATTCTGTTTGATTGGTGTCTCTCTTGGATATAGTCTATCCAATGTTTCCAGTCCATCACAAATTGTTCATTGGAGCGATTTTTCAAATATGCCGATATTTTTGCCATTTCCGCCAGATTTGTTACTTTCACAGTCCATTCTTCAATAGGCGGTATTTCTGGATTCTTCCAGTACTGTCCCACCAATAATCTTGCTGCTGTAATTAAGTTCAAAAATAAATTTGACTCTGAGGTAGTGATATCCTCTGTGATCCCTAACAAAAAAGCCTGAGGTAGAAATTCTATACGCTTTTTGAAAATAGTTTGGAGTGTCCACCATATCTTCCTCCAGAATGCTTTGATTTTTCTGCATGCCCACCATATGTGAAAGTAAGTAGCCTCCCCATCTCCGCACCTCCAGCATTTGGGCTGGGTGCCCGGGTAGATGAGTGATATTTTTTTCGGGTCAAGATGCCATCTATAGAACATCTTGTAGAAGTTTTCCCTTAAGTGTTGCGATTTCGTGAATTCTACATTCCTCACCCAGATTTTCTCCCACGTGTCTATGGCTATAGAGTGTCTGAAGTCTTGCGCCCATTTTATCATACAGTTCTTGACTAGCTCGGTTTCAGAGTCCATTTCTATCAGAATGCTGTACACTCGTTTGATGTGCATAATCCCCTGCTCTCTGATCTGTTTAATTAGGTTCTCGTCATTCTGGGAGAAGCCCTTCTTCTTGTCTTTACGCCACCTTGACTGTAGTTGTATATATGATAGCCAATTACTTCCTATTCCTCTGTTTGCCAGCGTTGCTTGAGATTTCAAGAGGAACCCGTTTTCTTCTCCCAGTATAAGTTCACTGTAGGGCACCACTTCTTGCCCCTGGGATGTGTTCATATCTCCTGTTGCGTGTCCAGGGATCGTCCAAATGGGAATCTTGTCGTGTAGGAGGTGCTTATATTTCTTCCAGACCCATAGCAATGGGATTCGTAGTGGGTTCTCCTTGAAGTTCCTATCTGCCTTTTTGTCATATATTAGGTATGCGTGCCAGCCGAATCGTAGACCATGCCCCTCCACATTCAGAACTCTATCATTTGTCATGTTGATCCAGTCACTAACCGCCACCAACGTTGCAGCATAGTAATATAGCTTTAGATTAGGCATTTTGAGTCCCCCCCTCTCCCTTGCGTCTTGGATGATTTTTAGTTTCACCCTCGGTCTCTTGTCGTCCCAGATAAATCTGTTGATGCCTTTCTGCCAATTGTCTAAGTCCGCATCCTTCTTGAGTATGGGTAGCATTTGAAAGAGAAATAAAAATCTGGGTAATACATTCATCTTTACTGTCGCTATCCTGCCGAGCAGGGACGGACGTAACGATTTCCACCTTTCCAGGTCTGCTTGTATCTTATTCCACAGGACCTCGTAGTTATTCTTGTATAATTTCGCATTTGTTGATTCTATCTCCACTCCTAAGTATTTGACTTTCTTGACTATTTCACAACCCGTTATTCTTTCCAGGTTCCGTCTTGCTTTGTTGTCTAGGTTTTTGGCTAGCATCTTTGTTTTTGATATATTTACTTTGAAGCCTGACACCCTACCATAGTCCTCCATTATCTCCATCAATTTCCTTGCTGACTGTGCTGGTTGCGACATTGTCACCAGCAGGTCATCCGCAAAGGCACATAGTTTGTATTCTTGTTGTTTAATCTGTATGCCCTGTACATCCTCTGCCGCTCTTATTCTGTTCAGTAAAATTTCCAGTGTTAGGACAAATAACAGGGGGGACAGCGGGCAGCCCTGTCTCGTGCCTCTCTCTATATTAAATGAGTCTGTTAAGTCTCCATTGACAATGATCTGGCCTGTTTGTTTCTGGTAAATTGCCGTTATGGAGTTGAAGAACTGTGCTCCCATTTTCATCTTCAGGACCAAGTTCGTCAGGAACGGCCAATTCAGTCTGTCGAAGGCTTTTTCTGCATCCACAAACATTAGAGCGGCGGGTATCTGGTTGTGCCTTTGCAGGTACTCTATTATGTTCAACAGCTGTCTCACGTTGGTTTTCATCTGGCGTCCTTGTATAAATCCCCTTTGGTCCGGGTGTATTGTTTTTTGTAGAACAGTCATTAGTCTATTGGCCAAAATTTTTGTGAAGATTTTATAGTCTGTGTTTAGTAGTGAGATGGGCCTGTAGTTTGCGGGCTGTGTGTCGTCTTTCCCTTCCTTTGGGATTAATGAGATGTAGGCTGTTTTCCAGGATGGTGGGACCTGGCCTCCTTCTTGGATGCTGGCGAATAGCTTTCTGAGGGGTTCTAGCATTTCCTCCTGTAGATGCTTGTAGTAGGTCGCTGTCATCCCATCCGTCCCAGGCGATTTTCCTGCTTTCAGTTGTGTGATCACTGAGTGTATTTCCTCCTTTGTGATTAAGGCATTCAGGGCTTCTCTTTGTGTGTCGGTAATCGCCTGTATCTTTTCGTTTTGTAGGAATTCATCTATCTCTTTGTCTTGTATCTTATCCTCGGCATATAGTTTCGAGTAGAACTCTGTGAAGGCTGTCTTGATGGTTTTTTGTCGGAATTCTAGCTTGCCTTTGTATTCTATCTTTTCAATTATGCGGGATTTCTGTTTCTTTCTTATAGTGTAGGCTAGCCAGCGGCCCGGTTTGTTGGCCTTGCAGAATGTCTTATGTTTTGCATATTGTATATTCCTTGCAACTTGGTCCGCCATCAACATGTCAAATTGCTTTCTTAAGATCTTGAGTCCTTCTTTGGCGACTTTGTCTTCTGGTCTTTTTATCAGTAGCCGCTCCATTTTGCTTATCTCATTTTCTAACTCTTTTCTTTTTTGTTCTTGTTGGCGCCGGTGCCAGCTATTCATGGATATGAGGATCCCTCGCATGTACACCTTGCTGCCGTCCCAGATCTGTTCTATCGGTGTTCCGTTGTTCATATGTGTGCTGAAGAATTCCTTCATAGCTTTTTTGCATTCCGCCACCTTGTCTCCATGTCTAAACAGGTTTTCATTGATTCTCCAGGACCTCCTCTGTGTCTGGCCGTGTCTTAGCTCCATCCTCACAGGGTTGTGGTCCGTCAGAGCTTTGGGTAGGATTTCCACTGCGTTTAGACGAGTTAGCAAGTCGCTAGAAGTTAATATAAAGTCAATTCTGGAGAAGGATTGATGTCTGCCAGAGAAGAAGGTGAATTCTTGTTCTCTGCCATGTCTTTTCCTCCATACATCTGTCAGTTCGAGTTCCTCCTTCATGTCAAAGAAGGATTTAGGCAACTTGGAGTGTTTTTGTGGGTTCGGTGCAGTTCTTTTTTTGTCTAGAGCGGTCTCTATGACCCCGTTCCAGTCGCCCATGATGATGTAAGATCTGTAGTTAAGTTGTGTTATTTTCTTGTGTAGCTTTTTGTAGAATTTGCCTTGCTGCTGATTTGGTGCATATACGCCCATTACTAGAATCTTCTTGTCTTCCTGTGTTATTTCAATTGCCAGGTATCTACCTTGGGGGTCGGATTCTATTAGCTTCGCCATTATATGTTTCTTTACGTATATAACAATCCCGTTCTTTTTTCTTGGCGCCGCTGCCACAAATTGCGCACCTAGTTTGTAGCTGGTCAGATATTTCTGGTCTGCTGCCCTGATGTGTGTTTCTTGTAAGCAAATTATGTCGTTTCCTCCATGAAATAGATAATGAAATATTTTCCTCCTTTTCTGTGGAGAGTTTAGTCCGTTAACGTTCCATGTCAAGTATTTAGTTGTCATTGTCGGTTTCAGGATACTCTTCCGAGACCGCTTTCATTCTATCTCCTGTGATAGTCTTTGGTCTCGCTCCCATGGTATCCGAGTTTGTGTTCGAGTTGCATATAGGGATCGCGTCGTGTTGATCTGTGCGTTTGGTGGTGGATCTTGTTATCCTGCCCTCTGCAATCTGACTTGTTCCCTTGTTGTTGTTGTTGCTTCCTGTTCTCTGTGTCGTCGTGTCTCTAGTTGGTCCTTTCCTTTCTCGTGTTCTTGCAGCAGTCTGTCGGTCTGGTGGATTTTCTGCGTCTTCTCTCGTGGCGTATTGGGATCCCTTCGGCATCAGCTCCTTTTCCAGGAATTCTCTGGCTTGTTGAACCGAGTTCAGTTGATGTCTTTTATTTTTATAGTAGAATGTCATCCCCGTGGGGGTTTCCCATCTGAATCGCAAGGCACGTGATCTCAGTTCGTCGACCAGGAACTTATATTCCTTTCTGTCTCGCAGCATCGTCTGGGGGATCTCTTTCAGTACTTTCACTTCTTGCCCCTTTATGTATAAACTCTTGTGGTAAGACGTGGCTGAGATGCGATTCCGGAATCCCTGCGTCACAAAGCGGATGACCACGTCCCTTGGTTGGTGTCTGTTTGTTGTCGTCCGTGCGCCCACTCTGTTGATTCTGTCAATTTGCCATTCGATAGCTGAGGCTGGTAGTCCCAGAAATGCTGCCAGGGCCTCTATAAAGGATCCGGCCAGGCTTCCTTGGGTTTCGTCTGATGTCTCTTTCAGGCCCCTGAACCTGATTGTGGTCGCCAGTTGCCAGTACTGTATCGTGGTGGCTTGGTCTTGGTTCACCCCTCTCATCTCTGCTATCTCTGTTCTCTGGCCTTCTACTTGATTCTCCACTTTTTCCATCCGCACGTCCACCTTTTCCCTGATTTCCTGAAAGTTTTTCTCCATTTCCTCCCCTACTTCCTTGTAGTGTGTTTGCATTGCCTCTTTCATTTGCTCCAAATCTGCAGCTATTGCTTTGCGTTGCTCCTCCCATTTTCTCTCTAGCTCTCTACCTTGTTCTCGCAGCATTTGTTTTGTATCGTTGTGTCTTTTCTCCATCTGTGTGCCCATTTCCACCAACCTTTTATCCATTCCATCCATCCTTTCAACCAGCTTCTCTATTACCTCGTGTAATTTTTGTATCATGTGTGCTGTTGGGTCGGTCTGTGTGGGTGTATGGTTCTGGGTGCCTGCATTTGAATGGGAGGGTGTGTGGGAATGGGTAGAGTAGTTCCTGGTGGTTTAGAACGCTGGGCTGGGGTGGATACAACTCCCTTCGTTTGTGTCAGTGTGGTCTGCTTGGAGGCCATTTTGAGGTTATCTTCCTGTTGTCTTGGCACTGTTTTGGGTCCCAATTTGGATCAAATTGGGTGCTAGGTTGTGATCTGTTGTTGGTCCGGTGGTCTAGCCTTTCGAGGGGGGAGGGGCTTCAGGGCTTAGGCAGTGTGGGGGTAGGGGCCTGTATTCTGGCAATTTTATGTTCAGGGAGCCAGGGAACCAGTTCAGTGTTTTTGCCTTGGTTTCCTCTTCACTCCCCTCTGCCAGTCTATTTCTTCTCCTTGTTCCTTTCTGGTTCCTTCTTTCCCCTCTTTCTCTGCCTTCTTGCCCAAGTCGCTTCCTCCCTTCTTCTTTCAGCCTGTGTTTACTGCTCCCCTCTACTTTGCCCTTATTGCTCACCGGGTTGCTTTCCAGCCTTCTTCTTCCCTGCCGTCCGTTGTGGGGGGGGGGAGGAAACAGTGTCTCTGCAGGGTTTTTCCCCCCTCCCTTCTCTCCCCCTTTGCTTCGTAGCCTCCTCTCACCTGGTCTGTCTTCTCTTGCTCCGCCCGCTTGGCTTCTTGCCGCCTCTGTTACCTTTCTTGGGGGCCTAGGGGGGTCTTCTGAGGGTCCCGTGAAGGCCTCCTCCTCCCGCTGCTATTTTCACCCTCTGGTCGGCGTCCCGCAGCGCTCGGTTCCACCCCCGCCGGTCTCACCGTTTTGCGTTGTCTTCTCCCGACGCTGCTGCCTGCCGTCCTTTCTTTGTATCAGCTGGCTCTCCTCCGCTGCGGCTGGGCGGCTTTGCAGCTTCTTCAGGCCTCCAGCTGGGTAAGTCCCGGGCTCTTCTTCCCTCGTCCCGCTTCTTCCTGGTCGCCTCTCGCTCCCGTCTCCTTCTTCGCTGCTTCCTCGGTCTTCTCTCCTCACTTCTATTGTTTCCGCCCTCGTGTCGTCTTCTTCTGGCCGGCCGCAGCCGGCCTCTCCGTTTTCTTCTTCTGCTCGCGTCCCCTCCGGCGATCCTGCTTCCAATCGGGTGTTTTTCGGGTCGCCGGAGGTTCCGCTATCTGCCGGGAGTCTCCCTTTTTGAATTTGGCGCTTCGGGCTGCCAAAAAGCCGCCGAAAATCCGATCGCTGTAACGGAGCTTCCTAGAGATGGCTCCGTACGGCTCGACCGGAAACCGGAAGTCTGAAGAAGTTATTTTGAATCAGCTAAATGCAGTCAACTATGAGAGCTTCTGATTTATTTTCACCAAAAGAGAAATTAAAATTCTCTAACAAAGATCTATACAAATGTAGATCAGTCTGCAAAGTATCATTGTCTGAGATGGTATAGGTTCTCCTGCTTGAGCAGGGGGCTGGACTAGAAGACCTCCAAGATCCCTTCCAGCTCTATTCTATTTTATTCACATACAAAGTGATCAAGAAGATGGTAGCCCTGCTTCAAACACAACTGAATGATATTAGTTTTCTGGATCCATTTCAATCATATGTGAAATTGGGATAAGGTAGTGAAATTTTGATTGCTGGGGTGGATGGCTTATGCAGAAGATTGAGTGGGATGAGCATGCACCTGCTAGTCCTCTCAATCTTTTGGTGGCTTTCAGTACCATTAAGCATGGTATTTTTCTAGACCTGTGGTGGCAAACCTATGGCCTGCGTGCCACAGGTGGCACGCAGAGCCCTCTCTGTGGGCACGCGCGCCATCGCCCCAATCCTAGGCCTTCAGCTGGGTTTTATAAAACCTTTTTGTTTTAGGCCTCTGCTGCTGTGTGCAAAAAAAAATCAATCGATCAATCAATTTCAATCAATCAATTTCAACTTCTCACGGGAAAAAAAAGATGTTGCAAAGTTGGAATTGATTGATTGAACTTCTTAGTCCCACCCAGTCTGCCGTTACTACTACAGCCACACCCACCCAATGGGCCATGCCCACCCAGCACCCGACGATACATAAGTGAGCTTTGGGATGCAGTTTGGGTATTCAGTCTCTAAAAGGTTCGCCATCACTGTTCTAGACTGTCTGGAAGGAAATAATGCTGGGGGAATTATTTTACAGTGGCTACACCCTTCTTGTCAGGCCATGACTAGAAGATGCTGACCTATAATGTCCCACAGGTTTCAGGTTCTCCCCCTGCGTTGTTCAGCATGTACATAAAACAGCTGGGGAAACTCATCAGAAGTTAGAAATAAGATGTCAGCAGTGTGCTCAGAATAGCCAGTTTTATTGCTCTTTACCACCCAATTCCGAGGAAGTAACTGATACCTTATGAGTGGTAATGGGCAAGACGAGAGAGCAAACTGAAATTAAATCCAGAGAAAACAGAGGTGCTGTTATTAAATAGGAAAATGGACTTGGTGACTAAAATGTAGCTTGTGTTGCATTCACCTGAAAGAACAGGTTGACAATATACAGCATCTAGGCTACTACACTATGCAAAATACAGGGATCCTATGACCCCTATACTACTACACCCGCACAATTTGTCATTATTTACTGAACACAATTTAAAGTGTTTATATTGATTTTAAACATCTTAGGACCCAACAATCCAGCAACTGTCTATCCTATTATGGATCTGCCTGGTTCTTAAGATTATTAGAGAGACCCCTTTGCAATGCTTCCATGGGTAGAATCTTCTGTTCTGGTACCTTAGAGAGACCTTTTTCCTGTAGGAAATGCAATCCTCTGGGGTTGTATTTCACTCCCACCTGCTTGATGTTTAGGAAACTTGCAAAGATGCATTCCTCTCATCAGCTTTCAACTGTAAGACAATAAATATTAGCATTTAGTTTACTGTAGTTTTAATCTCTATTTTTAGCTTTTTATATTCTGTTTTGTTTTCAAATTTTGTTGAATGCTGGCAAGAACAGGGTATAAATCAACCAACTAAATAATATATAATGTATGTTTTTTTTCAAGGACAAATCAAACCTAGATATACCAGCTGACCATAAACACACACACAAACACATACACACACTAAGTTTCCTACTTCTCTTGGGTCTCTAACAGCAGAAATCAGCAAGATCTGGCTAGAAAATCCAGAACCCAGACACCAATCAGATCAAGCTGAAATTGAAAGCACTGAAGTAGCGGCAAAAGGGGTAAAAGTCTGCAATTCTAAATAATGGACCTCATTTATGGTATGCCTAGTCCAGCTGGCTCAGGAATTCTGGGAGTTGAAGTCCACGAGTCATAAAAGAGCCAAGGTTGCCTACCCCTGGACTAATCAGAAGACTGTTACACTTATTAATATATTTTTCTGCAGACGTATATATTGGCCCATAACCTTTCTAATTGCTTAAGTATTTAACTTTTGATTTTAAAAAATGTTAAAGAGGTCTTAACAAATTACTATTTTCAACACTGACACAGTGGTGGGATTCAAATATGTGAACAACTGGTTCTCTGTGTGGATGCCACTTCCGGAAGTCCATTCTGAGCCTGGGCAACACAAAATTAGCTACCGGTTCTGCTGAAGTGATGCAAACCAGCTGAATCCCAGCACTGCAATGGACAGGTTGATTCTGTTCATCACCCTTTATGATGAAATGCCTCTGTCTACAGTACTTCCTTTAGTTTTGAACCCGGAGCCTCCAGCACTCCACAGATGGAAATGGGAAGCTTTGTACATTTGTATTCCTTCATTTCACTAAGACACATCATCATGCATTGCTAAAGGCTCTTCCTTGTTTGCAGATTGTTCACTGGATTCCATTTTTTTTATATATAAAAAATTCCTTTATTAAAACAATCAGCATTGTACATAAAATCTTTGTATGCATCAAACATCATAGCATCTGATATACAACACTACGTATTATTCTTTGTAGACGTCTGGTTTGGTAAACATTTTTCACTCCTCACTTCAATCCTCTATTATACACCTGTTACATTTTCCCCCCTCTATGATCCCTAACAATAGGTCCTGAGGTAGTAGTTAAACATTAAATGTAAGGTCATATTAATAATCAATCATCATAGAACACAACATATAACACTAGGTATTAATCTTTGTACACGTCTGGTTTGGTAAATATTCTTTACTCCTCACTTCCAGCCTCAACTACCGGTATATGTCTGTTATATTTTATCTTTTATGATCCCTAGCAAAAGATCCTGAGGTAGAGATTCAATAACCTGGGGTAAAAAATTCAGTCTGCTTTTTCATTATTAAAGTAATCATCATTAAGCAAAAGATCATATTAAGAAGCGATCATCGTAGGACATAACATACAACAATAGGTAAACATTCTTCACTCCTCACTTCAAGCCTCTACTATCCACCTGTTACATTTTTAACCCTGTATGATCCCTAACAATAGGTTCTGAGGTAGTAATTCAATAACCTGAGGTAGAAATTCAGTCCGCTTTTTCAATATTAAAGTATTCAACATTAAACATAAGATCATATTAATAAGCAATCATCATAGAACACAACATATAACACTAGGTATTAATCTTTGTAAACGCCTGGTTTGGTAAATATTCTTTACTCCTCACTTTCAGCCTCAACTATATGTCTGTTACATTTTATCTTTTATGATCCCTAGCAAAAGATCCTGAGGTAGAAATTCAATAACCTGGGGTAAAAAAAATTCAGTCTGCTTTTTCATTATTAAAGTAATCAACATTAAACATAAGATCGTGTTAAGAGGCATTAGTCATAGAACATAAACATTCAACATTAGGTGTTAGTTTTTGTAAACGTCTGATTTGTTATACATTCTTCTCTCCTCACGTCGAGCCTCAGCTAAACGCCAGATGCATTTTGTTTGATTGGTGTTTCTCTTGGATATAGTCTATCCATTGTTTCCAGTCTGTCAAATATTGTTCATTGGAGCGACCTTTCAAGTATGCTGATATTTTCGCCATTTCCGCCAAGTTTGTTACTTTCACAGTCCATTCTTCAATAGGCGGTATTTCTGGATTCTTCCAGTATTGTCCCACCAACAATCTTGCTGCTGTAATCAAGTTCAGAAATAAGTTCGTCTCTGAGGTAGTGAAATCCTTTGTAATCCCTAACAAAAAAACCTGAGGTAGAAATTCTATACGCTTTGTGAAAATGGTTTGGAGAGTCCACCATATCTTCCTCCAGAAGGCTCTGATTTTTCTGCATGTCTACCATACATGAAAGTAGGTAGCTTCCCCGTCCCCACACCTCCAGCATTTGGGCTGGGAGTCTGGGTAGATGAGCGATAGTTTTTTCGGGTCGAGGTGCCACCTATAGAACATCTTGTAGAAGTTTTCCCTTAAGTGTTGCGATTTCGTAAATTCTACATTTCTCACCCAAATTTTCTCCCACGTGTCCATGGTGATAGGATGCCCAAAGTCTTGTTCCCACTTTACCATACAGCTCTTGACTAGTTCGGTTTCAGAGTCCATTTCTATCAGAATGCTGTACACTCGTTTGATGTGCATGATCCCCTGTTCTCTAATCTGTTCAATTAGTTTCTCGTCGGTCCGGGAGAAGCCCTTCTTCTTATCTTTACGCCACCTTGATTGCAGTTGTATATATGATAGCCAGGTACCTCCTATTCCTCTGTTTGCTAGCGTTGCTTGGGGTTTCAAGAGGAACCCATTTTCTTCTCCTAGTACACGTTTACTGTAGGGCACCACTTCTTGCCCTTGGGATGTGTTTGTATCTCCTATTGCGTGTCCGGGGATTGTCCAGATGGGAATCTTGTCGTGTAGGAGGTGTTTATATTTCCTCCAGACCCATAACAATGGGATCCGTAGTGGGTTCTCCTTGAAGTTCCTGTCTGCCTTTTTGTCGTATACTAAGTATGCGTGCCAGCCAAATAGTAGACCATGCCCTTCAACATTCAGTATTCTATCATTCGTCATATTGATCCAGTCACTCACCGCCACCAACGTCGCTGCATAGTAGTATAGCTTTAGATTAGGCATTTTTAGTCCCCCTCTCTTCCTTGTATCCTGTATGATTTTTAGTTTCACCCTCGGTCTCTTGCCATCCCAAATATATCTGTTGATGTCCTTCTGCCAGTCGTCCAAATCCACATCCCTTTTGAGTATGGGTAGCATTTGAAAGAGAAATAGGAATCTTGGCAATACGTTCATCTTAACTGCTGCTATCCTGCCCAGCAGGGATAGTCGTGGTGTCTTCCACCTTTCCAGGTCTGCTTGTATCTTGTTCCACAGCATCTCATAGTTATTCTTGTATAATTTCGCATTTGTTGATTCTATCTCCACTCCTAAGTATTTAACTTTCTTGACTATTTCGCAACCCATTATTCTTTCCAAGTCCTGTCTTGTTTTGTTGTCTAGGTTTTTGACTAGCATCTTTGTTTTTGATATGTTAACTTTGAAGCCTGACACCCTACCATAGTCTTCCATTATCTCCATCAATCTCTTTGCTGACTGTACTGGTTGCGACATTGTCACCAGCAAGTCGTCTGCAAAGGCACATAGTCTGTAATCTTGTTGTCTGATCCGTATACCCTGTATGTCTTCTGCCGCTCTTATCCTGTTTAGTAGAATCTCCAGCGTTAGGACAAATAGCAGGGGTGATAGCGGGCAGCCCTGTCTCGTGCCTCTCTCAATGTTGAATGAGTCCGTTAAGTCTCCATTAACAATGATCTGGCCTGTTTGTTTCTGGTAAATTGCCCTTATGGAGTTGAGAAACTGTGCTCCCATTTTCATCTTCTGGATCAGGTTCGTCCCTCCATACATCTGTCAGTTTGAGGTCCTTCATATCAAAGAAGGATTTAGGCAACTTGGAGTGTTTTTGCGGGTTAGGTGCAGTTCTTTTTTTGTCTAGAGCAGTCTCTATGACCCCGTTCCAGTCTCCCATGATAATGTACGATCTGTAGTTAAGTTGTATTACTTTCTTGTGTAGCTTTTTGTAGAATTTGCCTTGTTGCTGATTTGGTGCATATACGCCCATTACTAGAATCTTCTTGTCCTCTTGTGTTATTTCAATTGCCAGGTATCTACCTTGGGGGTCAGACTCTATTAGCTTAGCCATTACATGTTTCTTTACATATATAACAATCCCATTCTTTTTTCTTGGCGCCGCTGCCACAAAGTGCGCGCCTAGTTTGTAGTTGATCAGATATTTCTGGTCTGCTGCTCTGATGTGTGTTTCTTGTAGGCAGATTATATCGCTTTTACCTTGGTTCAGGTAGTGGAGTATTTTTCTCCTTTTCTGGGGGGAGTTCAGTCCGTTCACATTCCAAGTCAAATAATTAGTTGCCATTATCTGTTGCAGGATACTCTTGCAAGACCACTTCTGTTATTTCTCTTGTTGTCTTCTTTGGTCTCGTTCCCATGATATCCGGATTGAAGCTCATATTGGGTTGTGGGGTCTTGCTCCGCTGGTCTGTGTGTTTGGTAGTGGAGCCTGGTAGCCTGTCTTCTGTAGACTGTTCTGCCTCCTTGTTTTTGTTGCCCTCTGCTCTTTGCGCCCTCGCATCTCGAGGTGGTCCATTCCTTTCCTCTGCCACTGCCCCGGTCTGTGCCTCTGCGCGGCTTGCTCATTGGCCTCGATCCCTCCCGCTTTCCAGTGGTCCATCTGCATCTTCTCTCGCGGTGGGTTGAGGGCCTCCCGACTTCAGTTCCTTCTCGAGGAAGTCTTTGGCTTTCTGGACCGAGGTCAAGTAATATCTCTTGTTTCTATAGAAAAGTGACACCCCTGTTGGGGTTTCCCATCGGTATTGCAGTGCACGTGATCTCAGTTCATTGATCAGGAATTTGTAGTCCTTTCTGTCTCTCAGCATCGCCTGGGGGATCTCTTTCAGTACCTTCACCTCCTGCTCCTCTATGTAGAATGCCTTGTTATAGGAAGTGACAGAGATGAGGTTCCTGAGCCCCTGTGTTGCGAAGTGGATGACCACGTCCCTTGGTTGATGCCTGTTCACTGACCTCCATGCACCAACTCTGTAGATTCTTTCGAATTGCCACCCAATCTCATTGGTGCTCTTACCCAGGAATGTCGCCAGGGCCCCTACAAAGGTCCTGAGCAGGCCTCCTTGGGTTTCGTTTGTTGTCTCTTTCCACCCTCTGAACCTGATTGCAAATGCCATTTGCCAGAATTGCATCATGGTGGACTGGTCTTGAGCCTCTCTTTTCACCTCTGCAATCTGTCCCTCTATGAGGTTCTCCACTTCTTCCATCCCCTTCTTGTAGTGTGCTTGCAGTGCCTCCTTCATTTGTTCTAGGTCAGTGGCCGTCGCTCTGCGTTGTTCTTCCCACTTTCTCTCTAGGTCTCTACCTTGGTCCGCCAGCATCCGTTTTATGTCTTTGTATCTTTCCTCCATCTTCTGTTCTGCTTCTATGCATCTTTTCTCCGTCCTCGCGCCCATTTCTTCCAATTTTCTATCCATGCCATCCATCCTTTTAACCAGCGTCTCTATCGTCTCATTTAGTGTCTCTATCGTCTCTTTTAGTTCTTGGATCATGTGTGCTGTTGTGAAGGCATGGGATGGCGTTTGGGTCTGAGGGCCTGCATTTGGATGGGAGGGTGTGTGGGTGTGTGGGGTGTTCCCTGGCAGATTGGAGGGCTGTGTCGGAGAGGGTGCAGCTCCCTTCGGGTGTGGCAGTTTGGTCTGTTTTGTCCGTTTGGTGGCCATTTTGAGCTTCTCCTCCTGTTGGCCTGTCCACCCTTAAAGCCACCCCTTGATGCAAAGAATTATGGGAGGATTGTTCCTGTGCAAGATCACCAAGCTGCTAGGATAGGTTGGATCAAATTCTCCCCCCCCCCACAGTTTATATTTTGACAGCAAAAAAATGTCCACTAGGGGGTGCTATTTGCTTTCAAGTAAGCTTCGCTGTGCTGGCAGGGATGATGCAAGGTGGAAGGATCTGTGGCTTGAGGCCTGCGCAGATGGCCCTTTTCTCCAGGTGCAGTACAACTAGACTTTTTGGGGTCTGGGGGATCTTCTGGGGGTCTTGTGAGGGTCCTCCCCCTACTGCTGGGCTCCCCCTGCGTCTACTGTCCCTCGGTGCTCTAATCGGTGCTCTAATCGGCCCCCACTGGTCTTACCGGTGCCTTCCGTTCGCTGCTCCAGTCCTCCTCCGCTTTTCTCTTGCCTTTCCTTCCGCTTTCCGACTCTTCCGGAGGTTCTCCACAGGCCGGCAGGCCCCCTCGGCGGCGATCCGGTGTCCTCCTTCTGCTCCGCCGCTCGTCTCTCGCCCGTTCTCTGGCTCTGCTTGGCTTATGGCTTGGCGCGGCGTTTTCGGGCCTGCCGGTCGCTCGGCTACCGCCGGCTTCCGCTGCTCCGTCCGCGGCTTCCCGGGACCTCCCGGCAGTAAGTCTTACTTCTTTTGAGAGGTCTGAGGTTCCTCTTTAATCTTGACCTCTTTCTTCGTCGCTCTCTTTTTTCCGGCTGCTGGCTTTATTATAAACTCTACCATGATGGTCTCCTTGACTTGACCACCCACCAAATCAGGTTGTCTAAACAGCATCTGTTGGAATCTGTGGCCCATCCAGCAAAGTTAAAAATGGATGTGGCCTGGATTCCATTTTTGCTCTGCGACATCCTCTTCTGCCTCAGCTTTTGAAGTGGTGTTAGTAACCTGATGGTAATAGTTTGCTATGGATACCTGATTGAATGTTAATCTCACAGTGTCTCTACTTCTACTTAGTAAAGATTAGTTCTCAGCAACGTTTAATACCCCAATATAGGTATTTGAAGTGGAGGTGGAAAACGAAAGGCCAGCTATACTTATTTTGCATATACAGGTAGTCCTCAACTTACAACAATTTGTTTAGTGACCATTCAAAATTACAACAGCACTGGAAAAAGTGACTTATGACCATTTTTCACACTTACGGCCGTTGCAGCATCTCTGTGGCCACATGATCAAAATACAGATGCTTGGCAACTGATTCATAATTATGACGTTTGCAGTGCCCTGGGGTCATGTGATCAGCCTCTGCAACCTTCTGACAAGCAAAGTCAGTGGGGAATCCAGATTCACTTAACCACGTTACTACCTTAACAACTGCAGAGATTCACTAAACAACTGTGGCAAAAAAAGGTTGTAAAATGGGGTAAAATTTCACTTAACAAATGTTTCACTTAGCAACAGAAATTTTAGGCTGAATTGTGGCCCGTAAGTCAAGGACTACCTGCTTCTGCATGTATGTCCACACATTCTTTATTAACAACCCAGATCTCTCTCCTCTGTTACAGGAACACTTTTAGAGACAATCGCAAATCTGGAAAAAAAATGTAGTGTATGTTTTTATTAATCGACATTTCCCTCCCAGACTTAATAGAGGGCCAAATGTTATTGGGGACCAGATTAGGGAAAGAAAGAATGATGCACACAGGTGTGTGCGCGCACACATACAGGCAAGCACACAAACACACACACACACCAGTATTTCCAGAGATGCTTTGCAATTTAATGTAGCTCGGTCCACCAAAAATTATCTCTAGCAAGCAAAATAGGAACAAACTAGAGACAGCTTTTGAATAGGGATATAAACCAGAGAGAAAAGGGATAATTAAGAGCAGCGATATGAACCAGAGAGAAAAGGGATAATTAAGAGCCAAACTAGACTTAAATGTAAGTGCATCTTTGCATTTAATGTGCATGTTTTAAAAATGCAAATAGGAGCTTCTGGGACAGGGGGAGGGGTAATAATTAGCAGGCTTACAACTTGGAGGGAGGAGTATTGACACTTCCCTCTCCTACAGCTGCCCTAAAGAAAATTGCTTCTTTGGATTTGTTTTGGGTACTGACGGAACATCATCTATTCCAGGCATGTTGCTGAATTACAATTTCTAGAAATCCCAGCTAGCTAATAAGAGAGGTTAGAGTTATAACTTACTTAGATGTGGAAGGCCAAAGGTCCTCATTTTGATAACTATAGGGCAGCAGTTCTCAACCTGTGGGTCGCGACCCTTTTGGGGGTCGAACAACGCTTTCACAGGGGTCGCCTAAGACCATCGGAAAACACATATTTCCGATGGTCTTAGGAACCGAGAACTAGTGAGAATTTCTGCTCAAGGCTAGCTCTGCCAGTCAGCTCGAGCAGACAGGAAAGCAGCCACCTCAGCAGCATGGCGGGGCTGCGCTACCCATCGCAGAGCAGCTACTGCCGCGTCGCCATGGCTATGATCCTCCTGCTCGGTGTCTTTCAGGTCTCTTGCCTGGCTTCCGTCTGGGAGAAGCGCAGGGCCAAGGTAAAAAAAAAAGCCTGGCGAAATACTCCCGAGGGGTAGCGTCGATCTGTAGTGGGAGGTGAAGGGGGCAGGTGGGTGGGTGGGAGTCGACCAGAAGGGAACCGGGTCTGATAAGGGCAAAAGTTGAGTGAGGTTTTCCCCCTCGCCCCTCTCTCCGCCTCCCTTTGTGCAGTGGCGTCTCTGGCTGCTGCCTTCCCAGTTGCCAAGAAAGGGGGGAAAAAAGAGCTGTGAGCGAGTTCCCCTTTCTGCCTTGTTGCTGAAAGCTTTTTTTTTTTAATGACCGCTAGTTCAGAACTCCTTGGGGCTTGTTTGCATGAGCTTGTGGCAGATCAGTAAATAAAGGGGTGGGGGAGCCAAACCGTCCAAGGCGTTTGCACCCTGAACGTGTGGACACTGCTTTCATGACTTGCCACCACCACCCCCTCTCTTCCCACCCTGCTCAGGCAACGTGCTGCTGCTGCTGCCTGAACTGAGCTGAGCTGCGGCACTGGAGCCTCCCCTGTGCCACCCAGCCTGCCTCCCTCACCGTCGGAGGGCATCTGTGTGTGTCTCCAGACCTTACTGGACTACCATCCCCAGCAGCCCTAAAAAGCACTGTGGAAGAGTGGGGAATGCTGGGAGTTGCAGTTCATCACCATCTGGAAAAACATGACTCTCCAAAAATCAATCCTTCCTTCCTTCCTTCCATCCATCCATCCATCTCCTTCCCTTCCCCTTCAATCTCTCCTTCCTTCCTTCCTTCCTTCCTTCCTTCCTTCCTTCCTTCCTTCCTTCCTTCCTTCCTTCCTTCCTTCCTTCCTTCCCCCTTCAATCTCCTTCCTTCTCCATCTCCTTCCTTTCCCCTTCAATCTTCCTTCCTTCCTTCCATCTCCATCTCCATCCCTTCCCCTTCAATCTCTCTCCTTCCTTCCTTCCTTCCTTCCTTCCTTCCTTCCTTCCTTCCTTCCTTCCTTCCTTCCTTCCTTCCCCCTTCAATCTCCTTCCTTCTCCATCTCCTTCCTTTCCCCTTCAATCTTCCTTCCTTCCTCTTCCCTCCCTCCCTCCCAACATTTTTGAGCAAGGAAGAGTAAGCTTCTCCAGCGAGCATTGCTATATTGTTTTTGTGATTAATCACTATGCTTTAATTATGTTCAATTTGTAACAATGAAAATACACCCTGCATATCAGATATTTACATTACGATTCATAACAGTAGCAAAATTACAGTTATGAAGTAGCAACGAAAATAATTTTATGGTTGGGGGTCACCACAACATGAGGAACTGTAGTAAAGGGTCGCGGCATTAGGAAGGTTGAGAACCACTGCTATAGGGGGATTTTCTTTCAAACAAAAATAGAGCAAGATGCAATTTTCAATCTGGGTTTAAGCAGAAGAAAAGGCTAAAATATTTCTCTTCGCTGCATTAGTCTTCTTGATCATTATCGGCCCCCTCCCCAAGCAACTTTTCTTTCATTTTTAATTATTTTAAATTTTGTATATTTATATGTTTTTTAAATTTTAGGCTGTACACCGCCCCGAGTCCTTCGGGAGAGGGGCGGTATAGAAATTTGATTAATAAATAAATAAAATATAAATAAACTGCTATTTGCAGTCTAGAAAACATGAATGTAAAACGTTTTCCATAATACCTATATTTAATAATTGTATCCAGTTTGGTCTATGTGCCCATTCATAACTCAGGACTCAAATTCCCCTGATATCTATCAACTGAGCCTGAAGAGCTATCCTGAAAATGTCCCTAGCAAATGAGAAAGGATCTTGGCAGTTATGGATAAATGAATTTTACCGCAGGCAAGCTTTTTGTTTATTTTATTTTAAATTAAGTTATTTTCCCAGATGTTTTAGCCTTATGTTATTTTCCGGCACTTATTCTCCTGTATATTGTCTGTCTGTCTGTCAGTGCAGATTTCTTTTTTATTAGTTTTATTCTGGGGTTGTTTCATTCTCTATAATTTTTTTATTATCATCTTAATTATATGGTTTAAACATTTTATTCACAAGCCATTATTTCATGGGCAGTCTACCAGTACTTTTAATCAATGAATGTCTATAAGAATCCAACTCAAAGGTGCACAATCACTTGCAATCAGTCAGAGGCACCTGAAAGGAAGCATCTGAACCTCTGCTTGGAAGCAAGTGACTTGAGTCCACTCTCCTTGGCAAAATTGTTCCCCTGCCTTGAATGCCTATAGAGCCTCCTCTATAGTAGAGAGTGGCACCTTTCATGGGCACAATTGGGGGGGGTGAGTCCTATGCCTAAAATGGGCAGCAGCAGCACTCAAGCTGCCATCTAGAATTCATGAGGCTCTTCACGCTTGAATACCTTCAATAGCCTCTGCTCACGCTTCTCTATTGTACCCAGAGAGGGAGGCAGTTTGGGAGCCTGGCATAGCTATTAATCTCAACAATGTACCTTTAATTGGACTCTCCACTGCTTATAAAGAAATGCTGGCACGTGCCAGTTAAACAACGCCTAAAGGAGCATGTGTTCTGTATAGGCAAGGGAGGAGTAGCTTCCCTGAGCTCTGAGTAGAGTTGCACATCAATTCACACACCCCTTGTTCATAAGAGCAGATCAGGCTAAGACAAGGCAGATATGTGCATATGACATGCACTGAAGGACAATGATTCATGTTGCGTGCCTATGTGCCTTCCTTCTTTTCAAGTGTGCACATCACATGGACTAACTCACGCCCTTCTAGTAAAATACTGCAGCTTGCATGTCTATCCAGTTTTGTAGGTGTGCCCCTATATGCAGCTGAACTGGGGGAGGGGCAGCAACTAGGGTAAAATATATCTCCTTTGGAGTGCCTTCAAAGTTTAGGTTAAGATCACATCCTTTCATTGTAGTTGGATGCTGAGGGTAATGACTCAAGAAGCTATAACCTTAGTTACTTCATTGCCTTGGGAATCAGCGGGACGATGTACTTATTATTTCAAAGTATTGCTACTACGGTAGTTCCTTTTTCTGCCCAGGGAATGGAAAAACCTAGATTGTATTGGAGAGGTGTTTGCACCATTAGCTGTGGGTTGTTCTTGTTTATGTTCTCTTAGGATTGTTTGGTTTCACCCACACAGTTGCAACTGGGATATTGTGTTAGGTAGTTCACATGTGTTACACTGGGCAAATATAAGTCCCTTGTAATTTAAGCTTGCTATCTGGGATGTGGATAATTGCTTTAGTGAATATGTGAGTAGAAGGTTCTTTTTCCTATTGGCTTTTTTGACAGGATCTTGTTCCATTTTAAGCTGTAATGTCCTGCTTTGCAGGACATCTATTTTTGATAATCAGTTCAAGATAGGTCATTTTCTCTCTCTCCAATGTGAGAGAAAGAAAGAAACTTGGCAAGATTATTACAAGACGTGGCCCAATTGGCTGAAAGAAATAATTCCAACTTTAAATTCATTTTAGCACGGAATCTTGATATACCATTTCATATATTCTGATGGAAAGTATATTGTGGCATGACTAGCTGTTGGTCTTATCCAAAATGATTAAACAGTACTAATCTCAAAACTGAATCAGCTACATATGGGCTATGTTTATACTGTTTCCTCATGGTGGAATTAGCCATGGCTTATGCAATTAACTCAATTTTCCAGATTTGCTTGACCTATTGACCCATAGATTAACCACACATGTTGATTAGAATGGGAAAGGTTAGTTTGTGGTCTATGTAAATTTACCCATGGAGCATTAAAAATGGCTCCATCCGTTGACTTCTGTAGTTTGTATGTGATGTTTCTGAACATTGGTCGTCTCTCCCCTTTTCTTGGCCATCTAAGACCGCCAGTGGCCTTGCGATGCAGAGGGATACTCAGAAGACAAGGCCAATTCCAGTTCATCCGCCACACAGCTTTCCTTTTGTTGATGGGCTCTCTGGGGAGGAAGTGGATTCCTAGGAGCACGGAGAGCCTGGAAGAACTTGATTTGGATCTCCCGAAGGGTTTGTCACCTTTCCTTTCTGATCAGAATGCTTGTCATGGTGGCAGAGTGATGGAGATGTCAGGCTGGCCTGGAGTGCTCCACTGGGGAAGAAGTCACTGCCAAATACTAATGCAAACTGATGCTGGTTCCTAGCAAGACACTACTGGAGCCCAAGTGCAAGATGGATTTAAAAGACACCGGCTGCATGCAAGTGGGACAGCTGCCCCAGATCTGACAAAGCTGGTGGGAAAGGAATTCCACCAGCCCAAACATGTCTATTCACACGTTCCATATCTCTTCCTTTTGGCCAGCCAACAGCACCAACGGCCTTATTACCATCCACGGTTGTTCCCATTCTATTTTTTTTTAAAAAATAAATTGCATTAAAAGTTT
Source organism: Bothrops alternatus (assembly GCA_034064705.1). Taxonomy (NCBI): domain Eukaryota; kingdom Metazoa; phylum Chordata; class Lepidosauria; order Squamata; family Viperidae; genus Bothrops; species Bothrops alternatus. Next base: position 27,028,734 of record JARGCV010000248.1, on the reverse strand, counting down.
TACAAAAGAAACACAGAAATGAATGCTAATAAAGAGCAAAAGAAACAAAGGAAGAAGATTTAAAAAGGCAGAGAGAACAAAAAGAAATAGAAAAAAGAAACTTCCAATTTCTTCTGCAGCAAGTGCATTTACAGTATTAACTTTTACTTTATGATTACAAAAAAGGGCTCACTTTTTTTTTCTATTATCCAGTTTTTTGTAATCATCATGACCACAAATCATGAGTATATTTTTTTTCTGTTTCATGCAAAAAAATCTACAAGGGGTTTCCAGTCAACCATGAATATAGATATTTCCCTAAGCAAATAAATTAGTTTAGCCACCTCTGCAAGTTCCATCATCTTCACCAATCATTCTTCCATTGTGACTATTGTCCAGATCTTTCCCCTTTGAGCTTTTAATAGTCTCACAGCACCCAATTCCCTTTTCTGGGACAACTTCTCCATTAAAGAAAAATGAAATGCTCCCTATATTCTCCCTAGTGAGAAGCAGCACTTTATAGCTGGAATGGACTAGCTGTGTGAGTGCTTACTGGATCATCAGGACCCTGGATCCCTCAGAAACAAAGCAATGTAGTAGACTGCATGTTAAATCAAAAAGAAGGGTGAAAATCCCAGCTTATCCTTCAGGCTCCTGTGTAGCCTGGGGCCAGTCGCCAGTTGAGTTACCCTAATAGCTGTCCTGCCTCATTTACCAAGGGTATTCATGGGGTCAATTGCTTGTGAGCTACGGTAGGTCATCACTCTTTTTTTTTTGTTAAAAATTATTTTATTAAAACCATCAACATTATACATGAGTTCATATTAAAAAGCAATCATCATATATCCTGCAATACAACTCGTACATTCGTCTCAGTGGTAATGCAATCTTTTATGGTCCCTAACAATAGGTCCTGAGGTAGAAATTCAGTATCCTGAGGTAGAAATTCAGTACGCTTTTCCAATATTAAAGCAATCAACATTAACTCTGGGCTCATATTAATAAACTGTCCTCCTAAGACCTGGAAATACAGCTCTTGTATATGGTCTATCTACATTCATACAAACAGCATTGAACATGAAATCATAGTTTGTACCATTCTTCATAGCACCTGGTATACATCACTAAGTGTTAATCTTTGTAAACGGCTGGTTTGGTAAGCATTTTTCATTCCTCACATCAACCCTCAACTATACACCTGTTACAATTTATTTGATTGGTGCTTCTCTTTTCTATAACCTATCCACGGTTCCTAGTCTATAACACATTATTCATCTCAGTATTAGTACAATCTTTTATGATCCTTAACCAAAAAATCCTAAGATAAAAGTTTAATAACCTGAGGTAAATCTTGTATATGGTTTATCTACTACATCTAGTCTATCACATATTGTTCATTCACACTTCTGAATTAACTTCGTCTCAGTAATAGCGCAATCTTTTATAGTCCCTAACCAAAGATCCTGAGGTAGAAGTTTCATACCCTGAGATAGAGATTCAGTCCACTTTAACAATATTAAAGTAAACCTTAGTCAGAAGAATATGTTAAGAGGCATTAGTTATAGAACGTATACATTCAACATTGGGTGTTAGTTTTTGTAAACATTTGATTTGTTAACCCTTCCTCCCTCCTCCCATCGAGCCTCAGCTAAACGCCAGCCGCATTCTGTTTGATTGGTGTCTCTCTTGGATATAGTCTGTCCACTGTTTCCAGTCCGTCAAAAATTGTTCATTGGTGCGATTTTTCAAGTATGCTGATATTTTCGCCATTTCCGCCAAATTTGTTACTTTCACAGTCCATTCTTCAATAGGCGGTATTTCAAGGTATGCTCATCTCCTTCTCACCACCACCAGGAGGCGCCATGCCACATTCCTTCTTCCATACCTTATGCAGCGTCCTTAGAAGCTGCTACTATTAGTTTTCCTGATTGATTCTTGCTTCAGATTCAAGGCATGTTCTGGTCTACAAACATATCAAGTTGTTGCTGCATTCTGGGTTGTACTTTCCCTCCCTCCCTCCCTCTCTATCTCTTTTTCAACCTCATAGTTCTAATTGGGAATGACTCAAAGCAGAATATTCCTGGGAAAGAGCTGGGCAGCAGAGATTTAGGACATTGTGTCTTTTCCCTGAATAATTCCAGATGTACCAGGGGTTGCCTCTAGATCTACCTTTCACTCAGCAGGTAGCAGTAGTGACAGGCCTAGTACTTGGATAGGAGATGAGTATGAAATCCAAGTGTCATGTCTAGGCCACAATGGGAAGCTGAAGCCACATCCTGGAAGAAGGCAATAGAAAACAGCCTTGCTATTATTGCCAAGAATACTTTCTAGCTACACAGAGAGTAAGAAAGGTAACCTTGATGGAAATATGCAGGAACTGTTATCTAGGCAAAAGGGCCTGAAACATTTTTTAAGCCCTGAGAAACATAATAGGAGGGCAATTTGGAAATAAACCTCTATTTGGTTATCAATGACAGACACTTGCAGATACAGAACTTTTATTATACCCATTAGAAAACTACAACATTACATTACTTTTCGACATAATCGCCATTCAAATTGAAGCACTTGTTATAACGTCTTACAAGGTTTGACATTCCTTAGTAGTAGTTGCTCGGTGCCAAATCTGGGCTATGGGGGGGGTGATCAAAAACATCCCAACAGAACTGCTTCAAAAGTTCTTGGGTGCATCTAGCGGCGTGCAGGCAAGCATTATCATGAACCAACACCACATCATTATCGTGAATGAACACCACACAGCATGCCCTGACGCTTGTTATGGATGGTGTTGGAAACGTGATTAAAACACCAACAAAATTGGATTTGTAAGAAAAAGAGTTTATTCTGCAGAAAATAGAAAAGCGGTTTGCAAAGCGCGGTGGATCCTGGGGAGAGACTTCAACAGGAAGTTCTAAACCCAGAGACCACACCAAAATATTCAAACACATAACATTATATACATTCTATCCCGAAGCCTTGGCCCCTCCTCTGAGGGTACAATCTTATCAGGATCGCCTAAACAAAATACATTATCCCTCCCCCTCAGTTACAGTGTTTAGAACTTCCCTCTGCCATCCTTTTGTCTTGTTGAGTGTGTCTTCTAGCCAAGCGTCCTGGAATCTAGTGCCTACGTGCAGGGCTTGGCTATTGTCTAATCTTTCTATTGTTAATCAATTGTGACTGTTTTATTTTTAAACTTCTTCCTTTCTCACAAATCCACCCTTTCCATTTTTTATACTAATTTAAAAATAAAATTTTTCCTCAAATGGTTTTAAACTTTACCAGATCTCCTTTGCATTCTGGAAGTGAAGTAGTGCAGCATGTCCAGTCACCTTGTTTAATATCAGCATTTGTTCGTCACTCTTATTGTTTGCATTTACCATTCCCTCCACTGTGTTTTGTACAATTCTTCTTATTATAGGGATCAAGCAGGGTAAGCACATTAACCCAAAGAATACAACTGCTAACATGAATAAAGCTTGTTTCCAGTTTCTAAAAATTCCTCCCAAGAACCCCTCATCATCAAGTATTCCAGTCCAGATTTGGACCAGTACATGGGCTATTTTTCTCATCCTGTTTTTTTTTCTTCTCAATGGCTTTCTCTTCATCATGTATTTGCAGACAACACTTGGTTAAATTAAATTTTCCACAGACCCCTCCTTCTTCTGCCAATAAATAATCTAAGGCTAACCTATTTTGATAAATTGCAGTCCTCATTTAGGTATTTTGTTTAGCCAACTTATTTAACACTAGTGCTGTCTCACTAGTGATAATCTCCCGAACCACTTGTAACCTAATGCGATTCAGCATATAAATTGGAGTCCTATATCCCCATTATCCATCTTCAGCCCAAGTGGCAAGTCCATACACCTATATTATATGTTCAGGTGGTCATTCATTATCCTTCTCAGTCCACACCCTAGGTGGGCCCCTACCATCAGAGTACCAATATGTAAGGTAACTCCGCTTCCAACTCAGGCCCCCATAGGTGGTCCAGGGACTAAACTTCATGGCACAGCAGGCATCAAAGCAGATTCTACTCTTGTGATTAGCAGAGGTACTGATGGTCGAACCACACTCTGTGAACTTCACTAGAGGTACTCCTTTGGCACCTTCACATTTGGCAGGATTTTCTATGGCACATTTCTGGTGTGGTGTTGGTTCACGATAATGCTCGCCTGCACACCGCTAGACGCCCCCAAGAACTTTTGAAGCAGTTCCATTGGGATGTTTTTTTATTACACACCCCCATAGCCCAGATCTGGCGCTGAGCGACTAAGGAATGTCAAACTTTGAAAGACATTATGACAATCTAATGTTCTAGTTTTCTAATGTGTATAATAAAAGTTCTGTATCTGTGAGTGTGTGTCATTGATAACCAAACGGAAGTTTATTTCCAAATTGCCCTCGTATTTGGAAGCAGTTCAGACACTGCCCTGATCTACTATACTACAAGAATGGAGAGGAGAAAAATTAAAGCTTTTTGGAGAAAAATATGGTGGGCTCTTCAGAACATTTTGAAAAAGCGTATTGAATTTCTACCTCAGTTGTTTTTGTTAGGTATTACAAAAGACTGTACCACCTTGGAGACGAACTTAATTTTGAATTTGATCACAGCAGCAAGACTGCTGGTGGGACAATACTGGAAGAAACCAGAATTATTGAAGAATGGACCTTGAAAGTCATAAATTTGGCGGAAATGGCCAAAATATCTGCATATTTGAAGGATCATTCAAATGAAAAATATATGTTGGACTGGAAAAAATGGATAGATTACATACAAGGGAAATATCAATCTAAGAAACTGTATCTAGCCTATAGTTAAATGTTTTATATGTTGATTGAAAAATGTTTACAAGTAGAAAATGATTGTATTAAGTTGAGTTGCACTCAACCTGATTTTTTCTTTGTTTCCTCTGTTTACATTTACAAATATATAATTAATAAAAATTATAAAATTAAAAAAAAAAAAGAATGGAGAGGAGGTGCAACACATGCAAGATTCTGCTATTACAACCAATTTCAATAAAAGTAGACTTAGTTTTCCTGTGGCATTGATCTCCTGACCTGATCTACACAGGGGGCTGGAAACATGTGACCATGTAGCTGCCAAATGTGGAGCTCACCTCAGGAAAGACTTCATCTTTAAAATGATACGCTGATTGGGTCCAAAGATACACAGTGACATCCGTTTTTTCTACAGGAGACGCCTCTGGGAAGCCATGTCAGTCCCTACATCTCTCACTCTCTCTGGTCCTTTAAATTCCTGTCATATAGTATAAGGACTGCTGGAGTGAGTGATGGCATATATTGATACTATCAGTGTGAACAAAATGATTCTCCTCACTAGTTGCATCCCTACAGAGAAGAGAACTCAGAACCCAATACAGGCAGTCCACAACGTACGACCACAATTGACCCCAATATTTCTGTTGCTAAGCGAGACAGTTATTATACTACGTTGCATCCCTACAGAGAATAGAACTCCAGAACTCAATACAGATAGTCCTCAATTTACGACCACAATTGCTGTTGCTAAGCAAGACAGTTATTAAGTGAGTTTTTCCCCATTTTACAACCTTTCTTGCCACAGTTGTTAAGTGAATCGCTGCAGTTGTGAAGTTAGTAGCACAGCTGTTAAGTGAATCTGGCTTCCCCACTGACTTTGCTTGTCAGTAGGTCACAGTCACATGACCCTGGGACCCTGCAACCATCATAAATATGAACCAGTTGCCAAGCATGTGAATTTTGATTGTGTGACCATGGAGATGCTGCAATTGGTCTTAAGTGTGAAAAATGGTGATAGGTCACTTTTTCCAGTGCTGTTGTAACTTTGAATGGCCACTAAATGAAAAGTTGTAAGTTGAGGATTGCCTGCATCAAAAACAGGCAGGCATATTATCCACCTTAGTTTGGAATATAGTACTTTCTAAAGTTGGTGATGAACATCCTGGTTTCCCTTCCCTTCAACAAGTATTTGTTATTTGTCTGAAACGGTATAGGGTTTCCTGCCTGAGCAGGGGGTTGGATTAGATGACCTCCACGGTCCCTTCCAACACCACCACCACCACCACCATCATCATCATCATCATCATCATCATCATCACCACCACCATCATCATCATCATCATCATCATCATCATCATCATCATCATTATTATTATTATTATTATTATTATTATTATTATTATTATTATTATTATTATTATTATTATTATTATAATATCCAAAGCTTTGTTCAGTTCAGCATGGGATAAAAGAAGCTGCCTGGCTACCATCTGGGGCTGTGCAGATTCTCAAGCTCTGGTACTTGATTCCTTTCACTCCAAATAGAGAGGGCACAAAAGAAAAAGAAAATAATCAAAGTAATGATGGTATTTGGTATGCCATGATGGTTACAATACATCTTCCCTTTGCTTGTCATTGAAGTGAACTTTGTTTTAATCCCATTAGACAGTATTTTTATCCAGGAGATGCATTCAAATATAAAGAGGAGCCCTCAGAAAGAATCTGGATAAAAGGGGCCCTGAGTTATTATACGCCATATACAGGTTAGGGTAATAGGACTTGGCATTTGCATTGACCTTATTACCTGTCTGAGTAAACTAAACTATCGTTATTTATTTATTTGATTTTTCTCCCACCTTTATTACTTTATAAGAAACTCAAGGCAGTGAATATACTTGATGCTCCTTCCTCCTCCTATTTTCCCCACAGTAATAACCCTGTGAGGTAGACTAGACTGAGAGAACACTGGCCCAAAGTCGCCTAGCTAATTTTTCATGCCTACGGTGGAACTATAACTCACCATCTCCTGGTTTCTAGGCCATCACCTTCACCACCACACCAAACTGGCTCTCTTTAGCTCAACATTCTGCCTCAGTACTGGTAGTCCTCAGCTTACAACTACAACTGTTGTAATTTCTGTTGTTAAGCGAGACATTTGTGAGGTGAGTTTTGCCCCATTTTATGACCTTTGTTGCCACAAGTGTTCAGTGAATCACCACCGTTGATAAGTTAATGACATGGTTGTTAAGTGAACCTGGCTTCCCCATCAATTTTACTTTAAGATTGCATGACTCTAGGGTTCTCAACCTTGGCAACTTTAAGACTTGTGGACTTCAACTCCCAGAATTCCTCAGCCAGCAAAGCTGGCTGAGGAATTCTGGGAGTTGAAGTCCACAAGTCTTAAAGTTGCCAAGGTTGAGAACCCCTGCTCTATAACTATCATAAATACGAACCAGTTCTGAAGTATATAAATTTTGATCATGGGGATGCTACAAAGGTTGTAAGTGTAAAAATGGTCGTAAGTCACTGCTGTAACTTTGAACGGTCACTAAATGTAAGTCAAGGACCACCTATACCTGCACCAGAAACTAACCAATCACATTTTAGCATTATATGATGCAAATCCAGTTAAGCTAATTTAATGCTCAGATAGTAACCTCAGTTTAGCTCCAGAGGCCTGAGAACTGCACAGTCATGAACATATGGAGGACACCAATTTGAGGAAGCGAAATGTGGGCCATAAAATTTTTTGATTTTAACACATCTAGATAAAATGAAGCGGGGCAGGGAGAGATTAGTATTATGCCAACTGTGATTTGCCTTGCAAACAGGCCACATGCAGTGTGATCAGGGAAATCCCAGCCAGGATCATTTTGCAGTCACTAATTTTTCATTAACTTGATTCCATATCAGTGGCGGGTCATTAACCCTTTTGGAGGAAACTGCTCATCTTCCAGATTAACAAAAACAGCTGTTCACCACTGTGAAAAGAAACATGGATCTCAGAACTAACAGAAGCGGGAAAAGCTCAATTCCTACATCTCACTCTCAGTCTTCTTTACTTACAGTTCCATCCCACCTCAGTTGCCTTTTTCCTCCTAGAAAGGAGTTATTGACCTGTATATTGCAAAATGTGGCTGATCTCAAAAAGGATAACTAGGATTGAGCTTACTTAGCACATGGATGGGAGACCACCAGAAATCCCACAGCAATTTTGACCCACATGGGTTAAAGCTCATAACATATCATTGTTATAAAACGCACACCTCCACCTATATGACCTAGCCATATACAGGTAGTCCTCAATTTACAACCACTCACTTAGCAAGTGGTTGAAGTTACAATGGCGCTTAAAAAACGTACAACCATCACAGCATCTCCACAGTCACGTGATCAAAATTTGGGTGCTTGGTAACCAGCATATATTTAGGACAGTTGCAGCTTTCTGGTGCATCATGTGATTGCCATTTACGACTGTGCCAACTGGCTTCTGACAAGCAAAGTCAATAAGCTAGATTCACTTAGCAACAGCCTAGGAGCGCAATGGCTCAAGAGCTTGGGGCTGACTCGCGTTCAAGACCTAATTGCTGCCCTGGGATGGGGTGAGCTCCCATCACATGCTCCAGCTCCTGCCGACCCTGCAGTTTGAAAGCAGGCAACAGCGAGTAGATAAATGAGTACCACTTCAGTGGGCAACTTAACAGGGACATGAAATGAGCCCCTAACTGGGCATCCCTTAAGAAATGGTGATGTCACTGGCTGTTCCATTCACCACAGAAGTGCTTCGGTGCTTCTGACCTGGAAGTATAGTATAGCAACAGCCTCATTCACTTAACAACAGTGATTCACATAACCATGGCAAACAAGTTTGTAAAATCAAGCACAATTCACTTAACAATCCCTTTGCTTAGCAATGTAAATTCTGGACCCAACTGTGATCCTAAATCAAGGAGTACCTGTAATTAGCTTGACAGGAAATAGTCTTATCTTCCTGGAGCGGCAATGACAGCTTCCTCTCTCACTTTCACAGCTAGAGCCATGTGTCATAAACAACTTCTAATGCTAAATTGTTTAAAACAACTTCTAAAAGAACAGGCCATTTTTTTTTTCATTTGAGGCAATACTAAGGTGGGTAAGAAACAAAATGCCCCAGTAGATGCAAGATGTTTTGAATGCCCTCCGAACCTTACTGCTTCCCAAAGATTAATGATCTTGAGATGAAGATATAAGCTCTGCTGTTCTTGGAGTTTGCTAATGGATAAAATCTCTACTTCCATGCTATATGGTGTGTTTTTGAAAAATAATTTGAATGTGGCTGCAAGATGCTATACATAGCTGTTTTATTAATTTATACATTATTCATTCATGTATTAATGGTTTCTGTTTGCGGTTGCCCAGTTTGAATAAAAGGAAACGTCCCTGCTACAAACTGTGTTTTTTGAAATCTGTTGTTTTTTTTTAACTGTTAGAAGACGCAGCTGTACAATTTCTGGTGAAGGCATCGCACACAGGTGAAAATTTGTGATTTTCTGCCTCATGAGGTTACGTTCAAGGTCTGTGTCTAATATTACTACTGTACCTAGATCAAGATCTTCCAATGCAGTTCTGATCAAGGAGAGTTAGCCTTTGCTTTGATTCCGTTTTTAATCTAGACTATCTACGTTTAGGCTTATAAAATACAGGTGTATAACATGGCCATGCTCAGGTTTTATTAAGGTACATTTCAATTCTCCTTCACTGTGCATAAGCAAAACCCTTAAGAGAACCTAGCTGCAGAAGTAGACTCTTAAGTTCTGTCCAGTGAGCCGAGAAAAGTCAGATTTCTGTTCCTTTTTATATATATATATATATATATATATATATATATATATATATATATATATATATATATATATATATATATATATATATATATATATATATATATATATATATATATATATATATATATATATATATATATATATATATATATATATATATATATATATATATATATATATATATATATATATATATATATATATATATATATATATATATATATATATATATATATATATATATATATATAACATTTTTTATTGTTAGATATATATTTGTACATGTAAACCATGAAAAAATTCAAGTTAAATGCTATTCAACTTAATACAATCAATTTAAATTTGTAAACATTCTTGATAATTACCGATGAACAAAGAGATAGACTGAATGCATTGATCACATCAGAAGAAATACTTTCAGTGATTAAACAATTGAAAATGGGAAAATCTCCCGGGACTGATGGGTTAACAGCGACCTATTACAAGTATCTTCGAGAGGAGATGGTAGAACCCCTTAGAGAACTATTTGTCAACATTTCTGTTCCTTTTGAGGGAACAGTGTTGGTGGCATTTCCTTACCTCGAAGAGTTAAACTGGCAGAGATATCTTGTGCAGCTCTCCTTACAAATGCACACACACACACATATGGACACATATTGGAGTGTGAGACCCAGGAATTAGTTGTGACAGGAGATTCACGCTCCATGAGCGCTAGACACCTGGTGATAAATGTGGCAGAAGTATATTGGAGGGAGGAGGAGAAAGGGGCTTCCCCATGTTTCCTTTTGCAGGGCGGGTGCAAAACCAAGCTAGGAATAAGGAAGCAATCAGTGGCACCAGGCACTGCAAGTGGTCACAGTCTTTGAGAATGGCAGAGTCTAGGGAATGCAAGCTTTTTTTTCCTTTAGCAATACTCCAAGTTTCCTATCAGGAATATCCTTTACTGGCCCCCATTTTATGTTTCACAAAGGGAACTTGTAGTGACAAATTAAACCCAGCAGGCTAATTCACAAAGCCTCTTTATGGATTTATTTTCCATCTTCCATTTTCTGGGGTGATTTCAATTTTTTAAAGGAACGTACATTTGGTTTTGAAAGTTCAAATTTGCAACGGCACTGAAAAAAGAGACTTATGAATGTTTTTCACACTTATGACCGATGTAGAATCCCCATGATCAAACTTCGGGTGCTTCGTAACTGGTTCATATTTATGACGGTTGCCCAGGCTCATGTGATCACCTTTTGTGACTTTCTGACAAGCAAAGTCAATGGGGAAGACAGATTCACTTAACAACCTCATTACTAACTGAACAACTGCAGTGGTTCACTAAATAACCGTGGTAACAAAGGGGCAAAATTCGTTTAACAAATGTCTTGCTTAGCAACAGAAATGTTGGGCTCATTTGTGGTCGTAAGTTGAAGACCACCTAGAAAGCAATTGTCTCCATCACAATTCCACAGTTCCACCATAGTTGCACACACACTGATGCTAAGAAACTTAAAACACATTCTCTTGTTTTTCCTAACAAGCAACACACAAGTGATAATGTGATTCATTTTTTCTGCTTTAACTATAATCATACAAAATCCATATTGTACATATTTTTGTTTTTATTCCACCTTTATTATTTTTTACAAATAACTCAAGGTGGCAAAAATATATATATATATATTCCTCCTATTGTCCCCACAACAACCACCCTTTGAGGTTGCTGGTCTGAGAGAGAATGGTTGGCCCAAAGTCACCCAGCCAGCTTTCATGCCTGAGATGGGATTAGAACTCACTGTCTCCTGATTTCTAGCCTGGTGCCTTAACCACTAGAACAAAATCAGCTCTGCAATTTGGTTGACTCTAAAATATTTGGTTGATGTGGTCACTAGTGCTTCTTTCTGTAATCTATTCATCCCCTCCGAGTGCTTCCAAAATTTTATCTTTATTTTTCCTGGCAAAGTTCCTGCCTCTTAAGAGTTTGCAGCATGACAGACACAAATCAGCAGATTATTTCAGGGGGGAAAAAATTGGAATACTAAAGAAAACCCATCTGCTGTTCTGAAACACTGCAATTTTTTTAAACATAAAAATTTTATCCAGGATGTGCAAACCGTATACTAGTTTCTTTACCATGAGGAATGCTGTGAAGGTTTTAACTGTGAAAAACGGTCATATGCAGTGGTGCGATTCAAATATGTAAACAACTGGTTCTCTGTGTGGATGCCGCTTCTGGAAGTCCATTCTGGGCCTGGGCAACAAAAAATTAGCTACCGGTTCTGCCGAAGTAGTGCGAACTGGCTGTATCCCACCACTGGTCATATGTCACTTTTTTGAGTGCCCTTGTAACGTTGAACTGTCACTAAATGAACTGTTGTAAGTTGAGGACTATATCGGATGGCTAGGAATTGAAAGGCCTGGATAGCATACAATCAGTTATATGGGGTGAACATCCCACTTTAATCATACTGTGGGTGTCCGACTAGAGTCCAAATGCCTTTAAGACAAAGATTTTCTATTGCCAACAGGCCAGCCCCCCCCCCGATCTTCCCAGGTAGATCCCGTTCTTTTTTTTTTGATCTACTCTATTCTCCAAAGGACGCCTACCAATGGCTGGCGGGGGCGCGGAGTTCCTTTAGCTGCTATTCCACCCCGGGAAGTCAGCTTACTTTAAAGCCGAGGCCAGACGGGCAGCAGCGTACCAAGTCCAATCAGCCACACACACACACCCCGCCCGCCCGCCTAGAAGCGCAGCCATCTCTCTTTGTTGGACGTGGGCCACACGCGGCACTAAATAGGCTTGATGGGACAAAATATTCAAATTAATTTGGGACTGAGCGGTGGCCTTCCGAGCTGCTTCCCCTCCGCTGGCGCTCCCGCTCTGTGCACCGTTCACCGCCTGTAGCGACTGCGGCCCCAATCTAAGCCTGTTGGAGAAGGAATAAATCATCCGCCGCCTCCGTTTAAGCAGGGCACTGATTGCCGCTGTTCGCTCACCGGGGAAATCAGGTGAGTGCCCCGCGCGCTCCCGCGGTCTCATCGGCGTTTAGCCGAGATTTATTTATTTGATTTTCCAAGCGCTGGGTTGCTTCCCCCTCAAAAGGCCTCTGGGGAATTGCAGGCCTCGCAATATTAATGTCGGCGAGGACGGTGCCTCATTAAAGTGTCAGGCGGCAGTAATTCCTGCTTTGCTTATCACTCCCCCGGGAAGCCGAGCGCACCGCGGGGGCGCAGCAGGGATAAACCTTGCGGGCTTTTGCGGAAGGACGGACCGAGGCCCCGCGGAAACGAATCAAAAAGCAAGGCGAAGCCAAGCGGATGGTTTTAATGTTTTTATGGTCTTGGGGGGGAAAAGGTGCCTCCATTTAACTTTTTTTAAAAATTTCTAAATGTTGCTGATGTTTTATCCTCCCTGTTGCTACTTCCTGTTGAATAACTTGTAATCCCAAGGGGAGTGAGTCCTTTGCCATGTGCAGGATCGGTCGTCTGTATTTTATTATTGTACCTCCCATTTCCAGACTTGAACTGAGGTCCTGGAAATGACACTCATCTGATGTGGCCTAAGAATAGGTGTGGGTTTGGTGGATGAGAAAGCAGCACTTGGCTGCTGCAGAGAAATCAGTGCTCTCACCCCCGGCAGGTTAACCAGGTGGCAGAGCATATGGAAAGAGTTGCTATAATAAACTCCAGTATGCTTCTGATGAATGTGTGGGTTGCTTTGACACTGGGAGATAATAATAACACATCTGGAGTACCATTTGAACACCACTGGCATTGACAAAATCACTATCAGTCAATTGCAGAAGACAGCTTTACTTGGAACAGCTTACATCCTGCAGTGATACCTTTACTCCCATCAAACAACATCTGCCTATATCAAGTCCTTGGGAAGGATTTGATAGGCGGATAAAAATGCCAAATCCAGACTAAAAATGTGGCTGACTGTGTAATGAACCATAATACATACACAGAGCCTGTGACACTGACCCATATTGTACTGACTTGAAGAGTTAAAGTAAAAACAGCTCTAGGCTTTCAAGTTTAATTAAAGAGGTGTTTTTTTGAGATGGTAGAGTGGACTTGCTTTGGCTTTCCTAGCTGGGATGGTATAATGAATTGAGCTGCCAGCATTTCCGGAAAACTGTTGAGTTAGAACAGGCAGTATCAAGGCAGTGCTGCTCTGTTTGGAGAAGTCCTTGTAAGAGCAAATAGTGGCTTTTCAATAAAACATGTGTAGACTTTAGTGCTAGGTAGAATTATGATCCTTGCGTTATGTCCTCCGTTTACATTTCAGTCTTTTCCCCTTCTAGATTCCCTTTTGCAGAATCATTCTGTTTTGCTGTAGCATAAATGAGAACATTCTTTTCAAAGTTTTGAAACAAAAAATGGCATTAGTGTCAGCTTTGTAGAAGATTGTAGAGGGATAAATTAACATTTCCATTCCCAAATCCTTTCAGTTTAATCAAAAGTAAATCCATCTGAATTTAGTGAGGGTTTCTTCATGATAAATTGATGTAGGGAAGCAACCCAGATGGCTAGGGTTTAGAATTAACGCTCCAGCAAAATTATCTTAAATAAAGCTGAGATATTGGCTCTTCCCCCCCCCCACCTCTCCTTCCCAGGAGATTCACCATGTCTTCAGATACCTTGGCCTTTGCAGCTAGCAATATATATATATGCTGTAATCATTTGTCCAAGGCTGTCTTCACCTCCCTCTAGAGGCTTGAAATGTGTACGATATAGGTGAAAATTATGACTCTGAGATTTTAACATAGTTTTGGAGCTACTAAAATAATGTTGGGCAATAGCTATTAAGATAAACAATTTGGAGATTTGTGGAGTGGGAGGTTACTTTCTTTGAATAGTTTGTCTATATAATGCTCTATAGTCAAATTTTGTGATAAAAGCCCCATACCTTCCATCTATGAATCTGTTGAATGGATGCATAGCTGTTTTGGTTGTTTGGGGGATTGGGTTTTTTCCAGTAGTAACTGCAGATGAAATTTTATCAGATCCCCTTTTTCTTTTACATTCTAATTTAGGTTTGGAATAATCATATGTATGAGTTAATGGGCCAATAGTGAAAAAAAAATGGTATTGTTTGAAGGATGTGGGTGGCCCCATGAAATCAGCACACAAAATTATAGTCCTGGATCCTGTGTATGCTCAGGTGCATCTGGGTCTTCTTTTTCTTCTGAATTGACATGCTTTCTCTTAATTTGCTCTTCTCTTGCAATAACATGCTGCTTCACATTCCCTCCATCTCTTAAGCGTTCACTCTCCTGAAAAGGGCCTATTTGCATTTTGATATGTTCCTGACCCACCTTTCATTTCCTGGGCAGGCAGCTTTGATTAATCATGTTCACCAGGGTGCACTAAGCCATGTGGCATGCCAGACTCACTTATAATTGAAACCTGGGATTTGGACATAACTTGGTAGGCTTGGCTAAAATCAAAAAGAATGGCCAGAAACAAGGTTTTGTGAAAAACCAAACGCTACAGAGGGGACCTCCTCTTTTTTCTATGTCTTCCTAAGCCAAATCCCGGCATTTGACCCATGATAGAGATGAGAAAACTCTGATGGGAATGCCTTCCTGGAATTACTTCTAACTGTGTCAAGCCCAAAAACAGCATGTGGAGTTACTTCCAAGTAGTTACTTGATTGCTGTTTGCTTACAGACACAACTATTGCCAGACTAAAGCAACTATTTGCATAACTATTCTATGACAGTGATGACGAACCTTTTAGAGACTAAGTGCCCAAACTGCAACCCAAAATCCACTTATGTATCGTCAGGTGCCGGGTGGGCGTGAGCCATTGGGTGGGTGTGGCCCATTGGGGGGGCATGGCTGCGGTAGTAACAACAGACCAGGTGGGACTAAAAAGTTCAATCAATCAATTCCAACTTTGCAGAGATTTTTTTTCCTGCAAGAAGTTGAAATTGATTGATTGCGTGAAACTTTTTTTTTCTTTTTGCACAAGGCGGTGGAGGCCTAAAGTGAAAAGGTTTTATAAAACCCAACTGAAGGCCTAGGACTGGGGCGATGGCGCGTGTGCCCACAGAGAGGGCTCTGCGTGCCACCTGTGGCATGCGTGCCATAGGTTTGCCACCATGGTTCTATGAGCTGCTAGGGCAGTGATGGCGAACCTTTTAGAGACCGAGTGTCCAAACTGCAACCCAAAACCCACTTATGCATCGTCGGGTGCCAGGTGGGTGTGGCCCATTGGGGGTATGTGGCCCATTGGGGGCGCATGGCTGCAGTGGTAACAGCAGACCAGGTGGGACTAAAAAGTTCAATCAATCAATTCCAACTTTGCGAGATCTTTTTTTTTTCCCCGCAAGAAGTTGAAATTGATTGAACCTTTTTTTTTTTTTGCACACGGCGGCAGAGGCCTAAAGTGAAAAGGTTTTATAAAACCCAGCTGAAGACCTAGGACTGGGGCGATGGTGCGCGTGGGCACGCGTGCCATAGGTTCGCCACCATGATGCTAGGGGGGTATGTGGCCCATTGGGGGGGGCATGGCTGCGGTGGTAACAGCAGACCAGGTGGGACTAAAAAGTTCAATCAATCAATTCCAACTTTGCGAGATCTTTTTGTTTTCCCTGCAAGAAGTTGAAATTGATTGAACCTTTTTTTTTTTTTGCACACGGCGGCAGAGGCCTAAAGTGAAAAGGTTTTATAAAACCCAGCTGAAGACCTAGGACTGGGGCGATGGTGCGCGTGGGCACGCGTGCCATAGGTTCGCCACCATGATGCTAGGGAGAAGGCAGTCTTTGCCCTCTTCTTGCCTACCAGGCATTCCAAGCTCCACTGTCTCTTTGCCTATTGGGAGGCAACATTTCCCTCCTGGGACCATGCTACATTACACCACAGAATGTCAGTCTCATGCAGATTTATTATAGAACCCCTCTTCATCCTCATCTGGTTATTTTTAAAAATATTGAACAGCACAAAGCTTACAGCAAAGACTCCTAGTAGTCTCAGAAATTCCTTCTTGGTTAACCCAGAGCGATTGATAACTGTTCTTTGAACATTGTTGTTCTTCCAAGTGCTGATCCACTTCACAGTAGTAGCATCTTCTAGCCCAGTGGTGGCGAACCTATGGCACGTGTGCCAGAGGCGGCACACAGAGCCCTCTCCGTGGGCACGTGCGCCATGCCCCGGAGATGGCAACCGTCCTCTTCAACCAGCCGTCTGCTAACTCGCCGAGATACCACATGGCCGGATGCATCCCAGCACCCATGCGTTTGCTGGCCTCTGTGTGCGGGGGCCGATGGTGACAGGCAGCAGCCACCCCGGCCCCTGCCTCGCCTTGCCCTGCGACATGCCACCCTCACCCTGCCTTGCCTTGCCTCGCCTCACCCCACAGAACCAGCCTCCTGCCCACCACCCCACCCGCCAGAGACCCCTGGATCTCCCCCAACCCTGCCCGACCCCCACAGGCATCCCTCCCCACGAGCAACATCAGGCTGGCCACGCCCACCATCTGCCATGACCACTGTAGCCACGCCCAGCCAGCGGGCCACACCCACCCGGCACCCGGCAATACATAAGTGGGTTTTGGGTTGAAGTTTGGGCACTCGGTCTCTAAAAGGTTCGCCATCACTGTTCTAGCCTATATGTTATTGTCTCGTTGACAAGATTTTTATGGGAACACATATCCATACAGACAGAAACGTTTGGTCTGGCATCACTTACATCTTTACTAATATTTTTCTGTCTTCTCAAAGGAGAGTTTCTTGCTTCTTTCTTGTCATCACCAGTAAGAATGCTAACAGAAACAGGCTTGGAGATTTGTGGAGCTGTGTGTTATGAAAGTGAGACTTTGGGTGGTCGGGGTAGGAGGCTTGAAGAAAATTAAGTTCAGTCTACATTTTAATTCAAGCTGTGATAGCTATGGGATCTTTATGTCATGTGAGTATTGTAATTGGTTGATACGTGCATTTATGAGTCACACAGTTATAATTTTGGATACATATTCACATCTGATCAGCCTCGAGAGTTTCTCATATAATTTAGCCCAATGTTCCCTCAGTTTTATGCCCTCCAGAAGTGCCATCTCTGAAAGTGCCAATTTTGCTTATATTAATCTGATTCTTCAGCTTTTTGTGGCCTATAGTAAGCTGTAAGTTTACTCATGTGAAATTCTTGCTGACTGCAAAAAGGATTAGGCCTTATAAAATTGCTTATCTGTTTAGCCATAAATTAGTTTATTCACATAAGACACTAATGCTGTAATTCCTTAACTTTCTTGAGAGTGAAACCCCACTGCTATATAGACATTGCACATTATTTCAGTCAGTTCAACTAGGATTGCACTGTGATATTACTTCTCTCTAGTCTTAAATATAAACTGCATTTTGCAAGGAGAATACCAGCAAAAAAAACCAGTCTTGTGCCTAAAGAAACTTTCAGCGTGTATTTTGCGCTACGGATAATGAACAAAAGAAAATGAAAAGAAAGACAAAAGTCAAGTAGAACATAAAGGAAGGAATGTCAGCAGTATATGTTTATTTTACCTGGGAATGTGGGAATAGTGAAGAAGGAAAACATTCTAAAACAGCTTTTTTCAACCTGGTTCTAAAAGAGGTTGTTAGCATTCCTAGAGAGATTGGGATTGAAAAAGAAGAAACCTAATTTTTTGAACTTGGCACACTGGTGTAAACATTTGCAAAATGTATAGATTAGAAATGAATTGTATTGTGAAGTTTTCATTATTAGGGGTTCCCTGAGACTGAACATTATTTCTGGAGTTCCCTCAGAGTAAAATAAAAAGTTAAGAAAGGCTCTTCCAAAGAAATCAGAAAAGAACTTCAGGATCCTATTTAGTGTACATGTTAGCTGCCTACTTTCATTTGTTCCAGTGACTGTTTGTAACAAGGAATGTAGAATTGTATAACCCCCACCACATTTATTGATGTCTGGCTTCAGTTGTTGGCTTCTCTTATACTACAAGGCTTTGGCTGAGCCAATAGCAAATACCTTGCTTGTGCTCTTGTATTATTTTTGTTTCCAAAATGATATATTAAATAAATTTATTTGTAGTTCTTCCGCCACTTGGATACAAGTCTTGTACTTTGTGTGTGCATTTTCAGGGAGATTGTAGCTCAAACAAATAGTTGGCGATTTAGGGAGAAGTGGTTGTCTGCTACTTTGCTAGATGGCTATAAATCTTATATAACCTGCAGGAGATTGCTGGCTACTTGGAACTGTTGGATCAGAAATCCAATATCACAGCTGGTGAACATAGGCCTTTTTTCCTTCTGTGATTGCCATGATCAGAGGAGGCAACACGCCTTTTCAGGACATACCATGTTGCCACAGCTTGAAGATGTACTTTCAGCCAAATTTCCTTACAAAGCTCTGACGTATATTTCAAACTGGCTTCATGCAGCTTTTGGGTTTTCTTCTCCCTGACAGGGTTTGCTCCACTTTCATAGTTTTGCATTCAAAATCCAAGGTTGGTATTTGGTAGCATCCTCATTTTAAATTTGCATAATTTCCATAAAAATTTAGATGCAGATTAAATATAACCCTCATTGAATATTCACATGCAGTTTGTAAATGTGGGTCCATGTGGCTTATCTGAAAAAAGGAAGCGGCAGAACAATGTGTGGGAGGAGGCAGGAATCCTACCACTGAATGAATCATCCGTGGTGCCTGGCATAGTGTGGGACCAATTATCATTAGTGCCAACATTATTACCATACGAATTGCACTGAAGATTTTTTTTTCCTGCTATACTGAGGAGTTAAAGCTTGTGGTTGCCACATTGTTCCCAGTGCTGCGTGCTCCAATAACCCATCTGTGCGGTTTACTGCACACTTTGCTGGAAAATTATCCAGCTGCTGCATATCTTTTGCCTGTGCCTCCCTTGGGAGATGGTTGTTATCACCGTGCAGCTGGGGAGAGGTCATAGCAACAGCAGCAGTAGGAAGATGGTAACAACTCTACTTTTCTATTCAAGTAGAACAGGAAGCAAGATAGCTCCCCCAAAAGGCCCACCAAGAATGTATTAATACCTACCGTAGCTTTGCAACAGATAGAGGAGTTTCCATGCTAGCCGTTTTCTCTCTGTTTTCTAGAAATGGCATCCTTCACTTTTCATACAACATCCAGTTGACATGGTTTTCGGGCCCTTTGCATTCCAGTCTTTTTCTATGCTATCCGTCTGATTTTTTTCCAGACCTTCTTTGTGGAGGTAACAGAAGAAGAAGTTTGACTAAGACAAAGAGCCCAGGCAATATTGAGTCCTTTCAAGCCTTCTCCTCCACCTTTAAGTAGACATTTTCATTTTCTAGCTCTCTAGCTGCTTCATATTGAGCAGGAATGAAAACTTAAAATCGGGCCTTACCATGAGAAAGGATGCTGCTGAGAGATATGGCGCAGCTCTCTCAAGTCTTGTGTTGGCCAGATTGTTTAACACAGCTCCTGAATTCGAACAGAATGCTGTAGTTAAGAATTGTAAAGGCAAATAGTTGAGAAAGGCTGACATATAGGCCTGGTTCATGATTCCCACTAAACTATAATGTGGTTAGTTTGGCTTTAATTCATCCTGTAGCATGAACCTAGGCAGTCTGTTTTAATAAATTATGGTTAAGTAAACTACGGTATGCTGTAATGTAATATGTTAACCTAGTCTCATATTTTTTGTATTTTTTTCTCAGCTTAAGTAAATGGCCTGATACCTTCTAATTCAGGGGTCTTCAAACTTGATCCTTTTATGACTTGTGGACTTCAACTCCCAGAATTCCTCAGCCAGCGTGCCTGGCTGAGGAATTCTGGGAGTTGAAATCCACAAGTCATAAAAGGGCCAAGTTTGAAGACCCCTGTTCTAGTTGTTTTGTATTGCAACTTCTCTAAACCTCAGTAAGCATGGTTAAAAGTAGAGAATTCTAAGGATTTCTGTTGTGTATTACTAATGGACAACATCTGATTACCCATTCTGATTCTGGTTGTTCTCTTTTTGAGAGAAGAAGCTTCATGGAATTAGGAGTCAAGATTCCCAAGAAGATGCAAGCTCAAGCTTACTTGAATGCCATTCTTTATAATATTGTAGGCTTCCTAATTGGCCATCTTAGTTTTGAGTATATCTCATTAAATTCTTTCCCAGATATTCCTTAACTGTCATTGTAGCATTATTAAGGGACATGGAGCATTGTACATTTCAGTCTTCTATTTTTGTACATGAAATCAAAAAGTTTATAAAACACTATATCAGTCATAAATATGTGATTGGAACATATTGGAGAAAGCTGAGGATGCATTTCAGCCCTAGATCTGACAGGTAACCAGGGCTTAAGTAGCATATGATCTGCTCCAAAATGTAGTGTTTTCTGCCATATCTGTCTCAAACAGGATATTACTGCTTTTTCCTCCCTTCATCACTTGATATAAATCTTCTCATATCTTAACACACACTGGCTATTTTCTAATCATTACAACCACCAAGTGCCATCAACGTGACACATCTGCTCATGCAAGTACTCTTTACTTTCCACTTTCTTCCATTATATCCAACCAACAAACTCTCCAACAAAGTCCAACACACAATTAGGACCATAGACTGGACATCATACACTCATCATAGTTTTCTCCCCACTTATTTTCTTATTGCAGGTCCAAGTCCATCTCTGACCAGCTGAATGACACCTGAGCTTGCCATTGCAATCCAGAATTGCATCTAGGCACTACTAGCTGCTTTAGAGTAGTATGGTAGATAAACTCCATAAGAATATCTCTTCCAACACTGAAGGTCCCACAGTGTGGAATGTCTGACTCTGAGCCCCTCATTATTCAGAGTAACTTCTCTGAGTACCTGACTATTAGTGTGGTCCCACTATTCTATGTGTGCTCCTATTAATATCTCAAACATTCATCTACATTCCTCCAGAGATCATCATGATATCTAGGGTGATAACTACCTCCATCTCTGACTTGTTCTTACTACTTTGGAGAATATTTTTAAATATAATCCACTAGCAGGAGGTCTGTTGCAGAATCTTCCCAGTCTAATACTAAAGAGGCAGTCAATATTTATGAAATAATGCTATTAACCCAAATCTAAGTCTTCATCATGAATATAGAATGTAGACTTGGTAGATGTGAGACAGGCTTTCTTATTATAGTGTGCTTAATTGCTCAAGAAATTGCAAATTCTTCTCTCACTCATGTTTGGAAAGTGTTTTGACTGGGCCCAAATCTATTTAAATGTCACCACAAACCTCAAAAGAGAGCAGGGTTTTTTTTTGTTTTTACTGACAACTTTAAACCCTATGTAGAGTCTTCCTAAATCTTTGATATGGGTGTGCCCAAGTCAAAACAAAAATAAATATTTAAATAATTTTATTCTCTTATTGGGAAGGAAAATGGAGAAGAACATTACTTTTTAAAAAAACAAACCCCTGCTTAAATGCCACTCAGACAACTTTTACAAGTGCCAGCCATTTAGAAAGTATGAAAGCATCCCTGTAACAGTTTTTTTTTTAGCACTGCAACATTTTCAGATTACTACATTTTATTTATAATCATTTTTGGCTGCTATGATGATGTCATTCTCTGTGCCAAAGTGAATTAACACTATGGAACAAGGTATTACTGTAAGCATAAATCACATTATCTTTTAGATTTCTTGGAATAGTCAAGCAAGCTGCTTGGATCATGTGGAACATTGCTCCAGTTAGTAGAATAAGTGGCAACTGACACTTGGATTCTTCATCTTTCTGGGCAAACCAATAAGTAGCTAATTCTGCAACAGGAACTGGTGCTGGGCACTGACCAATAATTGCCCATGTCATTTTTTTGAAGCCTACTATATTGATTTACAAGCATTGGGTTGGTAATTATTGCTTGCTGAACAACAGTTGCATAGATTGGAGGCAAGAAGCCCATGATATTATAGTGTTAACCCCCAAATACATTTAAAGTCATTTAAAAGGCAAAGTAGTCTTGAAATTTTGCATACAATCCCAGAAAAAAACTGAGCACTATGTATATTTCTGACATAATTCTGCATCCGTCTGTCTATCTTGAGTTGTGTCTGAATATTAGTAGCTCGGGTTAGTAGTTGGGCTGTTGGTTTAATCTCCAAGCTTGGCGATTTGGCTGCAAACATGTCGTCTCCATTCAGGGGGGACATCTTCAGTGCGCTTTGAATTGTGCTCGTCTGTTAGAGCACTGGCCTTTAAATACCATTTTGTGTGATGTAAATTGGTGTGGGTGTTGTTTCTCCAGATGTTTCTGAGTCATGGTCTGGTTTCCGGCTGTTTGATTGGCTGGTTGTTGTTGCTGGGCCATATTCCTTAGTGTTTAAGTATCATCTGTGTGATGCAAATGGTGTTTGTTCATTTGGTTGCCTCTGAGTCATGGTTTGATTTTGGGTCTGGTTTCGGGTTGTTTGGTTGGTTGGCTGGCTATTGTCGAGATGTCTGGTTTCTTGTGGGGGGTTGTGATTTTTGCTGTGTGGTGGGGTGCCTGTTTCTTTTAAATGCTGCCTTCGGGATTGTGGTTGAAGTAGTTTTTTCATTCTCAGCAGTTGGTGGATTGGGTCGATGTCAATGTATCTGTTTATTGACTTATTGATGGAGAACCAGGCTTCTGGTGCCCTCCAGATGCATTCCTTTAAGGTGGAAGCTGTAATCCTATACATATGAAGGGCATCAAGTTGAGGAAAAGAAAAATCAGAGTGACCGTTAAACTTATGATTTCTCTCTTCCCCCTTTTCTTCTCTAGTTGTCTGTGACTCTTTAAGGCATGAAGGTGCCCAATTGCCAACATTTGGGTTCTTTGTGAGTTACATTCTTCTCCCTTCCATTTTGTGCTTCTGAGAACTCAACTCTGTTGTCAGAACATGCAAATGGCACATATAGATTTTTATTCCACATTAACATAACTTCTTAAATGTTCCAAGTGCAGTAAAAAGCACAGCTAATTTTCCCTGAGCTATTTTTTTAAAGCTCCTCATTACTCTTAATTGTCCAAACTTCTTTTCTTTTCTCTCTGATTAAAAGCAGATTTTAAAAGAGCAATTCGGCACCACAGCAATTTTAGAGTCAAATGAAGTCAGCCCCCCTCCTCAGTTATTAATAACACTAGTGCTGCTTTTCCCTCAGGTGTTTCTGGTAAAAGCACTCAGAGTAGGAGGTGACAGCAGCTATCTTTCCATCCATCTCTAGTGGTGCCAAGTGTTGTCAAAAAAAGAAGAGAAAGAAATGAAAAGAAAAGAAAAGAAAAAAGGAAGGAAGAAAATGGAAAGGGGGAAAAGGAATCAAACTATATAAGAGATCCTTAATAGAAATGTTTCCAGAAAAATCAGATATTGTGTTATTTGATGAACAAAGTACTTAGCAGCATGAGATGCAGCCTGTTCCCTACATAGAGCCTATACTTTCCCTTTTTGGCCTCAAGTTTGAATATTTTGTTTAAATGCTGCAGGGGAATTAAGTAATCTGAACCTGATCTTATTCTCTCAGGATAGACTGCCACTTGTCAATTCTTGTGTCAATTCTGACATAATTGGTCTTTATTTTAGTTTATATACTCTATTTTATATCCCATCTTTTGGCTATTATGCTAAAGTGGTATACAATTTACAAATCCACATTGCTACTCCCCACAGATTTATATGACACAATGGAATCCACTTTGCCTCATTGCCCTGCACATTGTACCGTTTCCCTAAAAAAATAAAAATAAAAAAATAAAAAAAATCTTAATCCTAATACAGAAAGAAAATTATCCTTTTAAAAGACTTATTAAATATATGTAATGTTATTTTATACCATAAATCACAATCATGAAACAATGTCCCAGACACAGTTTTCAGATATGTATATATACCTTATTTAGCTCCAAATATGCCCCTCCTTTTTAAAATAAAAAATAGCCATCTGTATTGGTTTGTAGTGTAGAGACTTTGTAGCTTAAAATAATTTATTTCAAAAATCAACTTTTGGGAGTTGACGTCTACACGTCTTGAAATTGTGAAGGAGAAGGTTAATACACACTGTCCAGGACAGCTTGACTGAAGTCAAGTGGTCATCCTTGAGCAAAGAAATTACCAGAACTAATTTCATCATGACAGGTGCAGTAGAAGATTGAATGTTACAATTAAATACAGCAAAGCTTCCTTATTCTTCATATGTTGAACAGCTCATCAATGCCAGAATGATTGGGTCTCCCAGTCTTGTGAATGGTTTTTTTTTTTTTTTTTACAGTACAGGTAGTTTTCCCTCTCTGTAGCACTTCCATATATATCCCTTCTGACTGATTTTGCCACCCCTTGTCCTTTTCTCTGCAACCATTGGTAACAGAAGATGTATGTATGTATACATATATGTATGTATGTATCTATCTGTCTGTCACCTGCCTGCCTGCCTGCCTGCCTGCCTGCCTACCCAGTGGTGGGATTCAGCTGTTTCGCACCACTTCAGCAGAACCGGTAGCTATTTTTTTGTTGCCCAGGCCCAGAATGGACTTCCGGAAGCAGCATCCACACAGAGAACCGGTTGTTCACATATTTGAATCCCACCACTGTACCTACTACCTACGGTATCTATCCCTCCCTAGCACTGCAATCTTCTGCATAGAGAGTGCTAATGTTGTTCCTGAGAATAGATAGATCTTACGAGATAACGTCCCAGACACAATATCTGAAGTGGATTCTAATCCAAAAGGTTCTTTTGTAAGGTTCCACTACTAAACAATTTTTGCTGCAAAAGAATTCAGTCGACTTACACCATGGAAACTAAACACTTTTTTTTTCTTTCCTTCCATGAATAAAGCTGTTTTTTGAAATTCACAGGTCAGCCAGCGTAATAATGATAAAGCTTTGGAATAAATATTTTCTCCCAGATAGTTTTTGTCAAAGCTGCTCAGATTGTATGCAGCGCTTTGAACAACTTAGTCGGAAAGAATAGGCTTGTTAATTAGGTAATCAGAGTTCTTTCTCTGGATATCAAGGAAATGCTTATCAGGCTGGCCTTTGTAGTTCAAGGACTACTTCGTGCTCCCATATCAGAAAGGAACATTTTTCTAAAGAGAAATTTGGTTGCAACACAGTTGCCTCAAAAGGGAGATTAGATTTGGTTAAAGCTCACACTGTACCTGACAGTTTTAACCCTCCCCCGTTTTACTGTTCCAAAAAAATAAACCTCTTATTACTGAAATATACTGTCTACGATGCTCCTCCCTTTTACAGTAATGATTCTATAGAGGGATTCCAAGTAGGACTCCGTTAGGAAGGATGAATAAGAAGGCGGAAGGCATTCCCATCACCCCCAGCCATCTATTTCAGTTAAAATTCAAGGCCTCAGCATTAGGCAGGAAAAGAATTCACAGGGCAATGCCATGGATATTTTCTTGAAAGTTAATCTCATTTGATTTAGTTTATCCTGAGGAAAGTATGCATTAGGTTGTAGAACGTTTATTGGTAGCATGCTTCTCCTAGGAAGGAGCAAGCTGTAAATTGCTTTATGCAGATTAAAATAGCAATTAACCTTGTTTGGACCTTAAAGACCATTTTAGTACTGTTTAAGTTTTTGTGGATCACAGTATACCTTATCAGTATATGGCAAAAGCTTACATAATAATAATATTTAAGGTGCCTGGTTTTACCACAGAAGACTAAAGTGCCTATGCCTCTGGAAATTTATCCAGGTTAGGCTATCAGTGGCTTACTATAGTAAATGGGAGCTTCTTGTTACCGGTAGCATTCAGGCAAAGCACAGAAGTTGAATGGATGGCCTCACCAAATTCCTTCTGCCTTTGAAGATTTAAGCAGTTTGGAGTTTAACAGGCTGAAAGGGGAGAAGTGAGCCACCCAGCTGCTTTACAAAGTTTGTGCACATTTGGCAGCAAATACTGGGAAGCAGAGCTCCATGGGGGAAGCATGACATTATGCATCACCTTTTGGCAATTTAGGAGCCTAGTGCAGTTCCTTGTTTTTTCCAAGCCTCTCCTAGAGCCAGCTAACAGGGATGGGGCCAGTTGTGCTAGAGGGCTCCTTGCCTGTTTCCCTAGCCAGTCTGGTTCTTATCTCCCTGGCTCAGCTGCCGGTAACACCACAGGCTGTGCTTGTGGGGATTCACTGACTCCCAGACCTTGGGATAATCTTCAGAAGGATTAAGAGCTTAAATGTATCGGTATAATTGGTGGACTGTTTCCTATTGCTTTAGCAAAGTGGCTGTCCAGCCTCTGAGCTTCCTTTGGGACAACTCCTTTCATGACTGTTTGAGTGGGGGCCGGTCCCGGAAATGCACTCTTCCCTTGTGGCTTCCTTGCTGTTTCTGGCTATGCATCATAGAGAGAGGGAAAAGCTCAAACAAAAGGAAGTATTAGCAGGAGAGCCCAACAACCCATCTTAAGCTTTGAAGCTTTGGAACTGGCAGCTGCTCAAAGCAGCCATGACTCCCCCATTGCACAGATTTCTTCATTCCACAATGGCGCCCTATATAAACAACCTTTTCACTTTGCAAGTCAAAACTAGTGTAATTATATCAGAAGTATGTCTGTATATGTTTGAACAGTTTTGAAATGACATAAGGTGAAGCTTTCTTCCTGTTTTACGCATATTGATTCTGTTTCAGTCTTGCCTCATCCTTCCTTTCAGTTCAGATTTGGGCTGCTAAAATGGATTGTAAATCGGAACTTGGATTGTGTTGCTGTTTCTCCTTCTTTGGACATTTCCCTCCTCCTTTCTCATAGCACTGCTTTTTTGTCTGTGGATTGGTTTGGTTTTTTTTTTGTAGGGGTGGGTGGGGGGAGCGGGAAGATTTGACAAAAATCCCTTTGCTGTAGCTAAAAAGCATATATGCTTATGGGTGTATTTCTCACTTCTTGCAGTTCCTACTGTATTCAGGACTAAATAAATGATGAGCAGTAACAGAAGCTACAAATTTAGAATGTCTGTATGTAGAGAAGTTCGCTTAATTTCAGACCACAGTGGCCAATGCATCAAATTAATATGAAACAGAGAGACATTATGTGCATAAAAATTAATTTTAAAAATGAGCTATTTGTTAGCATTGCAGAGATCTCAAATAAAATTGTGTTTGCAAGAGCAAATGGGGGAGGGGGCAGCAAACTGGGCATCTGATACCTCCTGAAAGAGGAACTATTTCCCCTTAAGACAACGTAGTGGCTTTTTTCTGCTCTGTGCCACATATTTCTGCAGAAATTGAGGCACGGTCTACAGAAGGAACCTTTGTAAGAGGCTGTCCCAGACTCTGCATATCTTGTTTTTCAGGAAGACAAAAGTCCTGGAGGAAAATATTAATTTGGCTGTATATATTTATTTAAATATGAATAAGAATAATTTTTCCACTTAATGTGTAACACTAAGCCTCTGTTTAAAAATGGATAGTTCCACTTTGTAAGGTAGACCTTGACTTGTTGCTCAGTGGGCCTGGGCAACAAAAAGTTAGCTACCGGTTCTGCCGAAGTGGTGCAAACTGGCTGAATCCCACCACTGCAATGGACCCTGAAAATGGGACTTACAATCCAGATTTGAAGTTATGACCTTTGCCTTCCCAGTCATGTGACTGCTTTTGCGGCCATTTGTAACATGTGATTTATTTCTGGTTTCCAGCAAAACTGCCCTTATTTTTTTTTTTTTTATAAAAATTCTTTTATTAAAACCATTAACATTGAACATAAAAACATATTATGCAGCAATCATCATGACACCTGGTATACAATACTAAGTGTTAGTCTTTGAAAACGTCTGAGTTAGTAAGCCTTTTTCCCCCACTCGTGTCTAGCCTCAACTATACTCCTGTTACATTATATTTTGATTGGTGTTTCCCCTATCCGTTTCATTATTAATGTGATCAACATTAAACATAAGATCCTATTGCTAAGCAATCATCCTAGCACATAGCTTACAACATTAGGTATTAATCTTTGTAGACATCTGTTTTAGTAAACATTCTTCCCTCCTCCCTTACATCTTCAAGTATACTCCGAATACATTTTGTTTGATTGGTGTTTCTCCTATATATGGTCTATCTACTATATCTAGTCTATCGCATATTGTGCGTTTGCGCTTCTGAGTTAACTTCATCCCATTACTAGTGCAATCTTTTATGGTCCCCAACCCGAGATCCTGAGGTAAAAGTTTCATATCCTGAGGTAGAGATTCAGTCTACTTTAACAATATTAAAGCAAACAACGTTAGTCATAAGGTTATGTTAAGAGGCATTAGTTATAGAACATATACATTCAACGTTGGGTGTTAGTTTTTGTAAACATCTGATTTGTTAGCCTTTCATCCCTCCTCCCATCGATCCTTAGCTGAACGCCAGCTGCATTCTGTTTGATTGGTGTCTCTCTTGGATATAGTCTATCCACTGTTCCCAGTCAGTCACAAAGTGTTCATTGGAGCGGTTTTTCAAGTATGCTGATATTTTTGCCATTTCCGCCAAATTTGTTACTTTCACAGTCCATTCTTCAATAGGCGGGATTTCCGGATTCTTCCAGTACTGTCCCACCAACAATCTTGCTGCTGTAATTAAGTTCAAAAATAAATTTGTCTCTGAGGTAGTGATATCCTTTGTGATCCCTAACAGAAAAGCCTGAGGTAGAAATTCTATACGCTGTTTGAAAATAGTTTGGAGTGTCCACCATATCTTCCTCCAGAATGCTTTGATTTTTCTGCATGTCCACCATATATGAAAGTAAGTAGCCTCCCCGTCCCCGCACCTCCAGCATTTGGGCTGGGAGCCCGGGTAGATGAGTGATATTTTTTTCGGGTCTAGGTGCCATCTATAGAACATCTTGTAGAAGTTTTCCCTTAAGTGTTGCGATTTCGTGAATTCTACATTCCTCACCCAGATTTTCTCCCACGTGTCCATGGCGATAGGGTGTCTGAAGTCTTGTGCCCACTTTATCATACAGTTCTTGACTAGCTCGGTTTCAGAGTCCATTTCTATCAGAATGCTGTACACTCGTTTGATGTGCATAATCCCCTGTTCTCTAATCTGTTTAATTAGATTCTCGTCGGTCTGGGAGAAGCCCTTCTTCTTGTCTTTACGCCACCTTGATTGTAGTTGTACCGGTATATATGATAGCCAGTTACTCCCTATTCCTCTGTTTGCTAGCGTTGCTTGGGATTTCAAGAGGAACCCGTTTTCTTCTCCCAATACAAGTTCACTGTAGGGCACCACTTCTTGCCCTTGGGATGTGTTCATATCCCCTGTTGCGTGTCCAGGGATCGTCCAGATGGGAATCTTGTCGTGTAGGAGGTGCTTATATTTCTTCCAGACCCATAGCAATGGGATTCGTAATGGGTTCTCCTTGAAGTTCCTATCTGCCTTTTTGTCGTATACTAGGTATGCGTGCCAGCCGAATCGTAGACCATGCCCCTCAACATTCAGAATTCTATCATTTGTCATGTTGATCCAGTCACTAACCGCCACCAACGTTGCTGCATAGTAATATAGCTTTAGATTAGGCATTTTGAGACCCCCTCTCTCCCTTGCGTCTTGGATGATTTTTAGTTTCACCCTCGGTCTCTTGTCGTCCCAAATAAATCTGTTGATGCCTTTCTGCCAATTATCTAAGTCCGCTTCCTTCTTGAGTATGGGTAACATTTGGAAGAGAAATAAAAATCTGGGTAAGACATTCATCTTTACTGTCGCTATCCTGCCGAGCAGGGACAGACGTAGTGATTTCCACCTTTCCAGGTCTGCTTGTATCTTATTCCACAGGACCTCGTAGTTATTCTTGTATAATTTCGCATTTGTTGATTCTATCTCCACTCCTAAGTATTTGACTTTCTTGACTATTTCACAACCCGTTATTCTTTCCAGGTTCCGTTTTGCTTTGTTGTCGAGGTTTTTGACTAGCATCTTTGTTTTTGATATATTTACTTTGAAGCCTGACACCCTACCATAGTCCTCCATTATCTCCATCAATTTCCTTGCTGATTGTGCTGGTTGCGACATTGTCACCAGCAGGTCATCCGCAAAGGCACATAGTTTGTATTCTTGCTGTTTAATCTGTATGCCCTGTACATCCTCTGCCGCTCTTATTCTGTTCAGTAAAATTTCCAGTGTTAGGACAAATAGCAGGGGGGACAGCGGGCAGCCCTGTCTCGTGCCTCTCTCTATATTGAATGAGTCCGTTAAGTCTCCATTGACAATGATCTGACCTGTTTGTTTCTGGTAGATTGCCGTTATGGAGTTGAGAAACTGTACTCCCATTTTCATCTTCCGGACCAAGTTCGTCAGGAACGGCCAGTGCAGTCTGTCAAAAGCTTTTTCTGCATCCACAAACATAAGAGCGGCGGGTATCTGGTTGTGCTTTTGCAGGTATTCTATTATGTTCAGCAGCTGTCTCACGTTGGTTTTCATCTGGCGTCCTTGTATAAATCCCCTTTGGTCCGGGTGTATTGTTTTTTGTAGTACGGTCATTAGTCTATTGGCCAAAATTTTTGTGAAGATTTTGTAGTCTGTGTTTAGTAGTGAGATGGGCCTGTAGTTTGCGGGCTGTGTGTTGTCTTTCCCCTCCTTTGGGATTAATGAGATGTAGGCTGTTTTCCAGGATGGTGGGACCTGGCCTCCTTCTTGAATGTTGGCAAATAGTTTTCTGAGGGGTTCTAGCATCTCCTCTTGGAGGTGTTTGTAGTAGGTCGCTGTTATCCCATCCGTCCCGGGCGATTTTCCTGCTTTCAGTTGTGTGATCGCTGAGTGTATTTCCTCTTTTGTGATTAAGGCATTCAGGGCTTCTCTTTGTGTGTCGGTAATCGCCTGTATCTTTTCGTTTTGTAGGAACTCATCTATCTCTTTGTCTTGTATCTTATCCTCGGTATATAGTTTCGAGTAGAACTCCGTGAAGGCTTTCTTGATGGTTTTTTGTCGGAATTCTTCCTTGCCTTTGTATTCTATCTTTTCAATTATGCGGGATTTCTGTTTCTTTCTTATAGTGTAGGCTAGCCAGCGGCCCGGTTTGTTGGCCTTGCAGAATGTCTTATGTTTTGCATATTGTATATTCCTTGCAACTTGGTCAGCCATCAACATGTCAAATTGCTTTCTTAAGATCTTGAGTCCTTCTTTGGTGACTTTGTCCTCTGGCCTTTTTATTAGTAGCCGCTCCCTTTTACTTATCTCATTTTCTAACTCTTTTCTTTTTTGTTCTTGTTGGCGACGGTGCCAGCTATTCATGGATATGAGGATCCCTCGCATGTACACCTTGCTGCCTTCCCAGATCTGTTCTATCGCTGTTCCGTTGTTCATATGTGTGTCGAAGAATTCCTTCATAGCTTTTTTGCATTCCGCCACATTGTTTTCATGTCTAAACAAGTTTTCATTGATTCTCCAGGACCTCCTCTGTTTCGGGCCATGTCTTAATTCCATCCTCACAGGGTTGTGGTCTGTCAGTGTCTTGGGTAGGATTTTCACCGCGTTTAGACAAGTTAGCAAGTCACTAGAAATTAGTATAAAGTCGATTCTGGAGAATGATTGATGTCTGCCGGAGAAGAAGGTGAATTCTTGTTCTTTGCCGTGCCTTTTCCGCCATACGTCTGTCAGTTCGAGGTCCTCCTTCATGTCGAAGAAGGATTTAGGCAACTTGGAGTGTTTTTGCGGGTTCGGTGCAGTTCTTTTTTTGTCTAGAGCAGTCTCTATGACCCCGTTCCAGTCGCCCATGATGATGTGAGATCTGTAGTTAAGTTGTGTTATTTTCTTGTGTAGCTTTTTGTAGAATTTGCCTTGTTGCTGATGTGGTGCATATACGCCCATTACTAGAATCTTTTTGTCTTCTTGTGTTATTTCAATTGCCAGGTATCTACCTTGGGGGTCGGACTCTATTAGCTTAGCCATTACATGTTTCTTTACGTATATAACAATCCCATTCTTTTTTCTTGGCGCCGCTGCCACAAAGTGCGCGCCTAGTTTGTAGTTGATCAGATATTTCTGGTCTGCTGCTCTGATGTGTGTTTCTTGTAGGCAGATTATATCGCTTTTACCTTGGTTTAGGTAGTGGAGGATTTTTCTTCTTTTCTGGGGGGAGTTCAGTCCGTTCACATTCCAAGTCAAATAATTAGTAGCCATCATCTGTTGCAGGATATTTTTGCGAGACCATTTCTGTTGTTTCTCCTGTTGTCTCCTTTGGTCTCGTTCCCACGATATCCGGATTGGTGCTCATTTTGGTTTGTGAGGTCTTGCCTTGCTGGTCTGTACATTTGGTAGTGAAGCCTGGTAGCCTGCCCTCTGTAGACTGTCCTGCCTCCTTGTTTTTGTTGCTCTCTGCTCTCTGTGCCCTCGCCCCTAGAGGTAGTCCATTCATTTCCTCTGCCACTGCCCCGATCTGTGCTTCTGCGCGGCTTGCTCGTTGGCCTCGATCCCTCCCGCTTACCAGTGGTCTATCTGCTTCTTCTCTCGCGGTGGGTTGAGGGCCTCCCGACTTCAATTCCTTTTCGAGGAAGTCTTTGGCTTTCTGGACCGAGGTCAAGTAATGTCTCTTGTTTTTATAAGAAAGTGACACTCCTGTTGGGGTTTCCCACCGGTATTGCAGTGCACGCAATCTCAGTTCTGTGGTCACGAATTTGTAGTTCTTTCTGTCTCTCAGCATCGCCTGGGGGATCTCTTTCAGAACCTTCACCTCCTGCTCCTCTATGTAGAATGCCTTGTTATAGGAAGTGGCAGAGATGTGGTTCCGGAACTTCTGTGTTGTGAAGTGGATGACCACATCCCTTGGTTGGTGCTTGTTCACTTCCCTCCAGGCGCCCACTCTTTGGATTTTTTCGACATGCCACTCAATCTCACTGGCGCTCGTGCCCAGGAATGTTGCCAGGGCCTCTACAAAGGTCCTGCGCAGTCTTCCCTGGGGTTCGTATGTTGTCTCGTTCCACCCTCTGATCCTGATTGCAAATGCCATTTGCCAGAATTGTATCATGGTGGACTGGTCTTGAACCTCTCTTTTCACCTCTGCAAGCTGACCCTCTACGCGGTTTTCCACTTCCTTCATCATCTTTTCCGTATTCTCCCTTGTTTCTTGGAGGTTTTTGTAATGTGTTTGCAATGCCTCCTTCATCTGTTCCAAATCAGTGGCCGTCGCTTTGCGCTGTTCTTCCCACTTTCTCTCTAGGTCTTTACCTTGGTCCGCCAGCATCCGTTTTATGTCTTTGTATCTTTCCTCCATCTTCTGTTCTGCTTCTATGCATCGTTTCTCCGTCTTCGCGCCCATTTCCTCCATTTTTCTGTCCATGCCATCCATCCTTTTAACCAGCGTCTCTATCGTCTCATTTAGTGTCTCTATCGTCTCTTTTAGTTCTTGGATCATGTGCGCTGTTGGGAAGGCATGGGTTGGCGTTTGGGTCTGGGGGCCTGCAGTTAGATGGGTGTGTGTGTGGGTGGGTGGGGTGTTCCCTGGCCAATTGGGTGGCTGGGCCGAGGGGGGTGCAGTTACCTTCGTGTGTTGCAGTGTGGTCTGTTTCGTCCGTTTGGGGGCCATTCTGAGCCTCTCCTCCTGTTGGCTTGTCCACCCTTACAACCACCCCTTGATGCAAAGAATTGAGGAAGAATTGTTCCTGTGCAAGATTGTCAGGCTGCTAGGATAGGTTGAATCAAGGTCTTCTGTTAAAGGTTAGCAAGTATTCATGTTTCACAGTTCGTATTTTGACAGCAAAATAATAGTCCACTAGGGGGTGTAGTGTGTTTTCAAGTAAGCTTCGCTGTGTTGGCAGGGGTGGTACCGAGATGGGAGGATCTGTGACTTGGGGTTTGTGTGCGGATGGCCTTTTTCCCCCCAGGTGCAGAACAATTAGGCTTCAATCGCTTAAACAGTCAGGCTTCAGGCGTTTGAATAGTTTCTCAGGAATTAGGCTCTGAAGTTGACTCTTTTATTCTGAAGCCTTGTCTTGGCCAGGGAAAAAAGAATTTTTTGTCCTTTTCTATGGCTTCAGGGTCTGAGTTCCCCAAGCTCGCCACCCGCTGTGGGGGAGGGAGTAGTTTCCGTAGTTTCCCCTCCCCCTCTCTCTTCCTTGCTGTGTCACCTCGGCTCCTCTGCTTGATCCTCTCCTCTTCCGCCCGCCCGGCTCCTCCCTGCTGCCTCCGGTGCTCTCTCTGGGTTTGGGGGGGGTCTTCTGGGGGTCTTGTAAGGGTCCTCTCCCCGCCGCTGGCCTCTCCCCTCTGCTATTGTCCCTCGACGCACCCAATCCACCCCCGCAGGTCCTACCGCTGCCGTCAGCTGTCTTCTCTCTGCTCTCTTCGGCTCTCTGCCCTCGCTCACTCCGGCCTCTTTCTGCTTCGGCGCCTCTCGGACTGTCGCTCGGCCTCCTCAGGTCTGCCGGCCGATCTGCCGGCCGCCGTTGGCTTTCTCCGCTCCCTCCTGCGTCTGTGGGAGCCCCTCGGCGGCGATTTCCGCCTCTCTTCCCTGGGCTGTGAAGGTCTTCCTCGGGTGCGCCTGCCTCCCCGGCGCACCCCTCCCGCCCGATTCCTTTGTCTTCGGCGCCTCGGCGCTTCTTCGGCCCTTTTAGGCCTGCCGGCCGGCCGGCCAGCCACCCAACCGCACGCCGCTGGCTTCCGCGGCCTCGCTTGCTGCTTGTAGGGGACCCTCAGCGTCGCTTTCCTCCTCTTCGGGCTGTGCTGGGGGTCCCCTTCGGGTGCGCCCAATTCTCGGGCACACCCCACTCCCGGTAGGGCTGATTTTTTTAAAAATTATTTAAGCCCCGTTCCGGAGCTTTCCTAGAGAGGCTCCGGTCCTCGCGACCGGAACCGGAAGTTCAAAACTGCCCTTATTGAACAATGGTTAACAACCACTGCAAAAAAGCTTGTAAAATTGGTGCATGGTCATGTGATGTTTTGTTTTCACAATTTATAACCAAAATTGTGGGCTCAATTATGGTCATAAGTCAAGAAAAAAACTTTAGATTAAGAACAGGTCTCTTAGTGACTCCTAAATTTGATATCAGGGTACTGTTTCCAAGCACATATGAGGGGTACAGGAGCAGCAGTTTAAAGGAGGGCTGCCATCACCTCCTATTTGTGGGTTTCCTAGATGCTTTTAGTGGTTCACTGGGCAGGATGTAGTGCTGGCTAGATGGGCTTAGGCCTGACCTAGTTTTCCCTACAACTCTGCACTCTTGGAGCATTGTGGGCTATGATGGAATGAAAAGCATTTTACGGGATGTATAACCTTTCTCCATTTAATATGATGCTAATTTGGATAGGGCAACTTCCATCCAAATGGCAGCTAAGTAGAAGATGTTGATGTATTATGTTGATTATTGTGGAAGCAGGCTGAGGTGAGGGGGCGGAGTTAAGCGAATCATCAGCCTGGAGTCCTTATGTCCCTCAGATGGCCTGAGTCCAATCTATCTTGAATTCCATTGACTCTTATCTAGCATCAATTTAATATTGAACCTTAGTTGACTAGATTTTTACATGTAGGCTAGAGCCAGACATCATAACTGCAACTTACTATATGGTTCTGATTCATTGTGTCTGACAATTATTAGGTGTACAAGAAAGAAGAAATTTTGGAGTTTAAGATTCAAAACGAGGCAGCGGGAACGCCCTTGAGAGCATCTCGGCTCCGACGGTTCCAAGACGGAAAAGCCCGCTTAGCTTCCTCCTTCTTGGCTCGCGCTCTCTGAAGGAATAGCTGCCCACGAAGGAATAGCTGCCGCGTGGATTAGAAGGGGTGGAATCAGAACTTCGGGAGTGTTCGAAGGGGCGGGGTTACGGCCAACGTTGGTTGCTGAAGGCGGTGGGCCGGTTGCCTTATCAGGGCTTACCAAGTCCACCTTTGCGCGGGTCCCCTGTTGTCATGGAGCTCATTACTAGCAACATTCAGGTTTTGCTTCAAGCGGCCGACTATTTGGAGCGCAAAGAGAGAGAAGCCGAATATGGCTATGCTTCTCTCTCGCCTCACTGCGGACAAGATACGTTACAATCGCAGAGGAGGCCGAAAATGCAAAAGGCCCTCAAAAACTTCCGGTCTGTACACAACGAGCTGGAGAAACACAGAAGGGCCCAGCTACGGCAGTGTTTAGAACAGTTGAAGCAGCAGATCCCCACAAATACAGAGCATTCTCATTACACAATGCTTAGTCTTCTGCATCAAGCCAGATTGCATATTAAAAAGCTGGAACACCAGGAACAGAAAGCTCAACAAGAGAAAGAGAGGCTACGTTGTGAGCAACAGAATCTGCACCAGCGCTTAAAAGAATTGCAAGCCCATCTGAATATGGAACTGGCAGAAGCAGATAGCCTGGATTCTTCTTGGTTCTCCTCTGAGCATTCTGACTCAGGTGGGCAATGCCTGAAGATGAAGTGGACATAGAAGGCGTGGCATCTGCCAGCCTTGGAGATGTCATGACTGCTTTCAGTACTCAGCAGGAGCGCAGCTATTCCACTGTCAGCAACTTCTGGTTATGGACAGAAGTTCAGTTAAGAGGACAGCATTCATCTAGACAAGCTTCAAGCTTTTCAAAAATTGCTTCGTGGCAGGATAACTGATAACATGATTTATAAGACTGTTTTCTGTAAGTAAAGAGGAACCCCCTTATAAAAGAGGGACTATGCATCTCCTCATGAAACCAAGTTTTGCATCTCCACCTTTTTCACAAAACCAACTAGGTCAATTGTTAAAAGAATAACATACTGAAGCTGGCTAACTTTACGTGGTAACGTGATGGCAGGAGGAAGAAGAGTGAGATTTTAAACCACTTGACACGCACTTGGTATGAGTAGCTGCATCTTACACCGCATCCTAGTTAAGGTTTGTGGAGCAGGCAAGTCCATTCTGCAGAGACTTCAGCTGGTAAGACACCCACACCCACACACCCTGCTGGCATTTTAAACAAAAGATACACTTAGCTTTTATCTAAAGCAGGGGTTCTCAACCTTGGCGGCTTTGGGACTTGTGGACTTCGGCTCCCAGAATTCCTCAGCCAGCAAAGCTGGCTGGGGAGTTCTGGGAGTTGAGGTCCGCGGGTCTTGGGGTTGCCAGGGTTGAGAACCCCTGATCTAAAGGGAGGATTAAAAAATCCATATCACATAACAGGTAAATGCTAGGCTCAGTTCTTTTATATGAAAGGGTCTTGCTGTTGTTGAATGGACTGGAATAATAGTAAAGCTTTGCTTCAAGAGACTTTTTGCCATTGCAAATCTAGCTTTTGCGGACCTATTAAGTGACGCACTTTAAGACTTGTTTAGTGGGTTTTTGATAAGTTGTAACCTAAGCACAGTAATTTGTAACATTTATTCACCAACAGCTACCAATTCTATGAAGTCTCATATACAAAGGCTTGCTTTTGAGTTGCCTAAGAGGCAAATGTAAACAGGAAGATAATTAAATCATGGATGAAAAAAAAAAAAGAAAGAAGAAATTTTGATTAGTGATATTTGATAAGCATAGATTCCAGGGAAAATAAAACAGGTTCTTTAGAAGAGAAATTGTTATTTAATATTGAAGTGAGTGTATCTTGAAATACAAAACTTAATTGTAAGATCAGTTACAGTAGCTCCGAAGTCATCAAGTACATTTCAGTGGTGTCAACCTCATCTTAATTAATAGCCAGATCCAGTCTTATTGTTTTAGTAGATATCTATTTCAATGGGGCTTAATTCCCTAATAAGTATGCTTAGGATTGTAAGCTTCTTATGTAAAGCAACCTTGGAGTTGTCACAGCTCAGCTTTGACATCAAAATCTACCCTGAAGAAAACGGTAGGAATTAGAGATTTCTTAAGCTAAAGCTGATTGACCAGCTTGCTGAAAGAAAACAACATGGTGATATTTATATTACACAGCTGTTGTTATTGGCTAGATCTCTCTCTCTTTAAAATCAGGATAGAACCATTTAGCCATTGTCCCTGTTCTAGCATAAAGTTATTTGGTGAGGGAAACTTGACTGATTTTAGTTTGCTCTAAAGTGCTCTCCATGCAGACCTCAACTGAGTGTCTTTCCTCTACCTGGATGTATGAGAATTTGTTCTCCCTTTCTTTCCTTGTTCCAACCACACTTACACTCTCTCACATACACACTCACACCTTGTCTAGCTAATGGTCCCTGACATTCCAATGAGATTTAGTGCCTAACATGAGCACTGAATATTCATGAGGCATCGGCCCTTGACAGACAGCTTCATGCTGCGCCACATTGGCCTGCTCTGACGATTCATAATTTGTGTTTTCCCCCCATTTTAACATAAACCTCTCCTCCACTCACTACTCTATATCCACAGCTAAAGTCTTTGTACTCCAGCTTTTCTGAAACAAAAGCCCGAGAGACTGGAGCATCTGGTCTTAACCTCTGACAAACCTCCACTTTTGGTGCGGCTCAGCAGCCAGTGACCCCTTGCCTAGGGGGCTGAAGAGATCAAACTCAGATTTTGTTCCCTCAAAAGTTACTGCTATGTAATCCTTTTCATATCCAAACACAAGTGTGAAAGCTAAACTGCATTTCCTAAAGAAAGTGGTGTGTTTTTTCTACGTAGACTGATGACAGCCTATCACGAATAGTTTTTATTAGGGAACCTTTCAAGAAGTAGTCTGCCAGAAAGCTTTACATTTTTATAGCAGCCTCAAACACAATCAATAATAATAAATTTTTGCCTTCGAATTATTCTTGACCCCTGGTAATTGTCTGGACAAATCCCTGCTGTTTTCTTGGCAGGATTTTTGGAAGCGCTTTCCCATTGCTTTCTTCCTAGGGTTGAGAGTGACTGGCCCAAACTCACCCAGCTGGTTTTATGTCTGAGGTGGCACCAGAACTCTCCTGCTTTCAAGACAATTTAACACAATTTAAGACCTGAGAAATCAAACTCCATGATTTCTTATCCACTCAGCATTGCTCTCCATTTGGTTGTCTCCTTTTTGCTCCCGTTCAGTCTCCTACAGCCATCCCTATTGTGGTGCTTTTGAACTCCCATTGTTCCCAGCTTCATATGCTTTCAGGGAGCAACATCTGATGCATATCACATCAGAAAGGGCTACAGACGATGCTGGGTTGGATAGAACGATGCTTGCTGTGTCAAAGAGATCCAAGGGACTGAAACACAAGGAATTAACATGATGTATTGCTTAGAGGGCACACTGCTTCCTGTCTAGCTTTTTGCCCATGCCAAGAATCCTGGAAATGTTTTGTTTTTGACAGAATGTGGCATTTGCATCCTCATTAGAAGAGAGGAACTCTTTTGCTCATTTTATTTTTATTTTTTTTTTGTTTTTGGAGAGCTGACTCAGTTGTGGGAGCATAGCCAGCTTTGACATACAGTATATGTAGAAAAATCTCGTAAGAATTAATTAAGTTTATTTTACAAAGCCTGGATATAGAATGAGTTGATTTTTAACTGAAGAGTAATGGGCAAATTTTGTGGTATGAGGAAGCTGCTTGGTTCATTGATAAATTCTATCCACGCAAAAAGAAGATGCAACATGGGGCAGGGTGTTTGTTTAAAAATACTGTAAGTTGCATTGGAACATATGCTCATTTCTTGTATATACCAGAATTGAACTGACAACCCTTTCTGCACCTAAAAAAAAAAAATCCTGACTTTCCACCTTCCCGTTTTTCTTTCAATAAGTTAAGGTAATAGGGGTTTTTGATGCTGCTGTTCTTCAACAGCGGGAACTGGAAACTCCTGTTGATTTGCTGCTGCTGCAAATCACCCTGATTTCTACCAGTAAATGCTGATCCTCCTGTCTGCCTCTGATAATGGAACTGATCTAGTTTTAGCTATGCTGTTATTAAGGAAATTAAGCCCAGAAGTGAGATTAAGCCTAGTGGGGGTTCAAGGGAATACATTTTGAAGCTCTCTTAAGACATCTTTTAACTTAAGCAAATTCCTAAATACTACATATTCAACCAACATTGTAGACACGAAGGACTTGTTTGTGTAGATACTCCCAAAACTTTACCATCCACAATATTAGCTCTTATCTTTCCCAAACTAGAGGTTTGAAGTTATTTGCTTATAGGATATGAATGGCATGATGGTAATTGTGAGGACTGTGTTTTAATATGAGGGGGTTTTCCTTGTGTCCTGTGAGCCCTGCTGGCAACTGAAAGACAATTATTGTTAGCATTTATCTGGTTAAGCAATAATTAGTAAAGAAACAAAAATCCCATACAGTGTTTGTCATGTATTAGTGTGTTTGTGCATGTATATATTTCTGCAATTCTGTGGTGTTCTCTAGATGTTGTCTATTTGTTGATTCCTTGTCCTACAAGGTTGTTGTGAATTGGTTTATTTGATTCCTGAGTGTGTGTGTGTATGTGTGTGTGTGTATATACTGTGTATATGTATGTATGTATGTATGTATGTATGTATGTATGTATGTATGTATGTATGTATGTATGTATTGAAAAGGCAAATGGCATATGTACTTTTCCTTCTTCTGACCAAGGTCAATTTTTTGTAACTTGCTTTAGGGCAGCCCTTAAAGCCCAACACCTTCCAAGTGTGTTGGGATTACAACGTATGGAATTCCCAGCTATAGCCATACTGCCTTGAACCCTGGTATATATTGACTTAATATGTCTGGAGGGCATGGTGTGGAGAAGAAGAGAAGGCTCTTCTCAGGAATAAAAACTAAGACATTCTATAATACACTGGAGTCCTTTTACAAACTACACAATAAGTGCCATCCTTCCCATCCATTCTCCTAGCAGTCGGTGGGTCTTCTCCTAGACCAGAGGTGGGGAACTATGGCTCCTTTATGACTTGTGGACTTCAACTCCCAAAATTCCTGAGTCAGCATGACTGGCTTAGGAATTCTGGGAATTGAAGTCCACAAATCATAAAGGGGCCATAGTTCCCCACCCCTGTCCTAGACCAGGGGTAGGCAACCTTGGCTCTTTTATGACTCGTGGACTTCAACTCCCAGAATTCCTGAGCCAGCCGTGCTGAGGGGAAAGGGAGAGGTTTCCAAGCTGAGCCATATTGGCTCAGGAATTCTGGGAGTTGAAGTCCACGAGTCATAAAAGAGCCAAGGTTGCCTACCCCTGTCCTAGACCATTAAAAACAAAATTCCACTCAAATAGTAATCTTTGACAATGGCGTTTTCCTGCAGTGAGAAAATTGGGAAAGAACAGCACTTGTAAAGATTCTGGCTACTCAAAGGCATAGAATGCTATGAGACTAGCCCAACTGTTCAGTCTGGATATGATACTGTCCAGCATGAGTATACTCCTTATTTGTGTACTGTATGTGGGCACATGTGTATGTTTGAGCACTCAGGAATCCAGCTAATGGCTTTGTAGCATAAAGACGTTTAGACTGGGCTCTATATTTATGCTCTTGTGCATGTGCATATTTATGCCTGCCCATGTGGGAGGAAGAAGAGACACCTCTCCCAAGTGTGCAGCCTTGGGTGAGGGGAAGCTGTGCTGACATTTTCTATTGCGCTCACGATAGATAGTGTTGCTGCTCTGGTAGTTCTTCACAAATTGCATAAATATTCATTGGCAAATGTAAAGAAATTTGACTGTCCCAAATGATTACACGCGCCTGCCCTGAAGGGCACAATTGCTCCCAGACTTGTAACTTGGAGGGGCTGGGGCCCACTGCTGAGAGAGCTAATGCAAGGCGGATTAAAGCAGCAATCTAGGTATTGGGAGCAAGAGGCCATCCCAGCATGAGGTGCAATCCTGCAGGAAGATCCTGATGAGTTTATCTTCCTTCCTCCCTTGCCCACCAAAACTCCCCAACCGGAGAGATAATATATAACATATGCGCATACCAAAATAGTAGGCAGTGGCTTAAGTCCTATCTTTACACCGTTTGAGACTCCTTTAATTTTTTTTAATTTGCTTTCATCATTGGCTAGCAATGCTTGTCTCTCTATGTACTTTGTACATACCTCTTCCATCCCAAATATTCTTTTGTTAAGTTTTTCCAGACTCCAGACATGTGTTTGTAGGTGATCCGTTGCTAGTTTCTTTAATTTGTATAAGCTTCTATTTTCTTACTGCATGCAATGCTGAGTATTTTATATAGCATCAGTATGTAAACATTAGGCATACAGCTGGATCAGGGTACCGTGTTATGTACATTGTGCATTTCTTATGGAGGGTGTTTTTTTTGTAGAAATCACTGCTTTTTCTGTTCACAAAAAATAACAAGAGACTGACGCCTGTAGGAGTAACAGTTATGATTATATGATAACAGAGAAGCATTTTTGAGTCCTCTTAACACTTTTCCATCATGTTCAAATGCAGAAGCTGTAAGAATAA
Organism: Bothrops alternatus; assembly: GCA_034064705.1. Taxonomy (NCBI): domain Eukaryota; kingdom Metazoa; phylum Chordata; class Lepidosauria; order Squamata; family Viperidae; genus Bothrops; species Bothrops alternatus. The sequence continues at coordinate 26,985,974 of JARGCV010000248.1, read as the reverse complement.
CCACTACAGTAAAAACAAACTCAGTTTCTTGGGGAAATAAGCAAAGTAAATATTAAGAACTGAATTGAGCACTTGTGCTCTTGCTGGCTATCATATCCAAATATGATGTTGCTTTGCAGGGAAAACTGATTTAAATACTATTATTAAATCTTCATATATTGTACATGATGGTGTAGGCAAACACAAGTGTGCATGCTTGATATTCCAGGCCCATTGAAGTCCATGTTTTGTTTTGTTTTTGTTTTGTTTTGTTTTTCAGTTTTGTCTCTTGTTGGTTCTGTCACCTACTGTCTTAGTAATAGGAGAAAACGCAATATAGTAAATGAAATCCAGCTATACTATCCCTGCCATCATGCATAGGAGAGAGATAAGCTGAACAGTCAAGTCAAGAATTCTGTGATAGCCTCTTCTTTGCCCAAACTTCAGAATAAATGGCTAAATGTAAGCCAGGCATTGACAGGAAAGAAAGAACTGGCATGGATAAATTGCAGCACTGATGAAGGTGCTGGGGAAAGGGAAGAAAGAGAATGCAATTTCACTTATTCTTTCCTGCTTTTTAGCATGTGAGTTTTCCTGCTCTGTCCTCAACAACCTCATGCATAATATTTTTTTTTTAATTCTTTTATTAAAACAATCAGCATTGGACATAAAAACATATTATGCAGCAATCAACATGATACCTGGTATACAATACTAAGTATTAGTACTGTCCCACCGTGCACTCCCTGCTTACTGCAGCCCCTCACCAAGTGCAACTTTCCTATGATATATGGGGAATAGAATTGAAGTGTATTTGAAAATGTAGTGAGTGTTACTACATGCACAAACTGGGATTTATTGGGGATATATATTTTTCCGAGTCAGTCAGTTCCGAATGCCTCCAGGGATCCCAACAGAAGGAAAATACCCATCAGTTGGGTTTTCGAGGAATTTACCCAATTGTGGGCAGAAGTAATCACTTTTACACAGGGCTCAACTACTTCGAGTGACAGGCAAGCATGCCATCATAAAAATATTGTCAGATAGGCACCAGCTAACAGTGGGCCAGAGTTCTTTTGCAGATTTCTTCCTCCCTGTTACAAGTCTGTTGTAGAAGAGAGCAGTAGAGAATGCAACTGAAATAAATTACCGGTAGGCACACTATAAAGAGGGCGCCCTGACTAGCAGTATTAACTAGAAAAAAAGCAATTCAGCCAAGTTTCTGACTCATATTTCTTGGCAGGACCAGGAAGATGACTGGAAGCTGGCCATTTCACTTCATTTTTTTTAGTACTGTACCATAAATGATCATCATTAACAATTCTGATGATCACATCCACATGAGAACTGTCAACGTAATAGAAATCAAAATTAATTGCTTCTTGGAGTGAATTCTGTAAGTTATTTTCCTGATGTTTAGTCTAGCTTTTCTTCCTAGTGTCTCTGGTCCAATACTATAGACCAGAGTCCCTGATGGTTAGGCTGACATCCACAGTTTTAAGTTTACAGTAGTTTTGTTGGCGTTTGTACACTTAGCAAAGTTAATTCTCAACAACAAGCATAACATTCTTAACACTATTAATTCTTAATTTGCTGAAACATCTCTAAATCGCTTCGTAGAACATTAGAACACAAGGTTGGAAGGGACCTCGGAGGGCTTCTAGTACAACTCCCTGCTTGAGCAGGAGACCTTACACCAGGGGTGTCAAACTCAATTTCATTGAGGGCCGCATCAGCATTGCGGTTGCCCTCGGGGGGGGGCTGGGTGGGTGTGGCCTATTGATGGGTGTGGATGGAGTGGGTGTGGCCTACTGGGTGGGCATGGCCAGCTTTACATCGTTCGCGCCAAGGGTGCCTGTGGGCGCCTGGGCAGAAGTGGACAGATTTGAGGGTCTCCGGCAGAAGGGGGTGGGACCAGGGCAAGCGCCAAGGCATGGTCCATTTCTTCATTCCTCACAAAGGGTGACACTTCCCCAGCATGCACCCAGGGGGCGGGGCCGACACGGCAGGGACTGGTTCCTCGCTGTTTCCAAACAGCCTTGTGGAGCTAAGATTGAATACGTCTCAGCATATATGGCCACTACAAAATTGTACATTGGCTCCCTCCCTCCCGGCTGGCCTAGACCAGGGCCAAGGCAGCGGGGGCTGTTCCCTCACTGTTTCCAGAATGGCTTCACGGGCCACATGAAACCACTTCGCGGGCCACATCCAGCCCCCGGGCCTTGTGTTTGACATGTCTGCCTTACACTGTTTCAGATAAATGGTTGCCCAATCTCTTCTTGAAAACCTTCACTGATGGTGGCAAGCTATTCCACTGATTAACTGTTTTCACTGTCAGGAAATTTCTTCTTAATTCTAGGATGGAACTCTCTTGAAATGGTCTTTCCCCTGTTTCTTCTTGTCCTGCTCTTAGATGCCTTGGAGAATAGGTTGACCCCCTCTTCGCTGTGGAGGCCCTCCAATACTGGAATACTGCGATGCTGTCATGCCTTGCTCGTTTCTAGGTGCTCACAAGTCCACTGCTTAATTACCTTTTCCAGAATTTTTCCAGGTATTGATGTCAATTTGGAAACACTTCTACTTGATTTACTTGTTAGCTACTCATTATTAAGCCACGTTGTCCTCTGTTTGGTTCAGAATTGTGCTAAGGAAGATTTCTGCCCTTCATCATTTAGGCAAAATGCGTGTTATAAACGTAATACATTAATAAACAACCAGATTGATCGAAGAATTCAAAATTGTGTACTGAAATGAAAATACCGGTAAGTGCACAAGGCTGACAACTGATATGCATGATTAAATAAGCAACTAGGCATATCTTTCCTATGTTGACATTATTGGGTTGACGTGAGATTTACAACTAATAGTTTGAATAGATTGGACTTTTATTTGTGAGTGTGTATACATTGATGAAGAGTTTGTGTTTGTACTTTTATGCATTTCTATCCTTGAATGCATTCCTGAAATCATCAAGTGATGAGTTTGACTTGAAAGAAAGTCTTTACAACTACATTTACTGCTTAAGGGGCAGAGGAGCAGCCTTACCTAAAGAAGATTGCAGACTTGAAAGACTGATAGGATAAAGGGCTAGGCAGGCCTTGAAACCGATAGAATATTATTTATTGAGTCAGTGATTTCTTTCTCTTGCTTTCTGCTGGCCTTAAGATTTGTGACTCGCTGTTCACACTTTTCCTTCAATGCACTGATGCAAAATAATTTAAAGTGGAAATAATTTGAGAAGATCTATAGTCCCTGGAATGAATGTATACATTCGCATGGTGCTTATTTGGGGAATTACATGTTACTTGCACTTTACATCTGGTCCCACAGTTGACATATGCCAGCCTTCATCCCATTCTTTTACTTCATAAATAGGTTGGGTGATTGGAGGATCAGTGTTGGCTATGCTTTTCCTAGAAGAGAGAGACCCTCCAAGGGAAGTGGGCAGTTAAGGAGTATGAAATAATTAATCTTCCAGGATGAATGAGGTCAAAACTTTAGACCAGGGGTTCTCAACCTTGGCCACTTTAAGACTTGTGGACTTCAACTCCCAGAATTCCTCAGCCAGCTTTGAAGTCCACAAGTCTTAAAGTGGCCAAGGTTGAGAACCCCTGCTTTAGACTCTGATTTTTGGGAGTGTTGGGAGGGAGGTCTTAAGAGACAAAACTTTTGTCTTGATGTTTACAAATATTTAGTTCATTGTTTCACCTATTAAAACTACTCAAATTTCTGCAAAAGCAGAATCTGGCTTTGCCAGGAATTGGTTTTGACTAGTTAAGGGAAACCTGGTGAGATGTTGATGGATTGGGGACTTCTAGACAGTGAGGAGCAAAACACAGTGAATTGGGAAATGAGCTAATTTGGGGGGGGGGAGGAGAACTGGCTCAATTTAAATGGCACAATTCACTGAGGGCAAATCCACATTTTCTGCTTGTTCCGTCACAAGTGCAGACCACTTGCTGCTTCTTGAATGCTGGAATGGATGATGTCTTCCATCCACACCCAGCCAATCACAAATGTACTCCCATTTGTGTTTTGAAACTCCACTTCAGAAGTGCTGTTTTGTGTACTAAGCTACCCTTAAGTCCTTCCAAGTGGATGGTCTTCCTTCTGATCTAGCAGTAGCCACAGCCCCAATTGGCTGCAGCATTTAGCATACCTTCTCACTTTCAGCAGCGGAGTGCTGCTCTGTACAGCCATTTCAACTTGGCATGCCAAACTCCTGTGTTCTCCATTGATTGGCAGCTGCCATTTTTAAAATTGTGATTGTCTTGAAGTTTATCCAACAGTCGTCCATTGTCAATGAAATTTCCTTTCCCTTAGGTCTCCTGCCCCTTTTATAAACTCATCATTTCCTTCAGCCTTTCCTTTTGCTTTCTATGCAAGCTGAATGAAGTGCCCTTTGCTTTCCCACCCTTACACACAGCAGTGCAAAACTTTTCTTTGTTTTAGCCCTCATCCTCAGCTGATCTTTGAGGCATGTTGGAATGAAGCTACAAAGGATAAATGAAAACAAAGGGGAAAACTGGGGCTAATGAGGAGAGAGAGCAATCCCTAAAAGGAAAAAGCTGGCAGTTCAGACCTGCATGCCTACCCTACCTAGATGGGAAGGGCAGGAAAGGGGGTACAGTTGGGGTCTGCAACAGCCCTAAGCTAAACTGACCACCTTTCTGGCCCCATAGCCAATCCATGCAATCCAGACTGCAATTTTTAAAGTCACTGAGAGCAGAATGGGAGGCGACAAGTTCAGGCTACCAGGCTGAATTTCCCTAAATGATAGCCCTGATACAAAAATCAAGATGCACAAATCCAGGCCCACATGAGCTATTGATAATATTAGCACAAAGACATATGAAGGGGCCTTCTGTGTGTATAATGGATGGATACAATTGGAAGATGTTTAAATTCCCCACTTATACGCATGTGTGCACACAGTGATTTACTTACAGTAGCAAAATGTCTGCATTACTTACCACATTTTATGCATGCCACTTATTAAACAGTCAACATGTAACTTACATTCTTGGTTATGCTTAAACTAACCCTGAAGGATAGACTAGCACTGTTTATTGCAAATGGAAAGAGGTGTTTTTGAATACATATTTGTTAGAGAATTTTAATTTCTCTGTTGGTGAAAAAATAAATCAGAAGCTCTCACAGTTGCATTTAGCTGATTCAAATAAATTTATTTATATTCATATCAAAATATTTACAATACCATACATTCTTCTTTACAGCAACATAGCTCAATGAAGACTTCTTACAGAGAGATACAAAGACAAACCTGAGACTGAAAATTCAGCTTCTAACTCAATACCCTTTTTGCACAGACTCAGTAGCACTTTCTTCACATTGGCTGACTGAGTTACCACATGACTCTTCCTGCTCATGAATATTCCAACACTCCTCCCTTCATGACAGGAAGAGACATCAGATCTATTGACTTAATACATTCTCCGTAGTGAACACTACCCAATGGTTTAGTCATCATGTCTACCAAATTATCCTCAGAAGAACAATGATGTAAACTAATCAATTTTCCTTTTACAGCTTCCCTGACATTGCAATACTTAATGTCTACATGTTTACTTCTGTTCTTCACCCTGTCACCAGTTGTCATTTTTATACAGGCAGCATTGTCTTCAAATACCTTTACAGATTCTTTTACATTAATATTTAAATCTTGCAACAACTGTACATACCATGTTACTTCAGAACACAATTCAGATAAAGCAATAAACTCTGCTTCAGTTGTTGAAATAGCAACAGTTGTTTGTTTTCTGGACTTCCATCCAATCGGAGTTCCTCCAAACAATATTATAATCCCAGAATTTGATATCCTTGTGTTTTTGTCATTTTAATAGTCACTGTCGACATAACACTTTAATTTCAATTCCTCAGTAATCTGTATTTGAGGACCCAAATTTATGGTTCCCTTTAAATATCTGAGAACGCTTTTTACACCCATCCAATGTAACTTTGTAGGTGCAGCAGTAAAACGACTCAAAATGCTTACTGTGCAAGCTATGTCTGGTCTGGACCACTGTGATAGATATAACAAACTCCCTATTGCTGAGTGATATATCTCTTGATCACAGGTTTCACCTTTGTCCGCATTTAAACTATTATAAAAATCGGCACTCATGGGTGTGGGAGCAGTATTGCTATCTTTCATATTATATTTCTCCAATAGCTGCTCAATTTTTCTCCTTTGACTGAGAATATAACCACCTTTTTCATTTTTCTGTATCTCTACACCGAGATAATTTTTTATTTCTCCCAAATTCTTTAATTGTGAAAAACCTTGTGCCACTAACCTGGCCTTATACTGTACATCATTATTTGGCAATACCTTTTTCTTATATACCCACTTACAACCCACAGCTTTGGTTCCCTGTGGCAAAGTTACTGATTTAAAGACTTCATGGTCTCCCATGGATTTCATCTTTTTATCCATGGCCTCCTTCCATCTTTCTTGTTCAGCTTTTGGTAATGCCAACACTTCTTTATAACTTCTTGGCTCACGCCACACATTGCAAACCTTTACCTTGCTGGCAGAATACCTGTCAGGCGGAATTCCTTTGTTACATCGCTCTGACCTACGTGGTATTAACTGCTCCTGTGTCTCAAGTCTATCTGGCTTCATGTCTTGTTCAGCCTCTCCTCCCTGAACATTGACATTTTCAATAATCATTTTTCCATCATTAGATGAGTTATTGTCATTAAATAGATCACTGTCATTAAGTGAGACATACCCAGAATTTGCATTAATTCTGTCCCAATTTTGTTCTGCAAGTTAGCAGACCTTGAAATTACAATTCTTTTACTTCCATCGCTAAAGCGATATCCTTTTGACCCTGGCTCATAGCCTATAAACCTGCGCTTTCTTGCCTTTTGCTGTCCCTTTCTTCTGATTGCTTTTGGAATATGTACCCATGCAGTACTTCCAAAAATTCTCAAATGTGCCAGTGATGGCTTTCTCCCATATAGAATGGCATATGGAGTATTATTAATGGAGGAACTCCACAGCCTGTTAACTATATAATTGGCAGTCAATATGGCTTCTCCCCAATATGACCTGCTCATACCAGAATCCTCTAATAATAAATCTTTCATTGTTTGCAAAACACCATTCCTTCTTTCAGCTACACTGTTCTCTGCTGCTGTGTAAGGATTTGTACGTCTGTGTCTTATCCCCAACTGCCCCAACCATTGTTGGAATTTAGTTGACATAAATTCAGTACCTCTGTCAGTTTGCAACTGACACACTTGTTGTCTGTACTTTCTCTCTACAAAACTTACCCACTGTTTGAATTGTTGTAGCACCTCTGTCTTTCCTCTAAGCAAGTAGCAAAAACTATACCTGCTATAATCATCAACAATTACCAGTGCATATTTTGCTCCTCCCAAACTGGCTTGCATAGGTCCCACCAGATCTGCATGGACCAGCTCTAGAGTTCTTTTTGTCTGTCTTGTGCTATATTTACTAACTGGGAATGCCTTTGACTTCGATGCTTTGCATACTGCACAGTCCAAATATGTTTTGCATCCCTTCAAATTCAGCCCTTCTGCAAACTCTTGCATTTGCTGCAAAACTTTAAAGCTTGCATGGCCAAGTCTTCTATGTAGAAGGTGAACGCACGAATCGTGCTCTGCAACATTCTTAAATATATGGGAACATTGAACCTTTTGTCCCTGCAATACATATAGATTATCTTCCTTTATGCCTTCTGCACAAATATTCCCATTCCTTTTGATGAGACACTTCCCATTTACAAAAATGGTCTCAAAACCTTGTTTGTCTAAATTAGACACACTTAAATTATGTTCCATCTCAGGTACACAAAGCACATTGGTAAACTTTGATTCCAAATATGGAATTTTTACATCGCTTCTTCCGATGACTTTTGCTTTCTGGCCATTTGCCAAAGCCACAGCTTCTTGTGCTACTGGAACAAACCTGCAAAATAATTCAGACTCATTAACAATTGTTTGACTTGCCCCACTATCTATTAGCCACTTGTCTCTGTTGTTGCTATAACAAACTTTAGCAACACCAAAATGTTCCTTTTGCAAATCAGTCTTTTTTGCTTGCACAAATGTCCTTCGCTGCAAATTGTTCCTCTGCAAACAGTTCCTTTTCAGATGTGTGTTTGCTCCACAAATGTAGCAATTCTTTTCTTGCTGAGCCCTCTGCTTGCAAAATCTCTCTTTTGATGCAACTTGGTGCCATCTGCTCCTTGTTTCTTCTCTGTAGACTTGCAGTCTGGACCCCCTCCTCAGGAATTTTACCTCCTCTGGCTGTTCCTAAAATGTTGCTTTTCTTCTTCATTAAGCAAACATGCCTTTAAAGCCTCAAAATTTAAGTCTTGCTCTTCTTTACACTCAAATATTGCAGAAACTGTGTCCCAGGCTTTATCTAAACTGTTCAACACCAATAAAACCTTCTGGGTCTCAGGGAATTTAATCCCACATTGTTCTAAGTCCAAAAATAAACTTTGCATTTTATTTAAATGCTGTTCCACATATTCACCTGGTTGCAAACAGGCCCTGTAAAGTTTTCTTGACAATTGCACTATATTGCATGCAGAAACATTCACATGTACAGCTCTCAACTTCAACCAAATCTCCTTTGCAGTCTTTAAATTTGCAACATTTAGAAATTGTTCATCATCTAAATTCAAGATGAGATAAGCCATTGCTCGATCATGACTTTTCTGATCAGCAGTTGCAAACACTTGTGGTGGATTTTCTACGATATACTACAGCTCTTTTGCTTTGAGTAATCATTCCATTTTTGCAACCCGTATAATGTAATTCTTCTGGCCTAAACGAGGCACAGAGCTTTCCTTAAATTCCATTGCAGCCATTCTGCTTATTCTGCCTTGTTCTTATACTTTCTAAACAAAGGCAATTTCTTCCAGGTTTAAATTACAATGCAGTCCTTAGTAAGCTCTGGGCCCAACCTGTTAGATAATTTTAATTTCTCTGTTGGTGAAAAAATAAATCAGAAGCTCTCACAGTTGACTGCATTTAGCTGATTCAAATAAATTTCTTTATATTCATATCAAAATATTTACAATACCATACATTCTTCTTTACAGCAACATAGCTCAATGAAGACTTCTTACAGAGAGATACAGAGACAAACCTGAGACTGGAAAAATCCAGCTCCTAACTCAATACCCTTTTGCACAGACTCAGTAGCACTTTCTTCACATTGGCTGACTGAGTTACCACATGACTCTTCCTGCTTATGAATATTCCAACAATATTGGTGTGCACATATATTGTAGCAACTCTTAAACACTGCTGTTACAAGGGCAACTGGCACAATCCTGAGAAAAATCACTGCTGTTTTACAAAATTACTGACAGATGATATCTCACTCCAAAGTACCTTTTTCCCTTTAAATTCAAAGCAATCTAGTAGGCAAGGATTATATCCAGCTGGTAAGTTGTATTTAACCACCACCCTACATAAACTCTCACCAAAACAGCAGACATGCTTTTGAACAAATTAAAAATAGTTAAGGGTTTCTTGTTTTTTCTTATCTTCTTTAAGTCTCTTCCCTATCTTCTCTTGGGGATCTTTCTATTGGCCAAGATTTACTCAAATATTTTAATTTGCAGCCATACTCTCATATATTTAGCCCAGCTGTATTCCTGTTTAGTTTGTTCAGTTGGGACAAACTTAAACTCTGCTATGAGAGCTGAAGCAGCTTATTCCAGAATTGTTCCCTGTTTGGACTTTTTGCTCCTATCCTGTTTGCAGATCATTTTCAAACTTACTTGATACCAGTGCCTGAACTCTGATGTACTGGAATTATTTCCCTTTTCATATTTATAAACAATAAAAATAAATGTGGAGACTTTGTAGATGGTTGTCCATTCAAGATAGGACTATCAATACTGAGGAAAATGGAGGCTGAACTGAAGATGTCAGCTGAAGTGAGCATGTATGTAGGCAGGATATCAAAGGCTACCTTGTTGGTAGAGGTTGCTATCTTTTGGGAAAGGTGCAAGTCTTGGACTTTGGGTGAAGTAATGGGAGCAGATCCTGGAGAATCGTGGAGTAGATTCAGGCTGTTTAATACCCTGTTTTGAAAATTTTGACTCCAGATTTTACTCTGAGATATACCTAATAGTGATTCTTTGTCAAAAGGTAGAGTTTCCAAGATTTCTTTTTTTCCCCCTATACAAAGCATGTCCCCCTTGGAGGGAGGAGGGAGATCAAAGATGAGGTGGCTGTTGTAGGTGTTTCTGGAAGCATAAATCTTTCATTTCCTGCCAATATTTCCAGTCAATATTGGATGAAGAGCAATGCAGAAAATGCTGATATACCAGGAGTCCTTACTAAAGTTTGTAGAGAGACTCATCTGATAGCAGCCTCTCCTGCTCGAATCCCAAATGGTTTCTCCAGATGTGGAGGGAGGGGTAAGCACTAAATGTGACATACCAGAGGCCTGGTATCTGACCTACAGTGGAATATCCTGGACGTGGGACATTTTTCTGCTGTTCCAGATGAGTATCTTCCCTGGGATAATGCTGTAGGTTTGTAATAGTGGCAAATATCTGTAGCTCGGATGTAGGATGAGGGTGAAGGTTCGTTCTCCAAGCTTGTGGGTTGGTTTCTGAACTGCTGGTGGGGGGAGGGGGCTCGCATGGATTGGTTGAGGGTTGGTGCTGTCTTTGGTTGGCTATGTGGTTGATTTGGATTCTGTATAGCTCTACCCACCATCCAACCAAAATTCTGGACATGCTACATCGATTACACCGTCATCATCAAATGCTCCCAAATTGAAGAAACACACCACCTATTTAATAACATATTCACTGGGATCAAATTTACATGGGAAGAGGAAACAGACAACAGACTCCCATTCCTTGACATCGACATAAGGAGACTGGACAACGGAGGGCTGGAAACCCATGTCTACCACAAGCCTATGCACACAGACCAGATTCTCAGTTTTGCAAGCAACCATCCCACTGCACACAGAAGAACCTGTGTCCAAGACCCTCTTTAGACAGGCCAGGACACGCTGCAGCACCACAACACTAAGGAAAGCAGAAGAGAAACGACCGCTTGACATCTTTCTCCGTAATGGCTTTCCAAAAGACTTACACAGCACCCAAACCAAAATACACCATACAGTTGACCACCATGCAAAAACTAAGCCTATCATACACAAAAGGGGTGTTGGAAATGACAGCCAGAATTCTCCAACCACTAGCAATAGCCCACAAACTTGCAGCCACACTCTGCCAGGAATTATCCAAAACCAAAACAAGATACAGAAGGATGAAAGAAACAATGTAATCTACAAAATCAACTGTAATCACTGCATCCAATTCTACGTGGGACAAACATCACGTCAATTAAAAACCAGGATCCACGAACACCAGCTGGCAGTCAAATGCCAGGCTCCTTAATCCTTAATCTCTACCTACACTGACACCAAACAACATCGATTGGAGCAACACTAAAATCATCGGCCACGTTACCACTCGCCACGCTTTGTGAGTTCATCGAACCCTGGCACTCCACAAGCAATTCCATCAACAGACACATTGACCTACAATCAGCCTACGAACCCCTCAGAATCCAAATCAACCACACAGCCAACCAGATAGCACCAACCCTCAACCAACCCATGCAAGACTCCTCCCCCCACCAGCTGTTTCCTCCCCATGACCCTGACCTGATGTAACCTCCCCATCACAAGACCCATCACAAGCGTCTCACTGATGACTCACACTTGACCCATCAGAAGACCCATCAGAAGACCCTCATTTGACACATCCACACCTGAAGCCCTTATAAACAGAAGAAACTGACACTGACATCCCTTAACCTCCGCTGACGATACTACCTAGCCTACGGTAGTAACGAAATGTTCAGAAACCAACCTGCAAGCTCAGAGAACGAACCTTTACCCTCATTGTGCTGTAGTTTTATTCACTACCTGCAAATTCCAACTGATACTTTATCGGCATGTCACAAATATTATACCCCATCCAAGTCAGAAAAATGAAGGAAACGCCCTGCTTTTATTACAAGAGTGTCATTTCTTCCAGATCAACAACTTCCCATCCAGTTCATTCAAGTTGGGCTTGTAGCATTTGGCAAAGCGCGTAGGCAATCATTCTGACATTTCTTCAAAGCTCTCTTTCTTGAAAGGAATTGCTATACTAAGCGTGGGCGCTTAGGGAGGCAGGACATATCTGAATGGTCTGTCCCAGGCACCTGATGGATTCTGTTGGGTTCCAAACTTAGCTTGGGGTTGTTCTTGGGACTCTGGCACACAGTTTGACTAAAACTTTGGCCACCACTTGAAATAAAAAGGCAAAGCTGATCCAATCAGCTTTGATTAGATCATGACTAGGCAAACTGTGCACATTTACTTTGTGACAATATTGGCAAAGCATTGTTATTCCTTTGCCCTTATTGTATTCTCAGAGTGTCAAGAGGTGGCCTTATTAGGGTAACTCTGTCCCTTATTGGTAAGGAGAGGACATGGGAATACCTGTAAGATCCTCTATCAGGACTGTTCTAGGCATCTATCTGTCCTGGATTCGCCTCCAGACTCCTGTCCAGATATGAGTTCAAAGGAGGAGGAGGAGTTAAGTCGGCAGAGTAAAGCGCGAAGCCAAGTTTGGTCAGGGCTCAGAAAATGCTAGCCTGATGGAGCAGCCTCAGCTGGCTTGATCGGTTGAGTGACAGGCTGAGGCTGAGTGAGGTGAGCCGTAGCTGCAGCAAGTTGGCCAGGAGGCTCCAGGCTAGGACTGGGAGCAGCTGCTGCCCATTAGCAATAAGGAGCTGGAGTCCACACCTCCTCCTGATCTAAGGACACCTAAGAGCAGAAGAGAGATGGGCATAATGCCGGTCAGTTAGACTCCTCATGAGGAAGCAACCTCGACTCTCCTGAAGGACTGCACCAGCATTGCCTACTTAATCCCACCCTGAGGAGTTGAGTGTTGCTGGAACAATGTGCCCAGTTTGTGCCTTGTGTACTCGTGCCTTGTATCCTGGCCCATTCGACTCCTGGACTGCTTTCCTGGACTTCATGTGTGCCCATTGCACTTGGTTACTTAGTGACTCTTGCTGTACTGAGCTTGGAATCTGGATCTGCGCAGCAGGGATGCTTTCTGAGGATCTGTTTGGGGGAGGGTTGAATAAACACCTATAGAACTCTTGCCATACATGCATGTATGTGTGGGGAGCGGGCAGCACACTTGATTTACCCAGTGTCTCTTGCCATGCTGAGCTAGAAATCTGGACCTGTGCAATGTGGGTGCTTTTTGAGGACCTGTTTGGGAGGATTGAATAAACACCTGACTCTTGTTGTATGTGTGTGGAGCGGTGGGGGAGGAATGGGGCAGCACACTATCAAATGAAGTTACTCAGATTTGTTTGGAGTTGGAAACTGGTTGTAAAGTTTCCTTGAGACACAGTTTGACTTAGTTATCTGAGAAGAATTCAAGCCTGTTGGTCCAGATGAAGTTGACAGAGATCTTGGTGCTATGAGTTCGGCCACTTGTGTTTTAGATCCCTGCCCCTCCTGGCTGATTAAAGTCTCCTGGGAGTAAGAGATTATTGGGTCCAGGCAGTAGTGAATGCTTCTCTGTAGGAAGGATGGTTGTCTTTGTCTTGAAGGAAGTTGAGCACTTGCTTCTTAAGAGATCGTTGTTGGATCCAACAGGTCTGGACAATTTTCATCTCATCTTCAGTCTTTCCTTTTTAGAGAAGGTGATTGAGAAGATGGTGGCTTACCTCTCCAGAGGACTCTGGGAGAAGCAGATTATCTGAACCCTTTCCAAGTCAGGATTTGGATGCACCACATGACGGAGTGAGCTCCCATTCTTGCCCTAGCTTGTGGAGCAAGCAGTTTAAAACCATGCAAATGCCAGTAAACGAGTACCAATAGGTACCACTTCAGTGGCAGAGTAACAGCATTCTGTGCGCCTCGGGGTATAGTCGAAGTGTCTTTGGACAACACTGGCTCCCTCGGCTAGGAAATGGAGACAAGCACTTTACCTTTTTATAATACTGAGATGGCATTGATCACACGTTGATAACCTCTGGCAGGTTCAGGATAGGGGTTGTGCATTATTCAATCCTCCTTGATTATTCAGTCGCCTTCAATTCATTGTATCCTTTTTGCTTGGCTTGGACAGGGTGGGATTGGGGGGGCTTTGTGTTAGAATAGTTCTTCTTCTTTCTTCAGGACTGGTTCCAGTCAGTGTTGTGGGTAGGATGGGGAGAGATCTGCTAGGCCAGGTCATCCATCAGCAATGGTACTGTATCACCAGTATGCTGATAATACCTGCCTGTACATCTCCATCTTGGTCTAACCAAACAATACTGATGAGGTTGTTTCCTTGTGCCTGGAGGCTTTGAGGGTCTGGATGGGGGACAATCTACTTCAGCTCAACCCTGGTAAGACTCGATGACGGTGGGTTTTAAAGTTGTTGAGCTCTAAAGATTTTCCATCTTTACACTTCCCCAATTATAGTTGGTGTGAAATGGTCTCTTCTTTGACTCATGTTTCCTTCTTGATGAGCTGGTGGTAGCCATGGCTGGTGGGCCTTTGCACATATTCACCTTGTGCACTGATTCTATCCCTTCCTGAATTGGGAGGTAAAGGAGTCCCTGTGGATTTTATCCCACTAGTCGTTACCAACTATAAAAGGGGGGTACTCATCTCCGTTTCAAGACATTTTCACAGTAATGTGGCCAGTATGACATCATGGGACACTATTGCCTTCCCACTGAAGTGGTATCTATTTATCTATTTGCATTTGTATGCTTTCAGACTGCTAGGTTGACAGGATCTGGGGTGAGCATGGGAACTCACCCCGTCACATGGTGCTTGGGTCTCGAACCTGGACTGCTGGCTTTTCCAGCTGACAGGCTTAGAATCTTAACCACTGAGCCACCACACCGCCCCTAATTGGGAGGATTTGCTCCCAACTTAGTCAACTGCCACTTGCTTGGATTAATGTAATGCACTCTGCATGTGGTTCCTCTTATAAGACCATTCAGAAGCTTTAGCTAGTCCAGAATGCGGCAGTGCAGGAAGCTCTGTAGTGTTTTTTGTTAGGCTCATACAACATTGGTGCCATTCAAGGTGTTGCTTTTCACCCTGTGAAGTTCAGTATGGCGGTAGAGCTACCGGTAGGTTATTTGCCTCTCTCCCAGCGTTTCTGTTTGCCCTACTAGATCTAGCAGAAAGGGTTTTCTCTGGGTCTCCTTAATCAAACATCATTTTGTTGGACCCAAGGGTCATGCTTTCTGTGTGGCAATAGCTTCTGGATGTTTCTTCAAGGACAGCCCCGCGTAGAGTTCATTGCAATACTCCAATCATATCCCACCCGTGTGCTGCATAGGAATGCGACAAGAAACCCTATTAGCAAGAGTGTTCTGGCTGGCTGCTGTTACTGTAGACTTTCAGAGTAAAGAGGCAAATCTTCCTCCTCTGCTCATAGGACTATTTCCATA
This sequence comes from Bothrops alternatus, assembly GCA_034064705.1. Lineage (NCBI taxonomy): Eukaryota > Metazoa > Chordata > Lepidosauria > Squamata > Viperidae > Bothrops > Bothrops alternatus. Next base: position 26,970,491 of record JARGCV010000248.1, on the reverse strand, counting down.
ATTTGTAACATTTTTTTTTTAAAAAAGCATAAATAATTTGAACTGGAATTGTACCTTTAGCCTTTAAACTTGCTTTGGGGCTCACATCCTCAAGCATTTGGTATAAAGAGTAATTGCTGTGGTTGGTTTCAGAAAGCAATAATCATAAAAAGATAACTAATGATGTAAAGTTCCCAACCAGAGAGTTGGTGGGGTCACATTTTATGAATACAGCACAGACACTATTGAGTAACATATAGACATTTTATTTTAGCTGAAAGCAGAGTTCTCTCCAAGTTGAGTTTTTGCATGTTTGGGGTTATCTTTCAGAAGTTAGCAAACTTTTATTCAACTGATTCACTAAATATGAATCGAGAAGCAATGGATTTATAATTAAACAAAGACAGATTTACATTCACTGTTCAGAAATAACTCTTCAGAGTAATTGAGTGATGACATTTATGGCAACTATGGATATTATTGGTTTGCAATTTCTGTTGTCCTGATAATCATGATAATTGGATTTTCTAATTGGAGATTGTGGGACGCCAATGTCACACAGGTACTAGCAGCCTGTTTGCACATGCGCGCAGGCAGCAGCCCCATTTGCGCATGCACACAGGCATTAGTGGCCTCCTTGCGCATGCGCTCTGGCACCAGTGTGCTGCTGGTGCTGCCATGGGTGCATGTGGGCCGCTCGTGCATGCACGTGGCTCACTTGTGCATGCGCGCGCGGTAGCACTTCTTTTTTTTTTTTTTTTTTAATATTTTTTATTGACTTTTTCCCCCCCAATTTTAACAGAAAAGAAAGCTAATCATATCAAATCTTAATATACAAATAAACAATCAACAACAAAACATAAATACAATTTCCAATACTTCTGATAATAATAACTCAACTGAAAATAAGCATCTCAAACAATTTACCATCATTCTTCCCCCTTCTTATCAGCTCACACTTAACTCATCCTTCAATCCACCAAAGGCCACCCAAACAACCCATTAGTAACAATAATTAATTATTCTTCCACCAACCCTAATTACAGCTAAAAAAAACATCATACCTAAAATTATGCGGCTTCCCAGAATGATTACAGGGTATAACAAAAGAAAGCCCCACTACATCAAACAAAATTATTATATGAACTTAACAAGAATTTTAAACTATATACTATCTCTTACTCAAAACACACACAAAAAAAGAAAAAAACAAAAAAAAGGGAAAAAAAACAAAAAAAAAACAAGAAAAAAAAACCCATCTTATTAAAGTTAAACAAATAATATTAACCATAACAATATCAATAAATCCCTCGATTCAAGATAATAATAATGATATTAATAATAATAATTATATTCTTATTCAATTTAGTTTATCATAATATATCTTAGTATATATCATGATATAAACATCCTCTTCTAAACCTTACTTATAATATAAACAATCAACTCATCTTGTTAAGAATAATATTTATCATTAACTTCTAAACCGTCAATCTAAGTCAAATCTACTAAATTTAGTTTATAATAATATATTATATATCTTAAAATATCATTTAAACATCCTGGTTTGCAGCTTACCTATGAACTTATATTAATAATAATAATTATATTCTTATTCAATTTAGTTTATCATAATATATCTTAATATATCATCATATAAACATCCTCTTCTAAACCTTACTTATAATATAAAAAATCAGCTCATCTTGTTAAAAATAATATTTATCATTAACGTCTAGACCATCAATCTAAATCAAATCTACTAAATTTAATTTATAGTAATATATCATAAAATATCATTTAAATATCCTATCTTACAGCTTGCCTAAAATCTAAATCTTTAAATCAACCCATTATCTTAGATTAACCTTAATTCTCTCATTTAGTTATAAATTTCTTTTAATCAATCAACTTCTGGACTCTCTCACCTGACAAATAAACCTCCATAATAAAAACAAATTATTTATAGCATTTCTAACTTACATTCCAACCTAATATCACACCTAGAATAATTCCTTACATACAATTTTAAATTTTCATTACTTCAAGCGAACTCTAGGTTTCTTTTTCAACCAAATAAAAGGCCATAACAAGGCCACCCTTCCAACTAATAAGTCTCTCTTCTGTATTTCTTCAGCCCCGTAGCTAAGTTGCTTGTTGAATTGAGTCTTCCTTTCTTGAATCATATCCTCTTGTTTTACATAAATAAACTGTTCATCAAACAACATCCATTTCGTTTTATAGTCTAATTGCTTCATAAAGTAGAACAATACCTCTCTTTTGTCAATTAAATCATCTTCTTGCTGCCCAGCTAGACAGAATTCCCCTTCTTGAAACAAAACCTCTTGCTCGCTATAAACAAACTTTTCATCTAGCAAAATCCATTTGTCATCTTCATTCTCAAAACCCTCCTCATCTCTTCCCTGTTGAACTTCTTTCTCTTGTGTTATATAGTAATCATCTCCATATACAGATTGTGAAATAAATTGTTCAACAGTAGGTTGTACATCGATTTCATTTGGAGGAAGGAGTTTAGCTAATTTCAAAAATACTTCTGTCAAAGCCTCTTTCACAAATGCTTTAAACTCTTTAACCTCTTGCGCAAAAGTCTTCTGTGTTTCAGACCTTTTTTCATAAAATTCATCAGTAAAATCCAACTTAGATTTAGCATTTGGCTGTATATTCCACTCCATTTTAAGTTTCAAATCACAGCCGTCTCTCTAGCTGCGCTTGAGAGAACAAGAAGAGAGAGAAAAGTAACAGATTCCACTTTCACTTTCCAGCACTTTCCCTAACAGTGAAAACAATGAAAGCTAAACGCCATCTTGAAACATTGTTGATTGAAAACGTTAGAAATGTATAACCAAGAAAAAAAAACAATAAAAATACTTGCAAACCATTTGGACTCCTGTAGTCATTCAGCCTGCTTATAATCTCTTCAGTATTAAATCTTAAAAAAAAAAGCAGAGGTGGTCGCGGCGTCTTTTTCTGCCTGAAGACAGAAGCGTCTCTGGATAGGAGCGTCCTCCGGAGCTATAGGGAGCTCACTCTTAATCCCTGAAAACTTCTTTTCCAGGGATTTAAGAAGGCTCAACCTTACTCCCGATGCTCTTCACCTCTCCTTTGCCCGGAGAGGGGATCTTTCACCGCGAAAAAACAGCTGATGTGCGCTGTTTTTCGCGGCTTTACACATCCAGATGACGGAGTCTCACGAAGGAGACCCTGCGGTAGCACTTCTGTGTGCACACCTGTATGAATGTGCGTGCAGAGCTATGCACACATTTCCCTGCTCCTCCCTTTCCTTCCAGGCCACCAAGTTGGGAAGGTTGGGAAGCGCTGTTGTAGAAGGTTAATAGAGCTGTGGAATTTCCTTCCTTGGAGATCTTAATATGGAGATGGGAAACGTGTAGTAACTTTTTGCTGTTCATTTTCATCATCTTCATATAACAGGAACACTGATGGTAGTGGGAGCTGTAGTTAAATAATATCAGATTATATTTGCACAACATGTTCAATCTGATTATTGAGTAATTAATTTTTTGGGTGTGTGGGATTCCATTGCATAAAGAAGCCAAGATTGGAATGAATGAAACTTAGCCAGTTGCATGCATGCAGCCATTACTGTAAACCTTTAGTTGATTCCTTAAGGGCAAATAGATCCATGGGATGCTCAAGGTTCCCCCTCCCCCACTTCTCCAAAAATTCCTCAAGGGCAAATCTCCCCATTTAGGAGTCTCACCCCTATTAAAAGTTTTCAAGGGGGGAAAATCCATGTCTTTCCTTGGAATGTAATTGAAATGTGGAAAGCCAAAGGGCAATGGTCATGCAATAAAAGATGGAACAAGCATCTCTTCACCTATCATTAATTGTAAAAATATTAAGTCTACCACATTTTGTTGCATCTGCCTTTTGCCTTGCCTTGCCTTGCTTTGAAGACTGCCTTTCGCCTTGTGCTTTGCCTAGCCTCGAGGACTGCTTTCTGCCTTTGGTCTTGGACCTTGGCTCTTATCTCATGGACTGCCTTTGCTTTGCCTTGCCTTTAGAACTGCCTCTTGTCTTGTATCTTGTCTTTGCCCTGAGGACTGACATTGGTCTTGGGCCTGCACTCTGCCTTGTGGGCTTGCTTAGCCGGGTGGACTGGACTTGGAACCCTGGACCTTGCCCTGTGAGCTACTCTGTGGACTTTATTTGTAACATAGGGACTGTTGTTTGGAGAACTGAGGGTGGCTGTCTTCAGGGTAGCGTGGGAGTGGAGCCTTACCAGTTGTTGGAGGGCTGTTTGCTGTTTGAGAGCAATAAATAAACCAATACCTCAGGGGCTGCCACAAAGAAGAGGGAATCAAGCTATTCTCCAAGGCGCCTGAAGGCAGGACGAGAAGCAACGGATGGAAACTAAGCAAGGAGAGAAGCAACCTAGAACTAAGGAGAAACTTCCTGACAGTTAGAACAATTAATCAATGGAACAACCTGCCTCCAGAAGCGGTGAATGCTCCCACACTGGAAGTCTTTAAGAAGAGACTGGACAGCCATTTGTCCGAAATGGTGTAGGGTTTCCTGCCTGAGCAGGGGGTTGGACTCGATGACCTCCAATGTCCCTTCCAACTTTATTTATTATTATTATTATTATAACGGACTCTCTAGGGCAGGCCGGCCCGCCGGATGCATCACACAGAAGCCACGCCCACCCCAGCTCCGGCAAGGGGGAAAAAGTCATGATATGACGTGCCGCGGCGAGTTTGACACCTCTGCTCTAGTGGTCTGCAAAGTTTGTGACCAAAAATGTGATTAAAATAAACAATGATTTACATCCCCGATTTATGGTTTTATTGTGCTGTTTTAATTTTATTTTCCTCAAAGGAATCCTAGAATCATAAAATCAAAAGAATCTTTGAAAATTACCTAGATTCCGATTACTTTTAGTTTTTCTCTTTCCATTATTTCCCATCTTTCCATGCATTTGTACAGGTACACACAAATAGATTTTCATGGTACCTTAACCCTAACCTATGCTACAGTTTTCACAATAAAGCCCCTCTTCCTTGAATTGTCTACTTACTACAATATTGTGCTCCTTCTTGGCAGGAATTAACTCAGAAATCAATCCATGATTCCATTTCTTTCCCTCTTATCTCTATTAATCTGTTTAATTGAAAAGAGGTATAAATACCAAATCTTATTTTTGGCATTGGGATCCGGATGGGAACATCTGGATATTGATTTTTGCCCTGGGCGTGCATGTATATGGCTGTTTGATAGGATTATAATCATATCAGATTATAGAGCATTAGCTTGAAAGAGTCAAGAAAAGACCATCATTCCCAAATCCGCTGCTGAAGCACACAATGCTTCTGGGCTTACCCAGAAGGAAAGAAGGATACTTCCTGTTTGGCCAATACCATCTCTAAATGGAAGATCCCAGTTGTGCAGCTGTGACCTTCCATTCAGGGTGGAAGAGAGACACTGGGGACAATAGGAAGATCTACATAAATTCATTTATGCACTGAATGTGAGTACAGAGGCAGAGGGAGGAAAGCATATCATTCAGCCTTCCCCCAGGGATGCTAGGATGTGTCTCCCAGAATTGTGGGAGACCCAATACATTTGAAACACAGAAGGACAGAAAAGGGTGACGCCTCTGTATATATCACGGAGGGACTCAAAAGCCACTTTAGTATATTGGTTAAAATAATGGACTAAGACTAAAAGCAAAATTACCCTCAGCCATAGATGCTGGCTGGGTAACTTTGGGCTGGTTTCTTTCTCTCGGCCAAACCTATTTTATGGGGTTGTAGTGTTTAAAAACAGAAAGTGGGAGCACTGAGTGAGTATGTTGCCTTGAGCACCAGAATGGAATAGAAATCTCATAAATAAATTACAATGAAAATGAGTGTATCACTCCCTCTGAGAAATCTTTCATCAGTTTATGTAGGAGCTTTGTCATCACATGGTATAAAAATCCATCCCAAGGAAAGTTTATCTGCCACTAATTTGGGAAGGTGCTCCTTAAATGGACATAATCCAAGCCATAAAAAATATTAATGCCCAGTGACTTCTCAAGGAAGGAGTTTTTAATGGCAGATGAGATGCCTTGACTCTAATTTAGTAAGCAATCTTAGAAAGGGAGGTCGAATGAAAGCAAGTGCATTACCCTTTTCCAGAGTGTAGATTATTCTGCACAATGTACCTAGATGGGTAATGAGGCCTCCAGTAAGGACTGAGGTTTTTTTTTACATATGTGATGCGATGGATGTCGTCTTGAGTATCGGCTAACTATCTACAGAATATGATCATTTACACTTAGGTTTCTGAATGGCTGTGAGGATGAATGATAATTCAGTATAAAGCTGTCTTCACACTCAAAATGGTATAGAAATATTTGAAATAAAAGTACTTGTGGTTTGCATCACATTTTCAAGTGTTCAGAGAATTGCACACAGGCCATCATTATAGCCTTTACAACAACCTCGTAAGGTAAGTCATTATTGTTCCCCATACTTCAGACAGGGGACTATAATAGAAGGAGGGGAAAACAGAGGGAGATGTTTGCTCCTTGTAATAGAGGCCAGATTTGAAACTAGGGACTTTTTTTTTATTTATAACACGACCTACTTTAGGGCTACATATTATGCTTCTTTCTGTCTTTTGTAGCACTCTGGAATGGCTTCCTCTCTGTTTCATAGTTTCAGAACCAGCCTTTATTGTGGCTCCATTGGAAGAGGCACACATAATTTGGGGGTCGCTTGGTTGTGAGTGGGACGTATCCGACTTCCCTCATTGACCTTGCTTGTCATAAACCAGTTGTAAAGGTTGCAACTGACAGTCCTATGATCCCGGGATGCTGCAATTGTTGTAAATGCAACCTGGATGCCAAGTGCCTGAATTTTGATCATGTGACTATGGGGCTGGTCATAAGTCACTTTTTTTCACTACCATGGTTGCTAAATGGACGGTGGTAAGTCGAGGACTACCTGTACAGGTTAAAAGGAGAGAGCAGAGAACAGCAGACTGTGTGGAGGATACTGATACCCCAATTTTCTCCCTTGTTAGAAACGATGCTCCCCTCTGCTAAGGAGTTGTTCCTGTATTCCCACAACCTTACTGAGCCTATGGCATCAGCAATAGCATTCACAGCACCCCTGTGACCCATTGTGACCTTCATAAACCCAAATCAGCCTAAAAATGGCCTAAAAGGGGAGCTCCAAGGGTGCAAATAGGAGAGGATTACCTCCCGGAGGCCTCCCATCCTCTACTACTCCCATTTTTATTTTGGAAAAGAAAGACATCTACAGTCTTTTTCTAAAGCAAATCTAAAGCTTGGCCAAACTGGCTTTCTTAGTTGTCACTGGTACGGCTTCCCTGGAAGCCGTTCTGAAGACTGAGAGGATGAGCCTCTCAAACACAGTCCACCCCTGCAGCAGAATTTATCACATCCACCAACAGATTTTTTTTTTTTTTATTCCACCTTAAAAAAGAGTTTGGGGACAGTTGGTTCTATTAAGGGGAATTCCCAGCATGCCATGAGGCACCTTGGCTATAAATAGCTGCTGCTGGGAGGGTGAGTGGGGAGAAAGGTGTTTGGGAAAGGGCTTTGTGATTAGGACAAAGAGGCAGCAGGCAGCTCAGTGCTCTCCCTTCATTAGGGAAGGAAGGAAAGAGGACAGGGCCGGATGCATTCACAGCTGCTGGTGTCACAAGCACTTGTAAAAGTAGTTGGAAATTGCCCAGAGTTTCCTTTGAAATCCCTGCAGGAAAGGAGGGGGAGGGTCTGCGACGGATTTCAAGGAGAAACAGGGCCCTCCCCCCCCCCACACACACACTTACCTCTTCAGGGCTACAAAGTACTCTGTGTAGTCCGCTATCTGGGCCAAGATTGCCCCCTGCTGGATTCTAGAAGGGCCTTCCAGGTGTGGTGGCATTCTACTGCCCTGGGTAAGGGTAGGCACCTGCTCCACGCCATGGCACAGCTGCGCCTCCGGGCCTTTTTCTTTACCTGACTTCTGATGGATGCATTTTGTGCAGGGATGGAATCAGATTCTACTCCTCTGCTTTGGCCAAAAGGATTATCACCCGTTTCCCCCCTCCCCCATATCTGATGTTGTAACCTTTGTTTGGGAACAGAGAGTCACTTTTCTTAGTTCCTACTTGATTGGTTCCTTGCTCGGTAAAGTAGTTCTTATTTTTGTTAATCTGGTCGCTGGCCTGAAGCTTTTGAACTCTGCTGTAGAGTGCAGCGTCCTCTTTCACATGCCTCCTGGCTAAGCAGCCAGGCTCAGTGGGCCTCGGCCTCTCCATGTCAAAAGCCAGTTTCCCCCCCCCTCCCTTCCTAGCTGCCATGTAAATACAAATTAGCCTTGGCTGAGGGTGTCCTCCCACCTCTTTCCTTGAGAGCTCTTTAGCTCAGTGGGTTTGTACCATGAATTTTTCCTAATCTTATTGCTATAATTGCTTATTCTGTTGCAGAATTTCTCCTGCCCTTTTGTGTTTCTCTTGGGTAGCCCAAGAGAAGTTCCTAATTTTAACACAATATATTTGAATAAACACTGTATTTTCATCTGAATTTAAGACACCCCCCCTTCCTTTACTCAAGTTTAGCTCCTTGCAGTTCCTCCTATTCTATTCTATTCTATTCTATTCTATTCTATTCTATTCTATTCTATTCTATTCTATTCTATTCTATTCTATTCTATTCTATTCTAATTCTTTCCAAGTTTCTCTTGCCACTGTCTCTCTCTCCTCTCATTTATTACAGAGAGTTCACTAATTCTGTAGGACAGAGGATGGTTTCTGGCCTTGTGAAGATGCACTGCATTTACACAGGGATTTTATGTAATGGCCTGGATGTTTCTCCAAAATTTTAGTTCGCTCCCAGGCAGAGGCACCTTTAGATGTTTGAATGGAAAGATTGTGAGGTGAACGGAGTGTATTCTTCCCCTTTTTAAAAGTAGGATTTGATTTGCTTTCTTTGCTTGTTTCTGGACTCTGGCAGAGCTCCTTTTGTTTGAATTTGAAAAGGGATGCTGGCTTGATCTCTGACAGTTAAGGATATTTTTTTTCTGTTTAAACTAAGCCAAGCTAAATTAAAATATGTACAAAATCTGCATTGAAGCAATACCCTTTTTTAGGTCAGTTCAACCTTTGCAAAACCACACGCATGCTTTCAGGTTTTCAGGAACTCTTTGTCAGGCCTGCTGATTTTATAAAAAAAAAAAGTATCACATGGTGGGAGGAGAACTAAATATGGTTAGAATGCATGCCATAAATACACATTTGCACCCATATATCTCCCCTTGTGATAGTGTGTTTCTGCTTGAGCTAATTATGTGGGAGCTGAGAAATGCTTGATATTATGATGCCATGCTTTGTCTCTCTGCTTCAATAGATGCTATTGAGAAAGCTCCAATCTGGTAATGGGCAGTGTCCTCATGGTTTAGACCAGGGGTAGGCAATCTTGGCTCTTTCATGACTCGTGGACTTCAACTCCCAGAATTCCTGAGCCAGCTGGAATTCTGGGAGTTGAAGTCCACAAGTCATAAAAGAGCCAAGGTTGCCTATCCCTGGTTTAGACAATATCCAGGTTAGTTTATATATAACCCCTTCCCCCCCCCCAGTCCCTGAATTGGGAGATCATCACAAGTAGGTTCTTGTTGAATGCCTACAAACATACTCATCTCAATTTCCAATACTGTACACATACTTGTTTTGGAAATATATATACGCTGCATTACTGGACATCATAAACCTGACGTGTATCTAATTTTTTTTATTTAAAAATGATCTGCTACAAACCTAAATTTACAAACGTGTAGATATAGGCTAATGAAAGTTTCACAGTTTTATATCTATATTATATGTGTAATAACCAAGATAGTCTCTCAAATTACATGTAATAGTTTTTTTTTCTACTGACCTTGCTGCCTGCAATCATATAACATAGAAAAAACGTAATGGGATTAAGTGTTAGAGTCTGTATATTGGTAAAAAGGAAGAAGCTATCATGTCCCTTCTGATGTGAAAACCCTTGCATCCAACTCAGCTTTGACATAATACTTCAAAGTTTGGGGCCTTTTAAGTTCACAATATTAATTGCTTTCTCCTCCCTAAGGCTTCTAAACAAAAATACACAAGAAACTGTATTTTATACACACAGACAGACAGACAGACACAGACACAGACACACACACACACACACACACACACACACACACACATACACACACACATTTTTGGCCTGTATCCTTAGTTCCTCAACTGCTTACTCAGGTTCAGACAGGATTCATGTACTTCCTAGTGCATTCCTTCTCCTTCTACTCACAGACATAAATATCTGGCATGTGCCATTCTGTGCTAGCTGGCCCATTTGCTGCAGCCCCTGGAACATTGACTGCAGCTTGGCATTGAGCTGCTCCATGCCCCATTCTGCTCAGCACTGGGTGCCTGCAGGGTGGGTAATGCAGCGAAGCAGTTCAATAGGGAACTAGCTCAGTCAGCTGAATGCTTGTGCATGGGGTGAGGGAGAGGCTCATTGCTGATGAGAGCACAAGGGATTGGGAGATTTTGCTGAAGAAGACCAAACAGCTTTGCAGTGCGGTCCTTGGTTGAGTCTTTGTGGGTGTATTATTGTGAACTAGACATACATCCTCACTGGTAGAAGGAAGGAAGGAAGGAAGGAAGGAAGGAAGGAAGGAAGGAAGGAAGGAAGGAAGGAAGGAAGGAAGGAAGGAAGGAAGGAAGGCTATAACGGGGTTTTCTGCTGTCTTGTTAATTTTGAAAATAAAGGAACCACAATATTCTCAACCAGAATAAAGCAAACCAATACATGCTTGCAGGTCCAAGTGGGATAAACATATTTTGAAAACAGAAATAAAAGTGAAGAAAAAAAGAACAGTTTCCTAAGAACTCTAGTGAAATCTATTGTGCTGCTGCTTGTTAGTGGGGATAGTCTTTAACATATTAACATTCAATATTATTATGTTCTCTTTTTGCTCTTGAGAATCAGGTAGCTGATTTAATCTTTCCCTTTGACCTTCTCATTCTCCTATAGCAGTGTTTCTCAACCTTGACGATTTTAAGGCATGTGGACTTCAACTGCTGGCTGTGGAATTCTGAGAGTTGAAGTCCACATGCCTTAAAATTGTCAAGGTTGAGAAACACTGTTCTATAGGGTAGTCCCCCTTCCATTTACTCACCCACTTTCACTGGGAATCATTGATTTATATCATTGGTACATGATATAATATTAGAGAAGATGTAGAATATTAAACAGGCCCCCAAAATACAAAGTTTTAGAATCCTCCAAGATGCTGGAAGAATAATCCAATCGTAGGGTATTGTAGTTGAGGAATGAGATGACTGTAGAATGGCATCTCATGCTACGTTGGGCCTGGAAAGAGTATTCTCCCATGTTTTGTTGAATTTGTAGATGCTGTTTGATTCTATAAACTCTCTATCCAGTCATCTCCCCATTCTTGGGTCTCTGTGGAGCCTATTACTTAGGCCTAGGTTGGTGTCTTCTCTTTGAACAATCCCATGGTATAGTAATTCATTTCATGTATAAACATAGGATGAGTGAGATACAGATTCTGACTGCCATTATGTGATACTGACTTCTGTTCCTTATCATAGGAATCCATCATTTAATATAGAGCAGTCTTCATCAAACTACAATTCCCACATTTCCTAACTCTTCTGTTGCAAGCCAAATTGAACTCGCCTTCTGCCCACCCTGTTCTATCAATAAAGTCTGTAAAAACCTGAGTTCAGTAACAGTGCTGAGCCTTGGTTAAATGTGAAATTTTGGGATAAAAATTTAATTCATTAAATAAATAAAGAGAAGATATGATTTTCTTTGCTGAGACAAAATCCCTATGATTTTATTTCTGAGCACAGGTTCATAATAGCTAGTTTTTGCCTAGAGACAAGTAAAGATAGGGAAGAAACTTGGGACCTCTAGATCAGGGGTCCCTAACCTGTGGGCCACGGCCCATTACCGGGCCGTGGCCTCTTGGCCATGGGGCCACATGAGTAGCAGGGCAGTGCACGTGCCTGTGTGTGCATGCTCACTATCTCTTGTTCCACCGTTGCTGCTATTATCACGCGGGCCATGACATGAGCCTTGCGCGGGGTTGGCGCCAGTACGATCCTTGCACCGGTAATGGCATCACTGCGAGCCTGGCTTCGTCGTCACAAGCCTCACACAGGTGCCGGCGTCGCTGACAGCCTCGCGCACATGCTCGCAGTTCTGTTGGTGTGGCACGCATGCTCATGGCCTGTGTATGCGCGTGTGTGCACACGTGTGGCCACATTCACATTTGCACATGCACACGTAATGCACCTGCCCCTCCCTTTCCCACCGGGCCACCAACCCAGAACAGTTGGGGACCCCTGGCTTAAGAGATGCAGACCCGTGAGAGAATATATGTCAAGCTCAAAATGTGTCAGGCTCATCCCAACTTAAATTTTTCAGAAAGGAAGACCCTTGACTCCATTCCTTGAAGTGAAAGCTTCTTTTCCTAAAGTCAAGGAGTTCTAGATATTAAGATGTTTTGTCATCTGCTAGTCTGGGTAATGTTGAATGAAAAACTAGGGTCAAGTGCTTGCATTTAAAGTTCAAGATCTTCCACACGTCTGCAGTTGAGCTATTTGTGCAGGGAGAGTTCTTAAATCTCCTGAAGACTGCATGATTCCTGCTTTTTTTTCTTTTTTTTTCATGCATATTGGAGCTTGTATTGATTTTGGGTGAGAATTCATTTTAATGTTTTCTAGCTTACCATGGAAAAGTAAATGGCCAGCGCTTTTAGGCAATGATTTGAGGCTGTTCATTTCTTTTATATATTTATTTATTTATTTTTGAACACGTTTATTACATTTCCAGAGAAAATAGAATACAAGATAACAAAAAAAGGGGGAAGGGATTCAAAAGGGGAAAAAGTGAAAAAAAAGGGGGGGCTCTTCATTTCTAACTTTGAGGCATTGTCTTGGCAGCTTGAATGGGCACATAATAGTTCTGTCTTTAATTTTTTACATTTTTGTGCCGGCTGTTAGCAACTGTGGGATTTATAAGGCTTTTGTTAGAAAAGAATGAGAAGCATCCATATTTTCAAACAATTGTAGAAATACTGCCCTTCAGGTGAAGTTCAAATTTAATAAAACTAAACTAAACTAAAACTAACACAGATTGAGATTTCGATATCTCCATCAAAAGATGTTGCTTTGTTGTGATAGGTATTTAAATGCTGTTGCTGACCATTTCCCCCCTCCCTTTTTTTGAGTCTGTGTTCATTTAACTACTCACTTTCTCCGTGTTCGATAACAATGTGTTAATTATATAATTATATATGTGTTCATGTCACTCATTGATACAGTCTGCCACCACCTCCAAATAGACAGTCAATATAAACTCCCATGCCCAATCACAGGTGCCCAAGTCCAGCTATGCTGATTCAGGAATTCTGGGAGTTGAAGTCCATGAGTCATAAAAGAGTCGAGGTTGCCTACCTCTGCCCTAGTCAAACAGGGAGTGGCCATCTTCAATGCTTACTTATCATCGTCATATCCTATCTTCCCATGTCTTATACACCCCACAAATGCCAATAGAGGGTGAAAATATAACGATTAAGAGCGAAATATAGAACAGTCCTATTTTGCAAGACAGGCTTTATCAAGACATTCTTGATAGCTGGAAGAGAAGATTAAATCTCCAGTTCTCATTCAGAATCACTGCTGAACTGAGGTCAGCTTGGGCTGAACTGATACCTTCTGTCCATAGAAAAACACTAACTAGGAATATTCCATTAAGTGTGTTGTACGATCACAACCAATGCATTTTGGATTGCAGAACAGAGAAGTTATAATTAGAACGGTTTCTTTTTATTTTTTTATTTTAAGCTCCGCACCAAGAAAAGCTGGATTCTGCAACCTAGCTAAATTAAGCAAATTAAAACATGGTTTGTAATTCATTTTTGGTTTGTTTATTGTTAGAAGAGCTCAGAGACCAAGAAATGAAGTTTTGCCTCCTGCTGCCAACATCTGTCTTTATCCCAGTCATTTTTAAAATGCCCGTGTATTTAAAGACACCATTTTGCATTTGTAAGCAATGGGGGAAAGCACTTGACATTTCAAGAAATTGTCCAGCATATCTCACATTCCTGAGATCCCGTTGAGTTTTTCTATCCTGATATGTTTGTTTATTGGTGTATATCTGATCAATGTATAGGCCATCTCAATTACTGTAGCAACTCCAGGCATGTAGAACAATATAATAGCAACAATTAAAAACAAACTACAAAAGAAAAACAATCCTCCCAAATAACTACCTATGTCAGATATCATGAACAGGCTTACAAATTACCCTATCCCAGGGGTAGGCAACCTTGGCTCTTTTATGACTCGTGGACTTCAACTCCCAGAATTCCTGAGCCAGCCATGCAAGGCCTGCTGGAAAAGCTAAGTCTTCAAGTCTTTTCTAAAGAATAATAAGTCTGGAGCATTATAGACTTTAGGGCAGAGGTCCCCAACCTTTTGGGCACCACGGACTGGTTCCGTGGAGAAAGGTTTTTCCGCAGATCAGAGAGTGTGTGTTTTTGTGTGCTGCCTGCATCCCACGGATGGGGCTTTGCGTGTTTGTGTGGACCGGTTGCTGGCATGCCACGGACCGGTACCAGTCCACAGACCGGGGATTGGGGACCTCTGCTTTAGGGGGAATGCTATTCCAAAGGATAGGTACTGTCATAGAGAAGGTCCATCTCCAAAGATAGATTTAGAACATGCTACCCTGCAATATCTTACCAGTTGGGTAGAACCAGTAGGAGGAACGCACTTCCACAGGTATCCAGGCCCTAAACTATGAAGGGTTTTCTAGGTGACAGGTAGCATCTTGAATTTCACCAAGAGATCAATGGGTATCTAGTGCAGCTTGCAAAATGGAGATGCCACATGGGTGAAATGAAAGTGTACCTATAAGTACTTGAGCTGCAATGTTCTGGGTCAACTATAGCTTCTCAGTGTTCTTCAAGGGCAGCCCCCTGTAGAAAGTGTTGCAGTGATCTAAATAAGGTATTTATTGTTTGGTGTGCGGATTGAAAAGTGGCACATAATCCTGGGGGTGTTTGGTGGCTTGAGAACACTCCTTCCATCTTTTGTCTTTTAACTCTCTTATTATTTTGTTCTTCGCTTTGTTTTTAACTATAGCTCTTTATGTGGTTTTACGATTGGTATCTGAAAAACCGCCAAAAGTCCCTTGGATAGTAAGAAGGGTGGCATCTAAATTTGATGAATTAAATGAATAAATGTAGTTAATATTGGAGTGACTGCAAGAAAGGTCTTTCAGTCCAGGGAAAGGGCGTGATGATATCTTGCTATAGTGGCCACTTTCTCATCTTTCCCAAGTCTTATCAGCTGAGGATATCAGAAACTTTCATGAGTTCGCAAAAGTTGGGTAGAATTTTCCCAACATTTTTCCTGAAGTTGGTGCATGGCAAAAATCATGTCAATAATCCCATGCTACTCTGTGATTCTGGCAGCAGGCCCAGCTCCAGGTGAGTGGCCAGATGATTTAGCAGAACTCTTACAAGGGTTTTTACTGTGATGAAGAACAGTGAGATTCCTTGGTGGTGGTTGCATACTGATTGAGTGTCCTTCCTCTCATAGAGATGTATGAGACAGGCATCTTGACATTCCTGAGGAACGGATCCTTGCTTCCAAAAGACTAGAATAACTCAGTGAGTTTCTCTTTAAATACAGGACCACCGACTTTATAGATCTCTGCAGGCATGCTGATTGCCCCTGGGGCTTTGCCATTGGATAGCTGACTGACAGCTTTTATAACTTCAGCTACTACTGGTGGGTCATCCATGGTGCTGTTGATGTCGACCTGGGGAATCCTGTCTATTGCTTCATCAATAAATGATGGTCAGTTGAGGATGGCATCAAAATGTTCAGCCCATTTCTCCAGGATCTGAGCTTTCTGTGTAATGAGAGTTGTGCTATCTGTATTTGGAAGGGGAAACTCCCAAGAGACTGAGGTCCTTAGAGGGTGTTAGCAGCTTCATAGAATCATTTCAAGTAGTTTCTGCCAGCTTATTCCTGTATATCATCTGCCTTGGCGCTCAGCCAGGCATCACACATTTTATACAGTTTATTCTGGACTGTCCTGAAAGCACCAGTAAAGGCATTTTTCTTGGCAGTTGATGATGAGTAGTCCTGATGGACAATGACGATGATGCTTTTCAAGAAATAGCCTGTATCTCCTCATTATTCTCATCAAATCACTCATGCTGCTTGCAGGTGGAAGGCCCTAGCATCTTCAGTGCAGATGAATAGGCACCATCCCTCTAAAATGTTCCCAGTTGTCCTCAGTATTGTGAGCAAGATATAGGTAGCAAGTTTGGTTTCTTATTCTTCAGCCAGTGCTGTAGTCAAACTGGCAGGATCCTGCCTGTATTTTCTCCTGACAATTACATGGTCAATGAGATAAAATGCTTTGAGTGGAAATTTATCCAGGAGGTCCTGGTATGGGTTGGCAGCCAGAAAGTTGTGTGTTGGTGATGAGAAGGTAATGTGCGGCACAAGATCAACTTCTTGGTGCCACTGATTGCTGATAGTAAGCTTCCTAGTTCTTCGCAGAACTATCTTTCATCTCATCCAGGCTGATCATTATGGAAGCATAGGCCCTGATCGGGTTGGCTTGAAGCTGTAGTGTCATGAGCTGATCATTCACACCTTTGAGGAGATTGACAGATTTACAAACAAGGTAACACATGATGGCAAATCCAAATCCAACATCGTGAAGCTCATTGCTATTACAGCCATTTCAGAAAAAAAGTGTATCCACCTCCAATTTCAGTCAGCTGACGTTTGTTAGCAAAGACGAGTCTCAGTTAGAGTTGCAATGCCAATGTTATATCTTGAAAGCTCTCTGGTTCATATGGCTATATGTTTCTCCAGCATGGTGGATGTAGAATCCACTTGATTGGGTTATTTCAGCCTTCCTGCTCAGAGAGACTAAGTCAGAGCTTTAGTCACGCCTCCCTTTGGGTGTGTCTTCCCAGTTTTGACTTAGTCTTAAGCTCAGCAGAGCGCAGGTTGTATTGGCTCCAGAGTTTTTTTCCCTAATTAGGTTTTTTATTAGATAATTTTTTTTCCAAATTGCTAAAATTGATAAGGTTTTTGTAGCTTTCGCCACCAGGTAAGGACTTGGTCCTTTCCCTTGAGGATCGGAGCTCCGTGAGCTCTGAAAGGGCTCTTCTCCACCCCCCTCCTCTTTCCGGCCTTCAGGCTCCTTCAAGGCCTTTCAAGCCGGACTCTCGGGTACTTCAATACCCAATTCGAGCGGCTTCACGCGAGCGCGGTCCTCGCTGCCTGATGACATTCCCTCGCCGATCCACTTGCTGAGGAGCTGGCATGAGGGCTGCTGACGGCATTCCTCCGGATTTTCGGCAGAGTCTCCTAACCGCAAGTTTCTCTCGCTGCGGGGGGGGGGGGAAGCGGGCGGCTCCGTTCTACAGGACCCAGCCCCAAATCCTTCCTTCGTCGTTTTCTGATTGTTGTGGGGTGATCCGGGAATCGTGGCCACCATCTTGACCGCGTGGCCGACAGGCGGTCGCCATTTTGGGAGGCCCTCAGGCGGACACCATTTTGGGGCCTAAAGTTCAGGCCTACTAGGCCGCATTCTATCCCTGCAGTTTGCCTTGACTTGTGCTGACAGGTCTGAACGAGGGGATTGTTTCTTCGTATTCATAGTCAACTGTTGGAGTGGTATAGGCGGACCCCTCTTGATCTCCAGTGGGTTAAGGCCGGCTAGGCCGGATTTCTTGTTGCTCGCTAGGCCCGTGGCTGTCAGGGCAGTCGTATAATCCTATTTTTACAGTAATTGTTAGTGGATTGGTACTGGTTACAGGTTTTCAGACCTGTTCCTTCGAGTGGGGAATTGTTTGACCACCTGTTATTGTTAGAAGTGGCCTTTAGTCTGCTGTCTGACTGTTCTGCCATTGCCAAGGCTCAGTGTGAGGATCGGTTGCGCTCCATCTCTGACCTTGATCTGCGTGCCTGGGTTCCCCCCACTTCTAGATACCCTTTGCCGGCTCTATCTAGATTGCAATGGCAGACAGCTCTTCACCTTCGGCATCTCAAGTCTCTAATGCACCCCCTGCGCAACCAAAGCGCAGATCTACTGAATTGGAAGCAGGGGGGAAGAAAAAGGCCAAAACCAAGCATTTGACTACTAAGGAGACTTCTAAAACAGCCGAGTGAGAGGCCTCGAGGAGAAATCAGGCACTGGAGAGGGAATTCTCCAAGGCACAGCGGCTCCTATCCAGTGGGGCTGAAACGGTTCCCCCTGCCCCACTGGATACTTCCATCCTGGAGCCTCCTTTAGCACCTGTGCAAGAAGCCTCTTGGATTAGTTCTCCTCTGGGGGTAACCGAACAGGTAGGCACTCCCCACTCCTCATCCTCTTCCATCCATCAGAGCCCTGAGGTTGCTCATGTTCCAATGGTGGTTGGGACTGATCCCAGGGTCCAAGGGGACATGTGGTTTCAGAGCCAATTTCAGGCATTCATGCACCATGCCTTTGTTCAATTTATATCCTCCTCTAGGAGCTCCCAAGTCCCTTCTCAATAATTGCCTCCTCCTCCTCCCAGTTCCCCTCCTCAGTCGGGAGGTGCAGGTTCAGATATCTCTGAATCCTCCTCTCAATTGGGGGAGGAGGAGTCAGTGGACCTGGCCATAGCTGACACGCCCATGTCAGAGGATGAAGAGGCAGCACCAGAACAGCCCTCCACCTCGGGTCTATTTGACCCCTCCCTGTTCAAATCCCTTCTTCTGAAGGCCTGCACTACTACCAACCTGACTTCAGTTCAGGAGGAGAGGCCTTCTACCTCCGCCACGCAGGAGGCTAACTCTTTATTTGCAGTAAAGGTAACCGAGCAAAAGCAGATTCCTTGTCCTCTGGTTTTTCGGGATGCAGTGGAGTCTTAGTGGTCCTCCCTGGCATCCACTCCAAAGGAAAGTAGTTTGGAAAAGAAACTGTACAATGTTTCTCCTTCCTTTGCTGCCTTATTGGAGGTTCCATCGGTGGATTCCCCCTTAATTTCTCTGTTCTCTACTTCTGCCTCCCCAGGCGACACAGCAGAGGCTCTCAAGGCGGAAGACAAGAAGTTCGAGTTCTCCTTCAGACGAGCTCATCAGGCCTCGGGGTTGGCCATAAAGGCTGCAACTTCTTCCTCCTTTTTCGCCAGGGCTGCCATCATGTGGCTTCGTGACCTTCAGGCCTCAGTTCCCCCCGATCAGGTCAGAGTTCACCAGACTCTAGTTAAACTAGTGGCTGCCTCCCAGTACATGGCCGATGCGTCTCTCCATTCGGCCAAGTGTTCGGCCAGATCCATTGCCGCCACAGTGGCCTCTCGCAGACTACTATGGTTGAGGCAATGGAAAACTGACCTAAAGGCAAAATGGCATCTCTCCACTGCCAAGTACGCCGGCAAGGATCTCTTTGGCCCAATCCTTGATCCCTTCGTGGTCGAGGGTAAGGACAAGCGTAAGGTCATGGTTCACCCCTCCAAGAAGACTGACAGGCGGCCTCAGCAGGAGTTCCGCAGGCAGTCTTTCCGCCCGGCTGGCTCTTGGGAATGGTGACAGCCCTTTCGGGCAGGGCAGTCCTGGGATTGGCCCAGAAACTCCCAATCCTTTCCCCAGTGGCAGGATCGACAACAGGACCGCCCAAACAGTGGAGCCAGGGGTCAGTCACAGTCCAAACGTTCCTTCAGGGGTTCAGGTTATCCCTATAGACGTTCCAAGTGATGTCATAGGGAACATTCCGATTGGGGGACGATTGGAACAGTTTTACCAGGTCTGGGAGCAGACCACCACCAACTCTTGGGTCAGGGACACCATCAGACGGAGTCTGGCTCTTGAGTTTCAGTCGCTTCCCCACGATCGCTTCCTACTCTGTCCGGTCTCGCGAAACCCCTCAAAAGCACGATTGGTCACCACTGCCATCATTCACCTTCTAGAAATCAGGGCCATAGAGGCAGTCCCTGGGGATCAAATTGGGAAAGGTTTCTACTCCATCCTGTTCGTGGTCCCCAAATCATCAGGAGGATGGAGGGCGATACTGGACCTAAAAGGCCTGAACCGGTTTCTAGTTTACAGAAGGTTCAAAATGCAGACCCTAAAATCCATTCTGGCTGGCATCAGGAAGGGAGATTTTCTCTCCTCAATAGATCTCACGGAGGCTTACCTCCATATCCCAATTTCCCAGGAGTATCGCAGGTTCCTGTGCTTCTGTTATGCACACCAGCATTATCAATACAGGGCTCTTCTGTTTGGCCTGTCTTCGGCTCCAAGGGTTTTCACCAAGGTCCTGGCAGTGTTGGCGGCTCACCTGCGGATGAAGCCGGTGCGCGTACAGTGCTACCTGGACGACATCCTGGTCCAGTCCCGGTCCCTCCAATTAGTGAGGTCAGACCTGGCTACCACCATTCAGGTTCTACAGGATCACGGCTTTTCTGTGAATTTCAAAAAAATGCCACATAGTCCCCACAAAGCGGCTCCTTCACTTAGGAGCCCTGATAGACTCCGACCTTTGCAGGGTCTACCTCTCCCTGGAGCGCCAGGTCAGCATCTGGAAATTAGTATCCCAGATTCGGGGGGCAAGGACGGTTCCTCTGGTCCAACTGTCACAGCTCCTGGGAAAGATGGTATCTTGCATGGGAATAGTCCCTTGGGCAACACTACACTCGAGGAACCTCCAGTGGTTCCTTCTCCCCTTCCAGAAGCGGAACCTCAGTGCCTCCACCAGGAGGGTCCAGGTCCCACCCCACATTCTCTCATCTGCCTTCTTGACTTTCCATTGGTCTCATCCACTGAGCACACTGGCGTCTGTCTTCACATGCTGGGATAGGCAACTCCCTATCTCACCAAAGGTTTAAGATAGTTGAGCTGCCCTCCCCTGATTTAGCCAGCTTGTCGAAGCAGTTATCTGGGCTGTGAATAGCCACAAAGGATAGCTAAGTGCCAGGTGGGGTCCGAGAGTGGGTGAACTGCCCTATAAAAAGGATGTGACATGTTCCCCTGTCAAAAGTATCTCCCCCTGACACTGCATGCACCCCAAATATCAGAAATAGGGATCATTTGATTCTCCAAAGCCTGCTTTAATGTTCTTTGATATGACAACATTTATATCTCACTGGGCTCTGGATAGCTTAGGTTGTACTTGAGCATGGTCTGCAAGATGCTTTCCTGCTGATGTGGACGGTGTGTATTTTCCAAGCTTTTAAAACAACACAGCAGCAGAGACAGAGAAAAGACGGCTTTGGCCTGCGGCAGACATGATGCGACTCGATTAAATTTTCCTTTTTTGTGCACATTCAAGAGCATCAGGGAAAATGTCATATTTACATAAAAATGATACTACTTCATTGGGAGAATACAGGCAATTACTGGCCCATTCCGTCTCTGGCACTTTCAGACAGTAGGCAAACGTGCCTAGCCATACTAGAGGTTGGGCAGTTAACACCTACCGGTACTAAATTTGAACCAATATATTTCTCTGGTTTTCACAGATACAGTACACACTCTGCTCTGTCGTGATAATTATTTTATTTGTTTATTAGATTTCCATCCTGCCTTTATTGCTTTGAAAGTAACTCAAGGCAGCAAACATACATAATACTCCTTCCTTCTCTGCTTTTTTTCCACAACAACAGTCCTGTGAGGTTGGCTGGGCTGATTGAGAATGACTGGATCAAAATCACCCAGCCGACTTTCATGCCTAAAGTAGGACTAGACTTAGGCCAAGGGTAGGCAACCTTAGCTCTTTTATGACTCGTGGACTTCAACTCCCAGAATTCCTGAGCCAGCATGGCTCAGCTTGGAAACTCTCCCTTTCCCCTCAGCATGGCTGGCTCAGGAATTCTGGGAGTTGGAAGTTCACGAGTCATAAAAGAGCCAAGGTTGCCTACCCCTGACTAGGCTTACGGTGTCTCAAATGTGCTTTTTCAAAAGGCAACTGGACTTTGTTTTTCCTTGAAGACTGAAGAAGCTTCTTGGATGTGAAGCGAAATGTCTTCAAGGAAAAACAAAGTCCAGTTGCCTTTTGAAAAAGCACCTTTGAGACAAGCACAACCTGGATGACTGAGAACCTTTGTAGACATTTAAGCCTCATAGTCTTCTGCAAATATAACTGCTGCCCATACATGAAGTGATGCTCAGAGGTCGTTCCAGGACGTTTTCTAGGGAAGTAAGCATCTTTCTAAGCAGATGTTCTGTGTTCTTTTATTGATAACTGTTCCTTCACTCATAACTTTGTTCAGCCTTTTGACTCCATCAGTTTGGGAAAGGCAAGTAGGCTTGCTTCCCAAAGGGCATTGTCCCTGTTGTGCTACATCATTTTTAATACATCGTAATGGCATTCAGAAACATGGCGATTAAGAACCATAGCCACGGCAGGCAAGCAATGGAACAAAATAGCAAAATTTAAGGATATTCATAGGGTCAAAAATGAAATGTTACTGTGTTTTTATTTGAATTGTATTAAACATGTTAAAGAGAACATTAAAAACTAACACACATTAATACAGAATAAAGGGAACAAAGAAAGAGAGAAGAAAAAAAGAAAAAAGTGCAGAAAGAAAGGATAAAAAGAAATAGAAATAAGAAGCTTCTGATTTCCCTTGTAGCAACTGTGATTACAAGGTTATCTCTTATTCTATGATTACAAAAGAAGCTCATTTTTTTTCTATTATCCTTTTTTCCCCTAATCATCAAAACCACATCTTAAGTGCATTTTTTTTGTTTCATGAAAAAAGTCTATAAGAGTTTCTAGTCAACCATAAATGTAGATTCTGCCTAATCAAAAAGAAAAAGAAAATTTTATTGTAAAGGTGAGGATGGAATGATGCTTGTAGATAATGTTCTGGAACCATAGATGCATAACGTATTTTTTACAAGAAGAGGTTTTAAGTAATTATGAGACGTGTCCTAGGCTGGGAAAAAAGGGAAAAGTCCAAATGAACAAAGTGAATTTTGTACAGCAAAGGAAACCAAAACTTTGATAGGAAGAATGTTATCCAGTTTACATATTTACCAAATAAGCAAAAAAAAAAATGAGCCATTTCACGATGTAGATAGTTTCTCTCTCTCTCCCCACACAGGTGCGTCTGTACATATGCGTATCTGAATGTACCTCACAAAGGGGGGGGGGGAAACTTCAGAGAGAAAACTAGGCTGAATCTTTTTCTGTATTGAACTACCTTTCTATATGTGGTGATGTTTATGTTTTTTTTATGTAGAATACATCCAGCTAAAGAAAGCTTTTTACTACTTGAAACCTGCAAAAAATATAAATGAAAGCAAATTGTTATGCAGCAGTTGGTATCACATCCTCAAAAGTACAGAAATGTTGTAAATAAAGTAAAAAATGTTATGTGGGCAGTTCACTAATAAAAAATGAAATATAAAAATAATAAATATAGCACATAAATATATAATCTAAATCAGATAAAAGCACTAGAATAAAAACAGAACGAAACAGCATCAGCAGATAATAGCACAAGGGATGTAAAAGCAGTACAGCTAAGATGTAAGAAAGCTTGGGAGTTTTATTAATCTGGCTCTGAAAACAGGGATATCTGGGAAGCTGCTGAGGAGAGGGTATTCCACCCAAAAAGCATCTTAGAAATCAAGTCTTGGAGCCATTAAAAGAAAGGCTGACTAAAAAAAAGTTTGAATATTCCTCAGCTCAAGTGATTTAGGAAGTCCAGTTTACAAATTCTTCAAATGAGGGAGAGAAAAGAGAGAAATGCCTGTTGGTGGGAAGTAGAGTTCGAATTGCAAAGGATTAAGAAACGTGAAGACCTTTTTAATCCCTCAAATAATGACGGGCCTTCCCCCCCACACACACACACCTTCCTATCAGCTGGTACTACTGCATCTTACAGTATACCGGTACTGTTCCAGAAAAATATAATTCTCATAGGAAGTGTAAGAACGTCCTTGTGGTGATCATGCTGATTTTTTTTGTGCAGGTGACTGCTACTTGGACAATTCCGTCAAAAATGGGAACAGTCAAATCCAGAATCGGTGTAATCAGTAACCTTTGAATTGCCTAGCATAATGGCCCTGAGGTAGAATGGCCACATTACCACATAAAGATTTGTTTCACAAATCCCTTCTGTGTTCCTAGTGAAAGTGCTGGTTTTTAAGAAAAATTAAGCTATCGTCAGCAAGCCTTCTGCTGTGGCCTTAGTTTAATTCATCCTTAAAATGTGCTCTGCTTAATATACATCTTTTGGTATCCAGAGACTACAGCCAACATTTTGGAAGCTCTGAGAGCCGAAATTGTGATTTAGAATAGACAGGCTTCATCACGCACAGAGACAAGATCGGAGGAGGGGTTCGCCATTTTTTCCCCAGGTGAACAGAAGGATTTTTCCTTGGTTTTCAAGTGAATTAAACCTAATGCTTACTCCTATAGTTTTCTTATACTGTTCAGGGTTGTAGGTTGCTCACTCTTGATGTAGAATATAGAAATTCCTTGGAAACAAGTGCTCTCTTCATTCCTGAACACAAAAATCTCCTGTTTCCCTTGAGACAGAGACCTCAACCTTGAAAAAAGATAAATAGAAATGGCCAATGATTTTATACAGTGTTGAGCTGAGAAGCCTTTTTTTTTTTTTTGTAACGACAGAGATAGGGGCACAATACCCATCAAGTGCAAGGTCTAGCTTCATATTGCCAATTCGCTATCACAATTTATTGTAGAATAATTGGGTTGTTTCTGGGAATTCTTGAAAATAGCAGTGTGGGAACTGAATTTATCCAGCCCAATCTAAATAAATACCAATAACAGTAATTATATTTTAATCATCCAGGATATATGCCGTAGTCCTCACTTAATGACTGCCCTGTTTAGCAACTGTTTGAAGCTAAGGCAGTGCTGAAAATGTAATTTTATGACTAGTCCTTGTACTTAAGACTGTCACAGCATGCTCGTAGTCATATGATTGACATCCGAGTCCCTTGCAACTGGCAGATGTTTACAACCGTTGCAGGGTCCTGTGGTCATTATGTGATGGCCATTTACACACTTCACAGCCAGCTTCTGACAAGTAGAGTCAAAGGAGAATCTGGCAGTAAAATCATATATGTTTCAGTTAACAACTGCATCACATAGCGACAGTTTTTGGTCCCAAATGTGGTCATTAAGAGAGGACTACCTGTACAGTATATAGTACCTAATGATAACGAAATCATGTAATGTTCCCAGCCAATATAAACGGTACGTTTATCTCACTTTTTTCCCCCTAGCGAACAACTCATTAACAGCCCAACCAGGCATTTTACAGATGAGGGAGGACCACAAGTCCCATTATTCCTGTCTGCAAAGCTGGTGTTCTTGCTAGTGGTAGATTATTAGAGTTATAGTCATATAATCTGTGGGGGTAATGCTGGCCTAAACATATTTTATCCTATGGTCCATATCCTTTTGTATTTCTGTAAATAAATGTGCATAGATACCCATATTCCTTATTTGTCAATCTTTGCTCATTAAAATCTAATGATCCTTAGTTTTGCTCCATTGGCCACCCTGTGTTCCGTTTTGTCTGGCTGATCTTTCTACTCTCTTAATTATGACCAGGGTGGGCTTTGTGGACAGAGAAGGATCTTTTCCTCTGTCATTGATTTATAGGCGTGTGTGCATATTCTTCTAGGGAAAAGTAGCTCTCTCGTGGAATCTGGGAAGTTGAAAGATGTCTGATCAAAGGCATTCTCTGAGAAGGATGCTTAACAGAGACATTCTTTTGGAAGTCAGGGTTTTTCCGTCTCCTGCCCCATGCGAGGCACCCACTGCTGGGACATGGCAGGTTGTGTAGGGAGTCCCCCCTTTTGCTGCTCTCGCCTGCCCCACGATTTATTTCCTGCCCTGCAGTTCCTTCCCTGCAGCGTTTATGGTTACATTTCTATCCGTGCATCATCCGCGATTGATGTCCCCCTGTACGCAGGCAGAAGCTGTAACTCACCCTTGTGACTCGGGCTCCCAGCTCGTTACTCACAGGTTGGTGTCAGCCCCATGAGTTACAACTTCACTGCTCGGAGAAAAGTGCATGGAGGAGGCCAGTGACCAGGCAGGACAGGGGGAGAGAGAGAGATGAACCGGATCTGGATGGAGGAGAAAATAACCCTTTCTTCTATTTCTTTCTCCAATAACCGACACCTTCCTCATATTTTAGCCTTGATATCTCTTAAGCCTAGAAAAATGCCAATAACCCTCAACTCCCTGGGCCTTTGTCAGGGGATTACACTTAACATCTGTCCCTTATTTCCAAACATCCCTAGCAGAAGGGGAAGTCCTATATTGCAAGTCAGGGCCACTTGTTAGAATTTAATGCCCAGCACTCTTTTAATTTTCAAATATTGTAAGCTAAAGCATTCCTTTAAAACAAGAGTTATTCTCCAGCACTGGAGATGGATAATCCACCAATGGGTTTAGACCATGGGTAGGCAACCCAAAACACTCAAAGAGCCACTTGGACCCGTTTCCCACCAAAAACAAAACACTGGGAGCCGCAAAACCCTTTTGATATCTAAAATGAAGCTAACACTGCATATATCCTTTTTTACCTTTATTATAAGTGTGTGTGTGTGTGTGTGTGTGTGTGTCTCTGTGTGTGTGTATAATAAAGGTAAAAAAGGATATATGCAATATTATCTTCATTTTAGATGTCAGAAGAGTGTCTGTCTCTCTCTGTGTGTGTCTCTTTCTCTCCCTCTCTCTCTCTCTCACCCTTCTCTCTCCCTCTCTCCGATCTTCTGCTTACCTGGCAAGCTGGCTTCAAGCTGTTCTCCAACAAACTCAGGGGTAGGCAATCTCGGCTCTTTTATGACTCATGGACTTCAACTCCCAGAATTCCTGAATCAGCATAGCTGGGCTAGCTAGCTCTCTCCTGCCCTTCCTGTTTCCTGCTTCCTGCAGAGACACAGCAAAGGGAGGAGCTCAGCCCAATAAGTTTTTCAGCTCCACGGAGAACACTGTGAGTCCACTCTCTTTTTTACACACAAACACACACACACACACACACAGAGAGAGAGAGAGAGAGAGAGAGAGAGAGAGAGAGAGAGAGAGAGAGAGAGAGAGAGAGAGAGAGAGGGAGGCTGGGAGCCGCAAGGGAAGGCTCAAAGAGCCATATGCAGCTCCAGAGCCGCAGGTTGTCAACCTGTGGTTTAGACTGTGTTCCTGCCCAATCAGATCAAGTCAGCCAAAGTTGCAACGCCTGTCCTGGGCTAGAGTGTCCCAGTCTCGACTTGATCTTGCCCAAGACAGACGTAGCAAGTTGGCTCTTAGGCAGGTACAGTTTCCATTGATGGATTCTTTATTCTTTATTCTCTTCAGTCTTCTGTGACAGTGCTGTATTCAGCACTGTGTTTTTTTTCCTCTCAGTTGGCTGAAGAACTGTTTGCCTTTAACTAGGCACGGGGGCTTTCATTCCCCCCCCCACTTCCAACCATAAAAGCTTGAGGCTGAGAGGACTTGCTTCCCCTCTGTAACACAGCCCTCCTTCTCCTCCTGGACAGCACTGGGCTCAGTGCTGCTCCTCAGCCCTCCACAGTTCTCTATTGCCTGGAAAAGCCTATGGACACGCACAAAGGCTAAAAACAGCCGTTTGCAGCAGGCGTGTGTTCAGAAGGCCGATTATCTCTTTTCCAGCCTTTCTTCGTGATAGGAGGCCAGAGAGCATTCCAAAGCTCTGTTTTTTCGTCTCAGAGGGCTGCTTGGTTTAGGGTGGAAGGGGGTGCCGGCAGCAATACCCCCAGATCTCGTGCGGCTGCCATTTTGAGTGTGGTGGCCATTTGGGTTGTGGTAGCCATTTTTAGTGTGGCAGCCTTTTTAAGCGTGGCCACCATTTTGAGCTGCCATTCAGAGTGTGACAGCCTTTTTGGGTGTGGCCACCTTTTTGTGTCTCTTAATGGGACTGGGTCTTTCTTGAGGCCGCCATCTTGGGGCTTGCTCTGCACCCTTTTCTCCCCTGTGGCCACCATTTGAGGCC
This sequence comes from Bothrops alternatus, assembly GCA_034064705.1. NCBI lineage: Eukaryota > Metazoa > Chordata > Lepidosauria > Squamata > Viperidae > Bothrops > Bothrops alternatus. Next base: position 26,942,472 of record JARGCV010000248.1, on the reverse strand, counting down.
TCTGGAGCCTAAGTTTGCACAGGGACCCTGCACGGCCACTGTTGCCTCAGAACAGGCCTACTAGCCTCCTCAGGCCTACTTCCTTCATCTGCTCTAATTACAACCTTACATAACACCATTCCAAGGCCTGTCAGACCTTAGTCAGTATTTGATCTCCACAGCCCCTCAGGCCTGCAATATATCCATTTCACAGCCTGCTTAGCAGGTTTGGCTCTATCTGGATTGTTCCTTCATGTGCATTTAATCTCCTTGGATTCAATTTTTGGGTTCTTGGTGTCTCCAGGTCTCCCTGAAAACCAGGATTAGTCCATTGGGATCCTGGGCCTAATTATATTAACAGCTCTGTCTGGATACCAGGTGTCCCCTATTGTGCGTCTGTTCTTATCCACACAAACAGCTCTGTCTGGATACCAGGCGTCCCCTATCGTGCATCTGTTCTTATCCACACAAACAGCTCTATCTGGATTCCAGGTGCCCCCTGTTGTGCGTCTGTTCTTATCCACACAAACAGCTCTGTCTGGATACCAGGCGTCCCCTACCATGCGCCTGTTCTTATCCACACAATCAGCTCTATCTGGATTCCAGGCGTCCCCTATAGTGCGCCTGTTCTTATCCAACCAATAGCAGTCTCCGGATACCAGAGGTCCCCTATCATGTTCCTGTGTTACCCGAGGATGGAGGATGCTAGGCCCCCCACAAAGGATGTCTTGCCATCCTCCTTGACTGCTAAACGCCACAAATCCTCTAATCAAGAGGCCGCAGGTAAGATCTCTGCCAAGGCCATGTCTACCTGAAAAACCTCCAAGGGAGCTGAAAAACAGGCCACCAGGAGACACCAAGCCCTAGAGAAGGAATTCTCTAAAGCACAGAAGCTAGCCAGGTTAGAGACCTCACAAGCCGAAGTGCCTTCTTTTGATCTGCCCCTGGGGCCCTCCGCTTCTCCACTGGGGCTATGGTCAACAGGGGAACCTCTCCCATCTCCTACACTGGGGGACACGGACAGGGTTCATCCCATCACTCAGCCCTCCGCTCCACGGCTCAACACGTGGCCCCTGAAGTTACTTTCACCCCCACTGCGGCTGGGCTTAGGCCAAGTGAACCGGTCCCCCTCCCCACGAAGGACCACCTAGCTGAGATGATTGCACAGGCAGTAGAGCGTGCTCTTAAGGCCAGATCGCAAGTGGCTAGGTCACCTGCGGTCACCTTTCTACCCACCCACCAGCTGGCTACTGAGTCCTATCATGCGCCTTCTTCCCCTTTGCAATCCATTTACTCTGGGGACTCGTCATCTCGTGAATACGAGGCTGATCTGGAGATTCCGATGTCTGAGGAGGAGGAGGAACCCTCCCCTGAGACACCATCACTTAGCGGTCTCTTTAACCCTGCCTTTTTTGTGCCCCTGCTCGTAAGGCCACTTCCACGGCACATCTCGGACCCGATCCTTCCACGCCCGCAACTTCAGTCACTCCAGACTCGGAGGTGGATCTGAATTTCACCGAACCGGTAACAACACAATACCGCATTCCTTGCCCTCCCATGTTCCTCAACGTGGTCCGAAAGCAATGGGTGTCCCCGGCCTCTTTTCCCCTTCCAAGTAGCAATGAGAAAAGACTTTATAACGTGGCCCAGAACCTGGAGGTGGCTCTGGAGGTACCCACGGTAGATAAACCTTTAGGACCCCTTGTGTCTCCAACTGTCATTCCTGGCGTCGTTTCTGAGGCCCTCAAGGCTGAGGACCGTAAATGTGAGCTCTCTTTGGGCTATCAGACTTGGGCTATCAGAGCAGCTACCTCTGCATCCTTTTTTAACAGGTCTGCTCTCCACTGGCTTAGACAGCTTCAGGCCAGGATACCGGCAGAGGATATCCACACGCATCAAGATCTAAGTAAGATGGTGGCGGCTACAGAATATGCTTCCGATGCCACCCTCCAGGCCGCCAGATTTTCCTCCAGAGCCATGGCATCCAACATCACTGGCCGGCGTATGCTCTGGTTGAGACACTGGCACGCTGACGCCAAGTCCAAATGGCGCTTGTCAGCAGCCCCTTATCAGGGAGGGAAATTGTTTGGTGAAGCTCTGAATCCTTACCTCACTGAGAATAAGGATAAACGTAAGGTCCTCAGTCACCTCCTTAAATGGTCGGACAAACATTCCAACACCTACTCACGGAGGCAGCCCTTTCGCGCTGGAGCCAGGTCCAACTACTCCCAGCCCAACCATTCTTTCCCTATCAGACAAGACAGACAGGACAGTCTGACAGACAGGACAGTCTGACAGACAGGTTTCCAGACCCAGAGAACAATCTCAGGGCAAACGGCCCTTTCGCGGGAGCGGCCGCCCATTCCGCCGATCCAGGTGACTCTCAGACAGATCCTCCCATCGGGGGCAGACTCTCTCTCTTTGCCCGCCAGTGGGAAGCCACCACCATGGATGCATGGGTCCTAAACACCATGCGTCACGGACTGTCCCTGGAGTTCATATCCAACCCCCTGAATCGCTTAATTTCTTGTCCCCAACTAAGAAATCCAACAAAGAAAAAACTAATGCAAGAGGCCATTGGTCACCTCTTAAACATACGGGCCATAGAACTGGTGCCATTGGATCAGAGAGGTTGGGGATTTTACTCCATCCTCTTCGTTGTCCCCAAGGTGTCAGGGGGATGGAGAGCCATCCTGGATCTAAAAGGATTAAACTATCATCTTGCATACCGCAAATTCAAAATGCAAACGCTCCAGTCCATCTTGGGAAGCATAAGAAGGGGAGACTTCCTGACGTCTATCGACCTCACAGAAGTGTACCTCCACGTCCCCATCTCTCTCACCCACCGCCAGTTTCTAAGATTCGCCCACAGGGGACATCATTATCAGTACAGGGCATTCCTGTTCGGCCTATCCTTGGCTCCGAGAGTCTTTACCAAGATCCTGGTGGTTCTAGCAGCGCACCTGAGAATGGTGCCAGTCAGAGTCCAGTGCTACCTGGACGACATTCTAATCCAGTCATCAATCCAGACCGCTCAGGCGGATCTCGAACTGGTGATAATGCTGCTCCAGAATCACGGATTCTCGGTGAACTTCTCCAAGAGCTATTTGGTCCCCACAACAAGGTTATTACACCTAGGGGCCATCATAGACACGGTGGAATGCCGGGTCTATTTATCCCAAGAATGCCGAGACAGCATCAGGGAGTCGATTCTCCAATTGCGCAGGGGTCGAACGGTGACGTTGGCCAGCCTCTCCCAATTACTGGGGAAGATGATCTCGGCCATTGCGATTGTACCTTGGGCGAGGCTCCACTCCAGGAACCTTCAGTGGTTCCTGCTCCCCTTCCAGAGACTGAACATCAGTTCCTCCAATCGAAGGGTGAGACTTCTGCTTCACGTCTCGCGATCCCTCACATGGTGGCTCTCGTTGGCCATGCTCAAGGGGTCTTACTTCAAGGAGCCCAATCGACTCACCCTTATGACCGACGCCAGCCTATTCAGCTGGGGAGCACACCTTCGCTCACAGTGGGCCCAGAGCCGTTGGTCCCGCTCCGACCTTCGGCACAATATCAACTGGCTAGAGCTCAGGGCTGTACACCTGGCCCTGCACCACTTTCGCGGCGCAGTAGCGAAGCATCACATGTTGGTCCTCACGGACAACGTGGCTGCCAAGGCACATGTGAACCAGGAAGGGGGCACCCGATCTCATGCACTCTTGACTGAGGCACTCCTGCTGGGTTCCTGGGCAGAAGCCAACCTGGCCTCCATCAAGGCCGACCACATTTCAGGGGAGGCAAACACTCAGGCCGACTTCCTGAGTCGGGCGACGGTGGACCATTCAGAATGGCGCCTGCACCCAAGGATCTTCAGGGAGATCTGCCACCGCTTCGGATTGCCAGTTCTAGACCTTTTTGCCTCCCCGACAAACGCCCATCTCCAGTGATTCTTTTCCTGCTTTCCATCTCCAGGGGCGGAATGAGCGGATGCTCTTCGGAGCCCGTGGCCAGAGGGACTGCTTTATGCCTTCCCTCCTCTTCCTCTTCTTCCGGCGGTTGTCCGCAAGCTTCTTTGGGAGCAGGCGGAGGTTCTTCTAGTGGCCCCGTATTGGCCACGGAGACCATGGTTCGCCGAACTAGTGAACCTCTCTCTAGCGTCCCCATGGAGGATTCCCCCAGATCGGGTCTTACTCAGCCAGAAGACCCTTCTTCATCCAGACCCCCAATGGCTCTAGTTAGCCGTCTGGTACTTGAGTGCTCGATCCTGTCCCAGGAGTCCTGCTCGCCGGGGGTCATTACCATAATCCAGGCCTCCCGTCGGTCCTCTACCAACCATATTTATGAGGCCACGTGGAGGAACTTCTGTTCATGGTGCTCGAACCACCACTTGACCATTCCAGACTTGACAATTCCACATATATTTATTTATTTATTTGTTTGTTTGTTTGTTTGTTTGTTTGTTTATTTATTTATTTATTTATTTATTTGGGTTTGTATGCCGCTCCTCTCCGGGGACTCGGAGCGGCTAACAACATATATATTACAATAAAAAAACCCAAACAACAATATCTAAAAAAACCAATAAAACACACATTCAATTCAACAATCAACCACAATCATCCCCAGGCCTGCCGGCAAAGATGAATTTTTAGATTTTTCCGGAAGGCCAGGAGAGTCGGAGAAACGCGGACTTCAGGAGGCAGTTGGTTCCAGAGGGTGGGCGCCACAACAGAAAAAGCCCTTCCCCTAGGGCCCGCCAGACGACATTGTTTCGCTGACGGGACCCGGAGGAGGCCAACCCTGTGCACTCTCACCGGTCGTAGAGAAGTATGTGGCAGAAGGCGGTCCCGTAAGTATCCTGGTCCCATGCCATGAAGGGCTTTATAGGTGATAACCAACACCTTGAATTGGGCTCGGAGACCAATAGGCAACCAGTGCAGCATGCGGAGAGTTGGTGAAATGTGGGCACAACGCGGAAGGCCCACAACTGCTCGCGCAGCTGCATTTTGCACTAATTGTAGTCTCCGAACACTCTTCAAGGGTAGCCCCATGTAGAGAGCGTTGCAGTAGTCGATCCTCGAGGTGACAAGGGCATGTATGACTGAGGAGAGACTCCCGATCCAAGTAAGGACGCAACTGGTGCACCAGGCGAACCTGGGCAAATGCCCCCCTCGCCACAGCCGACAAATGATGATCCAATGTCAGCTGTGGATCGAGGAGGACTCCCAAGTTGCGGACCTTCTCTGAGGGGTTTATAGATTCACACCCCAGGGTAATGGAAGGACAGATTGAAATGTCCTTGGGAGGCATCACCCACAACCACTCTGTCTTATCGGGGTTGAGCCTTAATCTGTTAACACCCATCCAAACCCTCACAGCCTCCAGACACAGGCACATCACCTCAACCGCTTCACTGATATGGCCAGGAGTGGAAATGTACAGCTGAGTATCATCAGCGTACTGATGGTATCTCACTCCGTGCCGATGGATGATCTCACCCAGTGGCTTCAGGTAGATGTTAAAAAGTAGGGGGGAGAGAACCGACCCCTGAGGCACCCCACATGGGAGTTACCTAGAGGTGGACCTCTGACCCCCACAAACACCGACTGCGACCGACCAGTGAGATAGGAGGAGAACCACCATAACACGGTGCCCCCCCACTCCCAATCCCTCCAGCCGGCGCAGAAGGATACCATGGTCGATGGTATCGAACGTCACTGAGAGGTCAAGGAGCACCAGGAAAGAGGACTGGCCTCTATCCCGGGCCCGCCAGAGATCATCCATCAGAGCGACCAAAGCAGTTTTGGTGGAGTAGCCGGGCCTGAACCCCAACTGCAGAGGGCCCAGATAATCGGCTTCCTCCAGAGACCGCTGGAGCTGACGTGCCACCACCTTCTCAACAACCTTCCCCACAAAGGGGAGGTTGGAGACCGGACGATAGTTGGTCAAAATTGCTGGATCCAGGGAAGGCTTCTTGAGGAGGGGGCGCACAAGTGCCTCCTTTAAAGGAGCCGGAAAGGACCCCTCCCTCAAAGAAGCGTTGACAATCTCCTGGATCCAGGTACGTGTCACCACCCTACTAGCCGAAATCAGCCAGGAGGGACACGGGTCCAACAAACAGGTGGCAGAACATACAGATCCAATGGCCCTGTCCACTTCCTCAGGCGTAACAGCCTCAAACTCACCCCAGATGACCGGACAAGAACATGCCCCTGTCCCCTCGACTGAATCATTATCAGTTGACTCTGCTACACAATTGGAGTCTAGGTCAGCCTGGATCTGAGCCACTTTGTCTGTGAAACAGTTGTTAAAGACCTCGGCACTACCCTGCAAGGGAGGCCCCGGACCCCTCGGGCTAAGGAGGGACCGGGTCACCCTAAACAGGGCGGCCGGACGAGATTCCGCAGACGCGATCAAAGCAGAAAGATACAGAGATCTTGCCGCCTTAATCGCCTTCAAATAGGCTCTAATAAATGAGCTCAATCTGGTTCGATCAGATTTGGACCTACTTCGTCTCCATCGCTTCTCTCTTATGGCGCTTCATCCCCCTGAGCTCCTTGGTGAACCAAGGAGACCTCCTGGGGCCAGCACCATCGAGAGGTCACAGCGGCGCAATCCGGTCAATAGACCCCTTCGCGGCCCTATTCCATGCCGCTACCAGGGACTCCGCCGAATTGTGAATGAACGAGCTCGACAATTCCCCAAGCGTAATTGTATTACCTTTTACAGGGTCTGGAGAGGGGCTTGGCTCCAAACACATTGCGCAGACAAGTTGCTGCTCTCTCCACTGTACTTACCTGTGACAGCAGTTTCCCTAGGTCATCATCCCTTGATCCGCTCGTTCATCAAGGGGGCTACTAACACCAAGCCCCCTGTAGTGCACAGGTATCCCTCTTGGGACCTGTTGCAAGTTCTTCGGGCTCTAACCAGACTGCCCTTTGAGCCCAAGACATGTGATATACAATACATATTGTACAAGGTCACATTCCTGGTGGCAATCATGTCTGCGAGACGAATACCAGAATTAGCGGCACTTTCAGTCAGAGATGACTTGTGCTTTTTTCACCAGGACCGAGTGGTCCTTCATCTGGACCCTGTCTTTCTTCCTAAGGTCAATTCTCTTTTTCACAGGGCTCAAGAAATCGTACTCCCAGATTTCTGTCCTCACCCATTTCATGCCCTGGAATGGCAATGGCACCTTCTGGACATCCTGAGAGCACTCCGTTACTATATCTCACGGACAGCTGCCTTCCGCAACTCTGAGGCCCTTTGTCTCCTTCCATCCTTCTTCCAAGGGTCGGAAGGTGTCCTCCTCCACAATTGGCAGGTGGATTAGGGCATGTATTGCGGGGGCGTACCAGGCTGAATCATTGCCGGTTCCACGACGGGTAATGGCTCACTCAACCCGTAGCGCGGCTACTTCCGCGGGCTGGGCCACTCAGGCGTCCATTGAGGACGTTTGCAGAGCGGCTACATGGTCTTCACCATCTCCTTTTATAAGGCATTGCAAAATTGACAGGTTCGCCTCGGCGGAGGCCTCCTTTGGTAGTAGGGTTCTCCAACAGGTCGTATCTCAAAGTGCCACGCCAAATAATTAATAAATAAATAAATAAATAAATAAATAAATAAATAAATAAATAAATAAATAAATAAATAGGATGGGAGATCCCCAGGATAGGCCACGAGGAGGGGGCAAGGGGATGGTGAAAGGGCAGCAGAGCAGGACTAAGGCAGGACTTCCCTCAGACCCTCCCTCTCCTTTCCTTCCTTTCTTCCTAAGTACAGAGCGGTGGGAAAATATTTGAGATGAGGGAGGGAGAAAAACAGGCAAGAAATGCAGCTGGGGAGGTGTCACCCTTCATGAGGAATGAAGAAATGCACCATCACCTGGAAGTAGTCAGTACATGGCCCTCACCCACTTCACATATCTGGCTTGGTGGGCTCTGGCGGAGGGGATGCCATGAGCAACGTGAAAGTCAACGTTACCTGAGCAAGTCTCAGCAGGCAGCGGGGCAATTTCCTCAGAAGCACCGAGAGGTTGAGCTTGGCGGTGCGAAGCTCGCCAGCTTTGCACCTTGCTGCCTGCTGAAACTGGGCAGGCTGGGGGCTAGGCAGCATTGCACTTTTCATCAGTTTCGCGCCACCCAGCTCAGCTCTTGGTGCTGTGAGGAGAGCACCCCGCTGCCTGCTGAAACCAGGCAGGCTGGGGGCTGGGCAGCGTTGTACTTCTTTTTGAATTCATGCTGCCTGGCTCAGCTTCTCGGTGCTGTGAGGAGAGTGCCCCGCTGCCTGCCGAAACCCCTCTCCCGGAGCCCATCAAGCAGGATATGTGAAGTAGGCGAGGGCCATTTGCTGGCCACTTCTTCATTCCTCACAAAGGGTGACACTTCCCCAGCATGCACCCAGGGTGCGGGGCCGACGCAGCAGGGGCTGGTCCCTCGCTGTTTCCAGATGACCTTGTGGAGTAAGACTGAATGCGTTTCAGCATAGATGGCCACCACAAAATTGTACATTGGCTCCCGGCCAGCCAGGGCCAAGGCAGCAGGGGCCGTTCCCTCACTGTTTCCAGGATGGCTTCATGGGCCACATGAAACCACTTTGCGGGCCGCATCCGGCCCCCGGGCCTTGTGTTTGACATGTCTGCCTTAGCATGACAGTTGGCTGGGTGACTTTGGGCCAGTCACTTTCTCTTAGCTCACCTTACCTCACAGGGTTGTTGTTTTGGGGAAAATAGGAATATTAGGTAGGGTTCACTACTGCCTGAGGGGCTGCCACAAGGAAGAGGGGGGTCAACCTATTCTCCAAAGCACCTGAAGGCATGACAAGAAAAATATGGATGGAAACTAATGAAGGAGAGAAGCAACCTAGAACTAAGGAAATTTTCTTAAGAGTGAGAACAATTAACCAGTGGAACAACTTGTCTCCAGAAGTTGTGGGCGCCCCATCACTGAAAGATTTTAAGAAGAGACTGGACAGCCACTTGTCTGGAATGGCATAGGGTCTCCTGTTTGTGCAGGAGCTTGGACTAGAAGACCTCCAAGATGCCTTCCAATAACTTCCTGTTATTCTGACTTCTGACCTTAAGTTACATGTTTTTAAAAAGTGGAATAAGAATCTAGTAATAATCAAAGCCATTAGCCTTGGCTCCCCAACTTTTTTGTGTCTCTTCGTCAAGCCAACTGATATACACTGCTGAGTATGTTAATCCTATGCAAACTGTGTACCAGCCTAGAGGTTGCAAGGAGAGAACAGGGGCCAGAGCAACGGAAATTCAAAACTTAGCTGATTCTGATTTGTGCCAAGATGAATGTGTGCCGACATCTGAACATCTAAAGCTGGCAGATGTCTCTCTGTTCATTGCTTCTAAAATCCCTGCTTCATTGTCACTCACGTTTGACAATGCTGAAAATTAAACCAAAAAGGAGAGGAGGTGTGAAGAAAACAGACTTTCTGCAGATATATTTCTCTTAATTTGAAGTATTAAATAATAGCATGAAGATGCTTCCATATGGGCATATTTTAAGATTGAACAGTGGGCTAAGTGTTGTTATTTTTTTTTCCTGGCTGCTATTCTGCTCAGTTTGCAACTTCTAATATTAAAAATTATACAGCTGACCACTTGCAGATTTTATCATAATTAAATCTGCATCAGAACAGAACCATTGCATGGAACTCTGCTTGGCTCTTGCTAAACTAATCTGCCTCCTGACAGAATAAGCACTTGGTCATATAGTATTTCCTATGAAAATACTAAGAAATACAAATCCAACCCCGCACTCTTTAAAAAAATTGTTATTTTATTTTATTTTATTTTATGGAGGTAAGGAATGGAGGACATCTACTACTAAGGCAGGAAGAATCGAATGCTAGGTGGCATTAGAGATGAAATCTTTTAATTTGGTTTTCTGTAGGGATACCATCCATGTAGTTTTGGGAGCAACTGTATCAGAGTAGGTTTGCCATTGCTTTCTTCTGATATGGTTTGTTGGTTTCCCAGTTTTGATCTGGCATGTCCAGATTGCCTTCCATCAAAGTACTTGCCAGGCCTGACTCTGCATATCTTCATGAAGGTGGGACAAATTCAGCTATGTGCTGCCACCTGCTGTGACTAGCTAGCACCATGGAGAATGACATAGGGCAGGGTTCCAGGAAGCACAGAGAAATAGTTGTGTTGCAGGCTAGGCACCACATTTTTGACCAGTGTTTTTTTACTGATTCACCATCCTTATTATTAGGCTTCTACAACAAGTCCATATCTGACTTAGCTGATAAGCATCAATGACAAGCCTTAGCAGGCACCCACTTATTTGGGATTTTCCAATGCTTTATCTGGAGGGTCTTCCTGCTAGTGTGCACATTAGAAGAGGGAAATGCTGGCAGGCTGTTAATTACAGGTGCTGCTTGGCTGGCGCAGCAGTGTCCCATTGCTCTCCTGGCAGAGCTGCGTGGCGAGTGACAGACTCCATGATAAATTGATATCCCGTTTAGCATCAATTTTCTCTTCTCTAGTGGCAGACAGCTGTGCTAATGGGAAGGGACAAGCGCAAATGAAATTACAGGGGCTGACGGAGCAGGTGCCCCCCTTGCGAAGCAGACACAGGGGTGCCAGGACAGGAGGTGGGAAGGTGGAGGGCTTCAGCTCCAGCAGCCCCTCCTTTCATGTGTCATGGATGGGGACTAAGGATTTACTCTCCTGAGATGCAGGGAGGGAAGCAGAAGTGATCTGAATTTAAAATCTCTAGGAAGGAAGACACCATCTTCTAACTTATCTCTTATGATATCAATCACAGATGCTTGCCCAGCTTGTGATGGAAGGGTTCTCCACTGCCTCTTGAGAACCAAAAGCTTCACAGATGGAGATTTTGTTAAACCAACATTTAACTTAACCCTTCCTTTCCAGCAGCCTCACAGCTTCAAGAAATCACATGCAGTTTGAAAAACTGTTCCACCCCCTTCATTCTTCCATTTATTAATGTGTCTGAATATGCTGGTGCTTTTGAGTTACACCATTCTGCTTTGGGGGGGAGGAAGGGGGCTAGTGATTCATTTATCCCAATTGATCAATCACTAGATATGATGCCTAAAGATTGGGATTTAAGATTCATGCCTGCCTGGTGCAAATGAACTCTTCTGAACATGTTAACTAATAAATTTGAATATTTGTATGGATAAATAATGATGGAAGTGCAATGCCCAGACAATAGAGAAGGAAACTTCATAGCTCTGGCTAATTCAAATTTCTTCATTTTTTTCATCTGCCTGATGTCATTATAGCAAAGGGATATGGAATCACTGAGAGGTGAAAAGCAATGGTTGGAAATCCTAGTTTGAGAGCTACAATGGCAGGACAAATCATTGGAAACCAGTTGCATCATCCGTCTTTTCTGAAATTGGCACCTTTAAGATGTATGGACTTCAACTCCCAGAATTCCCTAGCCAGCATGAAGTCCACGTCTTAAAGTTGCCAAAGTTGAGAATCAGTGGGCTAGAAGTTCAAGCATCACTGTTTGTTATGACTTTGCTTTGTGGAATATAACTTAGTTGCCTTTTCTTCTATAATGCAATGCCATAAATTTAAGGAACTAGTTATTACCCATAAAGATGTCTGGGTATCAGAGCTCAGAGTCTGGGTATCCTAACTAGATTTTATTTGTCCTTCCTAGAGGAATACCAGTGGGTAAAGTGGGAAGAGGCACGTTTGTCCCTCCCCTCCCCTTTGGAACAGGTTATTCTCCCAGACACGAATGGCCCACACTTTTATGACTTTCCAAAGAATAGTTAAAACCTGTTTTTTCCAGAAAATCTTTGGCGATTAAACAGCAAGAGAAAGATCCATAATATTATTACTTCTTATTGTTTTACTTCTTTTATTATTCCCTATGTTTTGATTTTGTAGAATTTTCAAAGCTTCTGGGGTGAGGTAGTATATCAATCTTTTAAAGAAACAAATTATGGATTATAAACCATAAGTGGCTTCACATGCCTCTCAGGAAACAGTGAGATAGTTGATATATGCAAGTTTGCAATGTAGACACGATGATGTTGACCTTCTTTGCAGAGTTGGCAAATCTCAAGATTATGCTTTGACAACATGAAGAAATCAATAAGGGTATTCCTCATCTTATGACCATTCGTTTAGTGGCTCTCAAAGTTACAGCATTGCTGAAAAAAGTAGTTTACAAAGGGTTCTTGCATTATGCCCGTTGCAGCATCTCCACAGTCACATGACCTTGGTTTGGATGTTTGGCAACCTTGTGCATTTATAACAATTACAGTGTTCCACAGTCACATATTTGCCACTTGCAGCCTTTCCAGCTGGCTTCCAATAAGCAAAGTCATTGGGGAAGCCGGCTGGGAAAGCCAGGTTGCAAGTCACGATCCGCTGATGTCTCACTTAATGAACATGGTGGTTTGCTTAACATCCACAGAAAGAAAAAAAAAAGACTGTAAAATCAGGTACGGTCATGAGATTTTTTGTTTAATGACCGTACTATTTAATAATGATTTTTTCCAGTCTCTGTTGTGATCGGAAATCAAGGACTACTTGAATGTAAATAGATTATTGTTATTTATAAATATAAATTACAAAATAGTAGTTGCAGTAACGCTGACCATGACTTGACTCCTGTCCATGCCAGCTTGAGTTTTTATTCTGATGTGAAGTTGCAATATGCAGCAGAGCAATGAACCTCAAATGAGTAGTTTGGGTAATTGTGATTAAAAACCATGCTATCCTTGATCATGTTATATTTGTTTTGATTTATTTAGAATATTTTTTCTGTTTTGCAAAAAAAAAAAAACCCAGTGACTCCAACAAATTAAAACAATAAAAGTAAGTTAAATATAACTACATCTAATTGGAACTAATCACTCACTAGCTGCAGACTCTTCAAAGAAGTATGTTTAACAAGGCATTATTCAGCATGATGAGTGTAGAATCCACCGGTGGGTAATCTCAGCCTTCCTGCTCAGTTGAGACTAAGTCAGAAATCTGCCATGCCTCCTTCTGGGCTGGACCATCCCAGTTTTTGACTTAGTCTTAGCTCAGCAGGACACAGTTTTCTTGGCTCCTCTGAACACTAGATTAGGTTAAATATTTAATAACTAATTAAATTAATTATTTAGTAATCCAGATTAAATATTAGTTTTACTGGTCAATTCGGCTCCAAATTATAGCTGGCAACAGACTGCAGCCTCGGCTCTAGCGAGCCTTGCAGGCTCCACCCGAGCTTCTTTCCTCGGACTCACAGGCCTCCGATATCATCGCAAAAGGAAATTCTCCATATCTTCCTTCCAGGAGGCACGGGGGCTAGCCTCAGCTGAGCTATCCCCTTGGGAGCTCCAAACCGCAAGTCATTTGTTTTTGGCCTCAGTGGGAGTAAATAGGCTCTTAGTAGCCCTTTGAGGTTCCCCTGGACAGGGAAGGCCCAGCCGCCTCACGGATGGCCGTTATTTTTGGCACAGCCGCCATTTTAAAGGATTTGCAAGTTACGGCCGCCATTTTGGAACCGCAAAACCCCTCAGCAAGGCTTCCCGGCCTGCTAGGCCCACTCTGTTAATATCCTGCCGTGACAGGCACGGATCAGGTGGGGCGAACTGGACAATTCAAAATCAGACCGCAGCCCCGGTACCTGACCATTGGTGGCATAGGTGGCACGACCGCCATTTTGGATTCCCCAGTCACCTTCTTGGCCTATCAGCAATCTCTTTGACCTGCGGCCTTACCAGCTCATTAGAGCCCTTCCAAGCCTCACAGGGTCTTTAAGGCCCTAGAAACCTCAATAGAGGCCTTTCAGGTCTCACAGGGCCTTTAAGGTCCTAGCAATTGAACTGAGCAAATCTATTCATGAAAGTTGCTCACCTGGGCCTCCACGACAGTCACTGATATCTTCCATACAAGAGGGGGAATTTATTAGTATCCACCTGTCCCATTTAGCCATGTGGTGCTGTGCCGCAAGGCTTAACAGACAATTTTAGATAATTGTCTGGCTCTTTATCATTGCTGTTGTTCAGAATGTGAGGTTTACCTCTCTGACAACCTGATCTACGTACTTAACCCCCCACCCCCGGACATCTCCTTCCCGGAAGATCCAGGTTGCAATGGCAGACAGTTCAGCCTCTCAGCCATCGCAGGGCTCTTCTGTTCCCCCCAGAGAAAAAAAGCACAGATCATCTGAATTGGAAGTGGGGGGAACAAAAAAATCTAAGGCAAGGGGCCTTGTCCACAAAGAAGCCCTCCAAGGCAGCTGAGAGGGAGGCCTCAAGGAGACATCAGGCGCTGGAGAGGGAGTTCTCCAGAGTCCAAAGGCTCACTTCCAGTGGGACAGATGTGGTTTACCCCCTTCCACTGGACCGCTCACCATTTCGCAAAGCAGAGGCCTTGTTTGTGTCATTCCAACCCTCTTCCATGGGTCAGGTTTCCTCTTCGACCATTGGAAGGTGGATTAAGGTCCCTAGACGGATCACTGCCCACTCCACTCGCAGTGCAGCTACGTCAGCAGCCTGGTCTACCCAGGCGTCCATTGCGGAAATCTGCAGGGCTGCAACTTGGTCCTCTCCTTCTTCATTCATCAGACATTACAAGCTAGACAAGTTTGCCTCTGCAGAGGCTTCGTTTGGCCGGAGAGTGTTACAGCAAGTAGTTCCTTCTGGTGGGACACAAGCCCAGACTATTTCCACCACCCCCCTCCCCTGTAGGGACATGAGCGGCTTTGGTATGTCCCACCGGTGGATTCTACACTCATCATGCTGGAGAAGGGGCGTTGTCTTACCTGAACGCCTTTTCTCAGCATGACGATGGAGAATCCACACCCACCCTTAAAGGCCGTCTGGGCCTGTGTCAGAGTAGGAGGAGCCAACGCATTGGACTTCGTCATGTTTTGCTTCGCCTTGGTCAAAAACTGGGATGGTCCAGCCCAGAAGGAGGCGTGGCAGATTTCTGACTTAATCTCAACTGAGCAGGAAGGCTGAGATTACCCACCGGTGGATTCTACGCTCATCATGCTGAGAAAAGGCGTTCAGGTAAGACAACGCCCCTTCTCTTCAAAATTTATAAAATTTTATCAACTCTTAAAACTAATCACATATCTCTCTTCCAGTTTAAGTATCACCAGTCTTTATCCTTTTTCTTTCATATATATTTGGATGTAAAAGGAGCCAGAATAGAATGAGCATTAGGTAAATCATGGCCAATCAGAAACTTTAATGAAAGAACGTTAATATTTCTTGATCACCTGAGGTCTCTTTCTTTCACCTTTAGAAAGCAGCCCTGTTCAACAGCTGGAAGATACAAAATTACTGCTGGGTTTTGAATTTGGGGGAATTTAATAGAAATTTTAGCAAGTGAAATATCTTTGGCCACAGTGAGATTCTGGGAATTTTGTTTCCAAGATTCTTTTTGGAACATCTGTAAACAGATAGTATTTTAAACTGTTTTTTTAAACTACCTGTATTCTGCCATCCCAAAAAAAACAACAACCTTAAAGTGCAACTGCAGGACTTTCATCACTTAGACTACATTTTGCTATGTAAAATGGTCCCATTTTTTCCTCTAAGTCGACTTAGAGGAAAAAATGGGACCATTTTACATAGTAAATTTGTATACTCACAATCAGGCTAAACTAAAATTAGAACGAACGAGTGAATTGTTTGCCTGGACTGATGACTGAAATAATCTTTTGTGACTTGAGTATAATATAAAAAAGTTCATAATCAGTCCTGCATGTGCTGCTGCTTTCATATGTGAAAGTTCCTCTTGAATTAGTGAACACAGGTGAAAGTTGTTAAAATGAGCTGGGAAAAAGAAAAAGAGCCTTTCAGAACCAAATGCAATTCCAACCAATGTACGTTTTGCATTTGCATTACAGATGTATGAAATGCAAAATCACCTTTATTGTTATTTGTGAAAAGACCATAAAATGATGTAAGGATCTTATGTGTCTGCTGCGCCAGAGAGCATATTCACACTATTCGGCTTGCTAAAATTCCTTTCCACACAACTGGGATCAGCAGAAACTGGTGAGCAGGGCACACACCTGTAGTTTCTATAGCCATTTGTTTGCCTAGCTTCACAGCAAGGAGGGGGGGGGCCAAGAGGTGTGAGTGTGATGATGCCTTGCAGGCTTTGTTAGCCCAATGATGGAGATTATTGAGACAGACACTCAGCCTCTGTGGCTGCTGCATAAGATTGAGGCTTTAATCAGAGGCATGTCAGACAATTCAAGGAGATGGCTCCCCTGGCAATCCTAATTCTGCCCCGCGTGTACGACAGTGTCTGGGTGCCTCCAATGAGCTCCGTCTACTTCTGAGCTATGGCTGCTCTGGGATCCATATCTCTGAATTTCCCTGCTTGCATAAATTCAGAATCTTGACTGTGAATGTTGGATTAATGGGGCTTTATAGCTTTGTTTTGTTTTGTTGGGTGGGGGACTGACAAGAAAAAGCAAACGGAGGAAATGTGAATTTAAGGTGTGTGCCACAACAAATGTAGCATTGGCAGAAGATCCTTTTTTTAAAAAAAAAACAGACTGTGTTACCTAAGCTTATATATATATGCCTTTTGTACATGCAAGTACACATCTGGAATGTGGGCTGAGTCCTTTTACCATACTCATGATCAGCCTGACCCATTCTCACGTTCTGCAATTTAATCTTTTCCTCAGAGAAGTCCCCCTCTGGAATGTGCCGCAGAGCCTGGTGAGCAAGTCTCTCAGCAAATATGCGGCCTTGCACTCACACGTTCTTCTTATAGTACTTTACTTTACTTTTATTAAATTTCTATACCCCCCCTCTCCCATAGGACTCGGGGCGGTTTACAACCCAATAAAAACATATAATATCAATAAATATTTAAAAATAAATTAAATTAATATTTATACAAGGCTGTTACTAAAACCTATTAAAAACCCAATTCTAAAACCCGAACAGCCTTGTTTAAATTTTTTTTTTTTTTAAACCCGAGGAGATCTAGGCCAGGCCGGCTTGATTGAAGAGATAAGTCTTCAGTTCTCTTCTGAAGGTGCGGAGATCATGACACGTTCGGAGTTCTGGGGGGAGCTCGTTCCACATCGTCGGTGCCCCCACAGAAAAGGCTCTTTTCTGTACAATATCTCTTTTCCTCCTCCCCTCCATGGAACAGAAAGAAGTAGAAACAACTATCCTAGGATGGAACTGCAAGGCAGTTGTGCAGTAAAGCATGGCTGTCTCGTCTATACTTGTGTTTACTTGGCCTTTGGATGGCATATCGGCATCTGGCTCCAAATCATAGTCAGGACAAAAACACAGGTGGAATCTAGGCAAATACTCTAATTAAATTGAAATATAACAAATACAGTGACACAATTAAATACAAATAATATGATTAGGATATTTTTATTGTATTCAGGAAACTTTAAAGAGATACTGGGTGTTTCACTGAAGGCTTTTGGGACTATATGAGAAGTTTTCAGTGAAATTACCAAGACCTTTCAAAAGCTGCCCACCAAATTCCATTTTGCACCTGCAAATGATCCGGAAGCACCAACATCCACAGGAAGAGTGGGGAACAGTGGTGAAAGAGGCATTGTGAAGTCACAGCGCAATGCCCCTGCTTGAAGTCTCTCTGCATCTGATATTGGGACACAAGAACAAAATACTGGGTTTTGTGTCATGACATTGCATTTTTTCCCATGCTTGTTTTTTCCCTGTATGCTTTGTAATGGAGGACAGTGTCATGAATCCTATGTGTTGAGAGCAGCTGGATATGAAAGAGGTGGGGAAAAACTGTTCATAATGCAAATAAATTACACTGAACTCTCCGAGTTTGCATTCCTGCTGATTCAGCACTGCAGTTCATAAGGAAAAACTCTCCGATGAAGCCTGTAATAGGGAGGGAATCACAGAAGACGATTGACTCTGCCTGTGGATAAGACAAGTAGCTGGCTGCTGCTTCTGAGCTGTTTGTCTTGGCCAATTTTTGGTGTGAAGCAAAATCAGTCTGCAATGGCCAAACTTGGGAGTGTCTGACTGCTTTTGATTTTCTTACTTTCTGGCTAGATGGTTTTTAGTATTATTATTTTTATTCTGAGTTAGGGAAAGCTTGATTTATGTGGAGAGGAAAGAGGGCTAACCTTTCACCCTGCCATCTTCCTGATGAAGAACCTGCCCTTCTGACAGCCTTCCCCTCTCTTGTGAGTGACTCAGCAGGTGAATAAAAGAAGCAAGTTTCCCATCTGTCAATCCTCTTTTTCCTCCTGGATCTCCCTGTCAACCCAGGTCTCTGTCAGCAGAACAGGCCAAAGTGGGTGGCTGCAAGCAGATGACCTTTGAAGGCCAAAGGGGAAGAGGACTTTTTTCATTCAAGCTTTATACCTTCTCACAGGAGCTAATAAGTAGAGTAATGGAACAGCCGGAGGTCCAAATCTCACAGAATAGGTTTGCAACTTATTGCTCTGGTTCTTGCTCAATACAGTCCAAGGCTTACATGTCTTCTAAATTATTATTAGTATTATTGCCAGAGTCTATGGTGCTGTTAGCCTTAAATGTTCATAAAATTCAGTGCAGGGGGTCAAACAGAAAAGAAGCCATCACAAAAAGGAAGCGGGTGCACTCTCTTTGGAGAACAGCTATAGTCTCGTGAGAATGAAAAAAAATCTAATGGGTAATATCTGATTTGGTGAAAAGTGACATAGGACAACATGAGTTTTGCGATGAAGCCCATTTTATGAATAGAAAATTAAATGGTTATATTTTGGTGTAAATTACATTTACTATGTGCTTGTGCCAAATGCATACATTAATTGACCTGTTCATTGTTCTGTATATTGTTCGGTAGACAGTGCTGCCTTAAGACAGTCATCTCTAACCTAGTTCCCTCCAAATGTATGGACCTCAAGAGGCATGGCTGATGGCTATACAAGGGATGATTTTTGATTATTATTTTTTTAAAAAATGTGATTTCTATTGCCATACATCTCAACTATTGACTCTGGGCAGTGTACATTATAAAACATAAAAACCTTTTTAAAAGATTAAATCAGTAAAAAATAAATATATGTGGCACCAAGTAAAACTGTTCCTATGGTTGTTAATGCAGCCAGGAAACGGGGCACTTAACAAACTCGGGGCCTCAGACTTGGACACAAGATCAAGTTTTCACCGCCTTGTGAAAGGGACATTAGTTTATCATGTCAGAGGATAGCAATTGATGTTTGTTTTAGACACTAGCCCTTCGACATCTAGCCCTTCGACACTTTCGCCACAGCATAGCGAAACAACATGTGCTCGTCCTTACGGACAACGTGGCAGCAAAGGCCCATGTGAACCGGCAGGGGGGCACCCGATCCCGTGCGCTCCTGACTGAGGCCCAGCAACTGGGATCCTGGGCAGAGACCAACCTAGCCTCGCTCAGGGCAGACCACATCTCGGGGGAGGCAAACAAGAGAGCAGACTTCCTGAACAGGTCAACCGTGGACCACTCAGAATGGCGTCTGCACCCGAGGTTATTCAGGGAAATCACCCACAGATTTGGTCTTCCCATCATAGATCTGTGTGCCTCCAAGACAAACGCACAACTCCCCCAGTTCTTTTCATGCTTCCCAGTTCGGGGGCAGAGGGAATAGATGCCCTTCGGGCTCCATGGCCAGACGACCTACTCTATGCCTTTCCCCCTCTCCCCCTTCTCCCAGCAGTCATCCGCAAGCTTCTGCAAGAGAGGGCAGAGGTTCTCTTGGTAGCCCTTTTCTGGCTGCGGAGACCTTGGTTTGCCGACCTAGTCAGTCTTTCCAAATCACGCCCTTGGAAAATCCCTCCAGACCGAATATCACTGGTCCAGGGGGACCTGACTCACCCGGACCCTCAATGGCTCCAGTTAGCCGTTTGGCACTTGAATGCCAGCTCTTATCCCAGGAGTCCTGTTCCCCAGGGGTCATTGACGTAATTCAGTCATCCCGTAGGCCGGCTACCAACCGCATCTACAATGCCACATGGCAGAATTTTTGTTGGTGGTGTTCCGCTCATCAACTACCTTTATCGAAATTGACTGTCCCAAATATTTTGGACTACTTACTGGAGGGGCTGAATAAAGGATTGGCACCTAACACTTTGCGCAGACAGGTGGCGGCCCTTTCTACATTGCTTTCTTGCAATACTGTTAACTCTCTGGGTCAGCATCCCTTGATCCGTTCTTTCCTCAAGGGCGCAACTAATACCAGGCCACCTGTGGTCCATAGGTATCCCTTGTGGGAATTACCTCGGGTCCTTCAGGCTCTTACCAAGGTTCCTTTCAAACCTCTCAGTTCGTGTGACTTGACATCCCTTAAGGTCGCCTTCTTAGTGGCCATTACTTCGGCCCGGCATATTTCTGAGATGGCGGCTCTCTCAATCAGGGAGGATCTGTGTGTTTTTCACCGGGACCTAGTCACCCTTCGTTTAGACCCCACCTTTGTCCCCAAACTTAATTCTCTTTTTCATAGGGCCCAGGATATCGTCCTTCCGGATTTCTGCCCTAATCCTTCCCATGATCTGGAACGTCAGTGGCATTCCCTAGCCGTCTGCCGGGCTCTCCGTTATTATATCGAAAGGGCGGCTGCCTTCCACAGCTCTGAGGCGCTTTTTGTCTCCTTCCACCCTTCTTCCAAGGGTCGGAAGGTCTCGGCCTCCACAATCGGCCGATGGATAAGAGCTTACATTGCGGGGGCATACCAGTCCGATTCCTTGCCGGTTCCACGTCATGTCACGGCCCACTCTACGCGTAGTGCGGCCACTTCCGCGGCCTGGGCCATGTGGGCTTCCATCGAGGAAGTGTGCAGGGTGGCCATGTGGTCTTCACTGTCGCCTTTCATACGGCATTATAAACTGAACAGGTACGCATCTGCTGAGGCATCCTTTGGCAGGAGAGTTCTCCAGCAGGTGGTGCCTCGCCACATGGTTCCAAACTTGCCTGCTTCCCTCCTGTAGGACAAGTGGGCTTTGGTATGTCCCATTAGTGGATTATCCATCTCCAGTGCTGGAGAAGGGGCGTTGTCTTACCTGAACGCCGTTTCTCAGCACGGAGATGGATAATCCACACCCACCCAGTGGGGTCCTTAGGCCTAGGGTTAGTTTCTGTGAGCCAACACGTCATGCTGTCAGTCAGTAGCTGCGCCCTCGTCGAAAACTGGGGAAACAGGCCCAGGACAGGCATGGCAAGTTTGGCTGACTTGATCTGATTGGGCAGGAGGATTAAGTTAACCCATTAGTGGATTATCCATCTCCGTGCTGAGAAACGGCGTTCAGGTAAGACAATGCCCCTTCTCTCCCACTTACCTTTGGAACCTCCAGGACAGCTGACTGGTGGCCTTTTAAGCTTTTAATAAAAGGGTTCCGTACATGCTGTCATCTGTCTCCTTCAATTGATCGAGCAAGGCTGCGATTAGCACTGTGCAAAGATTTACCAAACGCCAGACTGTGACTGTGTCTCCCTTCTCCATGACATCTATTTTTTTGGTCTGCAAACATAGATGCAACATCAGTTGTACTGGCTGCGGTCCCATGGAGAAGACCTGAAAAGTATTAAAATATTGAAACTAGTTTTGCTCTAAGTGCTTATGCCTGAGTATCCAAGGAGGCAACTTGTCCAGAAGTTGCTTTTCAATGATTTATTCTCCTGCTTTACCATATTAAGTATCTACAGTGGGACACTTTCCCTTGAATATTAATAAGTATCAAAAAAGCCACAATGGCCTGTTTTGAATAGAGTGATTTTTGGGATCTGAAGAAGGGGACGTTTATATGAGTTTGGCAGCATTCTTAGAAAGATCACTAATAGCTAACTGAATATAGATGGGAACGTCTTGGATATAATGGCAAACCAGGCAACAGCAGCCAATGGACAATAAATTTAATTATTACGGCCATAATGGAAGGGCATCATTGTGATACACAGCAGCTGAAGTGGTAAAGGAAGACTATAAGCCTGCAAACGTTGACCCAGAACCTTACTGAAAATAAAGAAAAACAAAGGGGCCAGTTTAATTGCTAGTCATCTGGCTGATGCTTTCATTGGATTCTTGGAACAGCTAGGTTAATTTATGACTGTAGTAGCATGTAGAAAGAGAGGTGGGACTGAGAGCTTAATTCTTGCTGCATATCCTCTGCCACAAGAGCAAGAGGAGGAGAAAGCAGATTTGACCAACAATCTGTCTTATCCCCCAGTCTAACCAAAAGCAGCAAAGTGCATATATCTGACAGAGGTCACTCCATGGAGGACAGAAAAGTGGAGGCTTTAAATGACTCTCTATAAGTATGCATTATTCTGCATGAGCAAGCAGCAATGCAAGTAGGAGAATCTGGTAGCAGCAAAAAATTGATTGTTGGATTATGTGCATGCATTCCCTTCTTTGTTTTTATTGGTTTTTACATCTGTAATATTTCAGGGTACAAAATTGCGCAGTTATCTTGCTCACAAATCTTAATAAAGAGCTGGAGGCGGGGAGGCAGAAGCATAGTATGACAAAATACTGCACAAACATGGTTTATGGTAAAAAATATTTTGGATATGTTTTTGCAATTTACTTACCAATGCAAGATTGAGTCTGACCAGAGAAAATGGGTTTACTTTGGCAGAAAGAGTTAATAGTACTAAATTTAGTTTGGACTATACTCAATAGCCTGCTTGACTTTTAATCCTAGGAAATAAAAGACATTCCACATGAGTTCTACTTGCATTTTTGAAAGCATCCATATTTTTAAGAGGGCATTAAAATAAAAACTGCAAACTAAAAAAAAACACTGTGAGATAGCTTTACTTACTGTAAATAAAACTTGAAAATTTGGTTTTAATATGTGATACGAATTATCACTTCCAAAATAATGAAACCAATTATTTTACTCCCTTTAATTTTTTTTTTCAGGAATGCCAAGAGCAACCGAGTCACTGGGATCTTAGTCACCCCAACACAATGGCTCCAGTGCCCAATTTGGTTTTGCAAATATTCCAGAGGTGCATTCTATTTTATTTACTTCTAGGATGTTTTCCAGGAGCATCTCATATGTGCTTGGACAGTATTTTTATGAATAGAACATTGAAAAACTTTCCAAATTTGGAGGGGGGCAAGGGCTTAACCCTTTCTAGTTAATAAAGATTAAGTGCCATCAGTCCCCCCCCCAAGTGCTTTTTCGGCTCTGTTGGGGAATTCTTTTAGTCCCTTCAT
Organism: Bothrops alternatus; assembly: GCA_034064705.1. NCBI lineage: Eukaryota > Metazoa > Chordata > Lepidosauria > Squamata > Viperidae > Bothrops > Bothrops alternatus. The sequence goes on along the minus strand of JARGCV010000248.1, from coordinate 26,919,328 downwards.
CCCATTTATGGTTCATGAACACTGATGGTCATCTGTGTTGTAACTATACAGCATCTCTTAAGAGCCACAGCCAGTACATGCAAATATATTCCCTTTTGGACCAAATATGTTTCTTAAGACAAGATTGATCCTATAGTGCTAGTTTTACCTGGGTTGCAATGACTTCACCATTCTCATTTGCAATTAGGAGGGAGAAACTACCTTTCTCCTATGCAAGAGGCAATTACCTGTGGCAAAAAAATATTCTATTTCATTCTTACACTCCATAGCTGGAATTGTTTAGGCAAAAGTGTGAGAATGCATAGGGTTGTTGTTGTTGTTAGTTGCAAAGTCGTGTCTGACCCATCGCAACCCCATGGACAACGTTTCTCCAGGCATAGGTAGAAGCTTGCATAAAACCAATGTGTTGCTGATCAGTTGGTGTTTAATCCATACTTGAAGAAATCTATATAATGAGGAAATGTTTTTTTCAGATGGTTTATGCTTGAAATATTTTAAATGTTTTCCTTGTGCAGTGGCAATGGGAGATATGCGAACTCCAGCATGTACATCATTCAGAGGAATATAACAACACAAACCCATATATCTGATTGAAAAACAACCAAATTACCTTGGCACAAAGGACCAAGAGAAGCATTCCAACAGCTTACCTATATAGAGCACACAGCTTCATCCCCTCCGGATCATATTAGCTCAGGCATAAATAATGTCCAGACATCAAAAGGAGACTCGTGTATCAAACATAAATATGCATATATACATTTATATCATATATTGTGTGGTATGTATATACAGAACGAAAGAGAATGCCCTTACACATTAAGGTTTGCATTGCACATCACAATAAGAACACTCACCTACCTGGGCCTTGGGGTTACTTATTTGCATTCTGGAATTTGATTGTGTATTGTAGCTCAGAATCTTGCTGTATGCTTGTCTAGTAACATAGCTCTGATACAGATATGAGTGTATAGATGTCCCATTGCCTCACTATTGCTGCCAGTGTAAGATGTGGCTACATCCCACATTCTTTCTTCACTGTCCTTTCTGCTTCCAGCCATCCAAATGCCAGATGTTGCTTCTTCTTATCCTATGCTGAAGAAGCTGAACAGACGCAGAGGAACCAGCCATGAGGCTGCCCCAGATCTTTTGATGGCACATGTGTAATTGGACTGGACATCTTGTCATCCCAGATCTCCCAAAGGCAGTATGCGCTTGTCTCCCTCCTTGTAACCCTGACCTGGCTGCTATAACAAGCACCATAGGAAGGGCACCAGCCCCCTCCTCTCTGCCACAAGTTCAAGGTATTCTGCTTGACATAAGACTCATGCTTAAACCAGTTGGGCTTTACAGTCTCTTCAAGTAGATTAAAATTAACAGCCCAAATTTTATTTTCTCTAAACATGCAGCCGGGCATGCGGTAGGCAGGGTCTGAATTGGGATAAAGGACCTAGAAAGTGGAGGTGGTGCCAGATCCAAGATGGCATAGTGCCCAGAGCCACAGCTTAGAAAGCTCCCTGCTGGCTCTCACTGGTGCTGCCCCTGGCCAGTGCCTTGAAGAAGGAGGGAAGTTTCCCTGAGTCAGCATAAGGGATCTTTCAGAGGCAAAGGGGAACACAATGATTGTAGCCAGGTTTAAAAGCTACCTAAATTTATATCTTTGACTACCAACAAGTCTTGTCACCAGCTGTTTTCTTCCCTAGTGTGTCACTCACTCTTTTACCCCAAGCTTCTTCAGCTTGTACCTCCTGACGTGCTGGAACAACAACTCCAGAATTCCAAACCTTCATGGCTGGAAATTCTGAGTATTGTAATCCCAATACTTCTGGAAGCACTAGGTTGAACAAGCCTGTCTAGAAATTCTGGAAAAAAGTAAATCACAGTTGATGGCAGGTGGGGCACATTTATGGCTTTCAAGCAGATACCATAATGCTTTTGTTACTGAAGAGGCCTCTGTTGCCATTCTCTGGAGAATTCATCTTTTTGCTAACAAATCCGGGGCTATTTCATCTGTATCTTAAATGTTTATGCCCGATTTTAAGTACTGTAGCCTCATAAATATAACAGGTTATATTATACAGATATGCTCATGAAGGAACAAATGTCAACTTCAGTTTTCCATAAAGTGTCTTCTTTCTGGTTTGTGCAGAATTTGTGAAGTGATTTTTGGTCCTGTAGCAGCATTTGTTCAGTCTTAATGCAGTTCTGAAGCTACTGGCACAAATAAGGAATCTATTCCAAACTGTTTCTCAGCCCCCAAATTCCTTGCGTTGTCTTTGTGTATATTACTTTGCTTAGTGTCTTAATTGTAGCTTAAGGATATTTTGTTTGAAAAGATAGTGGGAAGTCTTAAAAGAGAGAGAGAGATGATGGAAATGGAAATGGTCTTTTATGACTTTCCTAACTCAGTGAGATGTTCGGAACTGTCAACTGATAGCTCAAAAAGATTGATGTGAGATTGAAAGAAGCCCTGAGAATATAATTTAATTGACTTAATATGGTTGGAGTATTAAAGTTCAGTGGAATTGTGGTGATGGATATTGGTGTTGTAATCAGTTGTAGTCAAGCTTCAAACACTTTTGGCATTCTCAAACTTGGCAAATTGATGAACATTAGGAAGCAATTGCCAGCTGATTTGCGGTGAAAATCCAAAGAAATAAAATGATCAAATTTTCAGTGAATTTAGTGTATCTAAGTTTTAAATATATTGTAAAGGGAAAAAAGTACTTGCCTACTTGCCTGATTATCCACCACTGGAGCCACCAGCCACCAAAAAGAATAGGGGAAAAGAGTGCACTTTGCCAGCCATTAATACATTGGCACTCCTAATGTAAATACCAAGGTCAGCCTGCTACGTGCAAAAGTAATATATAACTTAGATTCCTAGGTCAGTAGCAAGCATTCAGAAATTAAAAGGCAACAGATTTTTATTATGCTAGACTATGATAATCTGGAGTCAAGAACAGCTGACACCCTAAGAGTGAGGCTGAGAATATTTGTGTCTCAAAAGACCTGGAAAGATGGTGTACGGTTTTGAAAAGATCTTGAAGTGATTTCAACCACAACCCCTTGGTCTGCCACTACCAGTATTTCAGTGTACAACTTTTGCACTGTGCACTATGGCCAGACGAAGCAGGCATGGTGCCTTCTGAAGCTGGTACTGAAATGGCCGGATCCCCCTTCCTGATTTTTGGCTTCCACACTCCACTCCGCCTCATCTGAAAAACTCCCATGGCGTTCTCCTAATTTTCTGTCACTTCCACCTCCACCCCTTTCCCGCTGGGACACGGCCACCTTGGCATTCCGCCCTGGGCATCGGTTAGCGCTTCCTGTCCAGAAGGGACTTCTCCTTCCATCTGGATCCGCAGGGACGTGTGTATCTTTTCTTTGCAAGGCGATTTCAGGGCTGGAAGACGGGCGAACGAGCTCCTCGGCCGTATCTGGGGTTGGCATCGGGCCTTGCCGCCTAGGGAAGCTCGCGGTGACAGGCAAAACCACCGAAGGAGAAGGGATTTCGGACTGTGGTCGTGGGAGAGGCGGCGGCGGCGGCGGGATATCTCCTGCCGTAGCGTCGGTTTCTCAACATGTGCCGGCGAAAACCCCGCCGATGCCCCAAACGGAGGATCTGTCGGTCGGCCGGTCGGAGTACCTCTCCCCAGAAGGGAGCACCCGTCAACGGCCTCGCGCGCCGAAACCTTCAGTAGCCAAGCCTGGAATCTCTGTGACGGAGCGCCCCAAGACCGCGGCCTGGGGAGCGGCGGGCCAAGCGGAGCGCTCTGGGTTCGGCTCGCCGGCTCCTGGGCTCTGAAGAAGCTCTCTCGCAGAGTCGAGTCCGACGATCGCTTTGCGGCCTGGCCCGACTGCCTTTGGAGCAAAGCGGGCGTCGCCTCTCCCAGAACTTTGGGCCAGCCGGGATAGCCCTGCCTGCGCCCTCCCGCTCGCCTCCACACAACACCTGCCGGCGCAGTTGGCGAGTCTGCATTTCCTGCCGGCGCCCTCCTCCGCCTCGGCACTGCCCGGCTCTCCCACCCCGCCCCACAGGCGTCCCCTGTGCATCACGCGGGGACGCCTGGTCCCGCGCCAACTGCAACTGCTGGGGGATTTCCCCAGCCTGGATTCCACTTGGCAGGCAGGCCGGGAGGGAGGAACTCAAAATCCGTTTGGAAAAGCAATTAAAGTGCCTCCGAAGCAAAGGGAGGCAAGGGAATCGATGATGAGGGGAAGGCGGTTGTGCTGCAGCCTGGCTCTGGGCCGTGCTGTGGTCCCGGCTGCGCGGCGTTCATTCTCCTCGGAAAGCGCCCGCCGCCTTCTCCTCACCCGCCCGCCCGCCCGCTCGCGCGCGCCCTAATCCCCGGCAGCTGCGCTCCCTCCCACCGATCAATAAGCCTTTCACTTTTTGCCTCTTGTTTGTTCCGTGGGGAGCGGGATCAATAGGAGGAGGGGGCGTCTCCTCCTCGCTTCCGCTCTCCTTCTTCCGCCGCTCCTTCTCCAATTAAGACAGTTCTCGAGCCTGCGGGGTGGGGTGGGGGTGGGGGTGTCGTGTGTGCCGCCGCTGTCCATTGGACCCGGTACCAACCGACGACACGCGAGGAGCTCGTTCCTGCCCCTCTCCGTCCCTCTCAACTTTTCCTCTCTTCTTCCTCGGCGTTGGCAAGGAGGCGTCGGAAGGTCCGCGGAGATGGAAGGTAGGAGGAATTAGCCGGGCAGCCGCTTTGGGCACCTGAAGGGACTCCCCGGAGGAAGTGGGTGTCAGGCACGGAGTGAGAGCCGGGGAGTCTGTCTGAGGAGCTCCCGCAGCAGCAGCAGCAGCAACCTCGATCTCTGGCTCCTTTGCTCCTTTCCTTGGCACAGACTTTGCCAGCTTGCGAGTGATTCAAACAAGTGGCTCTAGTACCACTTTGGAGTGGTGGCTCTGGCAGACCAAGCTCCGGCTTTCCCATTACTGCTCACGATCTTCCACTAGCTCTCCCCACTACACCCTGCTTTTTTAAAAAAAAAAAAATTGAGGATGAAATAATGTTGACATGCCTTGAATTATTAAGTATCCCCTGGATTTTATTAGCACATGATGCCTAAATGCTGCCTGTATCTGGTGGGGTCTTAACCGGGCGTGCAGAGGAGCGGCACACACAGCGGCACAGGGAGCGGGCGGCCAGCTCTGACAGCTGGGCTTGTGCAGATAAGCAAACGGAAGCACCAGAAGATCACTAGTGAGACAAGAGGAAAGCTGCGTTCAGAAGCTTCTGAGAGACTGGGGCCAGATTCCCCAGTCGTCCTCCTCCTCCTCCTCCCTGGTCGGGTTTACTAATTTAGGGGCGTCCTGCAGCAGCCAGGGGTAAGCGGCCGGTGCGGGGCACCTCAGGCTTCCACTGCCTCCCCTCACTGGGGAGGTAGCGTGCTGCCTGGTGCCTCGGCACAGATGTCGATTGAGATTGTCTGCAAAATCAAATTTGCAGAGGAGGATGAGAAGCAGGCGGCGAAAGAGGAAGGGGACAAGGAGAGCTTGCTAGAGGAGACTAGCCGGCCACACCATCGTGACCTGGCCGCCTTCGCTGGCACCAGCACCCTGCACGGCCTGGCCCATATTTGCCGCTCAGGGCAACTGGGGGTCCGACAGGTCCTCTGGGCACTTGTATTTGTGGCCTCTTTGGCCTTTTTCTTGTATCAGGCAGCTCGGTCAGCACTCTTCTACCTGGAGCACCCGCATGTCACCACCCTGGATGAGGAGGCTACCCAAAAGATGGTCTTCCCAGCCGTCACCATTTGCAACATCAACCGTTTCCGTCATTCGGCACTTACAGATGCCGATATTTTTCACCTAGCCAACATGACTGGATTGCCACCCAAGGACCGTGATGGACACAAGGCCTCTGACCTGCTCTATCCTGACCCAGACATGGCTGACATTGTCAACCGCACTGGGCACCAACTTGATGATATGCTGAAGAACTGCAGCTTTAGTGGTGAGAATTGCTCTGCAGAAAACTTCACAGTGGTGAGTATCTGTTCTGCCTTCCCTGTGTCCTCCTCGTGCTTTTTTGGAATTAATATCTTACCAGTACCCAGGTTTATGTCAAGGCTGAGGTTGCATGTTAAGTATCAGTCTGAAAAAGAAGAATGGATAGGGTGCCAGTCCTGCCCAAGCATCTGGGAACTTGGGACACTGGATGAAATATGCAGGGGGTAATAATATATGAAAGGAAAGAAGGGTGACATAGGCAGAAGCAGGCTGAATGTTATAGGAACATCCTGAATAACTCTTACTTTGTTTGAGTACATAGCCACTGAGAACGAGGAATGGGGCAGGAAGCAAGAGCTGATACTCCTGTAAGTTATGAGAGAAGGCCATAAAGTCCCAGATATTTAAAGATATGAGGTGCTTAGGGATTCCTGCATTTTTCCAGTGATCTGCTGCTTAAGTGCTTTTCCCAGTTTCAGTCAAGCTGTGCTCCCAGTCCAGTGCCCATTGTAGCAGTGCCTTTGTTCCAGCTAAGGTGGTATGGCAAGTCACTCTGCCATCTTTTCTCTCTTGGCACGTTCTGGCATGATATTGACTGCATTATCTGAGAAGCTTCCTACTGGGTGGAATGAGCCAGCCCCCGTGCTTGCTTGATATTGGGTCTGAAAAATCACAAATCCCCGCTGTGGTTTGGGGAAATAAATGTGCTGAGCGGGCGGAATACCTGATGGGACCCTTTTCAGACCATAATGACTCTGGAAATGAGCTGCTTCTCTCCTGCGGACACGGGAGGCTGCTTCGCCTTCTGATCACTGTATGTGTGTGTGTTGGGGGGGGGTAGGGGTGGTTTAAAAGGAGAAGTATGCTGAACAAGAAGAAATATAAATGGAGAGATGGGGAGAAAATGACCCATGCATATGCATAGTAAGTACACATGCTAGGTGGGTCAAAGATCAGCTTCTAGACTCCTGCTGCTGTTGTCATCTGGTCTCAAGTCTTTGCTGTGAAAGTGCATGTCGGATTTGGCAGAGAAATACAAGGCAGGAACCTGCCAAAGATAGATGACAACTTTGGCCCAGAGTTAGCAATGGTTTAAAGTGCTTGGTTGCATGAGCCCCATGTAAGCTGTGTCAGAACCTCTGGCTGGAGTGGGGAAACAACCAGCAATACTACCGTAAGTATGAAGTCTGCTCTGTAGATGCATCACCCCACCATCAGAATACTGAGATGAAATTGCACACACTGCATGTTAGTCAGATTAAGCTCAGCTGTCTGGCAACCCGCTCAGACCACCACCACCCCATTCCTCAGGCTTCCCATTTGCATCGGGATCTCCTGATTATTTACCTGAAATGGTTGTTATTCTTGAAATGCAACCACAGAGTCTGTCAGTTTCTTCAGCAGTGAGAGAGGAGGACCCAGAGGGTGTTTAACACGCCTCTTGTTCTGTTTTCCTGGTCTAGATCTGCCCCTCAATCCAGCTGTTGTTGCCCCCACAAAGGAAATTCTCAGGCGTGCATTTTTCCCTCTATGGGGCCAACAGTCGATCAGGAAGGAGTTTATTCTTTTTTTCTTTCCTTGATGCAATGAATTAAGTCTCCGTTTCTTTCCCAAGCACTGGTCCAAAGAAATTGGCAGTTCCTAAGGCTGCATTTCATTAAAACACCATCAATCAATGAAACAAACAAACAACACTATTATTAGGAAATCTAGTCATGATTCTCCTTAAATAAGGTGTCCTTTGGCCCTGAGATTTAAATGTCTGATTCGGAACTAATGTCTGCTCTTATGCAGTTCTGGGGACACTGCATATTGTGGGGGCTGTTGAGGGAAAGAAATGTCCCATCCATAGAATCCTTGTGCCAAAGAAATGGCATTTATGAGTAGCTTTAGTTAGTAGAACAGGTAGGAGGGAATGGGGACAAGGGATTCCTTTTACTTTTTTGGCCATTCTAGCTGTAATATTATTTTCTGCTCTTGGCTATTCTGAGGGGGTGGGGTGGGGGCTATGAATAAACAGGTGTAAGGCACGGGGAAGATGAGTATGTACCTAGTAGCAAGGTAAAGAAAGATCACTGAAAAGGCTAGCATGGGTCCAGTTTCCTTTCGGAAAAAGTGCATCTGCTGCATCTGCTACCGGTACTTACCGTCGCTGTGACCACTTTGCTGCTAAGTTGACTGCTGCACCAGTTTTTGCTTCTCCCGATGAATCCCCTTTAAAGAACCTGTAAGTAAGAGCTGTGCTTGGTAAATGATCTCCCCCTATTTAGCGTCACAAATTCACATTCTTTATGGGATGGCAAATTAAAGAGCCGCTGGGAAGATTCCCCAGCGTAAGCATCTTGTGTGCAGTAAAGCCCAGCCTGTGTAGTAAATCTTAGCTGGCTTTGCCCATTCCTGAGCCACACTGGCCGCCTGCTCTCTGAGATGTACGGAGAATGAATGGCCACGGAAGGGAGACCTCACCACTTACCCTGCACCTCCTCTTTCCTGGTGATGTTGTGAATGCATCTGTGCGTGAACTCAGTGGCTTAGACTCCTCAAACAGTGCTAAGCAGGGTCCTTCCTCCCACAGAGACATACACACCAACTGCTGTTTGGTCTGTGCCGGGAAAATCAATTGGTTCTTTGTATTCTGCTGGATAGGAGATTCCCTGACAGCATTAGGTGAGGGAAGTGTTCTGCTTTGGTCTCATCCTGTCCCAGTCCCTTTGCAGCAGCAGGGATCACAGGCATCGGAAGACAAACATTTGGTTTAGCCATTAACCCCTTCAGTGTCGGTTTGGAACACTTTCCAGCCAGCTGTTTTGGCTTGTTATGAGGTGTATGTTTTCTAACCTTAATTTCTTGCCCTGGAAGCATCCGTATTATGAGTGGATCTCAATTTCAGCTTACTCATAGACGCATTCCTCTCCCCCCCCCCACAACCAACTTATTTACAGGACAAGCAGTCTGCTTCCCGTTGGGGGCTAGATTGCATTTTAGGCCATTTTTCCTCTGTGGAATGCTGGAGTACAAAGCGTCTCACAGATACAAGGTAGAGAGGCTATCAAGGCAGAGCAAAAGGAAATGGTAAAGGGGGAAGTGCAAATGAAGTTTTATGGAGAAATGCTGGAGGAAATAAGCTCAGCCACACCAAGTGTGCACACTCAAAAGAACAATTACCCAGCTGGCATCTGCTCTGCAGGGATTCCACTTTCCAGCACTTGGAGGGGAAGCTAATGTATTTCTTAAAAAATGGAGTCAATGTCAAAGGTTCTTTGGCAAGGGCAATTGTTTTCTTTTTAGATTTCATGCCGCTGGTCTTACCTCCCTCCCTGGAAGAGATTGTGAGGTAGATCGCCACTTTCCCCTTCACATCCTGTTTCTTTGACCTTGGTATTTGAAGGCAACTCTCCATGAGAGGGGAGAAAGAACAGCATCTGGGGTATGTGGCATCTAGCCACAACGGGAGTGGAAGTGAGGAATATGCTGGAGCTATTTAATTCCAAAAGACAGGTTTGCATGGTGTCCAAAGGGTTGGATGAGAACATGAATTGAAAAGCAAGGAGGGCTGCAATTCTGACAGAAGAAAGCCATCAGCTAAAGGATTGTGCTCTCCAGAATTTCAAAGGAAGTTGATGGTGATGGTGCTTGATGCAGTAAGTCTCTTTGCTTGGATTTCCTTAAGCAGCCTCTTGATTGGGGTTTGAAGACTGAGAAGGTTGATCGGTCAGAGAAGGGTGTAGGCAGATAATGATACTGAGGTATCTCATGTGGAACAGCAAGAAGCACTGCTGGTGCATTTTAGGCTTGAAGCACCAAAAAGAAAACACCAACAACAGCAGCAACACCCAAATGCACACATTTCTGTTTCTCTCCCTACCCTTCCCTCCCCCCCCCAGCTGCTGTTGTTCAGCCTGGCTTTGCCGCCTCATTCCCCAGCTGTATAATCAGCGGCACCCCATCTTGGTGCTGGGGCTGGCAATGACCTTTCTTCCACAATTGTACTTAATAAATGTCACATTTTCCAGCCTATTTTTACTCTGGGTAAATGAGTTTCCTGTTCTGCCTCCCCCTCCATCTGCTGTCTCCTGCTTGCCCATTTGTGCAGCTCCTTGGCCACCACTATTTGAAGGCAGCACCGCAATCCATTTCCCTAACACAGCCTGCATAATGGAAGAAGAAGTGAGAAAAGGAGCCCATAGGCAGTCCAGCCGGTGATGGATAGTTAGGAGGCATGAGCAGATTGATTCCTTCAAGCCAGAGAAGGACACCGGTTGCCTAGAGAAAATCACCCTCAAAGAATTTTAGATCAGGCAGGGGCAACATCAGTTTCATGTGGCCCGTGGCCTGTGTTTTTCTAGCAATGTGGTTTCTGCGGAACCTGTTGCTCTCCTGTCATATTTGGAAAACAGGAAATGGAAGTGGGGAACAGTCTGCTGTATGTCACCCCATCTCTCTTGTATAATCCTTTGTCCTCTTCACCCTTCTGCAATCTCTTTCATTTAATATAACCACAGATTTTTGTCCAGTGCTTTGATTGTTTCAAAAGTTTGCATCATTAAATTTATCATTGCCACATTTGCTTCTGTGGATGGAAGTATTTTGTTAACCTACACCAGCAAAAACTGCTATTGATGTCAGTTACGCTTATCTCTCTGTGTCCTGTCATGAAGGTCTGCTTCATTTATTTATTTATTTATTATTTATTTCTCCATTTTTCCTGGGAATTCAGGACAATATATATGTTTTTCTCTCCCCTACGATCCCATTTACTCACATAATTATCCACCGAGGTAGGTTAAAGATTTAATTATTTTACTTAAAAAAAAATTATATACCACTTCCTGTCAAAAATCTAGAAGTGGTTTACAAGATTGAAAGCATCTGATTAATCCAAGTTCGTGTCTCAATCCTGAGTTCATAGAGACATGTTTCAAAAGATGAGTGCTGCTCTTGTAGCAAAAATGGCAGAGTGCTGCATTGTCACTTTATAGGAATAGTATATTTTTATATACATTTTATTTAATATAATAACATATATTTTATTGTAGCATTAAGGCTACTTCATCAGATGTACAGCATGAATCTGTCCATTCTTTGAAGGCTTCTTAAGGACAAAAAAAAAAATCCCTTTTATGCCACAACAAATTGTTATCTTACCATAGATACTGTTTGTCTCCATCCGAAGACAATTACATGAGTTCCAATTGCAATTAAGATCTACAATTTATTCATTGATTAATGTGATTGCATGGCTACACTGTTAACATATTCTAACATGTTCCGTGTTCTGTGTTTAAAGTAAAAGGCCAGAAATGTGTTTTTTTCTTTCTCCTCCTAGCCTTTACACAATAATATTTCAAACACCCCTAGATTCTTGTGCTGTGCATCTCATCTCTGTATCCGCATTTATTCATACTTGCGTGCATGTACTACTGGTTATTCAAGCCTGATCATTCTTGGTTCTTTGGTTCTTTGATTGGAATTCAGTCGCAGAGTGATATAAATTAATAAAATCTTCTCTGTATTCCAGTCACTCCACAATAGTTTCATTCAATAGCTTCTTTGGCTGTACAATCGGCAAGTGGTGATCCCAAACAAGTGAGCTTTTCTTTTGGCATAAAGAGGCAAGGATACATATGGCTTGTACTTTCTTTATGTTTCCTCCCTTCCCTGCAATTCTTGCCTCGTTCTTGTTTGGCTCCACAGTCAATCGCTTCTGACAGTTGTTGGGTCTTGCCGGATCAGACTAATTCATTAGCCTCACATGTGCCATTATTTGCAGGAAAGAAAAGGTGAAGAGGCCACCCTGCTTATATCTAGAGGCTGCATCTTATCTGCCCCTAATCCACCACTCGGTGATTTAGGAATTGGGAAGAGGAGAGAGCGAAAGGCATCCGGAGCAAAGCTGTAGCTGCAGAAAGGCGCCTAGTCTTAGTTCTGCAGTGAGAGAAGGCTGTGCTCCATCCATCAGAGCTGCCCGCAGGCTTGAAAATGCTAATAAGCAACCAACAAAGAGGGGGGATCTGTGTCCAAAGCATCTGAATAAGTAACCAGTCCCAGGAGCTGATGTAGCCTCTAGGCCTCTGCACCCCCTTGCTCAGCTCAACTAATCAATTTTGCTTCTCCCGCAAAGGCGGTTTCTGGGTAGGGAATGTTCAGCTCCTGATTCTGATAACCGGGAAAGCCCTATACAGCCTAGAGCTTCTCAAGGCTTCCTAATGTGCAGAAAACAGCTTTTACAACTAAGGTATCCCATCCCTGTCAATGGAGAGTTGCTTTGATTTCCTTGTTATTTCATACATCTCTGGCAGCAATTGTATTCGAGCAGGCTGTTTGTAAATGCATTGTGAGGTCTTGATATGGACTCTGCTGAAGGAGGCTGTGACAGATGAGAGGCTACTGTCCCAGCCACAGTATTTTCAAACTCTGCTTTATTTTGAAAGTACCCTATTCCTGTTCATGGCTCTAAAGGTTAATCCCTTAAAGAGGAAGGACTAAAGTGAACCCCACATGAGACTGAAGATCAAGTGTCCTACCTTTACAGTTTCTTCATTGACCGTCTAATTATGTGTAGGCCTTTCACTCTTCTGCAAATCATAAGGCAATAGACAACCTAATCACAAAGAAGTTTGCTGCTGTTGAGATCCTGCACTCCTCTCTGGACAACCAGGAAAGCAATTGACAGCAGGTAGCATCAGGGTTTCATGACATCCTTGAGGCTTTCCTGGATTTTTTTTGGAGGTACACCCCATGTCCAGTTTAGGATTAGCAAAAATGTAAGTGCTGAAGGCTCTCAAGAGACTTCCCTTCCAACTGCATGGAACTGACTGGGCTCTCCCTTTCTTTCCCCCACCTCTGCAGAGTAAAAAGCTGGCATGGCCCCCATCTCCTGACAGATATGAATTGTTCCCCAGGAACAGTTAATTAACTGGGGCAGGAGCGCAACCAGCCTTGGGAGACCAAAAGCCTCATTAACTTCCAAGAGGAGTGGGGAAATGGTTGGCTGGAAATGCTGGGCATTTTGCTTCCAGGATATATGTAAACTGGGTTAGAATGTACCCTGTTTGGCAAGGATCCAAGTCTTTGTCCATGGCAGCAGAATAAAAGAGGCCATTGCCCTTGTCTCTCCATTCTGTCTTCCTTACTCTCAATCACACATGGAGGAGAAACCTCAGGCTGAGAACAAGAGATACTTGATCTTGAGATTCCTTGAGGAATCAAAAAAAAAAAGGACTACAGAGAAATCCTGGATTGACTATGAGTATTGGCTTATGAGTTTTTGGTGTCTTTGAGTCAGTGTTGATTCCTGGCGACTACTGGAATAGTCCCAGAGGTTTTCTTGACAGCATTTCTGGAAGTGGTTTGGCATTGGCTCAAGTCAACAAGCTGGCTTTGTGAAACTCATGGTTTTTATCCTGCTGGGTTTTAACCATTACTCCAAACATGGTCTTAAGGAAGGAATTGGTAAAGAATGATTCCTTGCTTGAGAATGCTAGCTCAACCCAGAAAGAAGCACAGTTGAGAACAGAGATGCCAGCAGGCATAGCACCATGCCTATGATTGAGATCAGATTGCTGCCATACATAAAAAAGCTATCTTCCTAATTATATTTAATGAATTGACTTTAAAAGCTCTTATGCTGTTATCTGGGTTAATTTAATATTACACACTTAATAAGCCTGTCTGTAATACTGTCAGGGCGTATATGAATACTAGGCCCAAAGAGCCTCCTTTATGCTACTCTTTCTGCTCCCTCTTTGAGGGAAATAGCCCTATGCAGCTGTGTTTACCTGCCCATCCATTGGGGACAAGAAGCAACCTGAAGCTCTAGCCTGGAGCTGATATCTCTGCCTTTCCCATAATTGCCAGAGCTTAAACTGTGTTGTCCAGGGAATATCTACAACTGAGAAAGAATCAGGCAACAGGGAAGCTGTTAAGCTCAGGATGCCACTGAAAAGATCCCCAGTTTGATTCTCCCTTAAACTCCTCAGGGAAATTTCTCTGAGGAAAAGTATACTTTGCGACTTTCTGCAAGCGGAATAAAACTACTCTGAAATGTTTGGAGGTCTGTTGAATTCTTCACTGTTTTAGCTCTGGGAATCTCCTATTACGCCTATAGATGGAATCTGTTTTCTTACCAAAATAGCATCAGACTCCTTCCTCTAGTCTAGTTCTTCTGGAAATCATACTTGGTTTAGGATTCATGGCTTGGGGATTTTCTGGGCTGAGTGTTAGTCCACCTACTTGACAGTCATTTTTTTATTTTGTCCTAAATCAAAGGACAACAACTGGTCCTTCCCAATATTGCTGAACTATTCTCAGATCTTGGGACAGATGCAGAGAGTAGTTATGCAGCTTGCGAGAGACTGTAAGTTACCCATCCCTGCCCTAAACCTAGAAAGTAGGAAAAAATTAGAAGTGCATAGTAGTGTCTACTTTCTGTCAACTCACTTTTACTTCTACAAGATGAAAATCTGAGAAGTCCAGATAATGCCTGCATAGGTCCTCTTCTGTTCACAAGAAGTGTTCTTTTGGCTCCAGTATGGCTTTTGAGGGTCTGTGGAAATAGACCAGATTGCTCCCTGGGTCACTTTCTAACTTGGCAGTTGGGTAGTTTGCTCACTCCCTCACTCCCAGCTCTTTCTCACCCCTGTCTCTTTCCACTTGCCAAAGGAGGGCTTCTCTTGGCAGCTGACTACCTTCTGGGGTCAAGGCCACAGGCTTCAGGTTACAAAGACACTGTCATCGTATCTTCTGTTGGGTCACTTAAGTCATGTCAAATGCCAGAAGAGTTTCTTAGGATAGACAGCTGATTCTGATTCACTCTTAAAGGAACAATAAAAAACACCATTGCTGAGAACAGTAACCACTTGGTCAAGAGTTGGTACATCTCTTGTCAGTGTGGGGAAACAGTAATGAAAAGCCACTTCCAGATAAATTGGAAAATGATATCCCTTCACAATACTTCAGGAACTGGAAAAAAAAAAGAAAGAAAACACACAGCCAACAAAGCTAGAGGGCAGTTATTGCCCATTAAAGATTTACCCTCCCTTTTTTTTTTAAAACTTCCCTCTCCTTTTTTACAGCTTGCCATGTCACAATGGCAGGCGCTCAGAGAGTGTCCAAGGGGACTGGCAGTGGCTCTGTCATATGTGGGACGAGTAATCTGGGGAATTGCCAGAGTGAATGCTAGAAAGGATGGTGTGCATTTATTTAAGCCCAACCAGGACTTGAAGGGATTAGAGCAGACAGAAATGTATTTTCCTTCCAGTCATGTATTTTTGCTTGGGGTAAAGTAGAGTGGAGCAATGTTTTCATCTGAACTGAACCAGATGTAATGCTAACTTGTAATTTGGGGATATGAACAAGATATAAAGGGCTTGTTTGGGGCTTACACGGACCTGTCTGTTTCTCTTTTCCTCGTGTGTTTTGATCCCCTTCTTTCCTGGTTTGCAGCATATTTTAATTTATCCTTTCGGATTTGAAACCATCATTTACCTTGGTCCTACAACGACTGAAAATCGCACTTTAATTTAGTAGATGAAGGGAAGAAAGAATATCTGAAGCCCTTTGCAACTCATTTCTTATGTAACACCAACAATGGTTTGGTGTTACATAAGATAGAAAAATTCTTCCACATTTTACCTTACCAATTTTTATTCAGTTTGATGAAAGATAATTTGCTTAATTATCTTTTCAAGAGAGAAAATAATTTTGGAGAAATTTCCATGGGCCTCTGTGGTATTTTTGCAGTTACTTAATTGTGAGGTGACCAAGGAATGAGTGTGAACATTCATTCCACAAATCTCTCCTATACCTTCTTGTGTTTCCCCCATTTCAGCTAAATCCCAAGGGAAGACAGCAGAAGAAAATTCCTCCCACTGGGTTTTTTAGCAATAATACTGTCACTGCTAAGAGGGAGTCTTGCCCTTGAGAAATTTATAGGAGTTTTGAGAAACATGAAACATTTTGAAAGGGCAGTGGTTTTCAGCTGTAATTTGAACCAATTAATAGCATTAGATTAGCCATAATGAAACACTAGCCATAAGTTAAGCCTGGTGTGTTTCTCTGCGATTTGGATAATTATTTATTATCTTTAATAATTCTGTGACATTATTCCACAATGCTGTTGGAATGTGTAAAATAGAGGTTGACAACTTCAGCCTAATTTTCAAAGCAAGTGACCAGACCTCTGGAAAAAATAATCTGTTCTGTCTCAAGAAGCTGGTATGACTCAGAAGCTGGTAGAAAAAGAAATAAGATTAGAAAAAGAAACAAGAGGAAACAACAGAGTGCTCTCCACTCTGGACCTATCCTCCATTGCTTTGAGTCAGTCCTAGCCAGTTGACAACCACAGAAGATTAACTTAGATCCAAGAGAAGATGAGCTTGGCAGAAAAGCAGATCTCCATCTGTTTTAAAGAGTGAGCATCAAATAAATAAGTCAGGCACATATGGAATTTTAACCTCACAGTGGTCTTATTATAAGAAGTGATGATCATATGAAACAAGTCTCCATAGTTTGTTTCCTTTATGTGCTGAGTGATTAATACCATTGTAAGATAAAGCAAATTATTCTTATTCTGCTGCTGTAATATAGAACCATGTGATGGGATATAGGTACCATGATTCTAGGAAATAAACTTGCAACAACTGGGTGATGTTGGCTTTAAAATACTGTGTTATGTGTGAGGTCTTAGGGGAGAACTGTTAATCTAATGCTCATAGTCTTGTGAGTGGAGAATGATTCATGACTTTTGTGTATTTTCTTATTAACCCAATATCAATTAACTAAAGTTGTGTTTAGTTGTGCAAGATTAAAATATTGGTGCATATTATTATAGTAATACTAATACTATATGTAGTCCTCAACTTACAACAGTTTATTTAGTGACCATTCAAAGTTGCAATGACATTGAAAAAAGTGACTTTTGATAATTTTTCACACTATCTACCATTGCAGCATTCCCATGGTCACATGATCAAAATTAAAATGCTTGGCAGCTGATTCATATTTATGACGATTGCACTGTCCTGAGATCATGTGATCCCATTTTATATCCTTCCAACATGCAAAGTCAATGGGGAAGCCGGATTAACTTAACAACCATGTTACTAACTTAGTAACTGCAGGGGCTCAGTTGTGGTTGTAAGTCGAGGACTACCTGTATATTAAATACTGAATACTAAATACTGAATACGATACTATTTTTTTTTTGTACTTGCACTTCTTTTGCACTCACCCACTTTCTAGGGCTGACTGGCCCAAGACCACCCAGCTGGCTTTGTACCTAAGTCCCCTGATTTTCTAGCCCAGCGCCTTAAACACTATTTCATTTCATTTCATTTATTGGATTTCTATGCTGCCCTATTCCAGAAACTCAGGGCGGCTCACAACATGGATAAAAATCTAACATTAAAATACAGTATAAAAACCCCTTAATTAAAAAACCAATCATTCAAGACATACATACAAACATACATGCACTGGCTGGGGCCAGATGTTAACTGCCCCAGGCCTGCCGGCAAAGATGTGTCTTCAGCAATTTGCGAAAGGCGGAGAGGGTGGGGGAAATACGGATCTCCGGGGGGAGTTGATTCCAGAGGGCCGGGGCCGCAACAGAGAAGGCTCTTCCCCTAGGCCCCGCCAGGCGACATTGTCTGGCTGACGGGACCCGGAGAAGGCCGACTCTGTGGACCCTAACCGTAACTATACTAAACTGGCTCTCAAATAACCTATTAAAGTATCCCAGATAAGATAACTTGACTCTATTGGAAGGAGATAACAGGCACACATTATTGGTGACTAGGAAACGGACTGAAAATCAGCTGCCAAAAACGCCAGTTACTAATAAGCAACTCCATAGTGGGAAAGTTACCTTTTATCTTCTCTCTGGCCAAGGGATCTTGTGCAAGTATCTCAAATAATAAAAGTGTAAGTTAATAACCCTTGAAATATTAGCTTTTGGTGATTTCTTATTATTTGAATATGTATGTATGTATGTACCGGTATGTATGTATGTATGTATGACATTTTCATGAATATACTTCTTTTCAAGAAAACTGTATGATGGCCATAAAATGCACTGAAGTATGGCTGATTCTGACAGAAGCAGAGGGAATGCAGAAGAAACAAGCCCTTACCTGATTCAGAGGAGAATGAATAGTGTGTATGTCATCTGGGGGAATGGTGGTGGTGGGGAAGCATTGAGAAATATTTTCTAAGAGTGTATCTGTACCACACAGAATAGGTGCCAAATATTTCCAGCTGTGGGCTGAATTTTTGGATTTGGGATTTCTTGGCAGTCTTTTCAGAATGGAATTTGGTGGAAAGTATCACAACTTGTAAATGCGTCGGAGGCAAGCATGATTCTGAACTGGGGGGGTTCCCCAAATCACTGGAACTGAGTGTATGGCAGTGTATCTCTCGTTAAGCACTTCATACAGCATTGTGTGCAGAACAGAAGGTTTACAGAGCTGCACTAAATGACGCAAATGGTTTGAGGGCCGTAAAGAGGGATGGTTTTATAGGCTGTTCTGCCATTGATGAGATATTGGGCTTTATTTATAGAAGGCCATGATTGTGCTAGAGGCTGGCTTACTCTGAACACCAGCCAGAGCCTGGGGATAAGAGGGTAATTCATTTCCATGCAGCTGCTGTCTTCATTTTCACACATTAAAGGGGAAAAATTAACAAGTTTACAGGCAGTCAGGTGGAAAAAACAATAATTGTTTAAAACTGTGTTACCTCCCCTATTCTGA
Source organism: Bothrops alternatus (assembly GCA_034064705.1). NCBI lineage: Eukaryota > Metazoa > Chordata > Lepidosauria > Squamata > Viperidae > Bothrops > Bothrops alternatus. The sequence continues at coordinate 26,900,620 of JARGCV010000248.1, read as the reverse complement.
AACACAAATTGCTGGAGTCTTCCAACATACATGCAATGTGCAGCACCAAGATAACAAAAGGCCAAAAGGTCATGCCACAACCTAGCTATCTAGTCTATATTCTTCCCTCTTCTTTCCTCTTTTTTTTCCATTCAGGTTGTGTAGAGTTTTGGTGCTTTGGCAGCCCATGATTAAGACATGTGCAAAGGAAGGCATTCTGGAATGCACATCGTGCAGAATCAGGAAATCTCACTTATAAGCCATAGAATCGTGTCATATTACCCAATACTAGGGAAATAAAAATTCAGTAGCAACCCTAGGCATACATTTCACCCACGATCCTTCAAACCTTGTTCAAGAAAACCATTTTCGGAATCAGACTAATGCTTTCTGTACCTCATGGCCTTCAGGCAGAGGGGGAAGGCTTTGTTTGCTGCACATATGAACAAAGAGGGTACCAGAAAAAGCATTACTGTTAACAGTGACTTTCCCCCAATTCTCCCTTTGATGATCCAAATGGGATCCATGCCTGTGATGTTTTCTTGGGAAATATAATTATGTATAAATATTAAAAAACTAACATCTACTCTCATCTCAAGGATCAGACCAGCTTGTATAAACGTAATTAAATTGCTCAGCCTCACCTATATCTTACATGTTCTCTTATTTTCTGCTAGGCTATCATGAATTTTATAGAAGTACCTAGCATCTTTTGAATGCTTCACCTATTCACTCTCATGTTTTGCACATGAGGTAACGTGAACCATATGTATCTGTAAAAATACATAGACTTTATATCTATGATAATAAATATTGATATCTTGCTTTTCAATAATGGTATACTCAGCATTCCCAGGCATTGATCATCAACTCAGGTTCACCCATGTGATCGCATCACATCCTTTCAAATAATTCCATGATGGAATTATCATTTACATGTATTTGTTTATTATTTGGTATTCATAATGTTATAGGGTGCTCACTTCACAAAATGTCAATATTTGATCAATGGTCAGTTATCTGATACTCCATTTTCCCCTTCAGTGCAAAATAGGTTTGGATATAAACTTGTAACATTAACATTAATTTAATAGCAAAGGAGACAGAATTCTCTGAGCACCTCAGTTTGTTTCTATATTGGCATCAGCCCCTCCCTCAGTCTGGCTATTCATTGACCCATCTTCCACGACAATGGGATCAGAGGGGTGTGTTACCCATCTCAGTTAGTAGTAGATTAATTTTTGTCCAGCTTTATTCAGATCATGGTCCCATCTGCAACCACTCCCCATCTAGAAGTGGTTGCCTCACGTGTGACAGGATTCTGAGGAATCTGTCATTGCCCAAAATGAGAACAATTGTTTTTAATGTATTACCTGACTTCTAGGGATGACTTGCATCAGTTTTACTTGGGATACAGGTTTCTTTAAAATAAATATATGAGAAATGAGTTCCTAGGATTGTTTTTTGAAGAGTGAAATGATTTTTAAAATTTAACGAATGAAAATATCCTGTCTTTCTATTTCAATTAAGATTGCAGGTCTTTATGTCATCTTGTAACCCCCCCTTTCCTTTTGTGTTATAAAAACATTTAACAACCAAACAGAAATAGGGAGATTAGATCTCATTGCTTACTTCCATTGGGAAATATAAAAGTTCTTGGCTCCATGTAACTCTTTAAGGGCTATGATGAAAAAGTAAGGAGAGTTGTGGTTCCTATCACCTTGGCAATTATACGCCATGAGAAGAAGGGTAGGATGGCTTCATATGGTAGAGGGCATTCCAAGAGAGAATTATCCTGACCTCTGCACAATTCTCACTGACCCAGATATCACATTATCCTTTGAGTTCTCTGATGGCAGCAGGAATCTTCTTGAGAGAGTTTGACAACAGAAGATGGAAGGAGAGATGTAAACCTGATCCCAGAATGTTAAGGACAAAACCAAAAGGATCTAAAATTGTCAGTTGTCATATTTTGTACTTTAATCATCCTTCTTCCCCCCTCCCCATCCCACCTCAAACGACCCTAAAATAATTGCAGGTCTAAAACCCCAACTGGCTTGGCTTTTTCATGTGGTTATTTTGATTCATGTTTAGTTTTTTCTAAGATTATCTACATTGTTTTAGTTGTCGCTCTGTTTGTATGCCACCCAGAGATACATTATGTGAGATGGGCAGCCATATAAATGTGCTAGATAAATTAAATAAATAAATGAGTTGATTAGCTGGAAAAACCAGTTTCCTGACATGAACAAATTCTATTCTGAATGTGACCAAACTGCCATTGCTCCTTGTCTAAAAAAAACACCCTAGAATGAGGTAGATTCTGAATTATTCTGAAATGTAATTGTAATCACTAAAATTCAGAATCTGGACAACAATACTGAATCCTTATAAGAGACAGACTTTGGCATCATGGGAGATTGGGACATTTTTGTGATATCACCCACTGGCCTATGACAATTGAGTTATATCTATTGTTGTCAGTTGTCTGATACATTCTGGCTTAAACTGTTCCTTTCTCATTGTTCTAGAACAGCGGTTCTCAACCTTTTCCGGGGCTCGACCCGAGCCCGCGCTGCGTAAGTGCGGCATGATGGGGCGCATCGCGCATGCGCGGCGCGACGGCCCGCATTGCAAAGGGGAAAAAATGGCCAACCCCCAAAAAATAGCCGACCAAAAAAAAATGGCCGACCAAAAAAAAAATGGTGGGCCCGCATCACGCATGCGCGGCGCGACGGCCCGCATCGCAAAGGGAAAAAATGGCCGACAAAAAAAATGGCCGACAAAAAAAAATGGCGGGCCCGCATCACGCATGCGCGGCGCGACAGCCCGCATTGCAAAGGGGGAAAAATGGCCGACCCAAAAAAAATGGCCGACCCAAAAAAAAAATGGTGGGCCCGCATCGCACATGCGCGGCGCGACGGCCCGCATCGCAAAGGGAAAAAATGGCCGACAAAAAAAATGGCCGACAAAAAAAATGGCGGGCCCGCATCACGCATGCGCGGCGCGACAGCCCGCATCGCAAAGGGGAAAAAAATGGCCGACCCAAAAAAAAACTGCGGGCCCGCATCGCACATGCACGGCGCGACGGCCTGCATCGCAAAGGGGAAAAAATGGCCGACCCCCAAAAAAATGGCTGTGGTGTTTGGCGACCCCCGTGAAATGGTCGTTCGACCCCAAATGGGGTCGTGACCCACAGGTTGAGAACTGCTGTTCTAGAAAATCAAAGTCTTGTTAAAGTTGTTCCAGTTCAAGGAACTGCCTTCCCTACCTTCACTACTTTTTTTTCTCTTTAATTATCCTATAGCAGTTTTATCCTGTCTTCGTCTCTTGTATTAATTGATATTCTAATACTATTGCTGCATTCTTATTGTTACTAAATTTATACCCTGCTTTTCTGCTTATATAAGCACTCAAGGCAGTTCTCAAAAAATACAAAATATTAAATGCAACAATAAAGGCAATACAGTTCCAATCAAAATTAAAATCAAGTCAATTAAAATCAGTGTAGCAGCTAAAAGCTTGGCAGAAGAAATTAGTTTTTGCCATTTTGCTAAATACAGGGACAGTCAGGGCCAAATGTACTTTCATGGGAGAGCATTGAATGGCCTAGAGTCACAAAGAAAAAAAAGTCCTCTCTTATGGATCAAAAGGCCAAAACATTTGACAAAGGGGTTTCTTCAGAAAGGCCTCTCCTGATGAAATGATACATCCCCATGACTACTGTTCAATTGCCCTTCTCTATACCCCTCCCTCCCTCCCTCCCTCCCTCCCTTTCTTCCAAAGCTTGTCAAAGCTGTGCAAGAGAATATGTAAAGATGCCATTTACTTCCACATATACACACTGAAGCTAATTTTCTAGGTTGTTATTGTTACTCTTTATTCCCTTCCATAATTGCTCCAAACATCTTGGTTCCTTTCAACAGCTGCAGCCCATTGATCTGACATTTTCAGCAGGCTAGCCACAAGAACTTAAATCTTTTTCCTGAGTGGGAGCAGTTATACATATATAGCCAATCATAACTCTTACTCTAAAGGATTGCTTTATCCTTGTGTCTGCACCTGCATTCACAGGCATTAAGCTCAATCTGATGCTTCGTTGTCCCTTTTCTCAATTTGTTTGGGTCCTTTGGGGAAAGCTCCCAATGACCTGCTTCAAATGGTCTTAGGTAAATGTGTATTTCCCCCCCCCCAACATATCGTATCTCTCAGTTGCTGTTGAAATCAGATCTTTCTAACACATACCGGTAGTGTTTACTTCTGGACTGAAGATGATCATAGATCCTTGTTCTTTGTATCTTATCTTGTAATCAGCTGCTCCTAAATTGGAAAGGGCTGCTGATCCTATCTCACTGCTACTTAATTTTCTTAAAAGCTTTTAGTTTCAAGATTGTCAGGAGAACTTCTGAGAAAATTGCTTTCCTGGTAGCCATCCTCACATATATTTCCCTCCTCCCCTCCCTTGGGATCTTATTTAACATTCACTTCTTCCTTTGTTTTGCTAGTTCTGCACACCAGCCAGAGAGGCAATACGGGAATTGCAGTGTGTTCCTTTTTACTTGGCAGTGAGTTGCTTTAACTAGTCTTTACTATAGCTAGCAGACAGTTGGGTTATATTATATTAACGCTCTTGTTTATATGGCTTGGTGAAGATCAGGTTAAGAAAGGCAACAAACTTGACAAAATAATATTCATCCAATGTCCAACATAAGTAGGGATTAACACCAGACAATCAAGCAGAAAACAATAACCTAATCAAGGAACTACCAAAGATAAAACCACCAACACCCTGAACACTGTATATGAGCAGAGAGCAAAGACCACGCTCACTCACACTGAAGACATTACCTAACTGGGTGGTGAAATACCTACAAGTAAACAGCCAAGCTCAGAGAGCACCAAGGACCCCACAATTGTTCACACTTACCGTAGTACATCCTATCCACACTTTTTAAAATAAATTGTGCTTCTTCCTTAATGCATTCAAAACAGGTGTTTTGAAATCCATAGCATTCTAAATATTGTTAAGATGAGACCTACCTTCTCTAAATGGGATTAATTATAAATGTTAGGAAAATATGCTAAGATGTGCATTTTTAATTTCTTTTTGGAGCATTTCCTTAAAACATTTTGAAAACCAGTTTTGGTTTCAGCCACTGAAAAAACAGGAAAAAAATAAACAATATCTAGTAGAGTTGGTAAATAATCAGGTGGAAGGTAATGTCTAGAATTCTATGCTTTCTATCATGATAATATATTTGATATCCTGTAGTCTCAATCATGCAAGTTGACAGCATCCTTTAAACATACAGTAGTTGGTTGTGCAAATGTGTTGTTATTGATGTAATCTCTGCAGACAATGGTCCCAAAGTGAACATATAGTACAAGGAATGGGGATGCTTTGAATGTTCATCCTCATGTGATATTGACAATGATTAAGCTGACGTAAGTTCACTCTGCTGCTGCACTTCAGAATTTGATTTTATAAATGTAATGGCTTTAAATATCCAGCCTAATTGATCTAAACATCTTCCTTCTTCTTCCACTTCCTTTTTTCATGGGGGAAGGGCAAGATCAGCCTGAGGAAGAGTTTAGAAAATTCAGAAGCTTGCACACATTTTGTTTTGTAAATAAGATGGATCCTAATAAGAGTATCAACAAGTAACTACACTTAGGTGATTTATCTGAGCTCTGAAGAAAGTTGGGCCTGTTTAGTTCAGGGCTATAGGCTACATGTGGGAGTCAGTATACATTCCACAAGAGGGCAATAACAAACTACTACTGAACGGTTGCTAAGAAAATTAAATAGATATATCCATGAAATCTCAAGAAATCAAGTTCAACTTTATTTAATAATGGTATTACTCCTGCATGGGGATTTGTGATTTATCTTCAAGTGTACAGATCTCTTGAGAAGGAGAATGGAAGGTTACTCCATTCTGTCACTTGTATGTCTGTATTTTTAGTCCCAAGGTCTAGCTTTGCCAATGCCCACACTGAAGACATGGAAAAGGTAGGAGGGGGAGATCTGTCAACCCTATCTGTTGACAAATAGGAAGTATCAGGTCTGAAATGGAGCAAGAGTCTCCAGTCTATAATTTGTCAGAATACTTAATCTAATCCTACTTGCCTTCAAGGGACAGCAATAGATGTGACAAGAAAGCATTTATTTGTACTCTTTACCACCTTCTTGAACTAAATGTGAATCCAAGAGAAGGGCTGAATAGGTCAGCTTTCCCATCTCATTGGAATAGAGTGGTTTGGGTTGCAGAGGGGATAAGCATGAGCCATATAGGAATTTGCTGGCTGCATGCTTAGTAAGATCAGTGACCCCCTGATCAGGAAAGAACTCATCTCAGCTGCTGCCCTGCCCTTGTTTCCAATCGCAAGGAAAGAAGGGTGGCAGCCCTCTTAGAATACAGTAGAGGGGTGCAAATGGGAGCATGATTGATGCAACCATTAATTTTCCCCTTTCCATTCTAGGCTTTCTTGGCCACAGATGCTGCCAAAATAGCCTCAGCAAGAGAAGGCTCCTTGCTGTGAAGCAGCTTTGCTGTGGCCATGCCCTATCATGGCCTCTTGACTTCCTGTTCTCTTTTCCCCTCCTCCCCATTTGCGTCTACCCACAGCTTAGGAGCTACTAATAACCAGCTCTTTTCTGCAGGGAGCACAAGGGTGATAAATAATCTCCAAACAGAACAATTAAGGCTGCATGTGGCGGACTCTCGCTCCCCACCTCCCTCTCCATATTCCCACCAGCTCTTGCGCATGGAGTCCAAGACTCCTAAGGCGGAGAGAATCCCTCTTCATTAATCAAAGATCAGCTACAATTACACTCACTAATTATTTGCAAAGACTCTTTTGTATTTTCTGTCTCTCCAGCAAAATGCTGATTGGACTCTGCAGAGGCTCCACTGCCCTTGGAGAACGAGGACAGAGGAATGAGAAGGGGGGTGGTGCAGAAGCTGTCCAAAATAACCCAATTCTGTGGTCCTAACTCTCCATCTACGGTAGTAACAATGCTGAAGTAGGCAAGTCTTCCTTGCATGCATGGTGAGATCATGTATATGTATAATTCAAGTAAGTCCTCTACAGACTCCAGGCCAGGATGAGTTCACCTCCAAGCTAGGAAAAGATTGGTAATAGCATTCTAATTAAAATAACCAGTTGTAGCTATTTATTTTTTGATAATTGTATTTTTCCTTGTGGAGTAGAAAAATAATCAGCTTGGCTAACAATGTCTGCTCAGTCACTTTTAGTTATCAAATGTCACTAAGGAATACTTAAATATTTTCGCACTAGCTTCTATACTCATTAGGCTAAGAGCTTATTTTCTTCCTAAAATAAAAATAGAATCTCAAGATAAGAGGGAATCTGGCATAGGTGCAGTTTATTTATGTACCTACTCTGTCTTTTTGTGTACGTGTGAAAGTATATTTTTCCAGACATTAAAAAAATATAGAAAAGGGTAATCTAAATAATCCTAAGAAGAAAGACTAATGCCCTTTGGGCTTTTTTAATTTATGAGGGAGAATATGATGAAAGTTTTTTACAGGTAGGCGTGAAACTGGCAGCGCAGGTTTTTCTCTCTTACCCCTAATGCTAGAACATTAGTTCATACTGTAAAACTAATTGGCCACCAATTTAAGCAGTGAAATAACTTTCCTCTAGGCATAATTATTAAAATTCACTACCGAAAGATCACCACTGGATTAGCCAGCTTAAAAGAAGGTTGGACATATTCATGGATGACAAAGATTATCAAACACAGCTGAGGTATGTATGGTTATGACAACTTGGCAGACACTCCATTTTCAGAGGCAATATGTTTACTATCTGTTGTTGGAGGATACTAACCAGGAAGAACTATTTTGATGTCAAGTGGACCACTGTGAAAAAGAAGATACTAGCCCATACTGACTTGAGAGCAGATCCTGAAGTTCTAAATTACTACTGAAGCAGAATAACAACTTGTGTTTCTAAGAATACAGGCTACTTTGAACTTTGAATTGCTATCCCCGGTTATGGTTTGGTCTCACTATATCCTGTAGTTCATTCTGGGCTTTCCATACACATTTATTGGAATCCAAAATGCCTGGTGTCTTGCTCAACATTGCCATTTTCTGATAACAACACATGTTTTCCAATAACAGCTCCACCAAGCATTCTCTGGACAGAAATAGTTTCATTATTTGACTCAGGAAGGTTGGTAATGACTGAATGGAGCCGTGACTGATTTGATGTACACTATAAGCTAGGCAACACACAAGCCGTCTGTTTCAGACAAGAAAAATAGAGGAGAATGTTGCCCAAGTCGTTGTGTGTTTTTTTGGACATTTATTATTTTGATTTGAACAAACATTCAAGTGTAATGGGTAAATACTCAGCAATAAACTATAAGAATGGGTAAAAAGGAGTGAATAAGCATTATGGATGCTTATTATGTCTAACATGCAATGCCTTGATTGGAAAAAAATAAAAAAAAATGGGCATTGCCAAGAAACCAAAAGATAGGGGCACATCTGCAACATGAATTGCTCTAATATAAACTTTTGTTAATCTACCTTCTGTCACTCTTCTGGCCTTCTAACAGTAAAAATATAACAGAGTTGGAAGGGACCTTGGAGGTCTTCTAGTCCAACCCCATGCTCAAGCAAGAGACCCTTACCAGTGGTGGCGAACCTATGGCATGGGTGCCAGAGACGGCACTCATAGCCCTCTCTGGGCACCCGTGCCATTGCCCAGCCTTGCCTCCCCCTATGACCCCCTCCTCTCCAGCAGCCCCCCTGAAGGAGAGTTGCCATCGAGCGTGGCCCATAAGGAGCAGCGCAGCCAAGGACATGGCAGCCAGGCAGCATAGACAAGATGTTGCAGGGAGCAGGCAGAGGGCATGGCCGCCATAGCGCTGCTGGGCTGCCTGGGCGATCTGCGGCGGGCCCTGGAGACGGTGAGTGGTCCTGTGGGCAGGCGGGCCGGAGGATGGGGGGAAGAACGGGGGTGGGGCAGGGGCGGGGCCAGATTTTGGGCACTCGGTCTCTAAAAGGTTTGCCATCACTGCCCTATAACATTCTGGACAAATGGCTGTCCAATCACTTCTTAAAAACCTCCAGTGTCAGAGCACAAGTTCTAGAGGCAAACCATTCCACTGATTGTTTGGTCAAGAAAATTCTCCTTAATTCTAGGTTGGATCTGTCTTTGATAAGTTTCCAACCATTACTTCTCATCCAGCCCTTGGGTGCTTTGGAGGATAGATCAACCCCTCTTCTCTGCAGCAACCCCTCGAATATGGAAAGACTGCTAAAGTATCAAGTCACTCCTAGTCATTCTCTTCATTAGACTAGCATAGACATACCAAATTCCTGCAATCATTCATCATATTGGCTCAATTTTAAGTAAATTGCCTTAGTTCTCTAGCACTTGCTAAGTATGGCCATTGACCACAGCAAGAGATGCTTTCTATTTGCTTTCATGTCTTTGTAGAATTTGTTATTTTTTTAGTCCATCATTGCCTCCTTTCAGTGTTGTCCAGCGAGGTTTTCCAAATGGTTCAGGATTTGTAGGGATCCAGTCCTGACCATGTAAAATATTTGATAGTTCACTATGATGTGTTGCTGGACCCTTTGAGGCAAAAAGGATCCCATTTGTCAAGAATTAGACCCTGCAGTTCAGAATCTCAGTCAGAGAAACTTCAGTGAATATAAAATGCTATAATAAAAGTACTGACTAGAATTTAGCGATATAGATACATTATTAGAGTTCTTCCTTATCTTCAATTTGTTTCCAGACCCAATTCGAAGTGCTGGTTTTACCCTGTAATTATAAAACCACTCATAGCTTGGGAACCCAATATCTGAAGAAATGCCTTTATATTCCTACCCATACTCTAAAATTATCCTCAGAGGACCTGCTTTGGATGCCATTCATGCTGAGCTATGCTTCCTTCATTATACCCTTTTCAGTGATACCTCCTCAATTTTGGTACGTCCTTCTCAGTCCTATATCTTTGGCTTTGCTGTCTTTTTGATAACAGGCAAATTGTTAATGAATATTATTAGTATTCATTCTGCTATGATGTTTAACTTTTTAGCTGTGTTTTTGTATAATACTTAACGTTTTGATCAATTGTTTTAAGCCATTATCTTCAATATGAGAGGGTTTTATGTAACTGAAGATAGTTTTCATATATTTCATTCATCTTTGCTCTAGGCCAGGGGTAGGCAACCTTGGCTCTTTTATGACTCGTGGACTTCAACTCCCAGAATTCCTGAGCCAGCTATGCTGGCTCAGGAATTCTGGGAGTTGAAGTCCACGAGTCATAAAAGAGCCAAGGTTGCCTACCCCTGGCCTAGGCTAATTATGCTGTATCTAACTCCTTCAACTCTTTCCTTGATTCTTGTGTCTTCATTGTCACCTTTTGTATACATTCTAGTTGCCAGTATCCTTAAATTGTGATGGCCAAATCTAAGTTGGCCCTTGCACCAGCAGAATTGAATTATATCATTACTTCTTGTGATATGGATGTTTTACTTCTGCTGGTAAATTCTTGAATTGCATTTAGCTGCTGCATCATGTATCTGATTTATGTTTAGTTTATTGTCTATTAAAACCCACAGGTTTTCTTCATTTATTTCAAATTGCCCATCCTACATAAATGCAGCCTTTATATTTCCTCTGATTAAATTCATTTAGTGAATTTAGTCCAGTTGTCATTATGTTAAGTTCATTTTGACTCCTATCATTAAGTTGTCTTATCTAGTTTGGTGTCATCTGCAGATTTAATGAAAATATTTAATTTCTTCATGTCATTTATGAAGATATTGAAAACTATTTGGGTCAAGATAAAATCCTGTGATGGTCCACTTGTCACCTCTATCCAACAATGACATAGAACTGTTGATCAGCATTTTTTAGTTGTGCTACATTCATAGGTTCATATTGACTTAATATGAGCATTGTCTAACCTGCCATTCAATACCTTTCCAAATAGGAAGATTTTATCAAAAGTCTTGTTAAAATCAAGGTATATTGCTTCCTTAATATTTTCCTGATATATTGGGCTAATTAATACACACATTATCTACTATGTTTTCCTGCTGAAAAATCCATATTAGTAATCAAAACATTTTGGGGGTAAGTGAGTCTGTTCAAAGTCTATATTTAATTATTTGTTGAATAACCATTCTACTGTATGTATTAATATCAAGTCCATTATTCAGCAACGTATGAAATCCTAAGCATTTAGATTCATTTAAAATGGCACAATTGACATATTTTTGTCTGATCTAACATAGTTTACTTTGCAGGAGGATGCTGATGCCAAGTCAATCCATCTCCCACTATCATTTTTTCAAGATTACAACTTACAGAAGATCTGCCTTTATTTTTGGTGATGGTGATGGTGATGAAAATGATTTACTTTACTTTATATTCAGGAAGCCAATGCTAATCCTATACAATGGTAACTGTGAAAGTATAGAGGTGGAGAAGAATGGTGGAGCATTGGGTCAAAGGTGAAAATTAGAATTTACTGAGACTTAAGGATACATGGCAAAGATGACGAAGCTATGGAGGCCATTGAAGTTAAAGAAAATGGGCTCAGGAGTGGACAAAATGCAACTACCGGTATAAGAATTTGAGGAAGAGCGTCATTTGATCAGAGCAGTAAGAAAGGTTAATAGTTTGGGGACCACAATGCTAGATGAATGTAAGGGGTCATAATGAAAAGACAGAAGACTAAAGACAGTGGTTATCTTTTGTCTGAAATGGTATAGGGTTTTCTGCCTGAGCAGAGGGTTGGACTAGATGACCTTCAAGGTCCCTTCCAACTTCATTATCACCACCACCACCACCATCATCATCATTATTAAATTAACAAACCTGAAAGAGTTTTTGTTAAAAAAAAGTCCATATTTTGCAATATATTGTTTCCTATAAAGCAAATATGGGGCATAAAAGAAAGGATCCAGGGATAAAGTCATGTTGACTGATTAGTTAAACTAAGTGGACGGTGGAAATGTCAGTGTATGAAAAAGAGCAAGTCATCTGAAGAAGGATAAGAACTTATTTATAAAAGTACAGAGCTGATGTAACAATAAAAAATTTAGTCAAAGCAACTAAAATGCAGACGTAGAGTATGGAGAATGAGCCTGGGTGACACCTTAGTAGAGGTGGTACAGAAAGCCATAAAGGACCATTTAGGTCAGGAGGATCAGTTTCTGAGACAAGACCAAAAAGAACCAAAAACCTTAGCATTTGGGTAAGAGCAAAGTGATTGAAGTCTTTGGTTTTAATCTTCCCACTTATATATGTGGGCTCACTAGCTGTATCCAAGCTTGAAATATGAGCAAGATTGCAGATAAATTTGCCTTTCATGGCAGAAATGTATAGAAGACAAGAATAAAGATTTTGGTTTCCTCTTTCTCATTATAATTCCATAATCTCATGTTAGACTTTGCCCCTTCAGTGATATATACTTTGTTTTACCCTAGCCCTGACAACAGCAAGGCCATGTACTAGCTCTGCGGTCTGCAAGACCCTTGATCACTGTGGTATTTTTGGCACTCTCAGTCTTGCGAGCATGTGGCTTTACAGACTTCAGCTCAGCATTGCTACCTCCTCTCCAGGCCAGAGCTTCTCCACTTGCCACCCCTGTTCCACCTGTTCTCTTTGCCAACATCCTGTTCTGTCAACGGCTTTAATTAACTTCAAACTGATAATAGTCCAAGCTGCTTCTGCAAAAGCATCCACCTAAGAGACAGGCATATATTTATTTCAGGCCAGTTCTTCCAATTTGACTTAGAAAAGCAGATGTGTGCCATCCGAGTGGAGTGTAATGAGTCTGCTGGGTTTAGTTAGATAGAATTTAGAATTGGAATAATAGAATTGGAAGGGACCTTGTAGGTCATCTAGTCCAACCTCCCGCCCAAGCAGGAGACCCTGTACCACTTTCGACAGATGGCAGTCCAGTCTCTTCCTGAAAGCTTCCAGTGATGAAGCTCCCACAACATCTGAAGGCAAACTGTTCCATTGGTTGATTGTTCTCACTGTCAGAAAAATTTCTTCTTATTTCCAGGTTGAATCTCTCCTTGATCAGTTTCCATCTGTTATGCCTTGTCTGGCCTTCAGGTACTTTGGAAAATAGGTTGACCCCCTCCTCTCTGTGCCAGCCCCTCAAATATTGGAGCACTGCTATCAGGTCTCCCCTGGTGCTTCTCTTCACTAGACTAGCCACACCCAGTTCCTGTAACCGTCCTTCATCTTTTCTATAGTGTGGAGACCAAAATTGGTTGCAGTACAGCTAGCTGTACACAAATACAAGAAGCATATACTTGAAAAGAAAAGAAATTGCTTGCTCTGCATTTCATTGGTACAGTTATGTGTAAAATCAAAGATGTGTGAATAAACAGCCTCATAACTGAAATTGATAGTGCAAACACTCATTTTTTATTGATGTACTAAAAACCTGTTAGTACACTGTGGGGAGGCCTCAGTCTCCAGGGAAAACACAATATACCTTTGTTAGAGGAGCAATTTTGAGAGCACTGCTCCCTGATGTATATCCCTTTTACCTTTGGTAGATTTGCAGTGGGCATCTTCAGTCTTCATGCAATGAGACTAAATCCAACATCCTATGACCATCCTGTGTGGGAAGCCACATGCAGGAAACGAGCACGGTAACATTCAGAGACTTACTGCCTTGGGATGTTGAATGTAATACATAGTCATCATGAAATATAACCTCTGATAACCTGATCCTAAATACATGTATTACCATCTCTGAGGTTGACTGAACTGGTAGTTATGATAAAAAACTCCAAAGTTTCACTGTGTATTACATAAAGATGGCCATTCCATTTTGTGCATTAAATCACCCACTATTTGGCTCTATTAAATGGCCTTGGAGTTTCCTATTGTGTGATAAAAAAATGTCCTTTTCCACTTTTTCTATACCATGCTTAATTACACCCATTTCTGTAATGTTCTGTATTATGCACCTTTTTTCTAAGCTAAAAAAAAAAAATCCTCCAAACATTATAAATGCTCTGCACAGCCAAATTGTTACAGCCCCAATTACTTTGATTGTTCTTTTCTGTCCCTCTATAGACAGTTCTCTGGTTCTTCCACAGCAATGGAGGCTACTTTTATTAAAACAGCTATAGTAACAAAATCTTGACATTTGAATGTGCTTCTCTTCTTCCCCTTTTTATCCTCAAGTTAATGGGCGATGGGGGGAACTGTCCAAGTTGTTTTCATAATCCACTTTCTTGGTCTGGACTCAAGCCTCATTTATTTGATTGTTGTCTTGGCAACGGATTATCTCTCTGCCCTTCAAGGCCATCTTCAATACTCAGTGCGTTGCCCTACCACTACACATTTTATCTAAGTGATTCCTGGGGCAAGTGTATATAAGGTGCATATGTTTGTGAGCATATCTCACTGGGGGTGTACCTCATTGCAGGAAATTATGAGAATGGAGAAAGTGTGTAAGAGAGAATATGGACATAGATAATATGAATGGCAGATTTCTTCTGATCCCACAAGTTCATTCATATGGACTTCCTTTGGAGGGACCACAATAGTAAAAGAAATGTGAATTTGCAGCAGATCTAGGCTTTTGCAAATGTAAGGCAATCCTGTTCAATAGCGCCTTCTATCCCTGACTAGTCTGACTCTATATAGCAAAGGAATTGTGCTTTTTTTTACTTCTGGCAAATTTCTAAGCCAAGGAATGGTGAATACCCAGTGCTTTTTTTCTAAAAAAAAAAAAAAAAAAAAAGGTGCCAGAACTCACACACATGTCATACAACCCGCCTTGCCTACCCTACAAGGTTCCATCCAAAAAAGGTGCCGGAACTCCGTTCTGGGCGTTCTATGAGAAAAAAAGCCCTGTGAATATCCATTATAGCCATATGTTCTTTGGTGGAGACTAAAGGTTCTGCTGCCCCAGACCTTTTAGTATAAAGCCCTCCGTTTTCATTCTCTCAATTTCTTGTGCAAGCAGTTGTTATGTCAGGGGTGGCAATCAAATAGATTCCTGGCACTCAACAATGCTTGGCAAATATTAGCCCAAGAGAGATTATTCCCGAACAAAGTTTGCTGATGGGAATCTCAGCATGGGTGACCTCCTCCGGCTCTGTAGAGTAATTCTGCCTACTCTCCTACCTCCATTTGCTAAATAGCAATAAGATGAGTACTATTTGTGTGTCTGTGTTTTGCCCTAATGGGGTGCAGACAAATTACTTGGTTATGTACGAATGCATAAATATCCCCTTTTACATCTGTGGATTCTATTCATGGCTTCAAATATTCATGGTTGGAAACCATGAATTAACTTCAGAAATCAAACTGATCAACTGAAGCATTCAAATAACTAATAAAGGGCTTCTTTTGTTGTAATTCTTGGTCCAAAAATGGAATTGCATCTGAGCATGACAGGCTTTTTAAATGGGGACAGAATGATAGGGGTTCATCTCTCTATGCAGGATGGACATTATCTTTGTGGATTGTACGGTGTCCATATTTTTTGTTTCTCGATGAATGGTTTGGAGCTTTGCTGAGCAAAGGGAGAGGAATATATAGATTTGATTGGTGCCTAGAGGAGTGTCACAGACAGGCCCCTTATAAGCCTCTCTCGACTTTCTTAAAGTGCAGCTTACAATGAAAGAATAAATAATTATATTATAACCACAGAGATGGAGGGGGAGGGGCAGAAGACAAAACCCGAGGAAAGATTCTGAATAGGTGAATTCAGGGTTGTATGCATAAGGCAGAGGAGCTTTACAATGCAAAGAATAGGAAGGGAGTCATTTTCTTGGTGCCATTTGCTGCCTCCCCATCACTTACTGTGTTGCCGGAGTCTTTGCATGTCTTTTAAGGATGGCAAATCCATTTTTCAAAGATTACTGTCTTTTTCAATATTTTTCAATATAATAAGTAAATTCTCAAAAATTACATAACCGTTCAGTATTTTGGATTTGCATGATCTGGGACCCTTTCCAGGAGATGCTGAAGCTGGGACTTTGCACCAAACTTTCAAGAGAGGAATTTTGCAAGTTTGGATTAGTCATGGAAAGCATAGAAAACAATTAAGTGCTGAAAAGGTTATTTGAAGTTCTTATGGAGGGAAGCTTCATGGCCTTGGTATTGATAAAATTGCTACCCTTTCTGGGAGCTAGGTTTGGATGAGAGATGAACAGGGATGGTTTAGAGGCTAAATTAGCTGATCCTTAAAATCTTTTCCATGTATACTGTTGTAAGCCACCCAGAGTTGCTTGACAGTGAGATGGGTGGTTTATAAATTTAATAAATAAATAAACATTTCCTTCCTTCCCTTCCTACTTTCTACTGTAAACTTCATTTTCTATTGTTTCTTGAAGAAAAGTTCAGGGCTGTTGCTTGAGATGCCAACTTCCCCAGAGCTTGCCCATGGTTGGCTTGTCAGCGGCATTCAGTGGGAGGCAGTAGATCTTGGAAAGCCAGATCCTATCATGTCTGTTGCATTGATTTAAGCACTGCTGAAAGGGTTTTAATCAGCTGTTAGCTGCCTGCTTAAGCATCAACAACAAACCCATCAGCCAAGAGAACCACAAAGGGCCAGGGCCAGGATTGGAGTTATACCAACTCTTTAAAGATGCAAATTGGCAATCAAAGATCAAAGCCGTGAAGTTGGCACAATCTTTCTTAAAAGGGTTCCATTATTAATGAGTCAAGCTTGAAGCTCAACCTACTTCACTTCGCAGCTCCTGATGAGGCTGCCAGACGGTGTCCTCCCATCACTACCCCTCCTTTCCTTCCTTCATCTGCAGGATGGAAGAAGGAGGAGAGGCAAAGGAGTGGAAAGGTCTTATTCTGTTTGTTTTTCTCCAGTTTCTGATGTGTTGGAATCAGATTTTGCTTGACAAAAAAGGGACAGACCTCAAAACTGAATTGCAGAGAAAGGAGGGAAGGATGGAGAAGATTCCTGTAAAATTGAATATGATGCCTTTCGACTCTAAAATAAGGAGACGCCGCTTGAGGTTGAACACAGAGCTGTCCCCAACATGGTTCTCAAGAACTTAGTTGTGGCTAATGCTATCAGGATTCTTATCTCAAGCAGTTATCAGTGATGCAGGCAGTGTATTGAAAGAATGGTAACCCTATCACATATGGAGAGTACCTGGTTAGGAAAGGCTGCCTTAGGGGAACATAATCAGAGTTATCATACTTAACCTTTAGACGTTGCCATGGAAGGTCCACCCCCTTCAGGGTCTATATCTGAGTTAACTGAAGGTCCTAAACTCTAATCATGATATATATGAGGCCATAAAATGGATAGTTAATTCTTTATTAGTTTTTCTGGCAATTTTGTTTGTGTAAGCCATGACTGGAGATTAAACATCGGAAAGGAGAGACAATGAAAGATACTTAGATGGATATAAACAAAACAGAACAACAACAAAAGGGGTGACTACAACTTATAAAAAGCTGCAAGATTTGCATGTTATATGAGGTGTGACTGACCTTGAGTGGGTTGTTGTGCATTATAGGATTGAAAAGAGGTGGCCAGTGACTGAGAATGAAACAGTCGCCAGCACTGAGCTTTTATGTCTCATATAGTGAAATATACCAATGGAGTGCGATGGCTCAGTGGTTAAAAACACTGAGTTTGTCAGCTGGAGAACTGACAGCTTGGGTTCGAGATCCAGACTCTGCACAACAGGATGAGCTCTCATTAAATTGCCCCAGCGCCTGCCCACCTAGCAGTTTGAAAGCGTGCAAATGCAAGTAGATTAATAGGTACCACTTCAGTGGGAAGGTAACAGCCTGCCATTCGCCTTTGGGTGTATAGCCATGCTGGCTACATGACCATGCAAATTGTTTTTGGACAACGCTGGTTCCCTCAGTCAAGAAACAGAGATGAGCGACTTGGGCAGCTGGCCGAGTTCTGGCGCGGCGCGGCTCGGCGTGCCCGGCCGGGGGCTGCTCAGGGTCTGGGGCCTCGGCTGCTGCTCGGGCAGTCCCCCCGGGGCTGACGGGGGAGGGGCGGGAGGCAAGTGCGGGCGGAGGGATCGCAGCCCCCGCCAGAGACTGGCTAATTCTCCAGCCAGCAACCCCTGCAAGACGGGTTGTGAGGCGGGCCCGGCTGGAGTGGAGTGCCTGGAATTCGCCTGGAGAATGTCAGGGCGGCTGAAGGGCCCCACTTCCAGCCCTCCGATAAGAGGACGTCGAAAAGGCAAGATAGTGAGGGGAAGGGGGCGTGGCTGCCTCAGGGTCGAAATAGCCTTGCTTGGAGGCTCTGCGACACGGGACCTGTAAAGCCGCCAAAACAGCGCAAACCAGCTGTTTTTCGTGGCAAAAAAAACCCCTCCTCGGTAGGAGAAGGGGAGAAGAGCTGTGAGTGTGGGTTGAGATCCTCTGAAAACCCCCCGAAAAAACGCTCGGGGGGAAGAAAGAGGACTCCCCGTGCGCTCACAATAGCTCCAGCCCGGGGCAGCATCTATCAGCTGACAGACCAAGACGCTGAGACCAGCCACCACCTGAGGAACACATCTCAAAGAAGCACAGAGATTGACAGACTGAACCCAGGAGCTTAAAAAGCAAGTATCTCTTATATTTTACCTTGGATCAAATACGTTCACAATGAACAGAAGGCACCCACAATGGCGACCGCTTTTAATTTAAAGTGAAAGCTACCGGAAGAGAAAGGCGGAAGAGAAACTGTAATGCGAAAGAGACCTCTAGAGGGCAGCAGAGACGCATAACTTAAAAACTTTGCAAAATAAACCTAAGGAAGAGAAACTGTAATGTGAAAGAGACCTCTAGAGGGCACCAGAGACGCATAACTTAAAAACTTTGCAAAATAAACCTAAGGATGTATACAAGCTCTCCAGAAATGACGATGAAAGAATTAAAAGATGAAATATCAACAACTTTTGAAAAAATGAGGAGAAAGATGGACATGATAACAGACATGTATGCAAAAAGATGGGAAGAAAGGATGAGGACGATGGAGGCAGTGGAACAAAGCAGAGAAATGGAGAAGATGGAGGAAGATCAAAGCAAAGCAGTTATTGAGGACTTAGACCAAACCGGAGAAACGCACAGTGGGGAAAAGAGAGAAGATACTGGGAGAAATTCTAAGAGGGTCTGGGAAGGGGTTGAAGAAAAGATGGAAGAGGTGGAGAGACAAGAAGATTTGAAAAGAATTGTTATAAAAGCATGGGAAAAATATCCAGGAGAGGAGACTAAAAATTTCTCTTGGCAAACTGACAGAATCCATAGAGCATGGCTTATATGGAACCAAGGGACATTGCAAGCAATAAAGAGAGACTTATTACTTGGAAGGGAAGCTGTGCTATGGAAATCCACCTGGCAGAGGAAGAAACCCAGAATTCGATTGAAAAGAAGAGAAACTTAATATTTTATGCAAGGAATTAAAGGCAAAGAATTAAGGACTGATTTAAGGACTAAGTGTAAGAGCAAGAGACATGAGAGGGTGATTAATGGAAGATATATTTTAAATAGACTAAGAATGTACGCGTTGAAGGGAGGGGTGTATCGACATGATAATTATTAACTTTAATAAGAAGACTTGTTTTTTTGATGTACAATGGATAGATCTGAAAAGAAGTGAAACTTAAAATTTATAAAATGTAGTTGGCTTATAGTTAAACTTCGATATACGGAGTGAGGAAGGTCTACAAATTTAAAATGATTGTATTAAGTTGAATGGCTTTAACTTGAATTTTTTCTTTGTTTGCATGTACAAATGGATATCTAATAAAAAATTTTAAAAAAAGAAAAGAAACAGAGATGAGCACCAGGCCCTAGAGTTGGACATGACTGACAGGGAAACTTTTACCTTACGTAAGATAATCACCATTTTTACCTGCTGCCTTTACTAGTGCTGTTTCTGTCGCTTCTTTAGCAGGTTTGCAGAAGTTGGCCACAGATGGAAATGATCTCTGTGGTACACACCAATTAAGAGCTATTAACACCCTTGTTGCAAGCAAGTGAATGAAAACATAGAATGTATAACTGAGAAATGGGGATGTTGAAGGAATAAGAGCTAGCTCAAACCAGGATTATATCTGAAAGTGGGAATTAATATAAATGACTAACATACTGGGGGAATATATTTGAGGCCACATGCACATTAGAGCACACAGAGAGATGAAAACCTGTATTATATTTCCCTTTAAGAAGAAGCAAAGTTTGGACAGAAAGCTATTCCATTTGGTTAAGAGTGTGCTCTGTCTACATTGAAGAGAACTGACAGATTTGTGCAAAGGAGGGTATGAGACAAGGTGCCCTACAGCTTCTGATATAATGATTCCTCCACTCCTCTGTCTCCAAATGTATTTAGCGGCATTGACTTTCAACTCCTAGCTGATTGCCTCCTTGCTATCCTATCCCTGAGCAATTCATTGCATTGTCTGAGTGTTGGTTGTTTAAATCTATCACTGAGCGAACGCACGGGGGTGGGGGGGGGAAAGTTGGGCAAACAGAAAACACTCATAATGCAGGGACAGGATTGCCTTACTGATCGCAAGAAGTCTTGGACTTCTTGTTCTTTTTTTCATCTGCATTATGCTATACATCCCATCCCTTATTAGAATGGGCAACCAAGTTATGAAAAGCAAGGAAACTCTTTGCTTGAGAGGGAGACTCTTTTTTTATTTATATAAATATTTTATTGGGTTTTATAGGGATAGGAAAGGGATGGGATCAGTAGGGGTATAGGAAAGGGTAAACGTAAGGGAATTGGGGATGGGTACAGTGATGGGGTTACCCCCAGCAAAAAAATCCACGCTTAACAAGAAGTTACTGCCCGGGTACCAAAAACAAATAAACATCACTTATATAATACTAAACAATTATAATAAACTGGATTAACAATAATCATAAGAATAAAAGATAGTAAATAAGCATTCATCTTACTAAATAACCATAATTAATAAAATATTAATTAGTTATAATCACTAATGCTTAAAATCACATTCATCTAAATTAATTTCAAACTCTTTTCTCATTCTGTCATATTGCTAGCCATTGATAAAATTTTTCCCATGTTTTAAAGTGGATAGAGTCTTCTTTCTCTTTGATCTCTAAAGTTAATCTATCCATTTCTGCACATTCTAAAATTTTAGTAATAATAGTCTGATCAGATGGCAAATCTTCATTTTTCCAAAATTGGGCAAATACAATTCTCGCCACTGTCAATACATGTAATATTAAATATTCATTCTCTTTTCCATAATTAGTTCCTAATAATCCTAACAAAAACAATTCTGGCTTAAATTCTATTTGTATTTTAGTCATTTTTTTCCAGCCATCGATGGATCTTAAACCAAAATTTCTTTTCCTTAGGGCATGTCCACCTGGCATGGTAGTAGGCACCTGGTTTTTGTTTACATTTCCAGAAAATATTCGGTACGTTTTTGAACATTTTTGCTTATTGCTATGTGTGGAAGCAGAAGTAATGGCTTAAGGTCATTCTTCTGAGATTCTGACCAGGGGTAGGCAACCTTGGCTCTTTTATGACTCCTGGACTTCAACTCCCAGAATTCCTGAGCCAGCCAGGAAGAGCCGAGGTTGCCTACCCCTGTGATAACTCTATATCCCATAATTTCATGCTCGTCACAGTGTAATGGTGCATTGGTTGGAGAACAGGTTGGTGTGGGTTTCCTCCTCCCAGTCACGGTGGGGCAGGAACAGTGATGTCTGTCAAATTGCAGAGAATGTGGATACCTGCACTGGAAGGAAGGAAGACCTTCCTGCATGTATAGTATATGCTTTATACTACCCGTTGCCTATCCCTCTCTTTAAATTTTATTAGGATTTTATATTTTATTTTATGTACATGTTTTGAAAGATAGATATGTATGCATAAATGGAAACCCTATCCAATGGCCAGGTCCACAGAAAGCCTATTTATCTCTACGTGTCACATGCACACATATTTATGCCATAATAGGTGTCACAACCCTGGGAAGTTTATTTCCTGTTCATATGCAGGGCACAACTGACCTGTTTTGATAGAAGCCTTGAAGTCCACTGAATTGCACTGGGTAGCCCCCGTTTTTTATCCTGCCTGCTGAATTGCCTTTGCTGCTAACCAGGCATGGAAATTCTGGAACCATCATGGGAGAGAGCTGGTGTGACAATAAATCTTATCAGCAGAAGCACATCCTCTCTTGGAGAGATAGGGCCTGCTCCACGTGCCCTGGAACACAAGTCTCGCATCTGCACAATGTCACTGTGAAGGATTTTGTAGATAACACACTCCGGCTGGGTAGGGGATGGATCCTCTACCAGTGCTCAGAAGCGTGACGGGAGGATGCCTTTTGTCTAGGTCTTTTCCTCTTCCATAAAACCACATTTTCTGTGATGAAGCTCAGCTATTAGTGGGAGGGGGTAGCAGAAAATTAGTTTAGGAGAACCACAAAGAAGCACAAAAGACAGAGCTAAGCCTTGCCTCCATAGCACAAAAGCTTGGCTCCAAATGCATAAGCAATGAGGTTGTTAGAGGTGACTTGGATCTCACAATGCCTGGCTCTCTCACAAAGAATCGAGCAAGGAACAAGTGTTTTTATGTGATGTGGTTAGACAGTTCCCTGGGTTTTTGAAAAGCGAGTTTCTGGTCTTCAAAGTTGCGAAAGAAGGTGGATGTAAGTAAGCGCGCCTCCCGGTAGAAGCCATAAATTCGATCAACATTCACCTGAACCACCCGCGGCTGTTATAAAGGCAGGGTGAACTGGTATCGGGGTGTACTTCGGGCCCCTCTTCTTCATCCTCAATAGGCGCGAAGAGCGGGCTTTTTCTTTCCGCAGGGAACGAGAGCAGGGCTCGGTCCCCGCGCTCAGATATCAACACGCGTCAGCCTTACAGTTCGCGCGCGTTCGCGCCCTTGGGGAGGAGGATTCAGTGGAGGCGCAGCCCCGCGTGCGTGAAGCCCGTGGCGCCTACGGTAGGAGGCAGCTCGGGAACGGGGGGGCTGTTCCGCAGGCCTGTGCCGGCGATAAGCGGGCCGCGGCGCCGCCTGGGCCTGGCGGGCCTCGGCTGCCCAGGGCAGGTCTTCGTCGACTTTAGTTTATATACTTGCTCGCGCGCGCGGCCGGCACGGGCCTGGGAGCTGTAATGAGATGGAGGCAGCAGAAGGACGGCGCGATAAGGCAGCCAGCTCTGCCCCAGCAGATTAAATGCTGGGATTAAGCAGGCGGTGCCAGCACGGCTGGCGTTTTATCTCCGCGGCGCTTTCCCCTCTCATTCTCCCGTTTGATAGCGAACATTTCCAGAGCTGTCAAGAGAAGAAATTGCTTGTTAACCCTTTGAGAGCTGGGGGAGGGGGCGAACGAGGACCGGATCTTTGGGCTGCTGCGAGAGGCCGCAGGAAGGTTCTTTTGGATACTTTATAAAGCGGTCCGATGCCTTGACTAAGCCCGACTCTGAAATTAGTACGCTTTGTTGAGCCGGACCTCAGACGTTTTGATGGATCTGCGCCCCTTAAGCAAAGGATCTTCGGGTGCCCTCCTCTGAGGTCTGGAATATCCTTTGTTAACCCCAATCATTTCCGGGCCTCCTTTTTTGACCTCCCCTATCGGCAAGACGTTTCGCCTGCCTTCCGATTTTCTGGAAGCAATTATGAACAGTGAGCCTATGAAATGCAAAAAGATGGAACGTTTTCATGCCTCAAACATGCATTAACAGAATTAAATGCAGTGTATCGTCTCCTCTTCCCAAGCCCCCACCCCAGTTGGGTTGTCTGCATAATGTCTAGACAAGTAGCTATGCAACAAGCAATTTTGAGAATGTTTAAAAAGGCATCAATACTAACGACATACACATTTGGATTGAAGCTGCAGAGAGGGGCAGCGTTGGTAAATGTGTGTGTGGTCTTTCTCTTGCCCTCTAGATTAGGGTCTCTTGGTTGTGTCTTCAGTTCTATAAGGGAAAGTAAAGTGATTATGTTGTTCGGTGCGGAGACCTAGTTCAAGTCCTCAGCCTTGGAAACTCACTGGATGAATTTGGACCATTTATTATCTTTCAGCTGAACCTGCTCCAGAAGGCTGTTATTAGAAAAAATTAATTGGAAGAGAAAGTGTGTTTTGTGCATCACCTTGAATTTCTGGAAGGAAAGCTGGAAAGCACTTCAGGAAGAAGAAAACAATAACCACCTTTCTTTTTTAAAATGAATGTTTCTCCAGCAGTTTCTCCTGCATTCCTGAATTCAGAGAGGTCTCGATTCCATTTTCAAAGCCTCTCTTCCTCATCCCCACCTGTACAGGGCTGAGGCTTTTAAAGGCAGGCAGCCCTTTTCAAGCAGAACCATTCTTACCGCTTTCACCCAGTTCTTGTTCTCTAATTGTGTTTTTCTCTTGCTCCAGATGGATTTTTTAACCTACTATTGCTCTTTGAAGGGTAGGATCTTTGCCTTTCTCCCTGAAGTATCTGGATCCCATTACCTGAAGGCCGGAGGCAACTAATTGTATTTCTATCCTGTCTCATCTCTCCCCTTTAGGACTTTCAGGGTCCTCATTGATTCCTAATGGTCATTTGGCTCTCCCCATCCCCCCATAATTTTCTCCCATAAAATATGAATACAGGTGTTGTTTTTTGTTGTGCTTCCCACCTTTCAGCATCCCTGGCCTAGGGGAAGCTCTTCAGACATTCTTTTGCCAAGCTGAAAATGGGCCTTTTATCTCTGTGTTTATATCCCTTCTCACTTTTCTGCCTCAGTGCTGGTTTGCCATCCATGAAAAGACTGTGCTCCTCTCTAGATGGCTCCATTCTCTTCACAGACTGTGCCAAGGAGAGATGTTTGTCAAAGGCTTTGTTGAAAATCCCAATAAATTATTGCTTCCTCTCTGTGCAGAAATCTTTCTCCTTGGCAAAGGAAGGTTCTCTCATTGACAAACTGAGGTTTAGGTCCAGCTCTGATGTCTTTCCTAATCTCAATGAGGAAAGTGCCAGCACCTGTCTGTTTCAGAATTCCTTCCTCCTCTTATATGTT
Organism: Bothrops alternatus; assembly: GCA_034064705.1. Classification (NCBI taxonomy): domain Eukaryota; kingdom Metazoa; phylum Chordata; class Lepidosauria; order Squamata; family Viperidae; genus Bothrops; species Bothrops alternatus. The sequence goes on along the minus strand of JARGCV010000248.1, from coordinate 26,875,650 downwards.
GACACATCCACATTTGTTACTGTGGGGTGGGGCAGGGAAAGATGCCTCTACTTAACAGGGAAATTTTCTGTGGGGCTATAGAATTGGAGGAGGGGGTAACATTTGGTTTGCAGGAATCTCTTTGCTTCCCAGGTAATTGGTTGGTGCTCAACATTTGCCAGACCCATGAGATTCTTTGTTGTTGTTGGTTTTTTTTTTTTAAAAAAACCCAGTCTTTAAATTAAAAAAAAAAAACCCCAGAAAGGCATGTTGCAAGGCATCAAGTTCTAGGATTGTATTTGTTTACACTAATGCTTTTGAGAGCTGTGTAGAACCTCAAGGTACTGGGAATTTAGTATTTTGTGACTGATTAGGCCTGTTTGTGAATAGCCACCCATAACAGCCATTTTGTTAGTGCTCCTACCACATATTCTTGAAATTCCAGATATGCCTCCTTTCCCCAGCTCTTCAAAATTGCCAGCCATTGGGCTACAACTGTATAGCAGCTTATGACGGCCCTAAATATCAAGGCCCAAATATATCCAGAAAGAAATGACTTGCTGGGCTATTCTTTGCTGTCCAGAATGACCCCTAAATTTGGCAAACATGTTATTTGTTATAGCCAAACGAATAGAAAAAAAAAACAAATGATCTATTATTTGCATCATTCATTTTGAGATTTATTACATGATTACTAATTATCAGGCTGTTTTAGAAATCACTTTAAACAGAAAAAATAGACACCTGCAGTATTCTGAAATGCAGAGGTTTTGTCTTTAGGTGGTTTGCAATTATTTATTTATTTATTTATTTATTTCCATGCAAATGCAAGAGTGAAGAACTGGACTGCATCTGAGTTTCTCTAGCAGATAAAATAATAGGGAAAGCAGTTTCCGGGGGAAAGGCAGTTTTCCCCTATTATTTTCCTATTATACTGCATAAAAACAAGCTTAAGATGCCAGTTGTGGAATCTTTTTTTTTTCCCCCTACTCAGCACAGCCAGATACATGGAGTTAATTCCTCAAAGCAGAGATGTGAGGAATCTCCTATGTCAGGACCAAGCACTTTCTGACTTGGAAAACCTTGTCTTCTATTGCCAAGCGTGCAATAGTGTCAAATTGTAGTTTTTAAGACTATAAACCTTCTGTCTCTGTTTCAGACACTCTTTTGTCTTTGTGAGTCATGTTTCATCAGAGTTGTACAGCTCAAAACAAGTTGAGCCCCAACTCAATTTAAACCTTGCTTCTGAATGTTCCAAATCCCAAAAGCTGCTGCTCTTTATTTTGCCAATAAAGTATCTTTGAATCAAATTAAATTAATTGTGTGAAACTCAGCAGGGTGGCTAGGGAGGATTAATTAATGTTGCATCAACGAAGTGCAAATTTCTTGGGATTAAGAGACAATTGCCCCAGGCTTTTATTCATGGTTAAGCATTGGTCCTGTAGCTCAGGAGTAAATGTTAGTTAAAAACTGTTAATAAGCCATAAAAAAAATTTCAGGCAAAAATTCTGTAAAATGTTGTCACTTGGAATCAGGATAAAAGAGATAGTGAGGCAAGCCCAGTCAATTCACCTAACTCCAAACTCCCCACCCAGGACAAGATGAGCCCCTAGTAGTGCATAGAAGGAGATTTCTTGAGAATTTTATGCTGGAAAAGGATTGAAAAAGGACTTCGGATGAGAAAGAGGAAGAAAACCCACTTAGGTTGGTCTCTAGATGAATGGGTTGCACAATAGGGAAAGGCTGCTGGCTGATACTAAAGGATTGCCTGTAGTTTTGGTGGATCTAGTATTCAGATCCGTGCCAAAATCCACTTCCCCCTCCCATTCAGGTAAATGAGCAGGCCTTGAAGAGGTGAGATTCAAGTCAGAGCCATTTTCTCATTTTCTCTTAGCCATTATTGCTGCATGATTTCAGTCATTACTTCTACAGTATTAGCTCCATTGCACCTTCTCATTCACTCCCAACTTTTCCATACCATCTCAATCTGTTCCTTCCACACTTCATGCACTAAAGGTTTCCCTAACTGCAGGACTTTCTGGCTCATGAATCTCAATGGAGAGTCTCCCGGTGGCGGATGATGAAAATGAACAGGCTCTCAGTTCCCAACTTTATCAATGAATGTGTTGAGGGAGAGGAACATTTCCTAGATCATGGGAGACTTGATTCATCCATCTGCTAGTAATGGATATTGGGATAATGTAAGATAAGCATTTGAGTTGTGAATAGACTAAAGGAGCCCTAACAGGGTTGGGGGTACAGTATGCAGTTCCAGAGAGGTGGGGCAATATCATAGTCTCATAGTGCCTGATGACACTAATCCTTAAAGATTGGGACCTAGAGCAAGTTTTCAGTTCCTGGTGTTATCTGATGGACAGATTCACTTGGTGTAGTTGGTCTCACAGGTAGCCAGGCCCTGAGCTACGGTATGTTGTGCTTGTTGAATTGTACCTGGAAAGAAGTATCTCTTGCACATATCAAGTTGCACCCACAGATGTTTTTAACTATTGTTTGGAAATCCAGCTTAACCTATACCTATCCTTGGAACTAAACAATGCTCCTCAATATGCACTGGGCATAAAGGAGATAGAAAGAAGCCTGTTCCCACCAGCTCTCCCATCCCACCCTCTGTCCCCAATTAGGTGCTCAGGTGCTTTTATCTATTTTGGATTTTTCAAGGATGTAGCACTGCCCTAGATTAAGCAACAGGAAGCATACCAGGCAAAAGCTTGAGGTAAATGCCAGGAGGACTGGAAGGAAAGGAGTGAAGATTAGGTGTCGCCAAGATGCAGCTACTGGTCAAAAAGATTTGGAGGTCTGCAACTTAAAGGCAGATGCAGGAGCTGTGGAGAGTCCAACTGTGAATCCAAAGCAGGCTGTTTAGTCTGGTAACTGATTAGAAGCAGCAGGAGCCCATGGCTGGGTTCATATTGTGCCCTGGGTGTAAGATGCATGCAGCATAAGGTTGCAAGATAAAAATCAAGTTATCTGGGACAGAGTTTAAGACAAGGGAGGAAACTAATATGGTGGGGAGGGAAGTGAGAGGAGGCCAATGAGAGAGAGGAAGTGGGTAAGAAGCAAAATCCTACCCCACTGGGTTAGAAAATTGCTGCAAAATCAAGCTTGAAATGAACTGAAATTGCTCAATCCAAACGGATCTAATATCCTAAGCCAACAGCGGTGGAATGCTGGTTTCTAAAGCTGTGCTTCCCTCTCAGAACAAACAAGCGGAGGATGTCAGGCTGAATGACGGAACTGGGGGGGTGGAGTTACATTTGGGGGTAAAGAGGGTTTTAAAGGGATGAAATTATACTGTGAAGACCATTGGACTTTGTTGTGATATGGGACGAAAGGGCATTTAGCTGCCGCCTTTGACCCTCCGGCAGAGAGAGGGAGAGAGACCGATTTGGCCCTCGGGGAAAACTCTCAAACTTAGGAAACCTCTCTCTGTTGGACACTCTGTCCAGGCCGTGCTCCTAGTCTGACTTTCCCACTTATGAAGTGGCAGCTTCTGCTCCTGTCCCCATCTCCTTAGGCCATCTCCCTTGGCAACGGGCACTTGTGTGACTCTGGCTCAGCACTCTCACTTAGCAAGCACTGCCTCTAATTTCCACAGTCATTTTAATGGATGCTGTGTGTGCTTTCTCCGTAGCCCCTAATCTATGTACCACACGTTCCAGACACTAAGAGGGCCTGATGGGCACTGGGATAGCCAGGTAGCCCTGGCCCAGGTATCCTCACAGCAGTTTGTAATGAGTCTTATTGGAGCCATGTGGTTTGCTGGTAGCCCAGAGGCAATGAAAGGAGGGGAAACGTGGTGGAAAAATGACCCATAAAGTTGGGAGATCAAACAATGAGGGCTACTCGAATGTGTGGCAGTTGAAATGCTGGCACAAGGACAGCTTTCTTTCTGCAGTAAGAAAAACCTTTCTTTTATTTCATGGATTAAAACAGGTACAATCCTGGATGTAACCAGTTCCTAGGCAAAATGTGAATAACCACTTATGGTTGGGGCTATCCGTGAAAATAATGCCATTAAATTGTTTCTAGAACAGGCCAGTGTTTGTGCCAAAGCCCCAAGGGACTCACATATGAGAGCTATGGGTTTGTGCGTCATCTAGTTTCCCTTCCCCTCCCTCATGTGGTAAGCAGGGGTGGCACTGCATCAATTCCATCATGTACTCAGATTCACAGAAACATGCATCCTACTAAATGTTTAAGTGCTGTGGTATGAGCTAATGCCAGAGCTATGTACACCAGTCTTTCAGCTAGTCCTGATTCATGGAGATGGCTTATAGATTAGTGTACCTCCACAGTATGCCTTACAGGATAACCCTGAAGGAATTATCTGTAGGAAATGCTGGATCCTTAGCAGGGCTTATTCCCCAGCTGCTCAACCTGTCCCACGCTCCTTAGCTATATTGGTCATAACAGAGTACAGCAATTTTGGCTGAGCCCCATAAATGTGTTCTCCATAATATCCAGTATTGGCATCCTTCCGTCATAGAGAAATCCTTGCTGAGAGAGAAAATTAAAGCTTCACATGTTGCATGAAAATCCTCCATGTTCTGCCTGCCATTTATTATTGAGCAGGGGTGGGAGGTGGCTCTTAGGGTTCTGGCACTGGCCATTTCTCTATGGTGTAGATTGGCAGCCCCAAATCACCATCTGTCATGTCAGGAGTCATTCTCTGTCCCAGAAAATGCAAAAGGGCCCTCAAAGCCAGATGGCCTTTCCAGTCCGCCATGTGGCTTTTCTCTTCATATTCTAACCAGAGACTTGCAAGGTCTGTGCCAGCATGGAGCCAAATGAAGACATTCCTGAGTTGGTGGCGTATACTAGTTTAGGTTTAATAAGCTCAGTAAATCGAAAGTACCGTAATGCCGCCCACTTGGAGGCTGAAGCTGTATGATCCATAAGCAAGGAAACAACAGGAGTAGAAGAGAGAAATGAACATCCAGGCTGTTCACTTGCCTTTCCATGCATACATTTACTTAAAATGTGCAATTGTTTAAAATAGTCATCAGTTCCTATTTAGCTAGCATATTAGTTAGGTTTGTAAGGTGTGTGTGTGTGTCTGTACTATATGTATGTATATATGTATACTTATCTCAGATTTAAGGCTTTTTGGATGCCAATTATTATTATTATTATTATTATTATTATTATTATTATTATTATTATTATTATTATTATTATTATTATTATTATTATTATTTATTTATTTATTTGACTTCTATGCCGCCCTATTCCGGAGAACTCAGGGCGGCTCACAACATAATAGAAATCAACATTTAAAAATACATGTATATAAAGCCCCTTAATTAAAAAAAAACCAAATCATTCAGCATACACACAGACATACACTGGCTTGGGGCAAGATGTTAACTGCCCCAGGCCTGCCGGCAGAGGTGTGTTTTAAGCAATTTGCGAAGGGCGGAGAGGGTGGGGGCGACACGGATCTCCGGGGGGGAGTTGGTTCCAGAGGGCCGGGGCCGCAACAGAGAAGGCTCTTCCCCTAGGCCCCGCCAGGCGACACTGTCTGGCTGACGGGACCTGGAGAAGGCCGACTCTGTGGGCCCTAACCGGCCGCTGGGATTCATGGGGCAGCAGACGGTCCCGTAAGTAACCTGGTCCTTGGGACACGTTCAGTCTGCTACGGTAGGTGGGGATGAAGCAGACATAAGACTATGTGTGCCATATTTCATGCAGTGAAGATGAGAATGCCGACAGACCTGGGAGTGTTGTGGATGGGCAAGCATATAAATGAAATAAATAAAACACCTCTGGGAACAAAGGTGCCCACTTTATCAGTAATGCTGAACTTGAGTAATTTGAATAATCCCCCCCCAAAGGCATAAAAATTGCAGTCTTGATCTGAAGCTTCCAGGAAAGGCTGATTCTTCTCAGGCAGAATGACGTAGCAATTAGAATTAGAGTTTCTGATTATTAAGCTAAATATTCTCTGTCCCAGAGAAGTGTGCGCAAGATCTCTGCTTCTCTCAGTACAACTGCCACAAGGGCCAGTTTTTCCCAGCAGAATGCCATTCTTTCTCATTTCTGGCATACCTAACGATTCACAGAATAAGGTTTGCATTTCCAGCTGAGGTTGAAGAGACGTTTGATGATGGCTTATGCTATAAATGCGGAGCTACTTCTGTCAAAGTCAAAGGTGTAAAGAGTTGGCAGATGCAACAACAGCTTTAAAGAGCAGGTGAATGAGGAGCCTCATGCTCTGGGTTTTCCCTGACAGACCCGCAGTTGGTGATGCCAAGCAATTCATATGGAAATGGAAGGGAATGGGCTGAGTCACTGAGAGATGAGGAACCAAGAACCAGAGCTAGTAGGCATCTAAACCAAGCCAAGATAAATAGAAGTAAAATGGTCAGATATGCAGACAGAGGGAGGAGAGCTGTCTGTCATTCCTCATTCTTCTTTCCCTCCCCTTCTGCCTCCCCATACCTGGGGACATACTTCACCTGTTGTCAGCCCTGCTGGGTAACCAGACAGGAAGCACAATTAGATGAGCTAAATCTACTTTATTGTAAGTTATATTAACTAAAACTTGCAAGTCTGAAGGTACAAACTTCCTGCCACCACTTTTAACTGTCTGATCCATATAGGATGGATATTTTCTAAATTTCTTCCTCTGAATGTTAAAGCCACTGGAGGCTCCTTCGCCTCTTGTTTGATTATTTCCTGGGCAGCATCTCTTTCTCTAATCTCCCAAGATCATCCACACATTGCATTAGTTCCTTTCACTTTCAAAATCAGATGGGGCACATCCTCAATCTACCAATAACAGTGCCACCACAACATTTCCTGCCAGTTCCATCGTAGTTATTGATGCCGGCATCTCCTGGACATATGGAAGATGCCTTTCCTTAGTACTGCCACTACTTTTTGTCCAAAAACAGCCCAGGGCATAAAGGTATGGAGAAAATTGACTGAGGATATGGGGTTTTTTTTGCAGCTTGGCAGGCGGTTTTGAGAGGGTACCACAGTGCTAAGACTTGAGGTATAAGGATACCATCAGAGGCATGAACCAGACTCTACTCCCTAATATAAAGTCTTGGATTTCACTTTGCTGTTCCTTCCAGCGTTCTTTCCAGACATATGTGAGTCTCTCTTTGACCCAGTTTTCTGTCATATTTAGCTTCTCAGGCCTTCTCCTTTCTCACACTCTGCTGCTCTCATTTCTATTGTTGTCCCTCAATTTGTCTTGGTTCTCCTGGGACTGCTTTCGATCCCAGGTGTTCATACCGGTAGATCGACAGTTGTAAGGCCCTCCCATCTACCCCTCCATAAGTGGAAGAGTTTTTTCATCTTCATCATAAAGCCCGATCACTGCACTTTGCTGGGTTTTGCTTTAGCTTGTCTCCCCTTTCTCTTTAAGGCCCCCTCCTCCTAATCTGACACATTTCCCAGATCTATGGGCTGCCCTTTTCTGACATAAATCTCCCTTGGCCATTCCCTGCCCATATATCTTTCAGCTGCAGCTCTCTGAGCATCACTCTTCCTGACACCTGCCCTGCCCTGGACCATCCACACCCCCTGATTTAATACCAAGTAGATTTCATTACTGGAGCGTTAATGAAGATGTTAAAGGAGAAAAGCCCTGCCCACGACCTTGTGCTCCAACGTATGTCCTATTCTCAAGTGCGTCCACTGCAACTCATCAGTCTTCAGCACCCAAGCTGCTTACAAGAAATTGCAGCACAACTTAGAGTGTGATACCAGCCCTCCCTTTCTCCCACCAGGCTAAGACTCCTCCAAGGGCTTATGCTTCTTTTCCAGGCCTTCAGTTACCTAGCCCTTAGTGTTTTGAGCTCCTCTGTCTCCCGTGATGGTGATGCTCTCTTCTTTCTGGCTATGGTGGTGCTCTCGGATTTCCCTAGAACAGGGAATGCTGGCGCAGGAATTCTGGGAGTTGAAGTCCACGAGTCATAAAAGAGCCAAGGTTCTCTACCCCTGCCCTAGAATAAGAAACGTGGTTCTTCACATGCAGTGTTGTCTTGGAGCAAAGAACTCTATTTCTCATTTATGATCAGTTGATGTTTTGGATTCTCGTGTAAACATAGTTTGTATTCCCAGACTGGTCTGGGCACATTCCAGTTTGCTTTCAAGTGGACTCACACAATTTATGACTACTAAATTGAATGCAATCCATCAGCAAGCTACTCTGCTCCACGAAGGCTGTGCTTCTTGCTGTTTGTATTAAAGGTTGTGTTGTACGTGAAAGCAGATAGCTTTGCCTGATGGTTTGGAAATTTGAAAAAGCTAAAACGTATTAAAGATTAATGTGCTTTTGTGTCAGCAGGCCCTCCATTATTTTGGGGGTCTTCAAAATAAAGTTCAACTTTACATATTTTAAAGACTGGAAATGAATTACGGTAAGTATGGAACAGGGACTTCCCACTTTGCTTTTTCATAATAGGTGATGATCTGTGAGATATCTTTCCCTGAACAGCCCACTCAAACTCATAATTGCAGGTTTTCTAAACTGGTACTTGGACTATAAAGTTTTATGCATATATAATGATAAAGTTGGAAGGGACCTTGGAGGTCATCTAGTCCAACCCCCTGCTCAGGCAGGAAACCCTACACCATTTCGGACAAATGGCTGTCCAGTTTCTTCTTAAAAACTTCCAGTGTTGGAGCATTCACCGCTTCTGGATGCAGGTTGTTCCACTGGTTAATTGTTCTAACTGTCAGGAAGTTTCTCCTTAGTTCTAGGTTGCTTCTCTCCTTGATTAGTTTCCATCCGTTGCTCCTTGTCCTGCCTTCAGGAGCTTTGGAAAATAGCTTGACTCCCTCTTCTTTGTGGCAGCCCTTGAGATATTGGAACACTGCTATCATGTCCCCCCTTGTCCTTCTCTTCATTAAACTAGACATACTCAATTCCAGCAACCGTTCCTTATATGTTTTAGCCTCCAGTCCCCTAATCATTTTTGTTGCTCTTCTCTATAGTCCCCTAATCATTTTTGTTGCTCTTTTCTAGAGTCTCAACATCTTTTTTACATCGTGGTGACCAAAACTGGATGCAGTATTCCAAGTGTGGCCTTACCAAGGCATTGTAGAGTGGTATTAATACTCCACGTGATCTTGATTCTATCCCTCTGTTAATGCAGCCAGCACTGTGTTGGCTTTTTTGACAGTTGCAGCACACTGCTAGCTCATATTTAAGTGATTGTCCACTAGGACTCCGAGATCCCTCTCACAGTTACTACTATTGAGCAATACCTGTACATTTGGTTTTTCTTGCCTATATGTAGAACCATACTTTTTTCACCATTGAATTTCATTTTGTTAGATAGCGCCCAGTGTTCAAGTCTGTCCAGATCCTCCTGTATCCTAAGCCTGTCTTCTGGCTATTCCTGCCAGCTTGGTATCGTCTGCAAATTTGATGAATTCCCCATCTATCCCCTTGTCAAGATCGTTGATGAAGATGTTGAAGAGCACTGGGCCCGGAACAGAGCCCTGGGACACCCCACTACACACTTCCCCCCATGTAGATGCGGTTCCATTGAGGACCACACGCTGAGTATGGCCGGTCACCCAGCTATGGATCCATCTGGTGGTGATGCTGTCTAACCTGCATTTTTCTATCTTGTCAAGTAGTAGGTTGTGGTCTACTTTGTCAAATACCTTACTGAAGTCCAAGTAAATTATATCTACAGCATTCCTCTGATCCACCAATTTTGTCACTTGGTCAAAGAATGCAATAAGATTTGTCTGGCATGATCTGTTTTTGACAAACCCGTGTTGGCTTTTAGTAATGGCTTTGTTTGCCTCTAGGTGTTTGCTGATTCGTTGTTTGATTATCTTTTCCAGAATCTTCCCAGGTATTAAGGTCAGGCTGATAGGTCTGTAATTTCCTGGGTCCATTTTTTCCCCTTTTTTGAAGATGGGAACTATATCAGCTCTTTTCCAGTCCTCTGGTAGTTCCCCAGTGCTCCAGGATCATTGAAAAATATAGTTCAGTGGTTCTGAGATCACATCTGCCAGTTCCTTAAGAACCTTGGGGTGTAATCCATGTGATCCTGGTGATTTGAAGGCTGGACAGGTGTTCACTTACCATTTTCTTGCCTATCTTAACTTGTATTTCTATTTTGTTTTTTATGGCACTATTTTTGATAGGTTGGTCTGTTTTTTCCCTTTGTGTAAAGACTGATGCAAAAAACAAGTTAAATAGTTCTGCTTTCTCCCTATTGCTTGTCACCTTCTTGCCACTTTCACCCATTAATGGACCAATCATTTCGTTCACTTTTTTCTTGTTTTTTACATGTTGAAAGAAGCTTTTTTGTTATTTTTGACTTTGGTTGCAAGTGTACTATACTGATATGTTGTGTTTTTTAGTGTTTCTTCTATTTGCACCTTTTTATACTTATTGAAAAAAGTAATTATTGTTGTGTTGAATGTAGAAAGATTTTAATTAAAACCTTGTAAATACACACAAGTGCATCAACAAAATTAATTTGGGAAATATAGCAAAACATTTATTGTGAATTATTTTTCACAATTCCATATCTGATGTCAAGGAGTATAACTCAAGATTCTCCTTCTGTCTTTCTATTTGTCAGTGCCTCTGGAGATAAGGCAGCAGTCTTTTATCCAACCCATTTCTAACTTTTTTCACCAATCACGAAACATGCCTTAAATCCAGCTGCTGGCCTTCAGAAAACATTTTCTGCAGAATGGATAAGAGAAGTAGCCATGGGTCCCATTATGATGCATCTGGCAGAATACGTAAAGGCCCAGCGCCACTGAATCTTGAGGTCCCAGAGCATGACTTCCTTGACGAAGATACACTTAGCGTTGGTTAAGTAGCCCAATTCTCGTCTACGCATTGAGGAAAGAATTGAGTCATAAGATATTGCAAAACATTACCGTTGAATTGTGGGACTATTTTGTCAGCTTTAATAAGGCATTAAACTGATGTCCTCTAATAAAGATGTATGCTATCTGTATTTATTCAATCAGTATGATTTTTTTTTCTAAACAAAAAGTGTTTTAATGATGGACAGTTAAAAAGCTGGGATGCAAAATTGGTGACCACAGATCTAGTCTGCACAGTGGGATGCTCTGAACCATTTCGGCTTCCTGGACCACATACTATATTCAGAACTGATTTTCAGGCGAGTTTCTAATTTTACATTAAAATTTGGACAGAAATTTAAAAAAAAAAAAGAATTTTAAGGCTGCAGTTATATGTATATAGCAGACTCGGAATTAAGGGCATAGCCAAATGGCCATGTTAAAGCCCAAACCACTGGTCCTTGAACTGTCAGAAAAGCCGTATTCTACCTCAGCAAGGGATGATGTTCTTTGGAAAGACCCAGCCATTTTTCAGACAGATGCCCTGCAGAAATCAGGCGTCCAGTGTACCCAGTGCAGCCCAACTCAAATGGCCATAGATCTTAGCTCCACATACTGAAATAAAGACTAATGGCAAACATAATGTCTCCGGGTCTGTATGGGCCAAATCTTGCCTTCCTGGAGAAACCAGGAATCAGAGCACTGTCCAACCGAGCCATGAAGATGGTCCTTCAGCAAGAACTAGCTTCTAACTGAGCAGCTTTATACCGGTAGATGATTTTCTTTTTGACCCTATTCTGCCTTGCCTTTTCAGCCCTTGATTTAGAGCACTTGAGAGGACTTCATGCCATTGGTCAAGTGGCTACTCTGCTTTTGCCTTGGTGTAAATCGGAACATACTGCTGCCCTTGTTTCTAGGGTGTCTGGAGGTAATTTGAGCAGTCCTGAAGAAGGACAAAGTAGGACACTTTAATTTTCCAGTGTCTCGTTATAATAGGCCATCTCCCAGTTGTTAGTCTCAGGCGGGCTGTTGGCACCCTCCAACTTCCCTAATTAGCCAACAAATGGGGATGGGTGGGTGACGATACAGTACCTGAGTTTGCATCTTTTTCTAGGCTGGTCCTGCTTAAAGATTCACCTTGACATAAACATCTAACAAAAAAGCCTTTCCTCTTTGTTAAACCCAGTGAAAGCCCCTTTCTATTTTGGAAAGAAATGTATAGAGCTGATAGTTGTCAATTAACTTCTTTTGATTGCTCAATTTAAGTTCCTTGTGTTCAAGTTTTCTGATTAGTATGTATCATCAGGCTGCGACCATATGGTGTATATGTATACTGATGGTATAATTCTTGCTCTGCATCCCCATCTTTCTGGGTTTTGGCTGATCAGATTGCAAGATGGGGCCTTTCCTGTTGTAACATCCAAACTGTGAATTGTCCTGTCTAAAGAGACTCTGTAAGCACTGTCCCTTGTGAGCATCAGGCTTTCCTCCCACTAACTTCAAACTTGCTGATTGTCCTACTTTTATGTTTTTTAAGTACATCTCTTGGATGGGAGTTTTTTTAGGTCTGAAAAATGGGGGGGAATTACCTTATAAATAACATTAATCAAATAATCTCATCTTTACATAAGTGCACACCAGCAGACCTGGTAGGTGGGAATGAGATGTAGATGTTTGTATGTTTCTGTCCTTTTCTAGTTCCTTTTTTGAAAGCTCCATTTTCCTTCCATTACAGCAATTGAAAATACATTATTTAGTCCAATTAAATGGCTGATGTAAATTTATTTTTATGCAAGAGAAATTATGGGAGTTAAAGGACCACATTGTCCTTTGGATCCTCAGCCTTTCCCACCCTGCATCCTACTGAATCCTTAAGACATTCTCTTTGGGGCTTCCTTAGGTCAAATATCCCAGCTTTGGAAGGTACCATAGAAGCTGGAATTGCCTCTGGAATTCCAGGTTGTGTCTGAAATATTGGCTGATGTTGAGCAATAGTGAAGGAAGACTGTCAGCCCTCTGTGTCTGTGACCTTTCTGGACTCATCTGCTTAACCAATTTATGATGCAAAATACTGGAATAGATCTAAACCCTTGTCAGCTCTTCTGATGTTCTTGTAAGGAAGTACCATATTCTCCACATTGCTAAAATGACCATCCTATTTTAAAGATACACTGTTTAGAGGAAAACTTTCTTCTTCTTTTAGGGAAGTACAGGGTCTGGACAGACTACATGCAGGGGAGAAAGTCTGTAATGGTCATCCTGAAGCATGAGTCTCAATTTTTCCTGAGATCAGTTTCCTCCTCATGGTTCCTCAGGTAATAGATTCTTTAAAATATCTCAAATAGGTATCCAATCCCATCTTAAAGGAAGCACTCTCCCACTATTTGGAGAAAGAAAATATGGGCTACTGAATATTTCTATTATTGAAGAAAAATTCTGAAATAGCCTAGGAAGGCAAAATGGGGTCTGGAGAACTAAATTTTCTAAGACTTTGAAATACAGGCAAACTATGTGAGGATTAAGACAAAAGAATTCCTTTACAGGGAAAAGTTAAAACACTGATAGCTATTTAATTTAAAGGAGGAGTACACAAAGTATGAGGAAAATGGATAGGAAAAATGAATATTCCTCACAATATTCAAACTCAGATGCTCTAGGAAAGCTGCATGATAAGCGATTCAGGACAAATTAAAAGTACTTCTTCACACAGCGCATAATAAACTACTATGTGAAATTCTTTTTCTCAGACTGTAATAATAGCAGCAAATTATAAGACACACAGAGAGAAAGATCCTCAGCCACAGCAGTGCATTGGGTATCTTCAGGCCAGACACTTTCTGTCAGTCCAGCCTACCTTACAGGGTTGTTGTGGGGAAAATAAGACTAAAGGAAGCAATGAAGCAATATGATGTAACCAAAATATTTCATTGAAAAAGTGAGTAAAAGAAGAACAGAAACAAAAATTAAGCCATTCATATGGGACTATACGGGGAAAGGCCATGTGAAGAGGTCAGTTTTGAGCAGGTGCCTAAAAGAAATGATGGTAGTATCTCACAATTTTCAAGAGGGAGAATATTCAAGAGGGCAAGGGTCACCACTGAGAAGCCATCTCGGCTGTATGAGTGTTTCTCAACCTTAGCAATTTTAAAACGGGTGGACGTCCAGAATTCCCCAGCCAGCATGGGAATTGAAGTCCACCCATCTTAGGGTACTAAAGTTAAGAAACACCCATTTAAATGATACCGTGCAGTTTGGCACATGCAGGACAGGAGGATCTCTCTGGATATTTTGAACAATCAATTCAGTCTGTATTGTCAAAAGCAGTTGGTCAGGTATCCCAGGCCAAGTCACTGAATGTCTTAGGTATTTTGAACTCTGAGGCAGAAAATGCCTGAACGGGGTCTCCCATAAGAAGCTTGCTACTCCACCAGCTGCCATTTCCACACCTGGAAAATAGTGTAGTCAGAGACAGCATATTACAGTAGTCTAAATTTGAGGTTACCAGATCATGACCCATTCTAGCTAGAGAATTAAACTAGTTTGCATAGAATAAATCTAGCAATGGCCACTATGCCAGGAGCATCAGAGGCAGGAGGCCTCTAAATATAATTTGCTGAGGAGAATCAGCTAAAGGACGCTGCCAGCCTCATGCTCCACCTGTGATCTTTACAATGGGAAACAAGGGACTCATCTAGACCTCCAGTCCGATTCAACCGATGCTGTAATGTGGCTGTTGTGGAACACAGAAAAAGCTAAGGGATACATGGAAAGAGGAGTTTCGGACTCAAAGCTTTCTCCCCCGGTAGCTGGCCCAGCTGCCGGCCTCCCACCTCAGAGGCCCCTTTTGAGTAAGCATGGCTGCCATGAACATCGCCCACTGGCAAGGTTAAATAAACTCATTAGATGAAAGCTTCTGGCCAAATAAGTTTCCTCTCGCCCAGCACAGCCAGGAACCACCACCCTCAGCTCTGAGAAAAATTAATATAAAGCTGCCCTTGTGTGAAGGGCCTGATGGTATCGGGGACAGCGCAATAAATCTCAATGGAGAACATGTTCGCTGAGATGGGCGCAGCTTCAGCCATACAGTAGCCTCAGTTACTCCACACACCTAGGATTTCTTGCTGCAGATTCCTTTGGAAGGTCCCAAATTGGCCTGCTACCAACCATTTTGAAACAAAGCCTTCTCCCAGTCCTTGCACAATGCTCTATGCCCCTGGCACACAGGCAGTGTTCAAATTATCCCAGACTATTTCACAGCTCCAGGATGATGAAACCCCAAATTCAGCATGGAAGTGAGTGCGGGAAATGCCAGCATACCTAAAAAGAAAGGGGGAAAAAATCTTGTTGATTTCCTAGCTACTGTGAGCTCCTTAGGACAGGTAGACTTGTGAGGGGCGAGGCACCTTGACTTAACTCTCACGTAGGTAGAGATAATGCTATATTTCTACCAAGTATTCCTTCCTTTAGCAGAGCCACAAAAAACCATGGCATTTGCATATTTTCCTGACAAGGATACCATATCTTTATGTACTTATTGATAGGATTTTTGTCCTACCTTTCATAGAGGAAGCATGCGTAGCACTCTCTCATCCTGTTTTCCCCAGAACAGCAACCTTGTGAGGGAGGCTGGGACTAGAGAAAATGCCTGGCCCAAGGTCACTCAATAGTTTCCATGACTAAGGTTGGACATGGATTTGCTAATTACAAATTATGCCACATATTCATACAAATAAACATACAGATCAGCATTTTTAATCTTGGCAACTTGAAGATGTGTGGACTTCAGCTCCCAGAATTCCCCAGCCACAATCTTCAAGTTGCCAAGTTGTCAAGGTTGAGAAACAGTAATATGGAGGATGAGAGGACTATTTCAACATACAGCTGTAATCATCCTATGTGTGACCATTATACAGTATGTACGTTTCTGGGCTACTCCTCTTTAACACATGTAAATGTTACTACCGGTATCAGTTCCATTCAATGTAAATCCATGCCCTCTTTCTTTCCAGTGTTGTTCTCTTGTCCCAACTTCAACCCACTTTAAATAAATATTTTCTTGCTATGTGCATATAGGCATGTACACAGACACACAAATCCCCTAATATGTGGAAATATCATAAAAATCTCCCCAATAGAACTTTGGTTTTTATCCTTCCTCTCCTTGGCTTTCCACATGTCGTCAAAATTCTTTTTGGGAGAGGTTAGAAAACTACTGATCTGTTCAGTGTTATTGTTTTTAAGAATTGGCTGCATTTATTTATGGCATGTATAAAGTGGACGAACGGAGGCACAGTTACCGGTAGTTGCGACTCTTGGAACAATTGATCTGTTGGGGGAGCATGCACAGCTTTTATAGACCTAGCCTTGATGCTTCATTTTATACTTATCTATATAAAAACGCACATGCAAACACAAACTTACTGCCTAGCATATTAGAAGGCTGTCATTTTGCAGAACTTGAAAATGGGGGGGGGGAGCGTTGACAATCTTTAAACATCTATAATATGTAAATTGGTAATGCCATCCACTAGCAAGTACTGCCACCTGCTGACTAATGAGGAGATTTTGCAGTGTGTTGAGCCCAGATTATTTTTCCCAGAATCTGAAACTAAACAGGCTGGAAAATGAGTTAAAAGGGGGCATGCAGAATACCAATTTGGAGTTTGTTTTTCCTGGTCAGTCAAAGAAGTGTCACATTCTCTGCATTTAGTAATCCATCAATATTTGTTCCCCTCTGCCTGTTTTTTTTTCCACATAAACATTTAATGCCAAGAACCCATATGTTCATTTTTGGGTGTGTGTTCTCTCGGAACTTGATCAAACAAAATGTGATTGGATGTTTCACTGTCGTTTTCTTCTCTAAAAAAATGGCTGTAGTTTCTTTGGAGCAATTATAGTGGAAGTCAGTTGGATAAGGATATGAAAGGGAGAGAATTGTATTGCTCTTAGCTTGCTATTCTACCCTAATAATCGTATGGCCAGAATTCCAGTACATGAAATCATGCAATCATTATGCACTGCTTATTTGCATGTTGTGTGATAACAAAAGAGTCTCTCTTGAGTTGAGCTTCCCTTTCGGTGATTTCACAATCATGACCATGATGTTTTCTTGGCAACAGTACCAAAATGGTTTTCTGAGCTTTTTCCAGAATTTTTTTTTCTACTTCCCAGTTTAGTCCACAGTCCTTGCAAGTGGTCTTGCATCTGGCCATGTTTAATTTTTCAAAATCAGCCACAAAGCAGAACTAATCCGGGTTAATACTCATATAAGGACGTTCTAGGAGTTTGAGAAGTGTAGACAAAACTAAAATGTCAACCAAAAGAGAATTACAAGCAGCTTCGAGTAAACTACCAAGAAAATTACAGAGACACAATCATTAGGAATTGAGGTCAACTTGAGAGTGTCCTTAATACAGAGTAGAAAACATGGAGGTAAAATGTTTAACAAGCTGCAGAACAACTCTGCAGGTTTTTAGTGCCCAGGCATTACACACAAAGAATTCCTAACCGGTGCATATTTTGCATGTATTTGCATGTGCTAATATATTAACGATCTATGGTTTAGGAAGAAATATGTCTTCATATGAAAGGGTCAATATTTTGATTATAAACCCTATTAGACATGAAGGGTAGATACAAGAAAATGTATAATGTATACCCTAGTGCAGTGGTGGCGAACCTATGGCATGGGTGCCAGAGGCGGCACTCAGAGCCCTCTCTGTGGGCATGGGTGTCATTGCCCCAGTCCTAGGCCTTCAGCTGGGTTTTATAAAACCTTTTCGCTTTAGGCCTGCACCGCCATGTGCAAAAAAAAAAAAGGTTCAATCAGTCAATTTCAACTTCTCGCGGGAAAAAAAAAGTTCTTGCAAAGTTGGAATTCATTGATTGAACTTTTTAGTCCCACCCAGTCTGCCATTACCACTGCAGCCATGCCCACCCAATGGGCCACATCCACCCAGCACTCGACGATGCATAAGTGGGTTTTGGGTTGCAATTTGGGCACTCAGTCTCTAAAAGGTTTGCCATCGCTGCCCTAGTCTGTAAAATCAACGCTTGTATGTTATTTTGGCTTTTTAGTCTGTACAGAAACCAATACCAACTTCCTATTAAGACTAATACGAAGCCTACTCTGAGCTTATGAAATATAGTAATCATTATAGATTGAGGATAGCCTCTAGTATTTGACCTGGAGACCCTACCCAATTCTTCAAACCCTGCTTAACAGTAAAAATTTCTTGGTATTAGGATGTGATCATTCTAGTATCAAATCATAATATGAAATTGTATACATAAAACTGAACAGACACAAAAGTAAAACTGGGGAATATAAAAATAATTCAATACAAACTCCGTATAATGGATATTGGCTTGTAAAAATAGTAAACTACTATATTGATTCAAGGGGTTGCATTTTCAAAGTTCAGAAATCCTAGCTAAAACCATCTGCTACAACCTTGTTTTCCAAGTCGTATCATGGATGCAAATTAACAGTCCCCCCCCAAAGGATGCATCATAATCATAGCCACAGTCCATTAGCAAAGCCAATGTTTTTGAATATAAGATTTCTCTTTCTTTCTAAAGACCTCAAAATGTAGCATAAATGAATGAATGAAAATTTCTAACTATAATCAATCATAAGTGATGGGCATTCAAATATTGAGAATGTAAATTACCAGATGTCCGATATCCAACTCATTTAGGTTCAGATAGTTTGATTAGCATTGCAAATAGAAGCGATCTATGAAACTACAAAGCTCTCAAGGAAAAGATGTGAATTTGATGTTTAAGCATTAAGATAAGTTGGCTTTGTGCAATATACAGCCATTCATATTTGACAAAATAAAATATTCAAAATGTGCTAATTATTAAAATGGAATCCCATACAAGAAACTTAAACGACTATTTGACATTACTGGGGCCATTCATTTTCACCCATTTAATTGGGTTTCTTAAACTTGAGTCTCCTATTGTGTTTAGCAAAATGGAACATAGCCAACTTTTAATAATTGGTACAATTATTAAATTATGAATAATTAATATAATTCCATCATTTTTCCTGTGATCCTGGATTGGTGGCCATATGATTCCAATTACATATAAAAGAAAAGTAGACGAAGAATGCCTTGAGTTTCTCCTGAATTTTTGAAAATCTTACTGGGGACCCTCCCCATTATCTTAGTGATAATGTAAGAAATGATCATTGAATGTGTTGAAAAGAAAACTGACAAGGGTTAGAAACAGAAAGACACAAGAAGAGATACAGAAAAAAATACAGATCTTAAAAAAGAGAAGATATAGCAGGTCATTTGCTGGTTTATATGCTGATAGATCATTTTAAATGTCTGCAGAAGGAGGCATGAACGCCCTATCTCAGTAGAGATTTTAATATAGCTGAGACTGGATATACAGTTATTTACCCCAGACCAAAAAGTAACCCCAAATAAACATCATTCTGAGTTTAAAAAAACAAAAACTATTGCACATGCTTGTCTCAGACCGATAATACTTTTCAGTATAGATTGTATCAACTTTATTACTATTATTCTGTGAATTCAAATATAAAAATTCAAAAAAAGATTCATACTTGTAATTACTAGAGAAATAAATAGCACATATGGAAGTATTACCGGTAGTACTAAGACACAAATGGATGAGGAAATGAAAAGGAACCCAAATTACACCAGGATCCACCAGAAGCAGAAAGGTAGTTGGCAAAGAGCAGGCAGTACTCAGAAATTTACTAGCATTACTTTATGCTCAAATACATTTTCCACACATGCACACACACATATTGTTGCTGCTTCTGAGACTTGATTGTGTCTGACTGAAATAAAGGAAGAATTACATGGCTATCTTGGAAAGAATTCACGTTATGTCGGAATGAACCCCGTCTGTCATCAAATATACACTGTTCAGGAAGCTAAAGTTAATTGTGGTTCCCTGATGAGTTTACATACCTGCTATATGATAGTGCCTTAATTATATCCGTAGAAATTCACTAAAAGAGGCATAAGGTGATTAAAAGTTCCATCACTTCCTTTTTGATGAGATGCATCAACCTTTTTTTTTTAGAAAGTAGGATCACCAACTTTTTCTGATTTTCTTAAAAAACATATATATTGCCTGCTTTCAAAAGCCACACGACAGATTGAAAGCACAGGAATCCTGTCAGAAATAAAATCTGGCAACTTTAGGTGAAAAGCTTGAGTATTTGGCAACCCTGGGCAGATTTTCCAAGCAGGCCCTTGGCCTACCTATTTCTATAGGTTACTTCTCCTTATTGGGCAAAGAAGGCCATTGAACAGCTCATTTGTATCCAGGCTCCTTGTAGCCCTCTGAACCTGGAGGATTGAAATGCTGTCTCCTACAGCTTGAAAGGGAAAAGAAGGTCAAAAGCAGAAGAGGTTGGTGCTTCTGCAGTGCTTAATTACTGAGAGAGATCAGCTCCAATTGTTGGCTGTAATCAATATTTATTAATTACCACAATTAATTGTGATGCAGAATTAAGGCAGTAATGAGTGGAGTATGTAATCAGGAAGGGCTTGTTAGGCAACCTGCGAGCTAGACAGGGGGCATGCTGGCAGGCAGCCACTTCAGCGCCTCCAGGAGTGACAGAAACAAGAGAAAGTGACAAGAAGGGCTTTGAGAAGGGAGGGAGGGAACAGAGTAGCACCAGAAAGCTGCTGTACAAAGAGACTGTGACAAGTAGAGTTTGTTTTTTTCATGGTGCTCTATGATCCATGTTAGGCCCAAAGCCGCCTGCTTCCTTAGCATGCTCACTTCAGTGAAAAAGTCAGATGTAATAGCCTTTCATCCTGTCAGGATGGGACAAGCGGAACTATTGACATTTTTTGTGCAATGTTACATGAGGAGCCTTTAATAAGACATCTCTGGCAGGCTTTGTCTTCTCTGTTCTTTATGAAAGAGAACATGGGGGTCTTCTGAGTCACAGCCCCCTTTTCAAGTACAATAGAGTGATGGTGGAGTCGTAGGAGTGAGTGTTTGTAGTAGGAACCAATATGGCCAGATCTGATAGACCAGGGGTCCCCAACCCCCAGTCCGTGGACCAGTACCGGGCTGCGGCATGCCAGCAACCGGGCTGCACAAACAAGTAAAGCCCCATCCGCGAGATCCAGGCAGCACACAAAACCAGGCACCCTCCGGTCCACGGAAAAAACTTTTTCTGTGGAACCGGTCCCTGGCGCCCAAAATGTTAAACCATATCTGTTCCAAGAGTTTCCAGAGATTCAAATACATACTCACCACAGCCAAAGATTTGGCAGAAATCTCTCTGATGGCATAACAATACCTAGACAGAGATTCTTCTCCAAACGCTTCTGGTGTATGTCTATCATCTGTGGCTCTGTGGCCTTTTTAATCAGCCATTATATTCTATATTGTATCCTTTTGATCAATTTCTATTCTGTTCCCCCACAGGCTACAAAAATATCCCCCCCCCTTTCCTAGAGTTTTTCCTGAACTGGACTTTTCACAGATGTTGTCACCTTTCTTTCAGGGATCTGTTATTAAACACCAGCAGTCTTGCACCATTCTGGTTTGGGTAGAATAAAATGGGTTTTGCTAGAGAAGAATATATGGCCAGGAGGAGATATTTAATCCTTTTTACATTGCCTGGTTTTTGTCTCACAAATTTTTCTTGTTTCTCGTCTAGAAGCAAGCTTTGCTTCATGAGCTGCACTGGCTTCCAGTGTGCTTCTGGGTACAAGTCAAAGGGCTGATTGTCACCTATAAAGCCATTCATGGCATGGGGCTGGATTATTTGTGGGATTGCCTTTCTCCATCCGTCCCAGTGGATCCAACAAGAAGGGGCACGTTCCAGGTCCCATTTGGCAGGCAATATCATCTGGCAGGGCATAGGAAGCAGGCTTTTTCATGTGGCAGCACTTATCCTCCGAAACACCATATACCCCCCCCCTCCATCCAGTTGGCCCTCCAGGCATTTCATAAAGCCTTAAAAATGTGTGTGTTTTCCCAAGCATGGAGGTTAGGAAGGTAATGGAGCCATTTATTTGTGGTGGTTTGTCTTCAGCTGCCTTGGTATATATTTATTATTATTGTATTTATTTATTATTATTGTTTGGCTGTATTGAGTTTATACTGTAATCTTACATTAGCTACCTAGTGAGATGGGCAGCCATATAAATGGATTTAAACAAACAAGCTGAATCTAGCTGTTCTTGGTTTTTGCAAGGAAGAATCACCTTTGCTCTATAAGTGGCAAAACAAAAGACAATAAAAAAAAGTTTGAGTAAAGGGGCTGGCAGAAAAGTCTGGAGTTGGTTACATTGGGCATTGTCACAGGATTTTATTTTATGGAGGGCATGCAGGATCAACTGGAGCTAAGAAGGGAATTTCATACTTAAACCTACCGGTAGCAGCTGAGATGCAACCCTTGGGGTAGGTTATCTGAAAATACATGGCACAGATGCATTGTCTGTTTTGTCTGTGAAGGTCCCTTGTGTAATTGCTGAGTGTGGAATCTCCATGGAAAATCAATCTAGGCAATTCATTTGAGAAATCATATGGAATGATGTGTGCAATTGTCTCTTCCCCACAGCACCCTCTCTCTGCTATCATTTTCAACCCTCTGTTACCCAAATGATGATTCTATGATTCTGTGATTTAATGATGTTTGAAAAATGAAAGGCAATGGGAGAGTGTTGACACTGGGATCTCTCCCTCCCCTCATTAATCAGAGAATGGCTGGAGGCATCTGACACAACTGATACTTCGTGGTGGAATGAATCATGGGCAATCTACAGAAAGCAACACACTACTTTAGACAAGAACCGTGGTTTCTTTCAGGTACAGCCCTGGAGAAGATCTAGGATATTTTAGCTTTACTTTAGGGTTCTGCACTGCTTATTGGTATCTGCTGAACAGTTGTGAAGATGCCCTTATCCTGTTGCCCAAATGGATCACTCCTTGTGTCCCATTTAGATGGCTTTATGGCCCTGACCACAATCCCTCTCTTCTGTGTGATGAAACTACATGGATTGCTTTACAGGAACTTGCATCAGTAGTCATTGACACAGATACCTAATGCGGACTAGAATATAACCTTTTTAACATTAGTGGCAATGGTCCACTGAATGTTGTACTTGCATTAACCTCTGTTATTCAACATCTATCTGAATCTGTTTGGGGAACTTGAGAAAGCAGAAGAAATCCTGATGTCCGGAGGCTTTTGTTACCTGGAGAGGAAGAAGCAAGCAAACTTTGAATCCCTGCAAGAAAAAAGGTGTTGTTTGTGCAGTAAACCATTTGGCATCTTACTTCTTGCAGCAATAATTCTAGGATATGTTCCTTGAGGAAGGTCAGTAATCTAGGGCCATCCTAAAAATGGCTAGTGCTGGATAGGCAGGTGAAGATTGTGGATAGAGGGGTCTGAGCCCAAATTTAACTGGTGTTCCAGTTGCAGGCCTTTCTGAAACATAATGGCTTGACTGCTTCATGGACTGACTACTGCAGAACACTTTACACGAGTCTACTACACAGAAGCTGGATATAGCATCCTATTTATTAACTGATACCAATATTAGCACTCTGTAAGTAGTATTTAAACTAGTTTAAACAGTTAAGGGATTACAGGGTTGTAAAAAGGGAGTTAATCTAGTTTAAACAGTATAATTCCTGTCTTGTAGGAGCTTCATTGGTCTAATTGGTCTGTAACAGAACACCCCAACTCTTCGCCAGCGTAAACAGTCTCAGAAGGATACCATTGTCAATGATATTGAAAGTTTCTAAGAAGTCTAAAAGGTCCAGGAGGAGTGCATTCTCCGCATCCATTTCTAGCATAGATCATCCATTAAGCTGAACCCTGACTGAAATGGATATATGCCATAAGAAAGGGGAACAAATGAAAGTATGGATTTACTTTGCTCAGTCACCATGTAAAAACTAGTGTGGTGATTTTTATCTTTATTAGGTGTCACACTGGGATGGAAAGTTATTTGATTGTAATGATGTTATCTAGAAATAGCAAGTATGCCCTAAAAGAAGAAAGATAAGGGGACAGATTAATTTCTAGAAGATGATAGCAGAGTTTTGATCATTTGTATACCTGATTTTCATTTTCATTCCTTCCATTGTCCAATACAATACTTAACTTGTGATCCAAGTCATTGTGGTTCTCATTGATCATTATTGACAATTGACTTCAAGTCTCTGCAGTTGAGCTGTGGAAGAACCATGTTACTAGGAATAACTTGAAGCTTTTGCAAGGAGGGTGTTTCTTCCACTGAGCCACTTAGTCCTTACCCCTATATGATATTGTAGTTGATTTGAGGTAAGTAGGACACTGGATGGAGAGTTGCTTAGAACAGGGCTTTTCAACCTTTATCAACCTTTATGGGTGACATTGTACCACTTTTAGGATATGGCAACATCCGAGTACCACCAGTCGCCTAGCAAGGTGTCAAAAACTTGATGACCCCCCCAAAAAGAAAAAAGTGATAAAGTACAGGTAATCCGCGACTTACAACAGTTCGCTTAGTGACTGTTCGAAGTTACAATGGCACTGAAAAAAGTGCTCCCCAAGCCACAGCCGAGCAAGACACCTGCTTGCCCGCCCAGCGGCGCTCTTCCTCCTGTTCGAGGTTTTCATTGTTGTGAGCATTTCTGTTGATTTGCAGCGGGGGTGGGGTGGGGGTGTTTGGTTTTTATTCCCCCTGTCTGCTGGGTGGTTGCAGCAGGTTTTGGTCACTTCACATGACCCTGGGACACTGTGACCATCATAAATATGAATCAGTTGCCAAGCATCTGAATGTACATCACAAGATCCTGGAGATGCTGCAACATTCCAGCTGATCGGCGCTTCTTCTGGGCTCAGCAGAAGCGCCAGGATCAGCGCCAAACTCCAGCTGGAGCCTGGCGCTGATCCTGGTGCTTCCACTGAGCCCTGACAGCCCCGAAGAAGCACTGATCCTGGCGCTTCCGCTGAGCCCTGACAGCCCTACAGCTCCAGCCGTCTCTCGCTCAGGCTTGTGCGGTGCTGCCACGGGTTCAGCTCATTCCCCTCCCCCGCTACCACTTTTCTAGGATGGTCGCGTACCACCTGCCAGGTGCCAATGTACCACAGGTGGTACCTGTACCACTGGTTGAAAAGCCCTGGCTTCGAACATGTCTCAATGTTTTGAATATTAGAAAATCTGCTCCAGATGAAATGATAGAAGATGTTGAAGCTACAAGAACCTTCGGGGGAGTGATCATGCAATATTGGAATTCAACATTATGTAAGCACAAGTAATAGAACATAGTCAAACTAGAGTCAATAAACTTAGAGAGAGTTTGGGACGGATTCCATGGATGAGAATCCTCAAGGGGAAAACAACTCAAGAAGCTTGGGAAATTTTGAAAAGTGAGGTTATAAAAACCCAGTCTAGCACAATACCCACAAAAAAGAAAAATAACAGCTCTTAAAACAAACCAGCATGGCACATATCAGCAAATAGCCTGAGCCTGCAAAGATGAAGTCAGGAAAGCTAAGGCTCAAAATGAACTAAAACTTGCAACAAAATTCAAAAATAACAACAAAAAAAGCTTTCAACGTAAAAAACAACAAAAAAGTGAAGGAAATTATTGGTCATTAATGGGAGAAAGTGGTAAGAAGATGACAAGCAACAGAGAAAAAGTAGAACTACTTAATTTGTTTTTTGCATCCATCTTTACACAAAGGGAAAAAACAGTCCAACTTATCAAAAACAGTATTGTAAAAAAGAGATTAGAAACACAAGTTAAAATAGGCAAGAAAATGTTAAGTGAGCATCTGTCTACCCTAGATGAGTTCAAATCACCAGGACCAGATGGATTACACGCCAAGGTAGGAACTGGCAGATGTTATCTCAGAACCACTGAACTACATCTTTCAAAGATCCTGGAGCACTGGGCAACTACCAGGAGACTGGAAAAGAGCTGACGTAGTTCCCATCTTTAAAAAAGGGGGAAAATGGAATCCAGGAAACTACAGATCTATCAGCCTGACCTCAATACCTGGGAAGTTTTGGAAAAAATAAGCAACAAATCAGCAAATGTTTAGAGGCAAACAAAGTGGATGATCACTTGACTATAAGCCAGCAGTGTGCAGCAACAGCCCAAAAAGTAATACAATCCTGGGCTGTATAAACAGAGGCATAGAATCAAGATCATGTGAAGTATTAGTACCGCTTTATAAAACCCTAGTAATACTGCAGTCAATTTTGACCACCATATCACAAAAAAGATGTTTAGAGTTTGGAAAAAAATCAGAGAAGAGCAACTAGATGATCAAAGGCCTGGGGACTAAAACATACGAAGAACGGCTGCAGGACTTGGGTTTGGCTAGTCTAAAGAAAAGAAGAAATAGGGGAGACATGATAGCAGTATTCCAATATTTGACAGGCTGCCACAAAGAAGAGGGGGGGTCACATTATCCACCAAAGCACCAGAGGGCAGGACAAGAAACAATGGCTGGAAACTGATCAAAGAGAGAAGCAACCTGGAATTAAGGATACACGTCCTGACATTGAGGACAATTAACCAGTGGAACAGCTTGCCTTCAGAAATCGTGGGTGTTCCATCACTGGAGATTTTAAAGATTTTTTCTTATTAAATCTTATTGCATTCTTTGACCAGGTGACAAAATTAGTGGACCAGAGGAATGCTGTGGATATAATTTATTTGGACTTCAGTAAGACATTTGATAAAGTAGACCACAACCTTCTACTTGATAATATAGAAAAATGTGGGTTAGACAGCATCACCACCAGATGGATTCATAGCTGACCGGCCATACTCAGCGTGTGGTCCTCAATGGAACTGCATCTACATCAGTGGTTCTCAACCTTCCTAATGCCGCGACCCTTTAATACAGTTCCTCATGTTGTGGTGACCCCCAACCATAAAATTATTTTCGTTGCTACTTCATAACTGTAATTTTGCTACTGTTACGAATCGTAATGTAAATATCTGATATGCAGGGTGTATTTTCATTGTTACGAATTGAACATAATTAAAGCATAGTGATTAATCACAAAAACAATATAGCAATGCTCGTTGGAGATGCTTACTCTTCCTTGTTCAAAAATGTTGGGAGGGAGGGAAGGGGAAGGAAGGAAGATTGAAGGAGAAAGGAAGGAGATGGAGAAGGAAGGAGATTGAAGGGGAAAGGAAGGAAGGAAGGAGAAAGAGATTGAAGGGGAAGGGATGGAGATAGAGATGGAAGGAAGGAAGGAAACAAGGTTGAAGGGGAAAGGAAGGAAGGAAGGAAGGAAGGAAGGAAGGAAGGAAGGAAGGAAGGAAGGAGAGATTGAAGGGGAAGGGATGGAGATGGAAGAAAGGAAGGAAGATTGAAGGTGAAAGGAAGGAGATTGAAGGGGAAGAGAGGAAGGAAGGAAGGAAGGAAGGAAGGAAGGAGAGGGAGATTGAAGAGGAAGGGATGGAGTTGGAGATGGAAGGAAGGAAGGAAGATTGAAGGGGAAAGGAAGGAGATGGAGAAGGAGAGAGAGATTGAAGGGGGGAGGCGCTGCCAAGGACGCACAAGCAGCTCTGCACAATTGCCCGGGGAGGGGGGAGGCTCTGGCGGAGAGCCTGGTGGAGAGCCAAGCGGCGGCACATCCGGGGCCTCGGAAGCTGCGCGGAGGATCCATGTGCTTCGGAGCCGCCAGCCGCTCTCTCATACCCGCCGAGGGATGGAGATGGAAGGAAGGAAGGAAGATTGAAGGTGAAAGGAAGGAGATGGAGAAGGAAGGAGATTGAAGGGGGAAGGAAGGAAGGAAGGAAGGAAGGAAGGAAGGAAGGAAGGAAGGAAGGAGAGGGAGATTGAAGGGGAAGGGATGGTGTTGGAGATGGAAGGAAGGAAGGAAGATTGAAGGAGAAAGGAAGGAGATGGAGAAGGAGAGAGAGATTGAAGGGGGGAGGCGCTGCCAAGGACACACAAGCAGCTCCGTACAATTGCCCAGGGAGGGGGAGGCTCTGGCGGAGAGCCTGGTGGAGAGCCGGCACACCCGGGGCCTCGGAAGCTGCACGGAAGATCTGCACGCCTCGGAGCAGCCGGCTGCCCTCTCACACCCGCCAACCTGGAGCCCCTCAGCCCGGCACCTTTTGCCCTCTCCCGGCCGCCCCCCTGGGACCTGCCCGCCCCTCCAGCCTCCTGAGCGCCATCGCAGTGGCGGGGTCGCGGGAGCTCCTTTCCACACCGCGCAGCCCATCGCACGCAAGAGGGGTGGGGCCGGAGTGCCAGCTCCCGCTCGGAAAGCGCCGCTTCTCCCTTCCTGGCCCGGCCAGCTAGCCTCCGATGCACATGCGGGTATCGCCGCCGCCTCGCCCTCTTCCCCACCCCTTGGCCGCTTCCGAGGCCCGGAACCTGGCAAGCCGGGAAGGAGCCGCTCCTGCCCGGCAGCCCCACGGCTGCGCCGGGTGCCAGAGGGCCGAGGTAGCCTCTGATGGTGAGGGAAGCTGGCCGGGCGGCGCGGGGGAGGCTCCCGCGTGGCGTGGAGGGCGGCCGGGCAACGAGGAGGCATGGAGACCGGCCCGGTGCTGCAGCTCAGCTGAGCTGGCAGTGGTGGCAGTGGCGGAGCAGCCCAGCGGCAGCGCCAGCAGCGGCCCAGACCCGGCTCGGGTCGGACCAGCCGTTGAGCCAGCCCAGGGTGGTGTCGGGGGTGCGCGCGATGGCGCTGCGCTGGCAGGAGCAGGCGCTGTCGGAGGAGAAGGGCACCCTGTAGGTGGAGGAGGAGGAGAAGGGCGGCGGCGGCCGGATAGAGGAGCGGTGTCTCGGTTTCTAAGACCATCGGAAATATGTGTTTTCCAATGGTCTTAGGCAACCCCTGTGAAAGCATTTGACTCCCAAAAGGGTCGCGACCCACAGGTTGAGAACCGCTGATCTACATGGAGGGAAGTGTATAGGGGGGTACCCCAGAGCTCTGTTCTGGGCCCAGTGCTCCTCAACATCTTCATCAATGATTTGGATGAGGGGATAGATGGGGAACTCGATCAACTTTGCAGACGACACCAAGCTGGCAGGAATAGCCAACACTCCAGAAGATAGGCTTAAGATACAGAAAGATCTTTACAGACTTGAACATTGGGCACTATCTAGCAAAATGAAATTCAATGGTGAAAAAAGTAAGGTTCTACATTTAGGCAAGACAACCCAAATACACAGGTATAGTATAGGTGATACCTTGCTCAATAGTAACAATTGTGAGAGGGATCTTGGAGTCCTAGTGTACAATCACTTAAATATGAGCCAGCAGTGTGCTGCAGCTGCCAAAAAAGCCAGCACAATGCTAGGCTGCATTAACAGGGATTGAATCAAGATCATGTGAAGTGTTAATACCACTTTACAATGCCTTGGTAAGGCCACACTTGGAATACTGCATCCAGTTTTGGTCACCATGATGTAAAAAAGATGTTGAAACTCTAGAAAGAGTACAGAAAAGAGCAACAAAGATGATTAGGGGACTGGAGGCTAAAAGATATAAGGAACGGTTGCTGGAATTGGGCATGTCTAGTTTAATGAAGAGAAGGACGAGGGGGGACATGATAGCACTGTTCCAACATCTCAGGGGCTGCCACAGAGAAGAGGGAGTCAAGCTATTCTCCAAAGCTCCTGAAGGCAAGACAAGAAGCAACGGATGGAATCTAATCAAAGAGAGAAGCAACCTAGAACTAAGGAGAATTTTCCTGACAGTTAGAATTAATTAATCAGTGAAACAACCTGCCTCCAGAAGTTGTGAATGTGCCATCACTGGAAGTTTTTAAGAAGAGTCTGGACAGCCATTTGTCCGAAATGGTATAGGGCAGAGGAGTCAAACTGCCGGCCCACAGGCCGGTTGCATCATATGGAGGCCGCGCCCACCCCAGCTGCGGCAATGCAAAAAAAGTCACAATACATCGCGACACGTCACGCAACGTGGCAAGTTTGACACCCATGGTATTGGGTTTTCTGCCTGAGCAGGGGTTTGGACTAGAAGATCTCCAAGGTCCCTTCCAACTCTTACTATTATTATTATTATTATTATTATTATTATTATTATTATTATTATTATTATTATTATTATTATTATTATTGCTATTATTACTATATTACTACTACTACTACTACTACTATTATTATTATTATTATTATTATTATTATTATTATTATTATTATTATTAGATTCCTTAGTGGGGGGGGAGGTTTGTATATTAAAGCGTCCTGCAGAGGAGATATTGGAAAAGCAATATCCAGGAACAGACAACCTAGAGCCTTGAGAAGATTTGGCCACATTCTTGTGCACTCCATTTGTTTGTGGCTGGAATTGATGGGTACTATGATCCAAAAATGCACCTAATTCCCTGTTGTAAAAGAACCCAAGTAGGTGCTTATGAATTATTACTGACAGGAGGAGTGAAAAAAATAGCAGAACAGTTTATATCACTCTTAGGAAAAGAAACTGTTCATTTGCTACTGGCAATGGGATATTTATCTTGGACAAGGCAATTCACGCATTCATGGGATTGGGATTCCCAATAAATTGGCAGGCAATGGCTCAATCACAAGGAAGCTTTGTGTGCAAATGGACATACAGAAGCCGTGGGTAGATCATTCCAATGATCCTGTTGTTGTGTCTCTGATGCTAGGCCAAGAGCCCAGTGCCCACTGAATGTGTTGTGTTGCCATTTATGAATTTTGTGAATGAGGCTCATATGGATGGATGTTTATAGCAAGGAAAGGTGGGTATTCTCATGGAACAGGAGAGGAGGGATACATGTGAAGGTTGAACTGGGAGTACAAAGAAACTGGAGGGCTATTTGCAAAAAAACAAAACAAAAGCCCATTTATTTGATCAGCAGCATCATGATGTTTATTTTGGGAATAAATATAATTCAGAGCCTTGGGCCATCAAATCAAAATGATCATTCTTAAAATGAGGTTCTCTCCTTTCTTAAAATTTCCTCTTTTAGCATAATGTTGCCGTTATGAGATGATGGGATGATAAAATAAAATTTTATTTATCAGCAACGCTGTCTGAATAGATAGCATGGGATGTATGTTTTTTTCTTTTCAGGTTCACACCCATGAACTTATCTGGACTTATTTACAGAGCAAGGGCTACCAATGTCCGTTGCATGGGTACAGGTTATCTGCTCTTACTTTCTCTTTTTTATTCTATGTCCCATTATCTGAATTTTTTATTAGCCTCTCTTTCTAAGTCCCCTGAGATCTGTATGATTGTGTCTGTATGATGAATGTGTTTGGGGGGTCTTTTAAATGTTTTGTCAACTCGGTTTTTGGTTTTTAAATGCTGTGATGTTTTTTTTGTTCATGTTGTTAGCCGCTCCGAGTCCTTTGGAGAGGAGCGGCATAAAAATCAAATAAATAAATAAATAAATAAATCTCTGCCTACCTGCCTTATAAAGAGGTGGCCGGTTAACCTTTATTTGTTTTAGCAGAATGCAAATAATCTACTCTTTCATTATAGGCTTCTGTTATTTTTCATTCTGAAATTATGACATACACACACACCCGTCCTGGGGACTAAGATGCTATGAATTTTAGGGCATGGCTTAGCACTATGACTTGGGGAAAAATATGAAATATAAACTTAGCTTCTATTTCAGTTCTCTTTTCTTGGCAATTGATATTCTTTTCTCCCTAGTGTCTGAACAGCACTTCTATTATACCTATTATCTCTGTTAATAAGCCACCCATTGGTTTTAACAAGAACTGCCATGGCTTCACCTACTGCAGCGGTTCTCAATCTTTTTCAGGCCGAGACCCCACCCGCACCGCCCATGCGCGGCGTGACCCCGACCTGCGCCGCGCATGCGCAGCGCGACGGCCCAAACCGTGCATGCGTGGTGCGACGGACCAAACCTCGTATGCATGGCGCGACGGACCGAACCGCGTATGCACGGCGTGATGGGCCAAATCGCGCATGCGCGGCGCGATGGGCCGAATCGCGCATGCACGGCGGATGGGCCGAATCGCGCATGCGCGGCGCGATGGGCCGAATCGTGTATGCGCGGTGCGCGCGTGACGGCCGAGGGGAAATGGGGAAAAAATGGGGAAAAAAAATGGCGGACTGCAGTGTTTGGCGACCCCTGTGAAATGGTCGTTCGACCCCAAATGGGGTCGCGACCCACAGGTTGAGAACCGCTGACCTACTGGGATGATCAAAGTATTGTGTGTATCTTAATTCTACAGGGAAAAAAAATCCTAAAATATTTCTGATACATCCCAGAGTTCAGAAATCTGAACTATCAGACTGACAGTGACCAAGGAAAAAGGGAATTGATTTAAAGTGATTAATATTAATATCCTGATAGTATCTGATGAACATCAAAAGATGGGTTTTTTAAAAAAAATTATTACATTTCTATAGTCTCTCAACTTACATGTAGGTGACTCTGAGTGCCTTATAAAATTTAGAATGGTTTCTCCAGTTTCTTTCAGAAAGCAGCTGAATGTCTTGAGAGCCCAAGTTACAAAAGCAGCCAACATCACTTCTTGAGGGATATCTGATGTTGGATTTCATGTTGGTTCCCCTCTGATTAGTATCCCTTTCAAACTTGCCATTGAATTCTGGAGGTTGCTATGATCTTTGATTTCAAGCACCATTTCTCTCCCCTTCTCCATTCCAGTCTCAGAAAAATCAGATAGTTGTATACTATAAAATTACAAAAGCCACTGGTTCACATCAAAATCCTTTCTAGTTCTATGTTTGCTTCTCAGTAACTAGCTAGCTGCCCTTGAGAAGTGCACAATAAATGTGCCCTCTGACTTTGTAAAGATGGTAGTATTCTTTGTTTCTTGTGTGGCTATATAATTTCATTCCTCTCTGGATTGTTTTATATCCATCTCTCTTTTATGCAGGAGTGAATAGTGAATTGTCCCCTGATGTGATGAAAGTAGCAAGAAATAAAACTTTATCAGACAGGACTGGAGCGCTCTCTGTCTCTGTCTCTCTCTCTCTCCCCCCCCCTCTCTTACACAAACATACACTCATTAAGCAAAGGAAGGGGGAGGAAAATAAAAATAAAAATTTCTTGATTATAGCCTCCAGCATATTGGGTGAAGCTGATGGGAATTAGAATCCAGCAATATTTGGAGTACCACAGTTTTTTTCTTTCCTGATGAAAGAAAAATGTAAACAGAGTGAAGAATGGATCGGATTGGAATAGCCACAGATGAAGGGAAATCTTCCCACTCCTTGTAACCGTACTGATATCTGCAATATTGTTGGCATCCTCAGAATACTGGACCCCTTTGATCTGTCCTTTCTCCGCAGGTCTACACCCGCTATGGAAAATGCTACACATTCAATGGTGACCGAAACAAAGCACGGATGACTCGCCAGAGTGGGATGGGAAATGGGTTGGAGATCATGTTGGACATCCAACAGGAGGAATACTTGCCCATCTGGAGAGAAACCAGTAAGAGTTTGCATGATATTAAGAAGAGATATGATTCTGGAGTCCTTACACTATTCGTATTAGTCCAGAGGGCTATCCCTGTCCTGACTTTCTGTTTTATTCCTTTTATCCATGACAGATATTAAGTAGTACAGTGGCCCATAGGTGATACTCACCTCTCACTCAGAAGGTTGAGAGTTCAATCCTAAGCAGCGGCAGATATTTCTCTATCAGAGAAAACATCTGCGAACTCTGCCTAGGCGTGAGGAAGGGCATCCAGCCAGTAAACACTCAGCTCCATTCAGTTGCCCCATTCTACCCTGAATAAAGGAATTAATCTCCAAAGCCCAGAAATATTGATTAAATGACTATCTGTCTTAGGGTGAAACTAACTAAGAGTCAAAAATGTGTTACTTGTAATAGTAAAAAATTCTGTACCAGATTTCTGTTCTCCTCCAGTTGTGTTGGGAGTTGAAGAGCCAAGTTCCCAGTGTTGGGAAAGCTGCTGCATACCCTATTCAGTACCTGGATATCAAACAAATATCCAAATAGTTTGGTTATCACTACATACTTTGTGTTTTAAACAAAGCAGGGAAAGCATGCAGATGACAGCTTTTAGAATTCTTTCTAATCCCTTAGTAATAAATGCAGTACAGGTCACGTGATTGGGAGAAAGAAGAGCTGGCAACCCCTTTCCAACACTGGGTTGGTTTGGAAATAATACAAAAATTAATTGTGGTGGATATGCTGGTGGATATGCCACCACGTCAAACTCATGAAAAATTAATGTACCAATTCTAGAGATCCTGGCAGCTTATCTGTGACCTTTTTTAAAGTTGTAATATATAGCCATTTATATATATATATATATATGAATATGACTGCTTTTATTATTTAGTAACTAACGAATCCCCTTGACAAGGCAGGAAACAAACACAGTCATAAGACGGGGAAAAAACAGAGAAATGTGGCTACAATGAGTAGCACGAATACATTATCATGGTTGTCAGATGAATGGACACATTCCCCTGATGTCTAGGCCTCCCAAAAGAAATCCTAACCACGGCACCACCACTTCTTGTTCCAGATGAGACATCATTTGAAGCTGGAATCCGGGTACAGATCCACAGCCAGGATGAGCCACCCTACATTCATCAGTTGGGATTTGGAGTCTCCCCTGGTTTCCAGACCTTCATTTCCTGCCAGGAGCAGCGGGTGAGAGCCAGAAAGTAGAAGTTCCTCTAGCTAGCTTGACAAAGAGTGAATCGGCATTGTTTGGGAGAAATTGATAATGGTGCGAGTAAGAAGGAGGGGTCATGATAGCATCTAAAAGTTGATAAGAGTAAACAGAGGCCCAGAAACCATGCTTTTCCTGCTCCGGCGCCTGGACACCAATCTTAACTTCATTTCCCCCGAGATTATATTGGCCCTGACTCTGCTGGCTTTTTGCAAAGCCTCAAATACTTGGATGTGTTCCCTGGCATTGGGTCAAATTGTTATTTGAGGTTCTTGTTAATGTACTGTATATGGTGCGTTTTTTTGAATTGCCAAAGTGAGATTGGAAGCCAACTAATTCAAAGGATGGATGGATGGATGGATGGATGGATGGATGGATGGATGGATGGATGGATGGATGGATGGATGGATGAAAGAAGGAAGGAAGGAAGGAAAGAAAGAAGAAAGAAAAAGAAAGAAAGAAAGAAAGAAAGAAAGAAAGAAAGAAAGAAAGAAAGAAAGAAAGAAAGAAAGAAAGAAAGAAAGAAAGAAAGAGTTTTCCACAACTAGATCCTTTCCTCAGTATGTTTGTTTCCATTTCAAACTGTCCGGAAGATTTGGAAATTGTAGTGCTGCACATCTGGAAGATATAAAACTGGAGAAATCTGTAATGTAGCATCACGTTTCTCAAATGATGTTCATCCCTTGAGTCAGCTATGAACTTCAAAAAATCAAACTTGGTTGGATTCTTAATTTTCTTTTGAAAACATTCTCAAAGGATTTGTTCGTTCATTTATTCAATTTTCTCAGTCAATGACTCTGGGTGGCTTACAATTTAACAAATATTACAATTAAAAATACTAAAAATATTTTAAAATAATAAAAACACCAAAAACATCCAAAATAACTATGCACAGCCACTGAGATACTTGATCAGTTAGTAATACAGCCAGGAAACATTCAGCACCCCAGGCATAGGAACATAGTCAGGTTTTTAGGGCCTTACGAAAGGCTAACAGAATGTCATCATAACAGAAATCCAAGGACTTCATAGGACTCTGATTAGTAAGACTAGCTGGAGGAGAGGAAGGCTCTATATACTACTACTACTACTACTACTACTACTACTACTACTACTACTACTACTACTACTACTACAATAGTAGTAGTAGTAGTAGTAGTAGTAGTAGTAGTAGTAAAGTTGGAAGGGACTGTGGAGGTCATCTAGTCCAACCCCCTGCTCAGGCAGGAAACCCTATACCATTTCAGACAAATGGCTGTCCAGTCTCTTCTTACAAACTTGCAGTGTTGGAGCATTCACCGCTTCTGGAGGCAGGTTCTTCCACTGGTTAATTGTTCTCACTGTCAGGAAGTTTCTCCTGAAACCCTTATTGTGAGCAGCCATTTACTAGAGGGGGGGAGGGAGGAAATGACAGGGAGGGAGGGAAGAAGGGAGGAAGATTTCTTATGCTCTCTCCCAGCTTCACACAAGGAAACTCAATGTGGAAACTGGCAGGAGTTAGAAGTCACTCCTGCTTCCACTGCTCTTTTGCCCAGCTGTGGTCATTCGGTTTCTGTTTAGGAAAGGAAATATCTCTGAAATGATGATCCAATAATGCATGGGTTGTCTAATAGTTGTCAGTAAAAAGCATAGTCAGAGTTTCACTGAACAGAGATATCTCTCCCAGTCAGTTCCAGGTCCACACCCAGAAGTAGGTGCCAGATGTAGACTACTGCTGGTACAGTGAATTCTCCTGAGGAGATCATCCTGTGAGTCAAGCCTGGATATTTTAATCAGGCTCTTGCTTGAAAACGAGTTAAAGTAATAACTCCATTAGCTGACAGCCAAAAAAGACAGCAGCAGAACATATTTTCAAGTTATTCAGTAAATTTTGCAGCTTTCCATCTCTAATGCAATTTGAAAGAAGACACCAAAATACCTGCCAATTTTTTAAGGTGGCCATTTTTGTTTTCCTTGTCTAGCCTCTTCTGCAATGGGCCAATATTCATGTGCTATTTAAATTGGTTTAATGGATATTCCATTTTTCCAGGGAACCGTGGCACTTGTAATTCTATGGGATAAGAACTTCTAAAAAAAAAAAAGCCCAAGAAGAAACCATGAGAATTAAAATGAAAAAAAAGAAAAAAAGAAATGTAATTCTGTAGTGTAGATATGTTCTACGAAATAAAAAAGGGGCAATATGATTTAAGATTCTGGAGCTGATCACAAAATAACTCTGTCATTATTTGAGTCCAAGGAAAAACTTGAGAAGATAAATACAGTTCCTATAATTAGAGAAAGCTGTGCAGGTCTTAAAATTCTATGACTCAAAAGTCATTCCAAGAAACATCCTTGTACAGTATTAAGCATTATTATCTTAATTGCACCGAATAGGGACAACTTAATATCTCTGCTTCTACTCCACCCCATTGCCACACATTTTCAGATTAAATGTCATTAATGCCACCTGACTTTCTTTGAATTTCAGCATAAGGCAGGGGTCAGTTTAAAAATATTCAAACGTATCAGTGAATTGGTGCATACGGATGAATGGTTCATCTTTCCTTAAGAAAATGTTAAAGAAAATATTGGCATTAAGAAAATATTCAGAGCCAAAGAGAAGTCAAAATTTGTGCACTGAAGTTTCATTTCCTTGCATTCTGTCAAACTCTGTTGGAATCAGCTTGATAGGTCACTTCTCATCACATCGTTTCCTCATTAGATTCTGATCTTGAAGTTAGCTACATTCTGGTTCCCCAACATTTTAGTCCTCATCCACAGGAGCTCTTTGAGGGAATTTGGACCAGTCACCATCTCTAAATCCAACCTTACTGTTGGGAGAATAAAATTGGAGACAAAGTACTCTGCCTTAACCTCCTGGAGGAAAGATGGATTTAAATCTAATGTCTAATTAATATTAGAAGATGCTGCCTTTGTCTCTTACGCTCAGTGTTACTCAGAGCCTAATCCTGCAGGATGTGGAGGCTGTAATAGTGAGGGATGGGATTTAAAGTAGAGATTTCCTAAGTGCAGATTCTTAACTGCTACTGTGTGTAATAATTTAGAAAAGCAAATACACCAACCTGAGATGTTAAAGAAGCCCATAAAATCAGAGGCAACTGTAAAACCTTCTAGCCTTAAGAATGAAATTCATGGTTAGCACTTCAGGTTTAGAGTGGAGAAAAATGGGAAAACATTATTTACAATAGAGGTTGCTGGCTACTGTAGAAGGAGACGTCTGGCCTCGAAAAAGGATTTCAGCAAGAAAATATATTCCTAGAGTTGTGGCCCAACGGACAGCGTTTTTGGTACAACTATTCAATTCTGGAATTCCTTTCCTGTTCATTCATGAATGTGCCACTCCTTCCAGTACTAACCGCAGTGCCAGTGGTGGGATTCAGCCGGTTCGCACCACTTCAGCAGAACCGGTAGTTAATTTTTTGTTGCCCAGGCCCAGAATGGACTTCTAGAAGCGGCATCCACACAGAGAACTGGCTGTTCACATATTTGAATCCCACCACTGCTCAGTGCTATGGTGCTATGATGCTTTTCCAGCCTAGCATTGTCTACCTTTTCAAGTTTTTTTTTAATTGTTTGGTAGACTTTTCCTTTTATTTTTTAAAGTTCTTAAGCACATTGCTAGTTGTGTATTTTTAATCAGTTGCATCCTGTTTGGGGATTGTTTTTAATGATGGAAAAGTGGAGTAGAATGTTGGGTTGCATACATATGTGTATAAGGAGAGGCTTTTTGCGTAACAACGTCACTGGACGAGCACTGCTTTTTCTTGGTGTTTAGCTTGCTCCCCTTCTCCTGCAGCTGACATACCTGCCCCAGCCTTGGGGGAGCTGCCAGGCCAGCCTGAAGGAGGAACAGACCCTGCCTGGCTACGAGAGATACAGCATTGCTGCTTGCAGACTGCAGTGTGAGAAAGAGGCAGTGGTGCAAAACTGCCAGTGTCGCATGGTGCATATGCCAGGTAAGGGAAGCCTTCTCGACCTGCCTCACAGGCAGCTCCAGACCTCTTGGTTGCCTGGAGAATCTGCTCCAGAAACTAATTTGCCATGAGCCTGTGGGGCCAACCTTGGCTTTGCTCACATCTGCTCCTCACATCTGTTCCAGTGATTTGAATGTCACAATCTGACACAAAGCTTGGTGAAACTTTTCCCTCCATTTGTTTCCAGCTTCAGAAGTCTTTCATCTGATAAATATTTTTGTAATACCGACATTAAAGGTACACGAATCCACACAAATATGGAGCATTTGTAAACCAGTCTTGTTCCACTAGGTACTCTCTGATTATGTTGAATCACACACCCCATTATCCCAAGAGACATCCTTTTGAGAGGGACAAGACTGGAGGAGACTGTTTTGAATTCTCCCTCTCCTCATACTATACTCCATATCCTGTACGGCAGGGGAAAAATAATACTTGATCCAGCACCCCGCTTTCCCCCTTCCAAGGCTGTAGCCATTATGGACCAACTAACCTCAACTTAGAGTTTTGCTCTGAGTCCAACCTAATGGGACAGATGTGTGTGTGTGTGGGGGGGGTTTCCATAGAATTTGGGCATTCTGAGTGAGGAACTGAACTATCTCACACCCTGGGATATGTAGACCTGCCAACAATTTTACTTAGCCATTTTTCAAAAGCTATAATGCCACCTTCACTCCCTCATTCTTTATAGGATCTGTCATTGTCAGCATAGGCTGCAGTGCAATGGTGGGATTCAAATATGTGAACAAGAAGTTCTCTGTGTGGATGCCGCTTCCGGAAGTCCATTCTGGGCCTGGGCAACAAAAATTAGCTACCGGTTCTGCCGAAGTGGTGCAAACTGGCTGAATCCCACCACTGCTGCAGTGCAATCCACCCCACTGGAATACCTTGGATGGATTTTGGAAACATGTATTCTCTCTCCCTGACCCATATTTCTAAGTACAAGAGGGGGCAGTGCTACTGACATATGCACAAATCTCACTGGTCTTTGGACTCCATATATGCAACTATCACTCAGGTTACTGCCCTAAATAATGTTATTTAGCCCAGAGAATTGTTTCACTATGACATGAGGCTGACTTTTCCCCACTTGGTGTCCTGCATATGTGTTGAACTAC
Source organism: Bothrops alternatus (assembly GCA_034064705.1). NCBI lineage: Eukaryota > Metazoa > Chordata > Lepidosauria > Squamata > Viperidae > Bothrops > Bothrops alternatus. Next base: position 26,836,129 of record JARGCV010000248.1, on the reverse strand, counting down.
AACACCTATCATCCACTCCTAGCAAGTCAATTGTTATGCTGACTACTTGGTGGTGATGGCAAGCCCAACATGTACAGAAGAGAAAACTATGTTACACTGGCTTCTAGCCAACGGGTGCATTTGTACCAAGGAAGCAGAATAAACATCCACATAGCAAAATTATTTGGTACCCCTCTCTCTGTCCCAACCCTAGGAATAGCAGGAGCTCAGATCGGGGTAAAGCAAACATCTCTAGTTAACTACTGCCCAGGTTCTTCTCTTTCAGGAAATGAGACCATCTGTTCACCCAATGTCTACATTGAATGTGCTGATCACACACTAGGTAGGTACTGTTGAAGGTATCTGACAAACCATGAAGGGACCAATAAAGAGGATCTGGGCAACCAGTCATAATTCAGTAGAGTTTTAGTTGCATTTGTGGGGGGGGAGCAGCTTATTGATTCTTAAGGCAGGTTCCAACCCACAGAAACTCTTGATTGGTCAACTAAAGCCCTGCTCCTTCTCTGCATAGCAAGAGAAAGGAAGAACGGTTAGAGAAGGAGATAAGTGATTTGGTGTGTATGAGAGAAAAAGCAGAATCATATACAGTAGTAGATAAAATATAAGGATTAGACATTGTCCAAACCCCAGCCCATTGCAGGAATCCACTACTGCAGGATCCCCGGTAGATGGCTATCCATCTCTAAACAACTCCAACAAAGAAGAGTGCAACTCCTTCCAAGAAAGTCTGTGCCATTTTTGAACATTTCCATTATTAGGATTTTTTCTCCTGATATCCACCTGAACTTTGTCCTTGTAATGTTTCTTGTCCTATCTTACGGAAATCACGCCTTACATTTTTCAGACTGAGATGCAGAACCTGTTACACAGGAACATTGTATTTCTTCCTGTTAGATTTCATTCTATTTATTTCATCTCTAATACTCAAGCCTATTGAAGATCTTCTTTTATCTTCTCTTTCATCTAAAGCAGGGGTGTCAAACTGCCGGCCCGCGGGCCGGATGCATCATAGCAAAACCGCGTCCACACCCCATTGCTGGCAATGGCAAAAATTTTGTGGTACGTCGCGACACATCAGGTGACGTTGCAAGTTTGACACCCCTGGTCTAAAGTATCAGACACCCCTTTGAGCTTTGTGTCATCTACGAACTCTCTGATTCCTTCAACTCTTTCCTCCAACTCATCAATAAAAATGTAGTTATCACAGGTCTAGGACAGTTTTACAGCATGCCACCCATCTCTTTCTCCCATCTTTAATGGCAGTCATTGATGTACACAGGCCACTCTACCAAAAATGGAGGTCAGATTAATTTGGGGTGACTTGTTCTTGATAAACCCATGCTGGCTCCTGCCATGTGCTGCATTGTTTTCTAAATGCTGACAAACAGACTACTTAATAATCTGTTCTAGAGTTTTGCCTGGTATCATTGTCAAGCTGATTAATCTGTAGTTACTGAGGTCCTCTTCCCCCCCCTTTTGTGAAGACAGAACAAAATTTATCCTACTTCAGTCCTCTAAATTGCCCATTCTCCATGGTTTCTCAAAGATCACAGAAAGAGGTTCCAAACTAACATTTGCATGCCCCTTTAAGCTTCTTGGATATACTTGATCTGATCCTGGGGAATAAAACCCATCCATAGTAGCCAGACAGTCCCTAACCATCTTGTGGCTTTTCTCAGTTCTTCTGCTGTTCCCCTGTAGGGAGGGAGGAGACTGAAGCAAAGAAAGAACTAAGGGGCTCTTCATCTGTAACCATCCTACTATCCTCTCCTAGCAGCACGAGCCCATCCCTTCCGTTTTCTTCCTCTTACGGTTGACATAGCTAAAAAGCCCTTTTTTGTGGCTTTCCTTGCAAGCTTGAATTTATTTTACCCTTGAGCATTTTTTTAAATTTCTGCAAGTATTAGCTACTTGATAGCATGCCTTCCTTAGTAATTTCACCCAGTTTTTATTTCCTATACAAATTCCTTTCCATAGCTTAGTCAAAAGGCCCCTGTATATATCCATTGTGGTTTCCTAAACTATTTTCTCCCTACTTTTTTTTTCTCAGCTTAGTGGTGTGTGATTATGTGTCTAGTATTTTATTTTTTTAAAAGTTTCCAACTTACCTATGTTCCTTTGACCTGAGGACTTTCATCCATGGGACCTCATTTAGTACACCTCTGTGCTCTCTGAAGTTAGCTGTCTTAAAGTCAACTATACATGTGTGATTTTATGTGTGATATTACTTGCTTTTAGGGTAAGGGTGATTCTTGAAGCCCAGAATTATGGCCACTTCCATCCACGGTCTCACTATTTTTAGTTCTTCAATTAGCTGTTTGCTATTGTTTAGGACCTGATTTGGAAGAGTTATTCTTTTTGTTTGTACTTCAACATCCTAAAAAAATGAGGCAGTCAGCAGAACTACTGAGGAAAGTGGGAGATTTTGAATCGTTAGTTAAGCTTATTTTCCATCAGACCTGAAAAATAACAGATCTCCTGTTATTAATATTACAGGTCTCCTTCCTAAATGTTCCGTCATTTGGTCCAGGAGGGCTTTGTTCAGATTTTTTTGTCTGGTCGGCAATCTCAACAATAGACTGCCTTTGTATTTTTAGCCAGATGTTCTTGCTGAACCCTTAGGCTGAAATTCTTGAATTGCTACAGATATATATATACTTCCTCACCCATATTGCCTCCTCCCCTTTTGTCAGGTCTATTAATTTTGTATAAGTCATAGCCTTTTAGCTTTGTAATCCACTTGTTAGCTTCATCCTGCCAGGTTTTGGTAATTCCTAAGCCACACTTTCCTTAGGGAGAGAAGGAGGATTACACTGAATGATGGCGAGTATGTTGCTCTACTAAGGAAAAAATGTAGAGTGAATGGATGGATATGCACAGTGTCCATGAACTTCGGGCTATATATTTCTTTCTTTTGTTTATCTCATGCGCTTATGGTATATATAGCATCTTTAATGAGCAGTGCCCTCACCCATTTATACTTCACTCTAAAAAACAGGAATTGTTCGTATGGTGACCTCACAAAATTTTCATGGTAGCTGAAATCTTAACTTTCAAGCTTGGCTTTATTGAGCTTGATAGAGAGGAAGAAAATTGCTTCCAGCCTGATGAAAGTGTGCATGTGTGATATAAGTTGAGCTGAAATTACAAGTACTGGGAATTCCACAAACTATCCTAAGACGGCCATGTGGGAATGTTGATCAGTAGCAATTCTGAAAGAATCTAGGTCAGGGGTAGGCAACCTTGGCTCTTTTATGACTCGTGAACTTCAACTCCCAGAATTCCTGAGCCAGCATGGAAAAATAGAGCTCATAAGTATTTTCAAAATCATTTTATAAGAAATGCCTTGTTAATACTATGGGGAAAAATTAAAGCTAAAATATACCTAAAAATTCCTGGGTGGTTATCAATGATGGAGGCATTTGTACATCCGAACTTGGTAGACTTTGAAAAAATATGGGCATATAGAGATATTCTAAATATTGATGGGAATTTAAAATCTAAGCAAGAACTGGAAAATCAGGGGATCAACCTGTCATGGTGGGAACATTTACAGATACAAAATAGATATGAAAAAGATGTGAAAATGTATGGATTCTATAAAGATCAAACTGTTCGACAAGATTTTGTTAACCTCAGACAAGAAATTAATTAAGAAAATGTATAATTTTTTGTTAATTTTGGAAATGGAAAGCGAACAAGTTAAAGAAACAATGATAAGATGGGCAAAAAACTTTGGCTATAATGTAGAGTTAGAAAAGTGGCAAATGCTATGGGAGAGAAACTATAAACTAACAATGTCAACCTCATACAAAGAAAACTTGTATAAAATGTTTTATGGATGGCACTTGCTGCCAGCAAGATTAGCAAAAATATTTAAAAATATGTCAGATAGATGCTGGAAATGTAAACATAATATAGGCACGTATTACCACATTTGGTGGACTTGTGGCAAAGCTAAGGCTTATTGGAGAAAGATACATATGTGGTTAGAAAAATTATTAGGTGAACATGTTGATTTTAAACTTTTACTAGGTATAATGCCTGAAAAGATTAATAAGTAGAGTTTATTCTTAATTTTGCACATCACTATAGCAGCGAGAATAATCTTCGCACAATACTGGAAGAATGAAGAATTGCCATCAGAAGAAGAAATAATTAGGAAAATATTGGAATGTGCAGAGATGGACAGATTAACTATGAGATTGAAAGATAAAGAAGACAAGGACTACTAACAAATTTGGGATCTATTTTATTGTTGGTTAGAGGAAAGAATGAAGGATTAGGAATTGAATATGTATTAGCATAGCTAATCCCAGACAAACTCGTTGATTGAAAAATTAACATATGTATACAAAAGAAAATCAATAAAATCTTTACCAAAAAAAAAAGGAATTCTGGGAGTTGAAGTCCACGAGTCATAAAAGAGCCAAGGTTGCCTGCCCCTAATCTAGGGCAAGAGCAGTCAATTTTTTTGCCCTCCCCCCTGCAATGAGTGGGAGGTGCTATGCTTGTGGTGGGTATGAACAAAGTGGGTGGTGGTTATTTATTTGTTAACTGCTTATACTACAGTAGTGCAGTATTGTGACCCTTTGCAGTTTACAAAATTAAAACATCCATACATCTGCGGTTATGACCAGAGCTACCATCTCTCCCATCTCAACTTAAATAAGTACACACAATCTTCGGCTTCCCATGTCTGTCTCATGAGACCCCTATGCATAATAAAATCAAATACTTGTTTGGCAGAATGGCCAGATAGCTAGAGTACAAGATAACTAAAGTACGAAGCTCATGGGAATAGTTCTTGAATGCTCTGCCCTCTTAACGAACTGGCTACCCCAGATCTGCTAAGCAACCACTGAGGGTGATTTGACTACTAGGGTATCTTTGTAGGCTGCAGTCAGAATTCCTGAAAAATGGGGAAGTCTGCCAATTATCTAGTCCGTGTGTCATAGCCTTAGAGATAGCAATTTCCATTCTGTCCATGCATGCCTTTCCACTCCTAGATACAGCCATTGAAGATACCCAGGAACGCTGTATCTGCCCCACACCATGTAATGTGACCCGCTATGGCAAGGAGATTTCCATGGTACGCATTCCCAACAAAGGCTCGGCCCGGTACCTTGCTCGCAAATACAACCGCAATGAGACCTATATCCGGTGAGTAACGCGTTGCTGAAGAATTTAGATAGTAGCTCAAGTCAATGGACAAACTTCCTAGATTGTAGTGGTGGCACAAAACTACAGTAGATAAGGCCTGGAAGGCCTATATGGAAGGATATATGGAAAAACTCTGCTTGTAAATCTTCTCTCTCCTGCTTCCATTATTCCCACCATCCTAAGGGAGAACTTCTTGGTGCTGGATATCTTCTTTGAGGCACTGAATTATGAGGCAATTGAACAGAAGAAGGCATACAATCTGGCAGGGCTTCTGGGTGAGTTCGCCTACACAGCTTCTTCTCTACCATTCCCCCAGGGTGAGAGCTTCAATCCTGGAAGCAAAGCAAGTGCTGAGGAGGCAAGGATTGTGTGAGCAGATGAAAAAGATGGGCAGGCAAGCTTGACTTTGGCTCAAAATGGCTTAGGCTGAGGACTACTACCAGAACCATCGCAGGTCTTACAGCAACTTGTGGCACTTTAATGATCTTTCCTGTTCTTGAGCTAAGAACTGCAGGAAGGCTGTCTAGCCTCCATAACTGGTGGCACGTCTTCCGAGAATTTCTTCCTTTAGAAAGTCTCCACAGTGACAGGGAAAAGGGCACCTAGATCAGGCTTCCAGAACTCTCCATAAGGCACCAACTGTTCAAGAATTGTGGTACCTATAGCAGGATGAATACTTATCCCTCCTTCATCTTCTCCTTCTAGAGGAGACGGAGAGAATACTGGGGTGCTCCCAAAGAGAAGGAGATGATGATCCTAGGGAAAGCAGAGCCATGCTTGCCATCCAGCCTTCAGACTCCATCACCCAATCCTTCCCAGCTATCAGTATTTTTGACTCCTGGCTGGTTACTTTCAAGATGCCAATCCTTGTCCTCTTCTTTGTCACTAGGGGACATTGGAGGCCAGATGGGCCTCTTCATTGGGGCCAGTGTCTTAACTATCCTGGAAATCTTGGACTACATCTGTGAGGTAAGAACCTATTCAGAAACAGAGTAGGCTGGGCTGGAAGGAGAGAGTGGTTGCCCTGGAAAAGGGGAGGGGAAGCCAAACTTATCCTGCCCTGTATTAAATCTAATTCTGTCACTAAATGATGAGCCGCCGCCTGTTTGAGAGTTATGCTGTCCTCAGCTGTGAAATAAATACCTCTCTCTAGAGCAGGGGTAGTCAACCTTGGCTCTTTTATGACTCCTTAGCTGTCTCAGGAATTCTGGGAGTTGAAGTCCACGAGTCATAAAAGAGCCAAGGTTGACTACCCCTGCTCTAGAGCAAGGGGCTGGAGAACCTGCAGTATAGCTGGGTTTCTGATTCTGGTCAGCCCCAGCTGGCAGGACCAGTAGGTGGGGTGTTCAAAGCTGAAGTTCAACTGAATTGATAATCATGATTTGCACTGTGTGGGTTTTGGGCGGCGGATGAGTGGGGACATGTGAACAAGGTCAGGATTTTGTTTTTCTGGACTTGGGAAAGTTTTTGTATATTTCTTGTGGCAAAGCAACAGGAAACAATGACTTTGATTGTCAGCAGTAATGTTCAAAGGAGTTCTGAACCACAGGTTCAGGGCTACATAATTTCCAGAGGACCAAATCATTTGTTTGGATTTGACCTTCTGTGTTATGTAAAAACCCAGACAATGGTAGTTTGTTAAAATATAGGTAGACAAATCATAGCGTAATATAGTGGATGAACACACTGTTTATGCATTGAAACGTATGTACATGATGTTATTTATTTATGACTTAATATGTCTATCTATTGCTTCTGAGACTGAAGCAACACAAAGAAGTTTATAATTAAAGCTGTGAACCTTAAAATATATTCAATAAAAAGTAGAGGAGGGGCATTTTTCCACTATTCAAATAAAAGAGGATTGCTGGCAATATTTCTTACTATCCGTGTTCTCAGATTGCCAGCTAAGGTGTGAAGAATGCAATCAGAAGCCCCAGGCCTTTGATGAAGGACCCCAAAGGCTTTCAAAATTGACCCATAAATTGTACCATTACCGTGGAAAAACTACTAGGTGATGGATAATAATTTTACCAACTGGCAGTTCTGATTGCAGTGGCCTAGACCACTGTGCAATCAATCAATCAATTAATAAATCAATCAATCGTGGAGTCTTACATTTTTAAAAAAGAGATCTCTTTTATTTCTGGTCTTCTATCAGAATGCAGCCTGCAGCCTTCCAGAGTTCTGTACCTCTGGTTTGCAACTTTGGGCCTTTGACTGAAATTCCACTGGTCCACAGGATGAGCGTGATGGGTAATGGAAAACTAGAAAAAAATATTTATTTTATTTATCTGCCCTTCTCATATCCAACTACTCTGGAAAGCTTACAACAGTGGTCTTCAAACCCGGCCCTTTTATGACTCGTGGACTTCAACTCCCAGAATTCCTCAGCCAGGCACGCTGGCTGAGGAATTCTGGGAGTTGAAGTCCACGAGTCATAAAAGGGCCGAGTTTGAAGACCCCTGGCTTACAACTTAAAAAACATTGAAAAACATTAAAACCATCAAGGGTTACAGTTATTTCCTGCGATACAGCCATCTCAGAATATAAAAGTCCTGCTGTTGTCATTCTCCTGTCTTTTGCTGTGCTCCAGGTGATCTGCGACAAGGTGGCCCATGGCCTACGGCGTCCCAAACCTGCCCTGAAGAAGCCTTTGGGCAGTATTGCCACTCTGGGACTGGAGGAAATCAAGGAGCAGGTACAGCACAGGGTTCTCCCTCTCCCAAACTCACTCCTGCAGTTGCCAGAGAATTGAAGTAGAAAGGGGGCTCAGCTGGAAGCAAGAAAAATGCCATTCAGATGAGCCTGAAGCTTTGAACCCAGTCAATTATAAAAGTAAAAGAAGAGGGGAGAGGAGGAGTGAGAGAGAGAGAGACACTACCCATTCTGTATTTGATAGAGTGATATGCCAATTTCATGAGAATTTTGAAGGATTTTGTAGACCAGATGCAGCAAGCTGTTTAATTGTCGGTATGATGAATTTATTTATCTGCATTTATTTTTATTTATTTTTTTAATCTACATTTTAAAAGGAAATATTCCACAATTTTGCAGTTTCTATATGTCTAAGAAGTGTGCATCTCATATCTCGGCATCTTGTTTGCAAATTATCCATCACTTTCCGCCCCCCCTCAGCCTGGAGATCTCTAGACATGTTAATTCTATAACTGCCAGAATTCCCAGATCTGTTGGGGGGCTGGAACCATGGTTCCTTGCAGGATATTCCCCTAAAATCATGGACAAAGCTGCAACTTATAGTGTGATAGTAAACTGTATCCCTCCCATGTTCTAGAATCCAAATATGAAGTTGCCTTAGACCAGGGGCCTTCAAACTTGGCCCTCTTATGACTTGTGGACTTCAACTCCCAGAATTCCTCAGCCAGGCACGCTGGCTGAGGAATTCTGGGAGTTGAAGTCCACAAGTCATAAAAGGGCCAAGTTTGAAGGGCCCTGCCTTAGACTGAATCAGACTCTTGTCCATTTCACTTAATGTTGTCTATTTATTTACTTATTTGTATCCTGCCCTTATTATTTTTACAAATAACTCAAGGCAGTGAACATGTCCAACACACTTCCTCTGCCTATTTTTCCTACAACAACGAACCTGTGAGATGAGTTGGGCTAAGGGAGAATGACGGGACTTGAACTCATGACCTCCCATTTTCTAGCCTGTTGCCTTAACCACTGACTAGACCAGACTGGCTCTATACCAGGGGTCTTCAAACTTGGTCTTTTTATGACTTGTGGACTTCAACTCCCAGAATTCCTCAGCCAGTATGCCTGGCTGAGGAATTCTGGGAGTTGAAGTCCACAAGTCATAAAAAGGGCCAAGTTTGAAGATCCCTGCTCTATACTGACTGGCAGCAGCTCTCCAAGGTTTTAGATTTGCCAGTCTTACCTGGAAAGGTCTGGGCATAAACCTGGGATCTTTGGCCTACAAAGTCATGGTTCACCTGTGAGAGCCTCTCCATTCTTTTTGGAAAGATTTGTGATAATTTCTATTGAGAAGCAATGGAGTCTATGGAAAATGTCTTTTTGCATTGGGGACAAGTAGAAAGAAATATATTTATTTGGGCAGAGTCTGAAACTCAGTTGACTTTTGCATGATTAATCAGCCACAGTTTTTATTAGGTAACCTAATATAAAAACAACAACAAAAAGTCTCAATCGTATCAGAGTCCATTTCTAATGTTCTCCTGATGTAGCAGATTGTACAGACGTTCCACCAAGATTTATAGAGCTTAAGTATTTGGTTGTACTATGTCTACCCCCTTCCTTTTCAAAAGGAAACCTTAGGGTCCAGGATCCTGATTGTAGTTTTCTACCTGTGCCTGAAATCCTTAAGAATTAAAATCCAAGAAATAGTTCAAATTCTAAAACCAGTGCTTGATATTGGTCATGGACAGAATGACTTACCATGAATTGAGGTGCTCCTAATCAACCAACAGGGAGATCTGGAAATTAAGAACAACTTTGAGTTCCATTTTTGGAGAGCGAGGGATTAAAAACAGAATCAGTCAATCAATTAATTAATTTTATTACACAAGTTTTCCTCTCTAAGACAAACACAAGAGACAAAGTATTCTTAAGATTATGGCCCTGTAGAGTTTAGGTTCTGCTCAATGCAAGAATCCAGATTGAAGGAAACCCTCCCCCCATAGATGTTGTCTCAATCCCCTTTGAACACAGCAAATGAAGGGAAGCCCACCACTTCTCAGGATAATTGCTTCCATTGTAAACAGTTTATACGATTTTTAATAGCACTTTTGAAGACAAGTCACTGAGCCATCATCGTCATCATGCCACATTGCTTCAACACCAAAGCTTACTTTAAAAGAAAAGGAGAAGACCCTCCAGAAAGTCAGAGAATGGAAAAATTGCAATTTTGCTTATCTCAGTCATAAGTAAATATGTATGCGGTCTAAATTACTCAGCTACTACAATTTCACCCCTTCTCCTAGTTCAGTGATGGCGAACCTTTTAGAGACCGAGTGCCGAAACTGCAACCCAAAACCCATGTATTTATCTCCGGGTGCCAGGTGGGCGTGGCCCACTGGGTGGGCGCGGCTGTGGTGGTCATGGCAGATTGGGTGGGAGTGGCCAAAGTGGGCATGATCACTTCAATGTTGCTCGAGGGACACCTGTGGGGGCCGGGCAAGGTTGGGGGAGATCCAGGGGGTCTCTGCCAGGTGGGGCGGTGGGCAGGAGGCTCGTCCTGCGGGGTGAGGCGAGGCAGGGTGGGGGTGCCATTGTACCAGGGCAAGGTGTGGCAGGGGCAGTTGCTGCCTGACACCATCGACCTCTGCACCAGAGGCCAGCGAGTGCATGGATGCTGGGATGCATCTGGCCATGTGAAACCTCGCTGAGTTAGTGGGTGGCTGGTTGAAGAGGGACATTGCCATCTCCAGGGCATGGCCTGTGTGCCCACAGAGAGGGCTCTGAGTGCCGCCTCTAGCACGTGTGCCATAGGTTCGCCACCACTGTCCTAGTTCCATTTTTAAAAGCCCAACAGATCTGACCTAATCAACACCAGTTAAACTACCCATCACTGCAGTCACAATACAATGGGACTACTATGTAAGGCTGGTATGACCCACCGTCTCCCAAATACCGCAGTGCTGATTGCCTTATAGGTTCAATGATAATAGAACAATGTTTTAAAGAATGCCTAGCAACTCAAATAAATTGTATTTAAAGAAAAGATGTTGCATTAGTAATGTTACAAACTCCTGTCTCTGATCATACCTTTTTTCTTGGGGGGGGGCGGGGGTAGGCCCATTATACTGCCCAATCACAGCTACAACGAAAGCTCAATTTCTGAATTGGTTTTTACCAGGCTGCAATCATTTCTCACCAGGGAAGATTAAAAAAAAAATCCCCTTCATTTGTTGCTTAAAAATACCAAAACGCAGGAATAACCTTCTTCTTGCAAAATTGGCAGATGACTATGACATATTTTAGGTTACATTGGGCTTCTAGAAAGGCTAAATACTTGCTCTTCTTTTAATGAAAGTTCAGAATCTTTACTCTTAGCGAGTGTGGAATGCACCTCTTGTAAACACCAATAACTACAACTCTTACATATATATTTTGTTTCTAGAGCATGCACTGTTTGCTTTTATCTGTAAGTTGAATGCAGCATATATATCTGTGTGTGGGAAGAGAGAAAGAGAAGGAAAATAATTCAGCTGTGATGGATCACTGATTAAATATTCTTTGGAACCCCTGCAGATAACATTTTGCTAAGTAAAAAAGATTTTACCGTTTATAAAACAAGTGAACTGCTGGAGGTAAGTTCCTCTTAAGTCAGACTATGTCATATCCAGGAAATTTAATGTAGCCAAACAGGTAAAAAAACCCTCTTCTTGACCTAGCAGCGAAGATTCACAATAATGCCTAAAATATAGGAGGCTGAAAAATTGTGAGAATCTGAACTGTTATATGATAACACAGCAGCCATACTTTTAAGAGCAGGGCTTTTCAACCAGTGGTATGGGTACCACCTGTGGCACATTGGCACCTGGCAGGTGGTACGCGACCATCCTAGAAAAGTGGTAGCGGGGGAGGGGAATGAGCTGAACCCGTGGCAGCACCGCACAAGCCTGAGCAAGAGATGGCTGGAGATGCAGGGCTGTCAGGGCTCAGCGGAAGCGCCAGGGTCAGCGCTTCTTCAGGGCTGTCAGGGCTCAGTGGAAGTGCCAGGATCAGCGCCAGGCTCCAGCTGGAGTTTGGCGCTGATCCTGGCGCTTCTGCTGAGCCCAGAAGAAGCGCCGATCAGCTGGAATGTTGCAGCATCTCCAGGGTCTTGTGATTTACATTCAGATACTTGGCGACTGATTCATATTTATGACGGTCACAGTGTCCCAGGGTCATGTGAAGTGACCAAAACCTGCAGCAGATGGGGGGAATAAAAACCAAACACCCCCACCCCACCCCCGCTGCCAATCCTCAACAGAAATGCTCACAACAATGAAAACCTCGGAAAGGAGGAAGAGCACCGCCGGGTGGGCAGGCAGGTGTCTTGCTCGGCTGTGCCTTGGGGGGCACTTTTTTCAGTGCCATTGTAACTTAGAACAGTCACTAAGCAAACTGTTGTAAGTCGACTACCTGTACTTTATCACTTTTTTTTTTTTGGTCATCACGTTTTTGACACCTTGCTAGGCGACTGGTGGTACTCAGATGTTGCCATATCCTAAAAGTGGTACAATGCGTGAAAAGGTTGAAAAGCCCTGTTCGAGAGAATTTGACAGCTGAAGAAGATACCCATCCTGACTTTCTACAATATGAGCTTATCCAAACTCATAACAGTAAACATAGGAAGAGGCATGTGTATGGTGCTGCATATTGAAAGGAACTACTAGTAAAAAGAATATTTGCATTGGAAGCAACTGGGAATTTTAGATGAAATGTGTCCTTCTGGAACAGCCAAGAATTTCACAGACAGAGATAATTTAACACAATTGCTGCCGGGTTGAATCTTAGTTTCCAGTGATTTTGTCCTACCCACACCATCTCAGCAGGTGTCCTGCAGCAGAGGACTCCTGCAAACTTTCTTGACCAAAAGATGTAGCTGTCTTTTTTTAAAATAATGTAATCTCAAGGAACTGGTTTACATACTGTCTCCAAAATAAAGAACCAGGATCTTCACAATCTTAAAAACAAGAGTTTGTCACTGTCAGCCCTTCAAGGTAGGCCAGAGCAGGAAAGCAACTTTTGAGTGGAACTATACTTATTGTTGTAGTTTGTGTTTTCCCTTCTCTTTCTTATACCCTGGGGGGAGCGGTGTTCAAGGCAGAGCCAGTCTGAGTTTCTTCTTAATGTTTTCATTGTTTCCAGGATAAAAGCACGTTTCTTGTAACTATCTCAGCATAATTTCTCTCATGTTATGTGATCTCAGGGATTTCTGTAGAGTAGGGGGATTTAACTCTGGCCTTGAGAAGGCGGTGGCAGAGAGAAAACAGATACTCAGAGCCGGGGAAAATAGGAAACCCGAGAAAGTAACTCAGAGTAGTCCGCTCCCCCCTTAAATTCACTGTCCTTAAAAAGGATCAATGAAGGTTTTGAATATGCTTTCAAGATCTCTTAATATTACCTCTAGGACAGGGGTAGGCAACCTTGGCTCTTTTATGACTCATGGACTTCAACTCCCAGAATTCCTGAGCCAGCATGGCTCAGCTTGGAAACCTCTCCCTTTCCCCTCAGCATGGCTGGCTCAGGAATTCTGGGAGTTGAAGTCCACGAGTCATAAAAGAGCCAAGGTTGCCTACTCCTGGTCTAGGACAATAAAGTCACCTTCCTGAAATCCCTGCTGCATCTGCTTATTGACCTTGCCTACTTGAAGGGTTGATGGGATGTAGATGTTAAACTTGCGCAGTCCTTGACTTATGACCGAACGCTCAGCGACCATTCAAAGTTACCATGAACCCCCCCAAAAGGGTCTTGCAATCCAGCGTCAAAAGTTCCAGCGTTTCCTCCCATGGTCATGTGACTGCATTTTGGGTTGGTCAGCATCCAGCCCACATTTAAGGCCATTTGCGGGTGCCCTGCAGTCACACGACTGCAATTTACAATGGTTTTGCTGAAAACTGGCATTTACTGCTGATCTCTGGCAATGCTGCCCCATGATGAACGACGGATTCACTTAACGCAGCGGTTCTCAACCTGTGGGTCGTGACCCCATTTGGGGTCGAACGACCATTTCACGGGGGTCGCCAAACACCGCAGTCCGCCATATTTTTTTTGGGTCGGCCATTTTTTTTTGGTCGGCCATTTTTTTCCCCTTTGCGATGCGGGCCGCCGCGCATGCGCGATGCAGGCCCGCCATTTTTTGGGGGGGTCGGCCATTTTTTTTTGGTCAGCCATTTTTTGGGGGGGTCGGCCATTTTTCCCCCCTTTGCGATGTGGGCCGTCACGCCGCGCATGCGTGATGCAGGCCCGCCACATTTTGGGGGGGTTGGCCATTTTTTTTTTTGGGTCGGCCATTTATTTTTGGTTGGCCATTTTTTCCCCCTTTGCGATGTGGGCCATCGCACCGCGCATGCGCGATGCGCCCCGTCACACCGCGCATGTGCGATGCGGGCTGGGGTCGAGCCCCGGAAAAGGTTGAGAACCGCTGACTTAACGACTGCTGTGTTTGCTTAACAACGTCCAGTTAACGGCCATGGTTGTTTGCTTTATGATCATAGCATTTGCTTAACAACTGCTCCGAAAAAGGTCGTAAAATCAGTGACCTGCTTTATCATCGTCACAACTTACTAGCATAATTGTCAGGCTCAATTACAGTTGTAATTGAAGGACTCCTGTAGATTTTTCCCCCGCAAGAGTAGCTTTTGCAAAAGAAATGAAAGCCACTGGCGAATAGCCAGTTACAAAGAGGGAAGGGACAAATGTACCTGAGCAAATCAATCTAATTTAAAAGAACAACTATTCTAAAAAGTCAACTATCCAAAGCTGTCACTGGACAGTATCATTGCTCTACAGAGCTTTAGACTCAGAAGTTAAGGAAGGTTAAGCTGATAATACTAAAATACACTTGGATTTTGCTGCTGGACAGCTGGAAAAAGAACTGCAGCTGTTCACTGTCCTATGAAAAGACGTTATTCAGATACAATCGGGTGCTGATAAAACTCAAACCTTATGCAAGAAAGAAGCTGATATGGCCATTGAGCAGCAGGAAAAGTGGGCTGGGGATGCATAAAATCTAAGTGGAACTTATGTTTGCCACGTTCCCAAAATGTGGTGTCTGAAAGCAGAATTGAAAGGTTAGCTTGTGTTTATCCTGGCCAGAGGCCATTCTGCAGAGCTTTGAGCACAAGTCTGTCCAGATTTGTATTGAGTTCCTGATTGTGAGAATCAGGACAAGGTTTCTAGGAAATGTTTCCTATGTTTTTTCTAATGCACCTCAACTCATAAATACTAATGCAGTCTTCACCTGCCTCTGTTGTTCTGTTTTGCAAACTGTATATTCAGCCAGTGGGGTCCTCCTTGTCAGGGATCAAGACAGGTGTTTGGAAAAGAGGGCAGATTATTGGGATCAGCTGAGCAGTCCTTAAAACTGAGGGAGCTAGATTAGGAGCAGAAACTCATAATACATTGTCCTGAACAAAAAATGTTTTGTCTATAGGACCGTGAGAACGA
Organism: Bothrops alternatus; assembly: GCA_034064705.1. Classification (NCBI taxonomy): domain Eukaryota; kingdom Metazoa; phylum Chordata; class Lepidosauria; order Squamata; family Viperidae; genus Bothrops; species Bothrops alternatus. The sequence continues at coordinate 26,820,826 of JARGCV010000248.1, read as the reverse complement.
GTCTCGTGCTTTGTTTCTAAAACTGGGAAGCCTCACAGCTGAATGCGGTTCTAATTCTACAGTACTGTAATTTGTTTCACATTTTTGTAATAATTGTGTACTTCTATTCCTAGAACAATTTGCATGAAGTCAAAAGCAAACACCTGGGATGAGTATACAAAGAATGATACACCTTTCCCCAAAATGGCAGCGGGGAATTCACGTCTGCCTACTTTTGCAGTCCTAAAGTGCTATTCTGGCTGCCCCATTGCTAATATATTGAAGAGGCCTTTCGGAAATGAGAGAATGGGTACAGCTTTTGTGGATTGTTCAGAGACTCATTTTACAGTGAACCGTAGCAGACACTTACTAAAAGGAGAAAAATATTCAAGATCCGTAAGACGGTTTGCCTAATGGCCTCATCACCACTATTGGCACTTTTCCCACTGAGCTAAATGGAAAGAGAAATAGATGGCATAGAAAGAAGGAGAAAATATCAGGGTCAGTCCACTGAGTTAGCTACCAAGGCTTTCTAATAGTTTTGTTCTTGCTTCCAGAGAAATTCCTTCTGTTCTGATAACCTCAGCATTTTGTCACGGAAATAAATGTTTCAGAATTTTTGGAGCAGGAAGGGATGTTCTTAACGAAGTATTGTGCATATAATAAAGTGTTCCTTATACCATCAGTATAAGGTCTCCATTTTGTGGTTTCCCGCCACCCCATGAAATGAAGGTAGTAGTTGCTGGAAATTAAATCACCCACATATTCAGCTCTGTTTGTACTTTCTGAAAACTGCATTAGGCAGCTCCTTCTTGGGCAAAACATAGATTCTAAAACCAAAGAAAAAATGATCAATAGCCTAAGAAGTATGATTTTTTTTTAAAAAAAAGGCAGTCATGATAGCAGAGACTGCTGCTACAGACACACACTTAAGCTTCCATCTCTAGCTTTGCAGAGTGTTGCGTTCCTGTCTAATTCTGACCAGACCATACAGAGAAGATTAATGTGGAGCCAAATTGCCTCTGCTGTGTCATTAATGGGACCCCAAGACCAACACAGAGGTGCAGTTCTTTGTATCCATTTGCGACTGTTGCTCCACCATCAATCCAGTGCAGAGAAACGTATTATCAAGTTTGCAGGAAACCAGAGAGGAGCCTGATCGTTGTTGGTTTAGATGTGAGTGGATGGTTCAAATACCTGGATTCAGTGCAGTTGCTGCAAAACAGAAAATTCCAATAGATGCACACGAGGAAGACTGAAAATGTAAAACAGTCTTCTTAAGACTAGAAACAGACTACCTACCATTCCATGTGAGAGCTACAATTGCTGTGACCGACAAGTGAAAGCTACAGACGATTATGGATGAACTTGGACAGATGACCTAAAAGAATGTGATGGGACTGAGTGAGATTCAGAAAGATGGCCTCTAAGTTAATAGGTGCATCTTATGATGAATTAAGGATGAAGAGTGGAGCACTATTTTTCATCTAGGCTCCATCTTTCAGGCAGACTGTTGGCTCCTTCTGACCAGACTGGCTACAAATGCTTGGTGAGATCTCAATCTTCTGGTGAGCCACAGATCACCTAGATCATGAGTGTCAAACTCGCGTATCGCGACTTTTTTTGCGTTGCCAGAGCTGGGGTGGGCGTGGCCTCCGCATGATGCAACCGGCCCCTGGGCCGGCAGTTTGACGCCCCTGGCCTAGATTTAAGCTGAAGGTCCAGTTTAATGCTTTCCAACAAATGTTCTGCTTCCAGGATTTTAATACTGGCTTTTTGGACTTCAGCTCTCTTTAATACCGATTCTTGTTATGTTTATGCATTGTATTACGACTGCCTCTCTCCATAGCAGCCCTTGTGCAAATTTCCCCATTGCTCATTCAACTCAGTCTTTCTTCTGTTCAACACAGTTCTGTTCCACTGTAAAATAGTCCAGTTCCACTCTCAGGTGGAACCAGAATTTTCATATAAAGGAAAGATACTTCTACATTGCCATATTTAATCCCAGCCATCCACTTCCTTCAATAAGAACTACCCATGCTGTTGCAAAGAGCCAAGATTTACTGTCTAGCCCAGCCAGGCAACCTTGGCTCTTTTATGACTCGTGGACTTCAACTCCCAGAATTCTTGCCTACCCCTGGGCTAGCTTGTCTTAATACAACCATCCACAAATGAATGCTTCAATGGAGAGCATCTGTTCCTGGGAACTAGCTGCATGATCTGTCTATCACCTGAAGGAGAAGACATCAGGAAGGAATTCAGGAGATGATCATAACATTTGGGCCAAGGCCAGTATGACTCTGCACTTTTTCTGGCCCTGCCATTAGCCAGGCGCTTGCAACCTCATCATTGGTTTTTCTCATTTTACAAAGGGATGAATTTCAGGACAGAAGGGATGCATTTCAGGACACCAAAAAAAAAAAGCAGCAGAGAGGAAAGGCAGGTTTTTATACAAGCCTGTTCTACTGCCCCCGCTGATCCTGGATGCTGGCTCGGTGTATTTTGCACAAGCGAAGCAAGCCCTATTGCCCTTTTTAATCTTGTGAACATGTTGGGGAATGAATGGCATAGACCATATGCCTGTATGGTGCAAGCTAATCCACTGCTACATCCAATATCTCGAGAGTCTGATGTGCTATAAAGATAAAATACAGCCGGCAAAGGCATTTGAAGGCTCATCAAACGTGCCAAGTTTTCGCTGGCTCTGGAGCTGTCGGATGAGGAATAACTAATTAGCAGCTGAGTTTACTTTAATTTCCTGCTGCTGCCAACATTTAAGTCAATAAAAACTAGAAATCTTTGAATGCAACATGGTTGCAGTACCAGCTGTAAATAAAGTCACAGCTTGAAATGTCCCCAAATGAGCCTTCAAGGCAGTAAAAAGCCCCCTGCCCCTCATTCCCACCCCAGTGAATGAGTTACTTGGTTACCCCTGGACCTCTGAACAGGCCTCTGAAAGACCAGGAGGGGAAGGCTGTTCTCACTGTAGGGCAGTGGGGAGAGGACAAGGAGCGAGAAGAGCTATGGATTTATGGGCTTAAACCCAGACCCAATCTCTTTGGAAGGAGTCCTTGTTCTTGGCTTGATTCTGGACCTAAAAGATGCAGCGAATGATGTAAATTCTGCCCTTGTATCAGTTTCCTGGAGGAGCCTTACAATGAGGTGGGTCTTCCCAACAAATAAATCCCTTCTGTTTCTCGTACTCAGGTTGACTCCGTGGGAGTCAGCCTTAAAGTGACAGGAATTTAGCTAGACCTCTTTAATCAAGGATCTTCAAACTTGGCCCTTTTAAGACTTGTGGACTTCAACTCCCAGAATTCCTCAGCCAGCATGTCTGGCTGAGGAATTCTGGGAGTTGAAGTTCACAAGTCCTAAAAGGGCCAAGTTTGAAGACCCCTGTCTTTAATACTGTCCTACAGCTGATTGTTTGGAGGATAACAGGACAGCTTCCCAAAACATCTGGGCATGATTTCAGTGTTTTTTTTTTGTTGGTCCCTGTATGCCTATGTTGGAGAGGAGATACCTGTTATAACAGCTATATAGTTGTGCATTTGTGTATTGTTTCAGCTTTTATTCTATATTCTGGATGTGCTGAGTTATACAAATCAAGATGATAGACTAAAACTCCAAGATAAAGCTTATATTTGATTTATGCACAGAAAATCCTTTGTTCCATCTCCCACACTGTTGGGCTTAAAAATACAGTATGAGGAAGCTGTTGGTTTTTTGTTGTTGTTGTTTTGAGGCTGAATTTGGGCAGGTTCCAACTGGCTGTTGAAGATTTGGGCAGGTTCCAGGGGTGTTGAAGATTTGACAGTAAGGGCAGATGGGGGGGTGGGGAGACAAGAAAAAGTAAAGGAGCAAGGCCTGTCTTCAAAAACTTTATGGCATTGGCTAGTTGCAATCTCCAGCCAAGTGCCTTTGGGTGTTACTGGGTCTGCAATGACTTGCAATTCCAGGTATTTTTTTTTCTCTTTTAAACAACAAAAAAAAAACTTGTATGCAAGAAAATTCAACAATTTTTCCATTTCCCCAAATAGGCAAGAGGTCAGAGATTTCTTGTGGGAAAGGGAGGTTTCTCTCATTTCACCTCTATTTTGCAGAGCAGAGTCCCCCCCCCATGCAAAATGATACAGTCCTGTTCTTTATGGGGAATTTTCTTTCCTTCCTAGTTTCTCATTCCGTGTCTGTCTGTCTGTCTCTCTCCCTCTCCCCCCCTTCTGTTAGATATATGTGAAGGGCGATCATATAGAATAAAAACAAAGAAAAAATGGGGGATCTTGTGCCTGGCCAATCCCCACCACTGCTATTTTATACACATTTCCTCTGATTACCCACACAGGCACCCCAGGGGTTCTGAGTTGCCCCTGCAGACTTTTCCAGACTAAAACATGATCGAAGAGCTCGGAGCAGAGTATGTCGGACAGAGTAGATTTATGTTAGTGGCCAAACCTCCAAGTGGGAGGATGCAACAGATGCCTCCGATCAATACCTATCAATAAGTAAGCAGGCAAAAAATAAGCTCCAACCTGCCTGGCTGCATAGCCACAGCACCACCTTGTGGACGGAATGGCAGGTGGCACGCAAAGCAGCCACGGTTTTGTTCCTTATGTAAAGAAAAAATGATGGCAATCTGCTAAATGCCAGAGTGCAGCGTATGTAAGAGCTAAGGTCGCGTCATTCAGATCTACTCCTGGTCCTTCTCCTACTTCTCCAACTCCATCTTCAAAATCTCTTTTTACATCATGAAGCTCTTTTACATCAGTGTGCTGGGAGAGGCAGGACATAGTACCAATCCTAAGAGTCCTCCTGTCATAATCCAGACATTTCAAGAATGGATCTTCAGAGGCAAAGCCTTGGTGCAGGCGCTCCAAGGAGTTACTGTGTAGTTGTGAGGAACAACAGTTCTGCATTCTCAGGCCCCACTCTCACAAATGCAACATGCTGCTGTTAAGATGCTCCTTTGTTGTCTTGATGGACTGTGTATATACTTGTATTTCAATACTTTTTGGGGTAACCTCTAAGAGATGCATGATGTATTTGGTCTTTGAAAAGTTAATTCTGCTTTTTTCTTTTCTTATTTGGTAAAAACTATTTCAGTCTGTCATGTTTTAAAACCCGTGAGAGCATTCTCTATTTTATCTGATCAGGGACTGGAAACCCAACTGTATGAAAGAAGTGTAAGGAATCTGGGCATGTTTAACTTGCAAAAGAGAAGATTAAGGAATGGTACGATAATGGTCTATAAATATCTAAAAGCTGTCACATGCAAGAGAGAAATTTATTCTCTGTTGAAACTTAGAATAAATTGAAATTAAAAGCAGAGAAACTTAAACTGAGTATCAGGAGGAGTTTTCTGAATATAAAAGCTATTAAGCAGTGGAACAGTCTGCCCAGAAACCCCCTCACTGGAGGGTTTTTAAGGGGGCTGGAGTGACACCTGCTAAGATGATCCAGTAGATGTGGGTAAGGTGCTGGCTTAGAAACCAGGAGATGGTGAGTTCTAGGCCTCCCTTAGCATGAAAGCCAGCTGAGTGACTTTATCAATCCAACTCTCCTCACAGGGCTGTTGGGGAAATAGGCAGGAGCATTAGATAGGTTCATTGCCTTCTATATATTTTTAAAATCAGGATAATCTAATAAGCAGTGCTTTTTTTGGAAAAAAAAAAAAAGGTGCCGGGACTCACACATGTCATACAACCCGCCTTGCCTACCCTACAAGGTTCCATCCCAAAAAGGTGCCGGAACTCCGTTCTGGGTGTTTTGTGACAAAAAAAAAGCCCTGATTTTAGGTATCATACATACACACTTCTAAAAAATACATAAATTGTTCTTGAAGATAGGAAATATAGAAGGGGCTTTGATAGTCCCACAAAACACTTTCAACTTTTAACGCTTCATGTATCCTCAAATTATAGCAGCTGATGCAGGATCTCAATGACTTTCTTGGTTGAAAATCCCACTAACCCTGAAATTACTATTTAATTAACATAAATGGTCCCCACTAGCCTTACTTATACCTTCTGCTGAGTGCTTTCCTGGTCTTCCTCATAAATTTTCTTTTTTGAAAAACATTCATCCCTTGTTTCAGAGTTCACGGGTTCTCTATGAATTTGATGATGTGAAAATGCCAAAGTAGAGTTTTCCCCTATGAGGCTATCATTTAATTTCGTTTGTTAAATCACACAGGGCATGGTATGTTCTCAACCATTTTATAGCCAAACTAACTAGTAATTATATCTGGAATTTTAAACTCATTTCAGGTGATGGAGTGTGGCATTTTTCCAAGCCTATATTCTTGCTCCATTGGGTCTCTTTCTCTCCCTTTCTTGCAGTTCCATTTTAAATCTTTCAGGAAAATGCAAATTTAGCAGAAGTGGGAGAAGGGAAGGTAGAACATAGAGGGATAATGAAGCAACACTGGAAATGATGAATGCTACTGGAGGTTGAGCAATGAGAAAATCGACTCAAGTAGACTAATAAAAGAAAGTGGCATATAGTGAAGGCCTATTTCAAAATTGGGGTGCCATTTAAGAGTTGCTGATATTTGTCACATGGATGATAACTCTAGCTCAGCGGTTCTCAACCTGTGGGTCGCGACCCCATTTGGGGTCGAACGACCATTTTTTTTTTGGTCGACCATTTTTTCCCCTTTGCGTTGCGGGCCGTTGTGCCGCGCATGCGCGATGCGGGCCCGCCATATTTTTTTTGGGTTGGTCATATTTTTTTTTGGTCAGCCATTTTTTTCCCCTTTGCGATGCGGGCCGTCGCGCCGTGCATGCGCGATGCAGGCTCGCCATTTATTTTTTTTGGTCGGCCATTTTTTTTTTGGTCAGCCATTTTTTTCCCCTTTGCGATGCGGGCCGTCGCGCCATGCAGGCGCGATGCAGGCTCGCCATTTATTTTTTTTGGTCGGCCATTTTTTTTTGGTCAGCCATTTTTTTCCCCTTTGCGATGCGGGCCGTCGCGCCGTGCATGCGCGATGCAGGCTCGCCATTTATTTTTTTTGGTCAGCCATTTTTTTTGGTCAGCCATTTTTTCCCCTTTGCGATGCGGGCCGTCGCGCCGTGCATGCACGATGCAGGCCCGCCATTTATTTTTTTTGGTCGGCCATTTATTTTTTTTGGTCGGCCATTTTTTTCCCCTTTGCGATGCGGGCCGCCGCGCATGTGCGATGCGGGCCCGCCATTTTTTTTTGGTCAGCCATTTTTTTCCCCTTTGCGATGCGGGCCGTCGCGCCACGCAAGCGCGGTGCGGGCCGGGGTCGAGGCCCGGAAAAGGTTGAAAACCGCTGCTCTAGCTTCTATCTCAAATCTATTGTCTCCTCGACTTCCTTGTAACATCCACCGTGGTATGGTGATCAGAGATCTAATCTAATACAATACAATACAATACAATACAGTACAATACAATACAATACAATACAATACAATGTATATCTATCTATCTACTTATCTATTTATCACCATCATCTATTTATCGTATTTAAGAACTGGCCAGCTCCCTCATAGAGGGACTCTGGTGGTGTACAGTATTATTGAACTACAGCTTCCCCTATCCTGTACCATGGGAGGTCTTGGCTTGATCTGGTAGAATTTGAGTTCAACAACATCTGGAAAACCGCCGTTGCTTATCTCTGGTGATGAGGTGTTACCACTTTACTCTGCATTGCCTCACTTTTCTGCACATCATCATTCAGCAACATAGAGGAGGGGAAGAAGAGACTTAACTTTGACACCTTGTGTTTTATTATAACTCTTTGTTACCCACATGGTTCTTAGACGGGCCACTTTGATAAAATCTGCTGGTATCTCTTGCAAGCTTCTCTAATGTTGATCCTGGGATGAAGTTGGTAGGAAGATATGAATGGATGCTGTTCTCTGTTTTCTCTTACAGAGCTCCTGTGAGACCCTGGGCCGTCACTCTGAGGGCAACTACCCTACAGGCCTCCTGCCTAACCACCACCATCGCCACCACTACTCGCCCCAGGGGGTCTTTGAAGACTTTGCTTGCTAGTCCGATTCCCACCTAGGGGAGAAGGGCTGCTAGCATGGCTTTGGGCACAGCACATTCCACCTGTGCGAATGGCCCTTCCTCGTTGAAGCCAGACCAACCTATATCCTCCCACTTCCTAAGGCTTTCCAAAAGCATCTTACACTTTTCACCCCACCCCCACCCCCTCTAAGCCTGGCCCTTCTCTAAGAATCGGTGCCTCCCCCCTCCCATACCGAAGCACAGAGGTAGGCTGAACTGTCAAAAGTCAAGGAGGCCTCTGAGCAGCTCCATTGGTCCAAAATAAGCTCGGGGTAGTCGGCGCTCGCCCTCAAAATAGGAGGAAGTACACTGGGGGAAATGGAGCATGCTGGGAAGTAGAGGTGCCTTCTCAAGAAAGGGAAGCAAAATTCCCCCGAGGCCCAGTCGGATGGGACAAGACTGACCAGTCAATTGCTTACAAGCCTCTGTAGCCGAACCTCCTTTGGCTGCAGACTCCACTTGGGGGGAAACGTGTTCTTTGTAGCATTTCTCACTTGACTCTCCCTTTCTCTCCAGCATTTGTATTCCTGTTTTTGTGCCCATCCAATCACCCCTTTGACCACATCCAGACCATTCAGACATGCATTACCCCTAGTCCAAATGTTACGTGCACACAGAGGTGTCTCAGGGCAGAAATCAGGTTCTCTCTCTCAGTATCTGCCATTTGGTAGTTCCACGTCCCTGTTGTTCACGTATTGCTGCCCACACCAGAACTGTGTCCAAAACAGGGTTCAAGATCACAAATCCTGCTCTTTCAAGGGAGTTCCAGGCTATTTGCCTTTACTGTACAGACTCTGGCCTGTTACCTCATCCCCTCCTTGCATCTTTCTTCCTCTTTCACAGCTGTAAATGTGTACATAAGTGTTTGGGGAAAAAACCCCCCCCCCATGGTTTTTAGCCACCCAGTTCTCTGTCATTGCAGCTGCCCCCTGCTGATGTCTCCAAGAACTGCTGGTGCTGCCAGGCACCTTAAGATATCAAAGCTCAGATTACCTCCAGGCCCAGCAGGAGGTGGCTGAACCCCTGAGTCTCCTCAGGGACTCCCTTCCCAGATGTACAGACTTCTCACCACCACACCTGTTCCTTCCATCTGTCCCCTCTCTCCAAAAGCATTCCGGGTTCAAGTAGTAACATCCTTGGAAGAAGAATCTCTGAAGGCCCCTTGCAGTACAGTGAGGAGCTCCCCCATCCCCTGTGATGCCAGTCCATGGGTTGAAGGACACAGGCTATTGATACATGGGGGGTGTAGGACAGCTTCTCCTCCCAAAGTGTTGGGGAGGGGTGTGTGGCAAATCCTTGCTTAAAGTTACAGTACATTAAAACCAAATCACCAATCTCCGGGACAAAGGATGCCCAGCCATGACCCTCAGATCCCAAGCAGCAAACCAGGAAGATCCTTACATGATTGTACAACGTATGCCCCATGCCTAGTCAAGTGCCCCCCCCCATACTAATGAGGCATTTTCAGAAAGAAAGGAGACGCACAAGAATATGCTGGAAAACCTCCTCTCGCTCCCATCTCTAATGAGCACCAGGTGTCGAGATACTTGACTGCAAAAGAGAGCAGCATATGAAGTATAATACTCAAGCCATCCATCTGAAGAAGGGAACAGTCTTTGGGTGCGGTGGGATGGGACGCGGACTGCCAACCAGCCTTGGATCTTCCTGGGAAAGATCCTCCCCCCCCCATACTTTTACTGAGCGCAAGTCGCTGTTTTACACATGTATAAATTTCTCCCAATAAAGAGGCACAGGTAGAACTCCAGATGTGTCTGTTTTGGCATCGACTTAGCTAATAACAGGAATATTGTCTTTTGTCATTTCTTCCCCTTTCCCTTTTCTAATTTCTTCCCCTGTAATTTCTTCTCCTACCAGGCTGTCTTACCGTTAAAACAACCACCATCGGTATCTTCAAATTGATCTGCTCTAACTTGAAAAACATAATTAAGGGCTGCCCTTATTAATAACTGCTGGGTACATCTCGCTTGTCGGTACAGGCAACTCATGATCCTGCAGCACTTTGAACAGTGCCCTGCTTATAGTATGACACTTCAGAGACAAGCTACAATGGTCTGCAGGCTCTGGGTTTTTTTTTTTAAAAAATAATATTTTATTAGTTTTCTAGTTTTACATTTAGGTATTTAAAATCAACGTAGTGGCTGGGTAAATCAATAGTTCAATAACGTACAAAAGTCTTTAGTACAAATCTCAAGTTACAACATCAACCAAGTAAAAATATCATTATTACATTTATCAATAAATTTTCAGCTTATACATATCTTAATTAGTTTTACATTCAATCTTTATAGACCAGAGGTGGTGAACCTATGGCATGGGTACCAGAAGCAGCACTCAGAGCCTTGCCTCGCCCTGCGACCCCCTCACCAGCAGCCCCCCTGGAGGAGAGTCACCCCCAACCGTAGCCCACGTGGAGCAGTGCAGCCAAGGACATGGCAGCCAGGCAGCGTAGATAAGAATCTGTCCTCATGCCCCATCATGCACAGTTGATGCTGCGGGGCGCGGGCAAAGGGTGTGGCTGCCATGGCGCTGCTGGGCAATCTGCAGCAGGCCCTGGGGTGTTGAGTGGCCCTGCGGGCAGGTGGAGCAGGGGCAGAGCAGGGGGTAGAGCAGGGGCGGGACCACTTTTTGGGCACTCGGTCTCTAAAAGGTTCGCCATCACTGTTATACACAATCAATGTCCTGTTATTGTTTTTTTTCCCCCAATTTTAAGTTTCCCATCAATATTCAAATTTAACATTTGATATTTATAGTTTCCAGGCTTTAGGTAACCAAAGTTTCCCTTATCTCAGTTC